>CM055404.1:39335772-39399307 GCA_029228625.1 Pseudolycoriella hygida | reverse complement strand
CAAAATTTTAATGCATAAGCGAGCGGTATGTTGAAAACACACCAAAAAATTTCACATATTTTCCACACGTTCGCTTTGACAACAACAAAGCGGCCATGTTTTTCGTTTAGTACGATGAGAGCGTTTCATACCTTACACAGTAACTAGTCTTACATGGTTTCGTGCAGCTTATAAGTGGTTTCGTGCAGTTTACACAGTTTCGTGCAATTTCGTGGCATTTATTTTATGTATACATTGGCGATGTACCGTCAATGTAACACAACAATACCGCTCGCTATGCATTAAAGATATGAAATGTTCAGATATAAAACTGATCTAACTGATCTAAAAATTCAGATTTTCCTTTTTTCAGATTCAGATCAGACAAAAACCATCTGTTCCGAATCCTACTAGTTAACACAGTAAATTAATGATTTTGACCCTCCATGAACGTTATGTAAGTCGACGCTTCTACTCCCCCTTCTTTGCCACATTCTGTCCGCTTTCTCAAACGCAGATATATTTTATGTATGGTCTCTTATCTCTCATGAGAATTTATATTCAATGAGCTAGTGCAGCGGAGATAACACGTGAGAAAACATAACTAGACTTCTCACTTGTTGAAAATAGGGTCTTGGACAGTCTTAATAACAACAATGGACTGTTTTAATTCAGAAAGTGAGTTTCCATATATATATATAAAATGGCTGATGTGAATAATAATTATCGCCACGTCTTTATTAGGAAACTTACTGTACTAGGCGTCCTTCAATTGCGTCGTTATATGTTGACGTCCTTTTTACCACCACAGGGACTAATTTTTACGATAACGTTCGCCAGCATTGATTTTTTATTAATTGCGTTCTACAAATTAAAAGATTGAAAACTATAATGTCGAGTAGTGTAATTTCGACCAACAAACCTTCAAAGTGATAAAAAATTGTCAAAAAAATCAATTTCTGTTTTCATAATCAACACACGAATATATCGGTTCAATTGAAGTAATCAGCTATTTCCTACTCAACTAGTTTCAGCTTATATCCGACGGTATTGAATATGAATAAATTTGTACCTCTAATTGTTTCATTTAGCTATTATTGATATGCAGCATAATATGATATGCAAATTGTATGTATAATTTGTTTGAATAAGTAATAACAACTTTGCTTATTTATGTTGAAAATTACTGATTTTGAACTGAAAACGAGTAAATAAGTTCCCTTAGTAAAATTGATTTAAAATATAAAACAATTCGATTAAACGTTCAGTCATTCGGTTCAGTAGCTTAATGCGTCTTTTCAATGTCGCATTGAAAATTTTTTATGGTAGCTAGAACTATGATTATTCTGTACCTCAATTGTAACCCGAACATTTTTTTTCTACTTGAATGCTTCTACCGAAACGAGTGCGAAATTATGAGAATTGTAACAGATTATGAAGCTAAATAGTTCAATTCAACTACTTCCTAGTAAGAACAACAATAGTGCCGTAAAAGTTTATTTCAGTGCCAAAAAGAAACGTGCGATTCGTTTTGACAAACTCGTATCTATTACGTTAAGTAGTTTACTGCATATATCTAGCGCTCAAGAATTCGTAAAATCGCTGAACAAGAATAAAATAAAGGAAATCTAAATGCAAAGTTGCGTCTTCAACTGAACTATCACATCCTTCGGAAAAGTGTTTTTATATACAGTTCAAGTTTCAAAGTTGAACGAAAAATTATTTCGAATGTTGTTAAGCGAAAATGTTACGAAACGTAGATGTAAAATCTGCTATTAACAAAGTTCTAAATAATTTGTTACTTTTAAACTCAGACTCCACATAAAAACACTTTTCGAAGTGTCTGACATTGTAAGCATGACATTAGGCGTTGACGCACTTAAAGCGTGGATTTCCGGGATTTCCACAGCTTCGAAGCAAAAAATAAGCAAAGATCCGTACGTATCATTATGGATTTGGCAAACAGAATAGATATGACAAAAAGATTGGAAATTACTTTCTCCGTAGTTCTAGAGACATAAGACATCTCCCCCAATCCTAGAAATGCCTATACACCGGGATTTGCTCATTTTTCCCTGAAAGAATACTTCTCTAAAAATTTTGCTCTACTACTTTTCCATTGGAAGCAACTTTCTAACTGCAATAGTTCTAGAGATATGAGTCGGCCCTTCCAGAACTATAAGTGGTCATATCCCAAGATTGGTCCATTTTTCCCTACACTATGTGTGTTACACTGTGTTATTGAGCAACCTTCGTTACGAGGGCATTACCTTCATTTTATTTTAAATAAATGTTTTCTTCTGATGGTAATCCATTCATCTTTGCTAGAGATGATAAATTCGTTTCTGTGATATCGTATGGTCTGGGAGTCTATGAGTTTTGCAATTAGATCACGAGTACCCCAGGGGAGTCACTTTGGACCTTTTTTGTTTTTGTTATTTTTCAACGATGTCACCAAAGTCATTAGTCGGCCAAACTCGTTGTACGACTTGAAGAAATACAAAAAAATTAAGTCCAATTCTGATTGTTATGCTTTTCAGAGAGACATAATACCTCTCCAGTTATGGTGTAATCTCAATGGACTTGAGTTGATTATAGGCAAATGTAAAGTGATGTCGTTATTTCGTAAACATGACCCCTTAATGTATGAGTGTAATATTGACGAGGAACGGGTTAGCTCAGTGGTAAACTGGCTTTCCATCAGGAATATCCGGGTTCAATCCTGGTGGGGACAAATTTTGTATATAATTTTTCTTCAATGTATAGTATGAAAAGGCTTCATAATATGGGTAGTTGTGAATTTAGTGCCGCAACGATTCGTACATAGAAGAATGACAAATATGACGTCACCCATATTCGATGAATTCTCGAACTAGAAACAGTGAGGGAGTTTCGTGATCAAGGTATAATTATTACGGGAAACCGTAGCTCTGCGAAGGTCAGTCACAAGGGATGAGGTTTTCCCCTGCATCTTTACAAAGGTGCGCTGAATAGAACCGCTGCCACCAATCAACGTTCTCTGTTTTATTTTACGTATTAAGGGGGAGAATTAATGCACAGGAGTTTTATCATCTTTCAAAAATCCAGGTTTTTGGACACTTCTTCGACCGGAATTACTTTACTGATTTGCTCATCTTCGAACTTGAATTATGGGACATTTCAGAAACAAAGAGTGGAGACGGTCGGTCGTACATTTTTTTTGCTGATTCGTTATCTCTAGACGATAATAAATGTATCCCCCAACTCCCGCCTCTATCTACCCCATGTTACAATAAAATTGTTTGTAGTAAGCGTACTTCGTACGGGTCATAATATGTGCGCGGCATTGACACCAGCTGTTTCCTCTTTGTGTTTTTTTTGCATTTAAATTCTCTGAAAATACCGTAGAATAACTTTTTGCTTAGAATAATGTTGAGCGCCGATTAAAAATAGCTTACAAAAATAACCAAACTCAATTATCTGATCTCTAGTTCGTAATTAACTTTTTTTCAGTGTAGACGAGATTGAAAAACGTTAATTACAACCAACGGCCGGCGGGCGCCTCTGCTACCTATTTTGTAATGTGCGTTATTACATGCAACTAACACTATTAACTAAGGATATATAAATTCTGAACATTACAATCCAACATTTTACTTAACTGAAGTCAACAACTTGAAATTGCTTACAACAGTAAGTTACCCACAATAACATTGTTTCGATATTTAAATATAACAATAAAGAGGTCGCTTATACAACCGACATATATGCAAATCGTTAAATAGAGTCGTATAATGCTTAAAATGATATCTGAATCACAAAAAGAGTCGCTGAAATGTATTTCATTTCGCTTTTGTATTTTTTGACTCGCACTGAACAAATGGGACTTACAGTTTTTTTTGGGAAGCTTGTAACATTGAAAGCTTGGAAAATATTCTGTAGTCAGCTAGTCATACGCTTTTGCCTTTGAAATGTGTAGTAGTTTTTTGACTATTGCTCTTCATCTTAAAATTTTGTGAAGTGGAAGTTCAACTTACAAGTGGTAAATAGCCTCAATAGGCTACCGCCACGAAAAGCCGTTAAATCGCTATTTGCACCCGGGGCTATAAGTAGTTATTTAGAGCCTTTATTGCAGTACAGTAGTTTGAAAAATAAGGAGCGATTCCGTTCACACTGTTATGAAGAATACGCCAAAAAGTTTAAGTTTTGAGAAAAAATATTTTTTGATAAAAGTGAATTTCAAAGGCAGCGAGAAATTTCTTCGAAACTATTTTAGAATCTTCCAATATAGAAGTGCTGTTAGTCGCTACTATATTAGAAAGAATATCGTATTCAATGCTGTTTAACCGGATCAGTTGAAAGGACAAACTCCAATCAATAAAACTAATTTTGTTGTAGGCACTGTCAAACTTTCGTATGGAAATTTTGACATTACCATCAGTGAAGGAAGTGGTTTTTTGCACTCAAACTGATCAGATTAAATAGAAAATTGTTCTTCCAAAATCTAATCGTACGAGTCTGCGTAACTCTTAGTTTTGTTGTCGACTTTTGTTGTTGTAATAACTGGTCCTGCAGTTTCGCAACTGAGTTTTTTTTTGCACCAAATCAAGATAAAAGTCGCGGAACCGAACAAATGAATCTGTACGAACACTGAAGATGAATTTTTCATAAACTTTTTTGCATGAGTACTTCCTATAATCGTAAGCTTTTAAAAATAAGTTCGCTTTCGTCCGTTTCATAATTAATATTTATACATAGCGTGCTAGGGGATACATTATTCGCAGATTTTTATTACTTTCGTATGCTTTGCGTTATAGCACGACTACCAAGCTCTGCATAAAACATCAAATAACTCTGTTCAAGTGGTTTTTCTGCAATGGAAATGAAAAAATATTGTATTTTTTTCCTGTTTGGTGTATTTTACTGTAGGAATGTGTTCTGTGTGCGGATGTTTAATATAAATTGCGAAAAGACAAAAGAATTTTCACATTATGTGCTTTTTAAGAGTCATTTTGTAGAGTGAGCTAGTTGTTTCTACAAGTACTTTGGGGTCATTCAATAACGACTTCGACATCATGGAGGGTGGAATCTGAAAAAATAAATAGGCGAAAAGACAGCTGCCTAATGGTTAATGGAAAAATAAAAGAGCGGTCCGAGCTATGGGAGTCAACTGAGAATGTGTCTACGTAACCTAAGAAGACAGAGCCCCTAGTGGGATATGGGACTTGGCCACACGTAAGACTGCCGGCGCACAGAGGTTAAAAATTGCGCGTTTGGAAGTCTGTTCAGGACACAACTGTTACAAGATGAAGGGATGAAGGAGACTAAATAAATGACTGTTTCTAGAGCCTCAAACCTTGGGTAAGGCTAGATTTTGTGACATCAAATACGTTTTTCTCATCGAGCTTCCAAATTTAAAAAAGATTAAGGCGAAAAATAGTCAAAATTACGTGAAATCAATCAACCTCGCTCCTGTTTCACTTAGGAACAGAGAGATGATATTTTTCTGAGTCTGGCGTCTTAGAGAAAAAATCTATCGATTGAAGAAAATTGTGAACAAACTGTCACATGTATATGACATATCGCGGTATATGGCTCCCTAAACGCAGGTATCAGTAAAAATATCAACTCTCTGCTTATTAGGGTTGATGTAGAATACGAAATAAAATATCGCACACAATCCAATTATGCCAGCGTCACTGCAGGGTAATGTTTAAAAAATGAAGTTTGTTAAATAAAGAACTTCTGTAAAAACCCTTATTAACACGATATAAAAAAGCAAAACCCCATGTTAAAGCCTTAAAACTATACAAATAAACGAATACATTGGGGTTAGCTAAGCATAAACAAGTATTTAACAATCGTTAATCTTCAGATTAAATTGAAACGCTTATGATATGTTTAATTAAAATATACAAGCAAATATCGCAAAAGAAGTCTGTGGACGTATTAAAAATGGGAAAAATATTTTCTTAAGAGACAGCTCTTCAAATAGACGATAAAGTTCATACGCAACAAATGACATAAATTACTTGTGAAGTTAGCCTCGAATTGAAATGTTAGTATTGACATTTGAAGCTGTTTGTAATAATGAGATAACACGTCTTTCTATTGATTGTATAACCAGATCGGTGAGTCCCAGCCAATAAATATGATTTCGTTGTAGGTACTGTCAAATATTTGAAAGGAAATTTTGACATTACCTACAAATGACCAGTTTATTTAACAGATTTTTTGTGCATAAACTAGTCATGTGGAACATTTGGAGCATTTAAGCTCCAAAACGAATTTGAAAATCAAAATTGAAAATGAAATTTCAGCCAAATGTTAGGCTAGCGTATACTGACTATTCAAGAACACTTTTTAGTCACTTCTCCAGAATTTTTGAATTCATTTACTTGTAACCATGTCTAGACATTAAAACTAACTCGAAGAGCTATTTTTTTTTTTTGTTTTCATATGACACGATAACCATAACGAATTGCTTAAACGTGAATATTTATCACGTTTTCTTTTCACTGCGTTTGTATACTCTACATATGAAAATGAACCAATGTAATAGAAAAGTTGATTTTATTTAAACATTTCTTTATATTTTCATTTAATTTCATGCATTTCGTGGTGGAAATCGATTTGAAGCAAAAATTTAGGTGGTGTGAGGGATAAGGATGTCGTAAAATACGTTTGTGTGTTGGTGTCAAGTAATGAACAATGTAATAATTGAGAACAAACGTAATTTAAATCAAACGTCAAGTTGCTACAGGCACTCTCGTGTATATTAAAACATTATACGATACTCTGAAGTACATAACTCGATGTGTACCTACTAACACTCGGGTCAGCCCTCGTGTACGTACACATCACAAGTGTCTATCGTTCTGATCGTTATCACTTTACACTTACTTCTCACCCCTTGCGGCAGACGTCTCTTATGAACAACCGCTATGCATATTTAAATGTAATATATGAAAATACCCAGTAGGAGCAGAAGACATATTTTTGTAAATGTTGTACTTTATGCACATGATTGTTGAAGTTCATGCGAATGACAGTTTTATTTCAATAAAGCTTAGAATTTATTCAATCATGTTAAGTGCTATGTTTATTTTTTAACGTCTTCATGACAGACGTCTACGCTAGGATTTCAGAAACACAAATTATAATTGACCTCGTTTTGTCAGGTGATTTTTAAGTCTTAATATTTGAAAACTCATATAAATAAGTGACACCTACGTGACGCATAACGCTAACCTGATTTACTTGTGAGGTTTCTGGTCAGAACGAAAAAAAACACATCAGGCGCAACTAAGGATCGGAGTTTGTCGACCCACACCTGACCCACAGTTTTAGCGGGTCGACCTACACGTGACACACAGTTTTTGAACACACAGAAAAACGATTTCTGGGACTTCTGCAACTGTGGGTCAGGTGTAGGTCGACCCGCTAAAACTGTGGGTCAGGTGTGGGTCGACAAACTCCGATCCTTAGGTGCAACCTGACCTCAACCTCAGCTCTCTGACTCAGACCTATTGTGAACCTTACATGCGGCTCACATATTAAGAGATTTTACTATGTTGTTTATCACATAGTAATATATATTTATATCCAGGGACCGAATCCCTAGATTGTACAGCTTCATTCGATTTGAAAAGCCCCTCCAAAACTGAAAATTGATTTCATGACCATAATCGAAGGTAGATGATGTTAATGGCGGTTTCTTTTTAAGAAAATGTTTTTTTTATGCTTATGACGGTGCTCATTTATTAGTAGACCATCTGAGAACGGGTTAGCTCAGTGACAACGTACTGGCTTTCCACCAAGAATATCCGGGTTCAATGCTGGTGGGGACAAATTCTGTATAGGATTTTTCTTCAATGTATAACATGAAAGCAACGTTCCTAGGCATACCCAGGCTTAATAATATGAGTAGTTGCGAATTTGATGCCGCAACGAATCGTACATAGAAGAATGACAAATATGACGTCAACCATATTCGATGAATTCGGTGTGCAAATATCTGAGTCTAACTTGAGGCGTATATGGCTATTTCTATTACTGTCCACGGCACATATTTTTATCTGCTTCTCTTTCATTCTTTAAGTGTAAGCCTCAAAAACAAAAAACGTTACTGTCCACGTTACATTTTTGAGACTCATTCAAACGCTTCAGAGTGAAAGAGACAAATATATTCCCAATGTTGAAGAGTGAAAGAGATAGAAAATTCATATATTGCCTGGAATCAGCCATATATAATTAGCTCCAGAAAAAATCCTACTGGTAAAATGCAAGCCGTTGGGCGTGGTTCGGAATTTACCTTAAGCATGTGGCAGAAAGAATGCCTGCCGGTAAAGTTTCCGCACCTAGTACATCATAGATGGCACTAGGCTTGGGTGCAATTTACCACTGACACAGTAAAAACTTCGGTAACGAAAGGATCTCTAAGAAGAATACATATTGTGGTAGTAGTACTAGTAAAATAAAATGATTTATTCTCTGACCCGGACGGGTTGTAACGGCGGATTATTATTATTATTATTGTAGACCAGCTGCTAAAATGAAAAATTGCACATTCTAAGGTTTCAGTCACTGTAGATGGAGCTCTTAATACTATGCCAAAAAGTACGCATCCACTTACATTAGGTGGTTACTTTCATAAACTGTTTAATCGGATCCAATTAAAACTGGGTTATTGTAGGCACTGTCAAACTGGAAACTTTGACATAGAGTGTTAAAGGAGAATGTTTAATTTCTAATTTATCTCGGGGTCACGCGACAAAATGAGGCAAATCGCATACAAGTTTAAACTGAACCTCACTCTCCATTCTCTTTTTCATTCACAATTTTTTTGAAATCTGGCCATTAGATAAGTTTAATATAACTGGTTTTTGCTCTCCTTGCATCCAAATAACAGGTTAATTTAACTGGTTTTTTGCACGTAAACTGGTCAAGTTAAACAATCAATGGAAGTTAAAAGCTTTACCGTAAAAAGAAAATCGAAATGGAAAAAACAGCTGTTATATTTTATCAAAGTTATCACAATGTGGCCATAACATTTTCGAAAAAATGTACACTCCGGAAAAAGCTATCTTTAAAATTAAATTGTCTTTGAAATGTTCTTCTAAACAATTTGTGCAAATATTCTAAATTTTATTAGACTTTATACTGACCAAAATATTCACACATTCTATTTATAATTTTTCAATTAAAATGCTTTTGTGTCTGGCCGTCAAATTAGTGATGAGAGTAAAAAAAAATAGATCTGCGGTCTAAATTGAAAGAACAGTTTACATAATTACATAATAACAAATTATTTCAGTGCACAGTCTTTGAACATGAAAGCGCAAAAAATTTAGTTCGGCGTTTCAAATTTTATTATATTCTTTACGACAAACATTTTCTTTTGAGACTAAAAACATTGCTAAAAAATCTGTCGTTCTATTTCTAACGAGAAAGGGTTTTCTGGAAATATTATTAGGACATGACAAAAAAATAAGTCTAATGATATCGTTTGAACGCATTTTATAACGCAACGCTTGTTACCACCCTGCAAGACGCTATACCATTATCAATTATCGATGAAAATTTCAATGAATATTTTTCCAATTAACAAACGTTTCAAAATAATTCTACTAAATGACTATTTCTCATTAAATATCAAGATTTAAAAAAAATGGCATCTAAATTGATGTGAACCGAAATGATATAATGCACAATTTATACCGAATAATGAATTTTAATCTGTTATACAAATTTATGTCACTTAAGTTTTTGTGTGTCTGGCATTTTGCCCCACAAAATCGTAATAAAAATCTCTTGCAAAGTTCAAATCAAAAGAATTCTAAATTGTTAACATTTAGTGTGTGTGTCAAATAGTGAAAGTTGAACAGATTTTTCAGCACAATTTTTAATTTGTATGCGGGAGGGGGCTACATGAATGTTTTGTATGAGTTCTATACGTTTTAATGGATTCTTTTTGAATTTGGACACATTTTATCGATATCTTATTCGCACTTAAGGGTGAATAGTGTATAAGTTGTGTGTGTCTTTTTACAAAAAGAGGTGCATTGAAAAGATTGAAAAACAATAGGAGTAACGAAACTAGGGATTTGACTAGGAAAGCTCATAAGAAACTAATTGAGTAACGACAACTTGGCATTGAAAATTGTTCTAAAGAATAGAAATAGATCAGCGAACCAAAATTATCTTGAGACAGTAAAAATAATTGGAGAAATGTCTCTCAATGACAACCTAGACTTGAAATACGAAGGTTGAGTGCAATAGAGTAATTGCAGAGCGTAACGGTTTCTCTCTCATTTCCATACAAATATACTTATGACCACCAGCAAAAAGTACAATACTTAGGCAAATTATATGAAATGTTTACGTTTTACCACCAGCAGCTTTGCCGTACTTAGCTCTCTGAAATTACTCTATATTATAAATCTACTTTCAAAATTTTGTGAATGAAATATTTTTCCGAAATTTTGAGCCGAAAGTGATTTACCGAGTGACGTATTAAGTTTTTCATGCTGCCTACTGGGACGAAAAAATGAAAAATATAAGTCCAAGACCCCAGTAGGCAGCATGAAAAAATATGCTCAATTCATCTACTCCAACTAGTTTTTCGTGTTTATTTCCTTAACTATTATATGCAATATGGAAATTCACTGTCAAAGGCAAAGTTGTAGAGAATAAAATTTTAGGGTACACGTGTTTCAGGGTTTTGCGTAAAATTGCCTCGATCCTGGGAGATGACCACTTCTAGAATTGGGAGGGATAATCCATATCTCTAGAACTATAGGAGTTAGAAAGTTGCTTCCAAAGGCAAAGTTGTGGAAAATAAGATTTTAGCGAACACATGTCTCAGGGTTTTGGGTAAAAATGCTACAATCATGGGATATGACCACTTCTAGAATTGGGAGGGATGATCCGTATCTCTAGAACTATAAGAGGTAGAAAGTCCCTTCCAAAAGCAAAGTTGTAGAGAATAAAATTTTAGCGAACACATGTCTCAGGGGTTTGGGTAAAAATGCCAGAATCCTGGAATATGACCACTTTTAGAATTGGGAGGGATGATCCATATCTCTGGAACTTTAAGAAGTAGAAAGTTGCTTCGAAAGGCAAAGCTGTAGAGAATAAAATTTTAGAGAACACTATTCTCAAGGTTTTTGGTAGAATTGCAATAATCCTGGGATATGACCACTTCTATAACTGGGAGGGATGATCCATATCTCTAGAACTATAAGAGGAAGAAAGTTGCTTCCAAAGGCAAAGCTGTAGAGCATAACATTTTGGCGAACCTGTGTCTCAGGGTTTTGGGTAAAAATGCCACAATCTTGTGATATGACCACTTCTAGAATTGGGAGGGATGACCCATATCTCTAGAACTGTAATAGGTAGAACGTTGCTTCCAAAGGCAAAGTTGAATAGAACAAAATTTTAGAGAACACTTGTTTCGGGATTTTAGGGGAAAATGGCCCAATCCTTGGATATAACCATTTCTAAATTTGAATGGTCTGAGATGTACTTCGGTAGGGCCTTTGACATCAAAGATTTTTGGCTATTAGCGAAAGATCAGCGGTCGTTATTAGCACGCTAATTTCAGTTGCATTAGCGAAACCGGTTAGCGACGCTAATATTTCTCGAAATTAGCGTTAGCGTTAGCGTGTGAATCCGGTTGTGATTTTGAACTAAATACACAAACGAAATTATCAAAAATATTGCTAACATTTCCAGAATTTTGTTGTTGTTGTTACTATTATGCACGATAGGTAAATTTATGAACTTTAAATGACAAATTATGGATTGCAATTACGTTACAATCGATTATTTAACCGACATTAAAATATTACATTTTCTGCAATGTTCATCATAACACTTGATACAAGACCGCAAAGTAGACTTACTCCTCTCTCTCTATCATTCAGTAAAAGGCTCTACAGCTAAAACTCTAAATGTTATTATTACAAAACCTAACAGATGAGAGATGTGTATGATATAAAGTCACGTAACATACTCGTATAATAATACGAAACGCGAGCACACCAAATTCAACAGTTAATTCCAAGCAATGGCAAACCTGGCAAGCATATAACACGCGCGATATTGAAACATATTGTCTCGTAAACTAAATAATATTTATTTCAGAACAGAAAATTATTCTTATGTAATAAAAACTGTTCAATTTTATTTTGAATATATAATAATGAAATAAGGTACTCGTAACTCTAGCTATTGCTGAAACAGTTATATTATATGTATATAGAGTATATGTAAAAGAAAATTAAGATTTTTAATCATCAAGGCACAGTTGTCCGTTGAATTATTTAATATTTAGGTAACCTGTGTGTACATTATAAGTGCGGCAATTTCTAAAATATTAAATAAAAGTTGTTGCATTTCGGAATCGAATTGCAACGAGATAAATAAATATAAAGAACTTTTTTTCTCCATTATTCGTAGCATTCAGAAATGACAAAAGACTTGCACTATTCTTGAGCATTAACGTCATGGGTGCGTCAATTCGGTTATGCAATGACTACAGACTACAGCATAATTGTGTAGGCAAAGAATTTTGAATGAATTACAATGGGATGAGCCAATTGTGTCAACTTTAGAGTCGGGATGTCGTTCTTGTTCCGCTTTCTGAGCTTGATCTGACCTGAACCTGAAGTGATTGAGTGTGTCAGATCAACAAAAAACAAAACAACAAACACTATCAATCTGCAAGGCAATCTATTCCTTTGTGATCTCTTTCATATTTAATGTTAGCGTTTATCGTTATATTGTTGTTTTTCGACAGTCTGACACTCTCCATTGATTTAATTTAGATCAAGTTCGGTATCAACCCGAACGAACAAGGGCCTATTTTTGAGAACATTTTCTCAAATTTTTTGAAAATTTGTTTAAAAACTTTATACACGAAAAAGTGTTCAAATCACAGATTCTAGGTGTTTTGTGGTCAATAAAGGCATAATAGAATCATCAACAAGAATACTTTTAAAAAGGAAATCTGACGCAAGTCCTCGTCCCATCTGTGACGCGACGCTTAAAGCTTTGAAACTAAGGATCGGAGTGGGCCGACCCACGCCTGACCCACAATCTTAGCGTATCGACTCACACATGACCCACATTTTTAGAATACACAGAGAAACGATTTCTGTAACTTCTGCAACTGTGGGTCAGGTGTGGGTCGACTCGCTAAAATTGTGGGTTTGGTGCGGGTCGAACCACTCCGATCCTTTTTTGAAACGCAAAAAATTCTTTTGGAATGTTTTTATTTTTGATTAATTTATTATTTATTTAGCGTATGGTTTCTTACATCTTATTCTACAATTTTTTTTATATTACAATCTATTTTTATTACAATTATGAGTCACCGAGAGGTCATTACGACAGGTTCGGTAATAATTCCTCAATTGAACATTTAGACTTAATACTATTTTCCATTTTTCACACTTCTTCATTCATAGGCGATTTGTTTTTTCGATGCTATTGCCGGGGAGGTTGGCTAGCCAACAATTCCGACGACCGGGTGATGACATTATTGACTGCTTGGACCTCACGAACCCATTGTGTGACCTGGGCGCCATTTTTTCGTGTCTTGTTTTTGGTAAATGTGGTGTCATCTATGGTACAGCAGCGGAACCATTTTGGACCATTTATGATGAACATTCACTGTGCATTGTTATTTGAGTGACGTCATTAAATGCACGTGTTTCGTTACAGACAATCGAATCCTGTAACTACCCAATTTAAACGAATCATCGAAGCTTGGGTGAACTTGTGGACGTTACTGAACTAAATTTTTGAAGGAAAAATCCATTCGTTACCGGGGATCGAGCCCGGGCATTCTTGGTGGAAAGCTATCGCGGCACTGCTGAGCCACCACGTCCATTTTTGATTAAAAAAATGCGTCACAAATGCCGGACCCCCAATGTTATAGTTTTTCTGTTCTTTCAGCTTTCACAACGCAAAAATTTGACTTTATGGTATGTATGGGATGATTTACAGGAAATCAAATTTTTGCGTATAAAAGCTGAAAGCGTAGAAAAATTATTACGTTGGTGTGTCCGGCATTTGGGACGCATTTTTTTAATCAAAAATGAAAACATTCCAAAAGAATTTTTTGCGTTTCAAAGCTTTAAGCGTAGCGTCACCTCAATTGATATCAGTTGTTTTGGAAGATAATAGGAAACAAATTTCCGGCGAAAAGAAATTTCAGGCGAAAAAACATTTTCGGTGAAAACAATTTCCGGCGAGAAAAATTTCCTTTGACACGAAACATCTGTCTCCAACAAAAAAAATTGATTTTCCCCCAAAGTTCGTCCCATACCAGCGTCGGCCGTTTTGTTGGTCACTCTTACACACTACACACCCAACCCAATAACTTTTCCTTTGACATCAAACATCTATCTCCATTGTTATCGCTCGCCCATGAATACATTCAGAATACAGTTTACATCGATTTTTATTGATTCTACACTTGTTTTATCTTGTTTGAACGTATTTTTCATCATAATAAAAATTTGAGAAAATTGGAGAAAATATTTACTCAAAAATAGGCCCTGGAACGAACTGAGCTTGAGACTGCCACTTCTGCTTCAGTAACCAAAGGTCGGATTCAGGTCAGGTTAACTGACCCCTTTATTTACTGAAAGTTTCACCATAGCTAAAAGCCATAGTATATAATTGTCTGTACACATCCTGCACTAATATGGATTTTCTCACCATTCCAAGTAGATTGCTACGTAACATATTTCTGTTTTCGTGGATACATAATTCACCAATTGATTGAAAAATGAACCATTAATGTGTTTCTCATTCTACCACCTACTCACAACCAATATTGCTCATAGGTTTATGCAACACAACACAAAGCAATAGATAGAGTGCGAATACAATCGACTAATGTGGTTTTTTCAAACATAAAAAAACATTTTATGGTTCTGTCGATACGAGTAATTACACAATATTAGCAGAATATTGAAGTTGGTGCACTAAACGGTTTTATGTACTTGTTGCTGCTACTTAAAAATTATGCCTCACATTTGCATAAATAAAATATGGTCTAAAACATACAAACATGATAATAATGCCAGCAAACGATTTATTCAGGTCAATTTCCATTTATTTAAATTTAATGTGATTCATTTTGCGAAAGACTTTTTTGAGACAGTTCGCAATACAGAATATTGCATAAAAATTTGAAAATGTTAAGTGACGCAACCAATTTAGATAATAAAAAGTAATCTTGACCAATAATTGGCTGACACTGTAAGCAATTCTATTAACCAGAGATAAAACAAAGTGATTTACTTGTGTATAATCACTTCAAAAATAATTTAAATTCTCGACAATAGTAATTGGCTTCACGATTATCTGTTCATATTACTCACTTTACTACCAGCAAATTAATTTGTCTAACAATTGCTTTACAATCATGTGTTGGCAATTAGCTACGTAACTCTTGATTTTTCGTTATCACTATTGCAGTGTATTCATTCAATGTAATAATCTTGCCTTAATGTATGAAAGTTTAATTTCATCAACTGGTTTTTAACTCACAAGCATCCGGATTCATTAATTGGAGGATTTATGTGCTCCAGACTCACATTTGGCTCATATTTTCTCAAAAAATGCGGACGTCCTTTATGGATGTTCCCTAATGGCGTTTTCAATTGGTCAGTACCAGGCAACACAAAACTTTCAAGTTATATAAACACACATTTGTTGACAGAATTGAGTCGATTCAGAAAAAATTTTTGATGTACGCACTTAGACAGACGGTGAAACGAGACGAAAACCACAAACTACCGCCATGCCATACATTGAGAGATGCGAATGGATCAACATCGAAATACTCGCCCGACGCATAATCAATGCCTGCGCACTTTTCGTATCCGATCTGATGAATGGCAATATCGACACACCTAAAATTAAAAGAAAATTTTAACTCCACGACTGGGACCCGAACCCAGAATCTTCACCTTTCCGGGGTGCTGCTCTAACCAATTGAGCTACCGTGGACATTTTCAATTCAGATCTAATTTCAAACCGTTGCTTACATACTAACCCATGCATTTGTAGCTAAAGCTAACGCATTTATCGTTCTCACGAACTACGCGCGCTTTTTTTGCCACCTACAAATACCTGTGTCTGTTTATTCTCATAACTGCATGTCCATTAATTCGTATTTGTACTTGAATGTCGACATCAATTCGATGTCATCTAATTGTACAGGGATACCGCTATCAACACATTGCTGCATTGATCGCATAGGACAATGAGAAGTATCTCAATAACAAAGTAAATTGAATCATTTTTTCAGTTATCAGTGACTGAAGTGAACGAAATTCGAGCATTTAATTTTTGAAGCGAAATTATGAGAGAAATGGTATTTCTGAAATTAAATCTGAAAGAAAATTTTATCTCCACGACTGGGACCCGAACCCAGAATCTTCACCTTTCCGGGGTGCTGCTCTAACCAAAAAATTTTCTTTCAGATTTAATTTCAGAAATACCATTTGTCTCATAATTTCGCTTCAAAAATGAAATGCTCGAATTTCGTTCACTTCAGTCACTGATAACTGAAAAAATGATTTCAATTAAAATTAAAAGCAATGTCATTCGTAATTACAGACCCACTTGTGCTGATAATTTCTCGTAGTGGACAAACACAGGACTAAATATGGTCTTCATGAGCCTATCAATAACATGTGCCTGGCATTTAACCGCTTTTCACTACTGTACTTTCTCAACATACCACGTGAATCGTTCGAAATAACAATCAGGAAGTTGAAAATTACGTATAAACTGAATGGTAAGAGCAGAATTTCATAATTGATCTCAATATCATTTCATTTATATTTACACTGAACCTTGGTTCTCACTCTAATCAGAAGCTGATTAGTCACATTCGGGTCTTACGACTCTCAAATGAAACTCCAAGTCACGCCGACTTGTGCAAAAGCAGCTAGTCTAGACGACTAGTTTCCGCTAATCTTTTTGTTTCAGGTGGCTACATAAAACGTGCTTGTTGTTTCCATTTTCTTATAATCATCATTTTCATAAATTAATAAAAGAAAGTATAACGATGACTCTCGGCTCCGACGGGTTGACTGGGTCGGCAGCTCACTTCCGAATCTGCTCATAATTTTATATTTTTATTTTTGTTGTTGTTGTTATAAATTGTAAATTGTAATCAGGATAGGCTCTTCGGCCATTGATGATAATAAATAAATAAATACACAAATAATTGATCTGTCGAAAAAAACATGGCCGGCGCGGCGGGTTGTTTTCAAAACAAACAAATTGAAACTTCATTTCGATTTTTTCAACATACTGCTTGCTTATGCAGTAAAATGTTGAACTGAATTGATTATGTGAATCGATTGTAACACTTGTATGTACGATTACGCCACCTTTGGTCTTTGGCCCGGAAACCGCAAACCTTTGCACATGTGTTACAATCGATTTACATAGTCAATGCAGTTGATAACTATTCCAATTTACTGAATATTTTGTATTGCTTGGTCGGTATTAACTAAATTTGCTAAAAGTTTGTATAGCTTGGAAACGACCAGATTTGTTGCTTATGCAACATGGTGAAGAAATTACTTAAGTAATTATCTACTTAAACGAGCAAAGTAAGTTGATTGGAATGTTTACGCCTCTTCAGTACACCTTTGTCGCGAGACCATGTGTATATCAACAATAACAGAGAATGGTGTAAGCAAACATCTGTTGGCAAGAACAATTTTTTTTCCTTTTTCGAAGTTCAAACAATATCTTGTGGGTCCTAAAAGATGAAGAAACAGCAGTTTTCATCCCAGTTGGCACTTAAAGCCTAACCAAATTCGATATTTTAAGCGCACATGTCTGAATCCATTTTTAACGCTTATCTCATTCCATTTTCTTTGAAATGACACCCTATGCATTTTTCCTCTAAAATTCGAACAAAATGAAAATTTTTCTCTCCAAGCTCAATTCTGAGCTCATTTTCGGATTTTTCGTGAAATTCTAGGATAAAATAAGCTTTCACTCAATATCATACCACTGTAAAAGTTTCCTTGTATGTAAGTTCAAAGTTGACTCATTCGTAGCTGTGAACCACAAATCCAACTTTGATGACCTGCAGTTCTTACATACTTGATTTTTTTCATTGACAATGTTCAGAGAAAATAAACTTTGGACTATCCCTGATATTTTCTCTGAAGACACCTTCAACGCATCTTTCGAAGCTTCCGCGCAATAAAAAGCCTTTACACGACGAAAATTCTCTACTCGGAAATCGCTCGGTCGGTATTCTTAAAACGGCAATTTAAAAAAACGGCTGATATATTCGTAATCTGGGGGCCCTGGGGGATGTGGAAAACCATTTCCATTGTGAATTAAAAATCAAAAGTTCAAAACGCTCCACATATTAAGCACATTTTATGTAAGATTTAATTAGCTGCGAGAATACAATAGACACTTTTAGTCCGCTCGACACTTGAATTTTAATTGATATTTGAATAATTTGACACAAGATGGCACTATACACAAATCTATTGTTTGTGTACTCCCGTACGTTAAAAGTCTTTTTAACCCGGGCAAAAAATGGTATTCAAATGTGACCTGAAACAGCTTACTTTTGGATCTAAATTTTGTGAGAAAATCTGGCATTTTTTGTTCGTACGCGATAATTTCATTTTCACTAAAGCGAAAAAATAATTGAAATATCGACAAATTTTTGCAAGTGGAAACACGCAGGGAAAAGCTCGTTTTTTATCGGTGAACTGCAAAAAACGTTGATTGATACACGTTACGTATGCTGGTAGTTTACCGCACACGATGTGCTGCCGAAATTGCCTTCGGCTTGTGTCGGTAATCTCACATCTAGTGCGTCAAACTACCTACTTGTATGAAAAACTACTATTTTGCAATTCACCGACAAAAACTCGCTTTTTCGTGCGTCATTTTGGTGTCGCATGAAGTCATTTTGCCGCACTAGTGCGATGACTACTTGAATTGAATTTTTATATTAACAGAAAATCTTGTTTTTATCGGTGAATTGCAAAAAACCTTATTTGATACACGTTAAGTATGATGGTACTTTAACGATGTGTTGCCGAGCTCGCCTTGGACTCGTATTGGCAATCTCACATCAAGTGCGTCAAACTACCTTCATACGTAATTTGTATCAAAAATTACTATTCTGCAATTCAATGCCGAAATACGACAATTTTCAATACTGCTTTGAGTGCGGAAAAGGTCAACTTTTCTGCACTCAGATTTGAGTGAGTATGGAAAAGTTTTTCAGCACTCAAATTTGAGTGCGGAAAAGTTTTTCAGCATTCAAATTTGAGTGCGGAAAAGTTTTTCAGCACTCAATTTTAATTGACATTAAAAATGCAATGAAAAGGAAATTGTGATCGAAATAGAATTAGTAGTTTGTCGACCATGTTCCGATACGTTGATTTTTTCAGGATCAGTCCTAATATTGTCCATACGAGCCAAAGGCGAGTTGGACAATATTTAGGACGTATGCTGAAAAAATCAAGTACGGCAACAAGGTGGACACACTGCTTTTTGCAACAAACAAATAGGATGAGAAGAAAATAACAACCAAACTTAAAAAATTCACTCCACAGAAACCATTATATTTTACAGTGTACAAACAATTTTTGATCAGATTGCAATGCACATATACGACATTGTAACGTCGTATCATAGCAACGGAGGGGTACATTTCAGCACATGTATCAAATTTCAAAAGTCTTATCGTTACAAGGTGTAAATTTGTTTCACTTCCCCTCACACTCTTAAAAAAATTGGAAACTGTTTCGATTTTGATCGCGTTGTGTGGTACAACATCGAAAACAGTCGAAAACATTGTTTGGTTTTGTCTATTTCGGCATTGAATAGCAGAAAACGTTGTTCCTACCTCGTTTTGTAACTAGATTTTTTCAGCACACGTCCTAAATAGTGTCCACACTCGCCTCTGGCTCATGCGAACACTATTTAGGACTAATGCTGAAAAAACCTTAGTTACAAAACTAGGTAGGAAAATTACTATTTCGTCACCCGAATTTAAGTGAAGAAAATTGGGTTATCCATCCTGCACAGATTTTTCGCACCTCAACTTTCCCAATTTTTTGGTCAAAGTTTTGACACATCAAGATTTAGTCACGCCACTTTGAAATATGAACTTCAAAACATCGTGTGACCAGCATCAGATTATTCGCCTAGTGCAACAATTTTACTAAGCTCCACCGTCGTTGCTCTATGTTTTAAATTTATATTTTCTCTGCATGCCAACAGTGCTCAGTCTAGAGCAAATATTTAACGCTATTTCTTTACAAAAAAAAGTCTTTTGTGCGTTGCAAACAATCATTCAACTGTCTCGATTTTATTATTATTACAAAATTGTCAAGCATGTACAGACACACAAGATTATTGTCTGTGCTATTTTTGATCGAATGCCAGAAGACTATTGAAGCTCTCGATACAATTTTGTGGCGCGTGTCAGTTTCAAACGTAAACAAAACACAAAACTTTATTGTTTATTTATGTAGGCAATTAAAACATTTAAATATGATGCTGTCCAAGCGAAACATTTATCGCATTTGCTTCCTCTATGAGATGCTGATGACTGTGTAGAGTGTAGATGAATCTTGTTCGTGTGCTATTATTTGAACATTTCACACCGAATAGCTCGTACGCAGAATTTAGCACATCTTTTGATTATATAAATGAAATAATGAATGTTTTATTGAATAGTATAAAATTAGCCAGACATGTCACTCTTGTTTCTTAGCTTTCAAAAAGTTGCGTGGGATAGGCGTGAAAAATTTATATGTTGAATGTAAGTGGGTCATTGGTTCATTTGAGTCCAGTGATAGAATTTATTAATAATTTTGAAAAAGGAAAATTAAATCAACATTCATATTTTCCGAACATGAAAAATGTTTGTCCGCCAAAAAACTCAAGAATTTGAATTGTTGGCGACATCTGATGACGCTAGTGCGGAAACTAATCTAGATGACTCTAGTGAATTCTGTGAAATGCTGTGAGTCGTCATTTTTTACTTGCAAAATTTGATTTGACTGGTTGGATTGCAGCATTCGCCTAGGATTCATGCAGCGAACGTCCTACGAGTCGAAGCAACCAATTTGGAAGCACGTACGTAATGTACTATTATGAACGGCCCCTGTTCTAAAATTTAAATTTTAAGTTACAGCCACGCATTTAAAACTTTCATCAGTTTCATTAATTCATCAATTCCCTTGTTTAAAATTGCGGTATAAGTTATAAATGCTTGGCTGTACATTTTTCAATGTCTGTAATTTCAAATCATTTAACGTTATATACGTTGCTGAGTAGCTCCTGCAAACTGTTATGCTAACAGACTAAAACTACATAATTTGATTTATAACTGTTAGAAGAAATATTATTAATGAGTGAAAAGGCACTTCGCCCTAAAATTTTCCGTAGAATCCGGGAAAAATATTTTCCGGGGGGTACGTCGCTCGGGGGGGGGGAAGTCAAAAAGTTCCTGTATATATGTTCCTTAGTCTACGAAAAAATTTCTTGCTACCGCGCGCCCATGATAAATAATTTATATACAAAAAGGTTTCCCTATGTTTCAAATGTACTATGAAATTTACCTTTCATCGAGAAAATGGTATGATGGGAAATCAAATTGTTAGCACAAAAATTCAAAATATGTTTCGACTAAAAGTCTGCGGAAAATTCTAAACATTTCGTCATAAGGAATTCATTGCTGCAATTTGACACGTAAATTATTATGCTTCTCTTACATAAGTGATGAGCAAATATTATGTTTACAGAGAGTAAACAACAGCTTTCAATTCAATTGAAAATATTTTATTCAAATACATTGCTTCTAAGAGCATCCGCATTATTGCCACGATTCCTTTACGTTTAATGCTTGACATTTCGTGCATTTCCGTTCATATTATGGAAGAATTCCGATGCCGTGCCGTACGAAACGCGTCAATCGAGTTTTATAGTTTCGACATTTTAGTTAAGGTTGTGTTTCACAAATTCATGGCGAACTTTGTTACAGTTTTTCTGAAAATCTCCGATCCAGCAGTTATAGTTCTTTCATGAACTAGATTGATTCTTCCTCTAGTGCATGAAACTACTGGATCTTGAATCTGAAGTACGCAGCCTTCAGAAAGTTGCAACAGATGGGAAAGTGTTATTTCGGCCAGGGAGCCGGGTGTCGAAAAGTGATGATAGAAAATGTCAGAGCCAATACTGCCCTGCCGTACAACGCATAAAAAACTTAGCGACAAGATTTTGTGAGAGAAAATATATGAAAATTTCTCATCTGATAACGTCGCTAGGTTTTTATGCGTTGTAGGGCAGAATAGCGAGTGCTTTATGGGAAAATAATTGTCAAATTGACACCAGACAGCGTACTATGTCATGGTTAGACGACACAAATTAGGCAGCCTGATGTAAAAAATTGAAGAATATCACTATGACGGTTGAAATTTAGTGCGTTGTAAAGCATTCATCAAAGCCATAAAAGTGTCATAAGTAAAAAAAAACTTAGAGGTTTTTAACGATATCCACCAAAAAAATCAAATTAGCGACAAAATTGAACAAAAGACTGTCGGGGATCGTTTTGTTTGGTTTTGTCGCTAAATTTTTTCTTTTGGCCGAATTCGTTGAAAATGTTCAATTTCAATTTCATCTTATACATTCTCGAAATTATAAAAAATTTAAATTTACCTTCCTTGTTACAAAAATCAGATAATTATAAGAAAAACTCATTAAACAAATTTATAAGGAAGCAAACATAAAAAAGAAGAGCACCGTTTAGCGGCAGCTATTCAAAAGGTACTAAACAAGTATGAAAAATACAAAAAAATAACTAAAAATTAATTCTTAAAGCAAAAAAAAGCAATAAGCAAAAACTAACTCAAAATGGACCAAAAAAGAAGGGGATGCTAGAAAAATAGGTGTAAGCGCTAAAGTAGTAGCAGGCCATCACACAAAACCCAAAAAAATGATGTAATGACTCTCAATCTCGACTACTAATACCACCGCTAAGTAGCGAATCACGTAACAAACGGCTAAATCCGTAAGATGATGCATTGCGTATGTTGTGTGGGACCAGCATATGACAGCATACGCCTTCCAATCAAGGTGAATATCCTAGGCCTAAGTAACAAGCCAGAGTTCCTGGTATCATGAGAGTGCGATGCAGAAGGAAACTCTACATTGTGGTGACTCTAGTCGTTGATCGATTGATGTACGAATTTGCATATAGAATACTTGTACAAGTCACTAACACTAAGTATCGTTGGGCACAATATTGAAAATAACAGGTTAGTGGGAACCTATACGGAACCCTATGGGCGACTTTGAGAGATGTCCGTTGTAGCACTTCAAGCTTGTTTATAAGAGTTTTATTAGCGCCCCCCTTTCATACACCAACACAATAGATCAGTCTGCTGTGTACTAAAGAGAAGTATAGTTTCCTAAAGATTCCCTTGGGCAGCATAACCTTAAGCCTTCTGATAATACCTATTTGGCTAGAAATAGTATTACACAAGCTAGTAATATGTTCGTTCCAATTAATGCAATCGTCCAAAATCACACCCAGAAATTTAATCGAGCTGACAGTTGGGACCACAATACCGTCAAAAACGAAATCAGGCGGTGGAGTGTTTTTATTCATGAATGATCTAAAATGTACCATCTTGCACTTTGCGATGTTCATTGATTTTCTCAGAGTTTTTTTTTCTTCATGACGGCAATAATTTTTGACACCAGGCTGCCTTCTTTTTCATAGTTCAAGGGCACATAGAGGGCAACCTGGTGTCAAATGAAAAAGTATTGCATCGTAATCATCGTAATGCCCTGTCTACTGGATTCAAATTTCCCATACATCATTTTTTGACACCAGCTTGCCTTCCCCGGCTTTGCTATTGAAGCGTGCTTAGAGAAAAACTCCTCGGGGGAAGTAAAGCGCGTTCACCCACTAAACCACCCACCCCGAATAATGATGATGCACTAACACTTGCAACAACAAAATAAGAAATATTTTTGGACTGACACGGAGATAAAGGTACGTAAGCGTTCTTCAGTGTGCCAAAAATTTGAATTTCCTTGTGTGTATTTTTCCGATTTTTGGGATTCTTTCAAGGTAAGCGCTATTGGCCCCCGGGGGCCAATAGTGTACAATTTGCTATTGGCCCCCGGGGACCAATAGTGTACAATTCGCTATTGGCCCCCGGGGGCCAATAGTGTACAATTCGCTATTGGCCCCCGGGGGCCAATAGTCTTTTTATGACTATTGGCCCCCAGGGGCGATATAGTGTTTGATTTTCTATTGGCCTCCGGGGGCGAATAATGTAAATTTTACTATTCGCCCCCGAAGGCTATTGCAAGACTGACTTGATACGATAGGTGACATTCTGATAGCAGAAAAATTCGTAGAACAAAGGATCAAATACTTCTACGGTAAGAATACTTATTATTATTGTCAAAATCTGTTTGTGTACCGGAGTTTTATTCTATTGAATTGACGTCCCCAGCCCCAGCCCCAGCCATGTTCAAATTCCAAAAAGAACGGGTTAATGCCAGGAAGATGTTGTTGAATCGTTCAGATATAATTAACTTTAAAATATGTTCCGGACCATGTTGTTGATGCTTTCTTTGGATCATCTTCATATCGAAATCGACTGTTTACTGCAACTTTTGGTTTTTTAAATGGTATTGAGGCAGACGCATTGCTTAAACTAACACGTTGGAAAGATACAAGTGAATCTGATAGAAATAAGATTAGAGCTTTGTAAAAAGACTTCCAGAAACCTCACTTTCAAGAAAATTACTATTCTTACAACGTTCACTTTAAACTAGTTATGTTTTTGAACGGTGACATACGCCAGCACGGACGACGAATTCCTAAAATGACCATTAACCGCATATAACACAAAGTGTAAAATTTGCAATAAAATCATTATAATGAAAATGTTTTCATTGTGTGATCAACATGATTCGACCCAAAGCCTGAAAGGGCAAAAAATGTCTGCGTCCCATTGTATCGAATACTAAGTCGATAATGAAGCTTGTGTTAGTGAAGTTACCGTAGCATTTTCAGTGCCGTAGCTAAGGAATATTTTTAGGGGAGAGGTCAAGAAAACTGCGAACAAAAGCAAGTCAATTTAGAAAAAAATCGATTTAATGAAATAGACTGCGAAAAAAGTGATTTCGTATTCAAATTGAGCATTGGGTCAGGGTGTGCTGACTTTATAATAGAGTTACCCCAGCTCAACAATCGCTGCCACATAGCTACGGCCCTGAATGATGAATTGTCATCTTATGCCTCTGTCTGATTTTTTTCCCTCTAAATTAAATTATTTCGTGCATCCACTTATAGAGAAATGACTTTTTTTGCATTAAATAGTGAATTCGGTGATTGGAATGAAGTGCTTAAAGCTAAAATGATGTATGAGGAGAGTAGCAAAACTTTGCTAACAATCTCTAAGTGTGACAAATTTAAAACGTCTAGTGAGTTGACTGACAAACTAGTTTACGAAAGGGTGGTTTTCACGTGCAAA
The DNA here is from genome assembly GCA_029228625.1 of Pseudolycoriella hygida. NCBI lineage: Eukaryota > Metazoa > Arthropoda > Insecta > Diptera > Sciaridae > Pseudolycoriella > Pseudolycoriella hygida. The sequence continues at coordinate 39,373,766 of CM055404.1, read as the reverse complement.
GCTGGTGCTGAGAGACCTAGCAAAAGCAACGCATTTCGCAAATCTTTCACCTACAAAAAAAACTGCCCAGTCAAGGTTCCTTACAGAAACCATCCCTTTCTTTATTGAAAATCTTCATATATTACATTTTTATAGGTTAGACTAGCGTTCGCTAATAGAAAGCTCATAGTTAGAGAATCAGATTTGAACCATCAGAATCATCTTTGCGATCAACAGACATTTGACCACTATCCTGAAAACGTTAGATTGAAAGATGAAGAACTGGTCTTAGCCAAACAAATGGTTGAAGTTGGCGGTAATAAGCAAAAAATCAAAAAGTATATGACCGAAAAATCAGGAAAGCCAGTTCTGATGAAAAGTCTTTACAACATACAGTCCAAGGCTCACAACGAAAAAAACATCGCACCGGAATCAGAACTCCAAATACTACACGATACGTTGTCAAGTATCCCAAACGCAAATACTTGCTTCATAATAAGCGAAGATAGTGAATTACTTGGTAAAGTTTTATATTCGTCTTTCGTGTACTCTCTCTTTAACCCTTCATTGTAGGTATATTTTTTCAAGATGAACGGATGCAACATCTACTCGCAAAATATCCTGAGGTCTTGCTCTTCGACGCTACATACAAAATGAATAGCAGAAACATGCCACTTTTCACTCAGTGTGTAATCGATGGTAATGGCGAAACAGAGGTTGCTAGCCTTTTCATATGTAAAAGTGAATCCAGAGAAGGGATAGGAGCGATGTTGGACGTATTTAAACAGTTTAATGAGAAATGGACTGAAATAAAGGTTATAATTGGAGACAAGGACTTCGCTGATAGATCTATTTACACCGAAAAGATTCCAAACGCTAAACTTCAGATTTGCTTATATCACGTTCTACTTACTTTTTACCGAGAAGTAACATGTCAAAAACGAAACATTACTACAGCTCAACGACAAATAGCTTTGCAAACAATAACTAGACTAGTTTATTCAAGAACTTCCCATGAGTACGATTTGGCATACGACGATTTACGTAATTTGAAACTCGATCTGGTCTCGGATTACTACAATCAAAATTGGCATACCATTAGAGAACAATGGACTATGCATGGGCGCAATACCTACGCACACTATATGAATGAGACCAACAATCGCACTGAACGGTTAAATAGAACCTTTAAACAAATAAGTAATAGACATGCCAATTTGGTCACTTTTTTCAAAAACATCACTTCATCTGTCGCAATGCTGGCATCTGAAAAGGATATAAAAGCAGTCAGATCGACAATGCGGGTAGAGCGAACACGTTTCGAAGATCTGTGCTTACACGAGTGAGTATTATATATGTTTTACGTACCGGAACCTAGACCATTTCTGTATTTCCTTTCAACTTGAAGCATTCGTAAAAGGAATGATTTCCTAGCTATTTGACCACCTAGTCTTCGTGACATTTCGTAAAAGGAATGATTTCCTAGCTTCTTGCCCACCTAGTTCTCGTGACATTTCGTAAAAGGAATGATTTCCTAGCTTCTTGCCCACCTAGTTCTCGTGACATTTTGTAAAAGGAATGGTTTTCTAGCTTTTTGCCCACCTAATTCTCGTGATATTTTGTATAAGGAATGATTTCCTAGCTTCTTGCCCACCTATTTCTCGTGACATTTTGTAAAAGGAATGATTTCCTAGTTATTTGACCACCTAGTTCTCGTGACATTTCGTAAAAGGAATGATTTCCTAGCTATTTGACTACCTAGTCTTCGTGACATTTCGTAAAAGGAATGATTTCCTAGCTTGTTGCCCACCTAGTTCTCCTGACATTTTGTAAAAGGAATGGTTTTCTAGCTTTTTGCCCACCTAATTCTCGTGATATTTTGTATAAGGAATGATTTCCTAGTTATTTGACCACCTAGTTCTCGTGACATTTCGTAAAAGGAATAAAGCTATTTGACCATCTAGTCTTCGTGACATTTCGTAAAACGAGTGGTTTTCTAGCTTCTTGACTACCTTGCTCTAGAAAGAGTAGATGAAATGAAAAATTCCATGCATGACACTAAAGTTTTCTGTAAAATTTTGTTCAGTTCGAACTCCCTAAATTCGGAGACGTCCATTATCATATTTTACTTTTTCAGGTATCATCAGTTGTTGACGCCATTTATTTTTAAAAAAATTGAAGAGGAATTAAAGCTGCGCGAAAAAGTTGTAATTGTGGAGAATATTAGTCAAAGTGCGATATTTGTCACCCAATCAGGATACGAGACACAGATCGACTCATGCACTTGTCCCTTTTTTACAAGTATGAACCTGCCTTGCAAGCACATCTTTAAAGTCTTGGAGATCGCACAATCGGATTTATATGTGCCTCAGCTGTGCTCTGAGAGGTGGACGAAATTACACTACAATAAATCTCATCCGGCATTGTCTGCAAATGAAAACATCAGATCTTCTCAACCAATCTTCACACATTCAATTAGAATACCGACTGAAATAGATAAATATAAAAAAATGATGAATATGTCCAAAGAAATATGTAACCTAGGCGCGAGCATGTCAACTGGCGAATACCAATTTTTCATTGAGAAAATGAATGATTTGAAAAATGAAATGAGCAATCAACGATTGCAAAAAGACACCGAAACTCAAAACGAAGCGCCTGCGGCTACTATAATAATCGATGCTTCTACAGCTATTTCAACAGGACCGCCTAGTAACATAAATTCTTCACCTTGGATAAATGTAGCGCCTCCAACTTCCTCATCTAATGCTTACATTAGATGCGTACCTCAGAGTCCTAATGTCGTCGATCATCCAATACCAACGACCTCTTCTTCTTCGTCTAATATCCCACCCGAAACATCGCCAGTTTTTCAAAAAGATGCGCCTGTTGATACTGAAACGTTCAATGCGTCTGCAGCTATTTCAACAGAACGGTCTCCGAACATGAATTGTATAGCTTCGAATGATACAGCGACTTCAACGTCCTCTTCTAATCCTAATGCAGCATCGTCCAGTTCTTCTATGACTCAAAATTCAAACGGCGATCATCAATTACCTTCAACCTCTTCGTTTTCACCCAATACCTCAAATCAGGACAACGCCAAGAACAATGTGAATGTTATGAAATTACCACTTAAAATTTCGCCAGTGGGTCGTCCGAAAGGCTCTGGACAAACTATAATAGGACTCAAAAGAAGAGCAAAATCAGCAGTCCCTGGAGAAAGTGCTAGCAAGAAGAAATTTTTTGATCTGGACAATAAGTCAAAGTCGCTGAGGATGATTCAATGGCTTACAAATAATGAAGTAATTCAAAAAAAAAAGATCACTTATGGAGATATAATCCAGGATGGTGTCATGTTCAATCGGTTACGCAATAATGGAGTCAATTTGACTTTGTTGAAACCACACTTTGAAAAAAAAAGTTATCAGTATATCGTTGACGAAATAGACAGATTGAACTCCAGAAAATATTGGGGATGTGCAAGATGTAAGAAAGACTTGAAAGGTATAAAGTTAATGTGTAATGGGTGCCTTGACTGGTATCACTTGCATTGCACCCAATTTAAGGCAATGCCTTCAAAGAAATTTACCTACTTTTGCTTTTCTTGCAAGAATTTACAGTAAAAAAAATCGTTTCAAAAACCGGTTTTAAGCTACTTTAAGCAAGTATTTTTGATATGTATCAATTTCTATTAATAAAAGTTAGAGTTGTCTCTTTGTAACACTTTTCAGTGGACTAATTACGTTGTACTAATCTTTCGGGGGCCAATAGCACTTAAATGACTATTGGCCCCCGGGGGCCAATAGTGTACATTTTGCTATTGGTCCCCGGGGGCCAATAGTCTTTTTATGACTATTGGCCCCCGGGGACCAATAGCAAAATGTACACTATTGGCCCCCGGGGGCCAATAGCCACTTCGTACTTTAAAGGGCATGTGAATCAACACTGTACAAAAGCTAATACAAAAGCTAATAGATGCAAGTCTCTTTACGTGTGTTAATGTTTTAGTCTTTTACACAAAGAGCATTAATGTTAAGAAAACGTTAAAATTCGATTTTTTTTGTTTACATTATCGCAAACAAAAACCTCTTAAAAGCCAAAGTGTGTCGCAGTCCGTAAGTCCGCTTCCAAAATTATGATATCGCTTGAGGTGACGCAAAAATTTGTTTGAATGAAATCTTGTGTTCTGAAAAAATTACAGCGCTTTGTTAAAACAAAATGACGTTGTTCTAAAAAAAATGCGTCACAAATGTCGGACCCAACGAAAAAATAATTTTTCTGTACTTTCAGTTTTTGCGCTGCAAAAATTTGACTTTTATTTCTTATTGCGTAGATTGTTTTTGGGGTAAATTTAAATTTTTGAGTATAAAAACCATCACCAAGTATTGTCATTCCGACGCTAAAATTCGAAATCCAAAAAAAACCTGCTTGCTTGGAAAAATTCAAGATGGCGCCGGTTTGACTGCCATTTTCTTAAGATCCCAAAAAATTCTCCTGACCAAACTCTATAACTTTCACAACTCTCCAGTTATTGTCACTTTGAGCTAAGATTCTAAAACTCCGAGCATTACCTGAAAAACACACAAAATTGACCACTTTTCCACATGCCACGGGCTTTCCAGAATTTTCCCGCGAAAGCGACCTATGAAGTTTTTCTTTGAGGCCAAGACTGACGTTCAGTGAAAATTTCAGGAAGATAGGCTGACTGGTTCTCGAGATCGAAAATTATTAATAGATAGATAGATGCCGACAGATCAGAAAAAAAGTTTTCATTATAATGAGAACAATAGAAAAATCGACGGCCCATAGAAAAATGTCATTTTCAAAGCTCGATATCTCAGCCAATTTCCAACCGATTTTGATAAGTCTTGGCTCGTTGGAAAGCTACTGCGACGTATTTTTAAAAAATAATTTGAAGGGGAAATGGGGCGAGGAAAAAACTCAAAAGTTCGTCTATAAATGGCTCCTTGTCCCAAAGGTTTTTGTATGACGTTTTTTGAGTTTGTGGACTTCTTTTTTGGCGTGTAGGGACTGCGTCATGCCCTCCGATACCGCTGCAGGCATACTCCGATCTGTCAAATGTAACAAACTAACCACGAGTTAAATTTGTCACAAGAGATATTCGCTGAAGGGAATACAGCAATGGAACTTTTGCATTTTGACAACTTTGACGAAAAACATTATTCTAAACAAAAAATTGTTCTACTGTAAGCGCACAGAAATTTTTATAAAAATTATTTTGTTTACAAAGTACGACTAGCACTTGATTAGCACTTTTGGCTGAGGCCATTTGTAGCCACAATGAATTTACTTAAGTTTAAGATAGTTTTTGGCTAGTAATGTAAATCCCTAGACAATTGCAATCAAAAAAATATTTTGGACAACTCAAAAGTCAGAAATATTCAGTCGGCCGATTTACAAATTTATGTAGGCGGATGTACAACTTCACGTTTGGGAAAGCTTATAAAAACACATGCCGGGGGCCCGTACGTATCAGAATAGATGTGGCAAACAGAATAGATGTTGCAAATAGATTCGAACGTATCAAAGTAAATGTTGCCTTAACTCTTAAGTGTATGAAATTAATTCGAAAGTCTCTCCAAATATTCAAGCAACCGTCAAAATAAAAAAAAATAAAAACTTTTTTTTCAGACATATTTTCAAAAAATGTTATTTGTACAACCGCCGATATTAGAACCGCCCTAGAGCACTTAAGAAAGGCCTCTGACCCATTCTTCCATAGACAAAAAAGTTTGCCGCTGACACCGACCTTCTATCACTCATAGTTCTCAAAATGTTTGAATTTTTCGAAAATATATTGTCTAAATCGATCCACTCTAACATAAGCGGCCATATTGGGAGGCATCATTACATGCGTATCAGCGAAACCAAACAATTTTTTCTTTGTCACGGATCTTCTATCTCTTATAGTTTTCGAGATATTTGAATTTTTCCAAAATAAATTCCCTAATAAATTTTTCCTTTGATGCTCTTAAGGCTTTCATTACCTATCGAATAGAAAACGAAAATCGGATGGAATTTACTCGATTTTTGTATAAAAAAACAAGTAGGGCCCTAGTGGATCCGCTTCTTTAGGGCTCTAACTTGGTCCAGCGACCCAAAGTGAAACAATTTTTCCCATAAACTGTTGGGCATTCCAGACCTTTCGATTGAAAATTTTTTTGAAAATCGGAAAAGATTTACTCGAGTTACAATCTTTCTAATCTCGAAAGTATACAATTATGTCTTTTGAGAGTTATCTTTGTGGGTTTAAATGAATAAATTCCAATTCGGTGTTGCCGCTTTTGGAAGAATGTATGTAAACAAATTGGCCATGTCATCATGCTCGATAGACGGCGAAATTAGCGAGTCTTTCGAGGTTAAAGAGGGCGTACGTCAGGGTTGTTGTCTTTCCCCGCTTCTGTTCATAATTTTCATGGACAAAATCATCAAGCAGGCGAACTTGCAGGGAAATGTCAAGGTGGGTGAGGTAATAATGAAAATTCTGGCCTATGCGGATGACTTGATTTCGTTGGCAGATAGTACCGCGGAGTTACAGGGTGGGATTGACTGCCTGAATGCTGCATGTGAGGAGTATGGGATGAAGATAAGTGTAGGGAAAACTAAGGTTATGCATATAGGCAAATCTCGGAAGGAGAGAGCTTGCAATTTAAATGGGGAGGAGCTGGAGCAGGTTTCTGAATTCAAGTACTTAGGAACCATTTTTTCAGAGGATGGCAAGTTGGTTAGGGAATTTGAGGAAAGGAGGAAAATGGGAAACGCGGTGGCCAGTCAGTTGAGGTCGCACGTGTTCAACAAGAAGGAATTAAGTAGCGGAACGAAGCTAGCTATTCACAGGTCAATATTCCGGCCGACGATTCTGTATGGTAGTGAGAGTTGGGTGGATTGCGGATATCTAGTGCATGACCTGGAGGTTTCTGATATGAGGGTTCTTAGGAATATAGCGAAAGTTAATAGGAGGGAGCAGTGGGGTAATCATATCAGGAACGGCGACATTAGGGAAAACTTAGGGATTGCGTCAGTGGAAGAGGAAGCAAGGGCCAGTCGTCTACGTTGGTTTGGGCACGTTCAAAGGATGGGTAATAACAGGTTACCGAAAAGGATCTTGGGTGCACAGGTCCCGGGTGTTAGGCCAAGGGGTAGACCAAGGAGAAGGTTTAAAGATTCAATTGAATCAGATTTAGAAGTTAGGGGACTTTCTCTGTGCGAACAAACCATCTCCTTGGCAGGCGATAGAAGGGCATGGAGGACGATAGTTCACCATTCTGGGGTTGTGGCATAAAGACCTCACACCGGAGGGTAATAATGGTCTATAAAGTTTGATGATGATGATGATGATCGGAAGAGATTTATACTCGAGTTTTGTACAAAAAATGTAAGGCCCTAGCAGAGACTCGTTTTTAGTGCCCTAGCTAAGTCCAAGGACACAAATCCATAAAAGTTTCTTCCATAAATTATCGGCCATGCCCAGATCTTTGAAACAAAAAATTTTTTATGAAAATCGGAAAATATTTACTCAAGATTTTTTGATTACCTTTCAGGGAAAAAAAGTTTTTGAAAATCGGTTGAGTTTTACTCGAGTTATCGTGTTGACAGACGGACATTTTTTTTATTGCTGATTTGTCATCTAAGGACCATGATCGGTGCTCCTCCCCCTCCCCCCCCCTATTACCGGGTCGAAATTCGACAAACGTCGTGGTAAACGCCCCTTTTCGAAGAAGTTCGTTCTTCGTACGGGTCTAAAAATTGGATTTACTTCGAACGACATGTACGGACCTTGGTCGGACCAATGGGCGAATGTGGACGTACAGCAGAGAGAGAGATTGAGCGTGTAAATGCAACGAAGTCCCCTAAAATGAACGAAATTTATTCGTTGTTCATCTATTCGGTTCTTTGGTCGATCTTGTGTATAGTGAAAATTCAATGAATACTACGGAAACCGACAAACCCGGCTTTGAAAACCGAAAACCGGTCCGATTTTACATTCCCTAAACACAAGACAGGGCCGACCTTAGGACCAACCTAGAGTAGAGCCCTAACTAGAGGCCACGGATACATACTTCCATAGACAAAAATCTTTCCCTCATTTTGCTTTGCAATACAGCAAAAAATTATTTTTTTGTTGGGGCCGACCTTAGGCCCACTTGATCCCTAAGCACAGGCACCGGGCCCAAATTTGTTTTTGAACATAATTCGGTACTGGGTAACTTCTCAATAGAAAAAGAAGCAACAAAATCGGTTGGGATTTGCCCGATATATGTAAACAAACACGTTGGGGCCTAGTAGAAACTCAGTTTCAGAGTCCTGGTTGAGTCAAAGGGCTTCTCATCAAAAAGTTTTCTTCGATAAGATGTGAGAAATTCATAGACATTTCGATTATTTTTTTTTTTTTTTTGAAAATCAGAAAAGTTATCTACAAAAAATACGTATGGCCCCAGCAGAAAATCATTTGTAGTGCCCTAGCTGAGTCCAAGGTTCTCAAAATCAAAAAAGTATCTTCTATAAATTTTCGGACACGCCCAGATCTTTGAATCAAAACACAATTTATGAAAATAGGAAAAGATTTAATCGAGTTATGTACAAAAAACACGTAAGGCCCAAGCAGAGACTCGTTTTTAGTGCCCTAGCTTAGTCCAAGGACTCAAATCCAATAAATTGTCGGCCATGCCCAGATCTTTCAAACAAAAAAAATTATGAAAATCGGAAAAGATTTACTTGAGTTATGAACAAAAGACTAAAAATCACTTAAACGGCCCTAGCTCAGCGGCCGCTGGGTCGACAGTGCACTTTTAGGGAAATAAAGTTTTTGAAAATCGCTTAAGTTTTACTCGAGTTATCGTGTTGACAGACAGACGAACGGACGGACATTTTTTAATTGCTGATTCGTTATCTAAGAACCATGATCGGTGCTCCGCCCCTACTCCGGGTCGAAATTCGACTGGTTACAAACGTCGTGGTAAACGCAATAGACCCTTTTAGAAGAACTTCGTTCTTCGTACGGGTCTAAAAAGGCTTATGCTTTTTTTATTCGTCGAAATTTAATTGAACTTACTGACAAGTACTGAAGTTAGGATATAGTCAGTTATAGTATATTACTGTATAGACGTGTGTATAAGCGGTGATACTAACGCTCGCAGAATCGCGTATACGATACACCGCTTATATACATGTCTATTCACTACGATGCTTTACTGCATCAGCTGGAGGTGTGTTAATTTGACTGTTCACATTTTTAGGTGCGTTGGTTAAGATGAATTTCATACTGTCTTAACCAACTTATACACGATACTAACACATCGTCAGCGAATGCGTTAAAAATGTTAACTCATCGAAAATATATAACAGAAAACTCACAGAAAACGACAAGTGGAAGTCAAAAATTTAATTAACCAAAATAGTGGAATATTTTACTAAGAGCAATCTATAATATAAAATCCAAAATGTCACTACACCTTGCTGCACCTCATTACACCTCACTGCACCTTGATGCACGTCACTACACTACACCTCAGTGCACCTCAGTGCATATTTGTTAATAATTATGGGTCAGAGCTCAAAATAGGATCCCAGGCATGCTTTTTGCGGAAAATACAATTTTTACTAGTTTTTAAAACCATGTATCCCGGGCGAAGCCTGGATAGCAATGCTAGTGATAATATATTTCTATTTCTTTTTTACAAACATTAAATGGTTCCTCCAAACATGATGCAAAAAATCGTTCAGTGTATACATTTCACTTCAATCCGAGACAATTTACAACAATTTTTGGGGGCGACATTCTCTAGAAGTAAAGTTCGTAAATTAAATTTTAATTAGATTACAAACTCAAACAAGAAAACCAATCTCAAGGGAAAAGATGAAATGAAATTCCAAAAAAAAAAGTTGTCAAGGTCATTTTCTCACACAAAGGGTCAACAACATTTTCAACTGAATTTGAATACAGTTGGGACATTGGTAAAATGTAGCTACTTCTACAAGATATCGGTTGTTCAAAAGAATTGATTTGAATCAACAGAAATGAATATCGTTGCTTTCGCTTGCCCCAATTTCCTGCTACACAAATACTAAAACATTCATTCATTGATCCTACACCCCATTCATTGAGGTAACGATTCAACGTTTTGCCGATTCACTTATTTCCCTTTCCTTTCCCTCGTACTAAATCATGGTAGAAGGAAACATGAGCTTTAAATGCATAAAACCGTGTACGTTGTATACATGCACCTATTCTCAATGCTTGCGGTTGTATATATCCGTTTAATGAAGTAAAGTGATTTAAAATTTCTGTCACCATTTATATTCAATATCCTGTTTGGATGTATTTTATTTTCGTCTCCAACCAGCTTGAATCATGAACCATAAAGCTCGTGTAAATAACTTTGCAACCACCAAAGTTTGCTTCATTTCCACATTGCTTTACAAAGCTCTCCCAGCAATTTCTATATACAAACTCACACTCACATAGTTATCCTATTTTCGTCTCCATTCGGTTTATTCCCAGTCCCATAATGGGATTTTTTTTCGGCTCATCTATCATCGATTGGATATGCTCACTCCCGGATATTTTTCTCAATGGAGCTACAGCTGCTCTCTTCTGCCATTTAAATATCAACAGAATGTCGCAGCATTCTGCACAGGCCGCATTCAACATTCATTCTGATTCTATTGACAATCTTATGAGTGTAGAAACATAGCGACAATGTTTCTTCGTGTTTATTTCAGTAAAAGCACCGTCCATTGAAACACTTTTTTTTCAATACATAGCAACAGCTTTTCGTTGAATGTACATACCGTTGCGCAGTCTATTTTCCTACCAACATCGGTTGAATTTCTGAAATGTGAAATTGCGAAAAATTGCGATTGCTTCTCATCTCATGGGAAATGGTTACGACAACAGACGATACAATATTTCGAAATGTTTTATTGCAGTTCTGTAGCACGTAACATGTGCGTGTGTTTTTTTTTTTGTATTAGGTGGTGGAAATATTTAATAAAATAACCCCGGTATGTATAAGTCCTAACCCCTATTTATCTTTCCATTCCCTTCATTCAAAAGTGTATCGAAGTCCCTAAATTTAATGAATTTGGCGTATGTTTCAAGTTATTGTTAGCTCAATATTTAACAATTTGAAGAGTAGGTCTAGAACTACGTTGATTTCTAGATGAATTTTTAAAAACATTTTGAACATTCTGAATCGAAATCTTTTGTCTATCATTTGTTAAGGCAACCTTATGTTATGCTGACGGGAGTTTCATCCTAAAGATCTTGCAATAAGATCGAGGACAAAGGCTTGAAGCTCTACAATTTCACAAATTTCTAGCAGACTAGGAACTCAGTTGTATTCGAGGATACATTTTTAATAAAACTCAATGGAAGAAATGACTACTTGATTAACGACTTACGAACTTTACAAGCTGTTCCCTTTTTGTGTTGCATATCAAAATGCACTTCAAATCCCCCTTCTAAAGTTTGATTTTGTACACCCAAACATTCCATTTCGCCATAGCCAATCAGAACCTATAACTGTTCTTCTGATTGATCGACCCAATAGTAGATTTTGCACCGCTGTCCAGGATGCTCTATTTTGACGATTTGGAGGTTATTTCCCGAGCGAAAGGCGTGGGAAATAATCCAAATCATCAAAATAAACCATCCTGGACAGCGGTGCATATGCTATTTTATCTGCCGAGAAAAGATATATTGAGAAATACAATTTTGCCCTAGGGAGAAAAATGCGAGATTATCGCTCTAGGCAGATAAAAATAATTAAAAACATACGTGTCAGAATAGATGTGGCAAACAGAAGAGATGTTGCAAAAAGACTCGACGTATTTAAGTAAATATTGCCTTTACTCTTATGTGTAAGAAATTACGTGGCCATTACATTGGACTGGAAATTGCCGAAACGGCAATATTGAAACACCCGCCCGAAGAAACGGCGTAAAAAAGGCCTTCTGAAAGTACAAAATTAGCCCCTAAATAGACAAAAATGTTCATCTCAATTGTTTCTACAACATAGCATAAAACCATTTTTTTGTCTAGGGCCGACCTAGGGTCCTCAGGAGAGGCCTCGGACAAAAATATTTCCCACCATTTTCTCTACAACATAGTGAAGAACCATTTTTTTGTTTGGGGCAGACCTTAGGACCGACCTAAGGCCATAAGTATATATATGCCTTAGACTCATACTTTCACAGACAAAAATATTTCCCTCAATTTAATCTGTATCATAGCAAAAAAAATTTTTGGTTAGGGCCGACCCTAGGACAGACCTGAGGCCTACTTGAGCCCTAGCCACAGGCACTTGGTCCAAATTTGTTTTTGAATATAATTCGGTGCTCGATTACCTCTCAAATAGAAAAAGAATCAACAAAATCAGTTAGGATTTATGCAACTTATGTAAGCGAACACGTTGGGCTCTAATAGAAACTCAGTCTTAGGGTCCTGACTGAGTCCAAGGGTTTCTGATCAAAAAATTTTCTTCATAAAATGACAGACAGTCCTAGTCCTTTCGATCAAAAAAAAAATTTGAAAATCGGAAGAGATTTACTCGAGTTATGTAAAACAAACACATAGAGCCCTAGCATAGACTCGTTTCTAGTGTCCTAGCTAAGTCCAAGGACTCAAATCCAAAAAAGTGTCTTCCATAAATTGTCGGCCATGCCCAGATCATTCAAACAAAAAAAATTATGAAAATCGGAAAAGATTTACTCGAGTTATGTACAAAAAACCCATAGAGCCCTAGCAGAGACTCGTTTTTAGTACCCTAGCTAAATCCAAGGACTCAAATTTAAAAACGTTTCTTTCATCAATTGTCGACCATGCCCAGACCTTTCAAACAAAAAAAATTTAACAAAATCGAAAAATATTTACTCGACCTATTTACAAAAGACCAAAAACCTTTTAAATGGCCCTAGCTCGGCGGCCCTTGGGCCGACAGTGCTCAGATTCAATCCCATAAAATTCGATTACCTTTCAGGGAAAAAAAGGTTTTGAAAATCGGTTGAGTTTTGCTCAACTTATCGCGGTGACAGAAAGACGGACGAACAGCGTTTTTATTGTTGATCCGTCATCTAAGCACCAGGATCGATACTCCCCACCTACTCCCAGGTCGAAATTGGGGTGGTTACAAACGTCGTGGTAAACCCATAAGACCCCTTTTCTTCGTACGGGTCGAAAAAGTTGCACATCTCTGAGAACTCATATGTACACAAGAGATTTTAATTGATTGCCATATTGTGTAGGTAATTTCCCAAAGCTTTTCATATCATCGGTGGCTTTATTGAACTCTTGATTTCGATTGAAAATGAATTAAGCGAATGACAATGATGAATCCAATTAATATTGTCATTGGTTGCGATGAATCCTCTATTTTTTTTCGTTGGAAATTCGTTTTGTATTAATAGAAATGAATTAGGCTAACAACTCTTTGCTGAGGGGGTAATTTACCGCTTAACATTTGAAACTTTTGATAAGTTTGGTATGGTCTGGCACAAGATGTCACCACATAATTCTATATTTTACTTGCGCATTTTACGCACTGATCGCATGGAAACGTACGTAATTTACGCGTTAAACCTTTTTTCTCAGTGTATGGCTTTTTTTCAGGTTAATTATTTATTTAAAGCGAAAAAAAGACCGCTCACATTGGCGCAGCCTGTAAAAAACGATCTTTTCAACAACAAATAAAATTCATCTGCTCTACTATTCCCTAATGTTGCTATGATACAAGCCACATTACCTCTCTGAATAACGATTGAAATCTTCTGTAATAAGAAGTCTTTTGAGCGTGATTCTCCAGAAGTTGCTCTCATTAATGACCCAAATTTACCTATAAATTTCTTCGTTTCTGGACCCACGCAACCTAAAGTTTCAAAAGCAATAGGAGTGAATAAATGATTTTCTTTTAAAGATACAAAATGGTTATGCTTATGTCTCTCCGCGTTGTAGGCTATTGAACGCGCTTTTCTAGAAGATTCAGTGACGTATGATCGATCTAACGTGTCTTGAATAGTCACATCCTAGAGAAGAGACTTTCCCTGACTCCACGGAATTAGGGTCATACCATCAGGTCGTTTGCCATCATCTCGGGAAATGCCTGGTGGTAGAGGTGAGTGGGCATGCCAAAATTAGTGCCTACCCCATACCCAGTGTCCCCTTTTGTCAAAAAAATGCCCAGCTCATGCCCAGTGCCCAAGACTTTTGTGCTCAGCCCATACCTATGCCCACGACTTATTGGCTGAGGGTGAGGATGTACTAAAAGAGAGATAGATTTTATTCTACCACCTATTGAACTATATGCGAACTATAAAAGACACATGCACAATTACTAAAAATTTTAGTATCTGTAAGTGCTTAAGGTGTTTACCGTTTTCATCAGCAGCATAAATAACACCAAAACACAATTTGGCCTTTTTCTTATTTCGGTAATGTAATTGATTCTTCTATCATTTCAAAAATTATGAGTTCCATTCTGTTCGATAGGACAAATAAAAGATAAAAGTTTTCAGTTTGAAAGTTGACTTAAAGATGGTCTGCAGTAGCGACCGAAACTAGTCGTCTTAAAATAAAAAATTTTTGGTGGTCGTATTTTCAATCAACCCATATCATTATTGAATCGATTGTGCGTGTATGGCTCGAAAACCCTCTAAAATTGATTTTATTTTTAGAAAATCATTTTTATCACTACATAAAAACAGAGCCATTGCTCGTCTGATGATCCTTTTTTGAATAAAGTTTTTTTTTAATTCGGTCAATGTTTCTTTGATCTTGCAATTTTTAAAATATTTCGGGCGACTTTATCAGAAATAGATCAAAATTTAGCGTTAATTTAGAAATGTGGCATAGATTCGTCGCTTTTATAGCAGACATGTTTCTATCCATTCTATATTTTAACAATCCACGACAAAAATTTGGCTGATTGGGACGTTTACGATTCATCAGTACACCTTTGTCGCAAGACTATGTGTATATCAGCGAGGTCACATATTGAGTGAGTAATCATCTCGAATATGCGGCCTTATATACACCTCGTTTGTTCGATTATTCAAACAGAAACTCTTTGACTTAGTAGATCCGTTGTTATTGTAACATTTGGAAGTACTGGTCAAAATTTTGTTATGCTGTTTGTATCTGCAACGGTGGTAATTTCAATTCGGTCAATGTTTCTTTGATCTTGCAATTTTTAAAATATTTCCATATTTCCAACATTGACCGAATTGAAATTACCACCGCTGCAGATACAAACAGCATAACAAAATTTTGACCAGTACTTCCAAATGTTACAATAACAACGGATCTACTAAGTCAATAATCGAACAAACGAGGTGTATATAAGACCGCATATTCGAGATGATTACTCACTCAATATGTCACCACGCTGATATACATGTGGTCTTGCGACAAAGGTGTACTGAAGAGGCGTAAACGTCCCAATCAGCCAAACTTTTTGTCGTGGATTGTTAAAATATAGAATGGATAGAAACATGTCTGCTATAAAAGCGACGAATCTATGCCACATTTCCAAATAAACGCTAAATTTTGATCTATTTCTGATAAAGTCGCCAAGTCTTCAACTTTCCGAATACCTAATCCCCCAAAAGCTTAAGTAAGAGTAGCCCGGTCCCAAGACGAATCAGACGTCCTAACGTTTGTAATCGTTTCAATAGTTGAACGAAAAATTTCGTCAACATTTTTTAAACGATCACGTAATAAAAATGTCCTAGAAGAACGCAATAAATAATTAAACCTACAACTACCTAAAGACTTCCTAAAAATACGCAAGGCTGGGTGAACATTCATCAACTAAAACTTGATCCTTTCAATTTTAGATGAAAACATCCTCTCGAAACCTGACTCAAAAATTGGTGAGCCCAATATCTCAAGAGAAGACTTATCAACTTTCTTAATCCCTGGTAACAATGCAGAGATATCAGAGTACATGTGAGCCTCATCTTCATCAGTAGCATTAACAAAAAAAACTTCGCATTTATTTTTATTTAATGACAAACCTGAAGAATCTCAAAATTCTAACACTTTCCTAATATTCTCCAAAACCACTGACAGCCTATCACCCGAGGGGTGACGCACTTCTGCGGTTTATGGAATAAATGGAATAAATGGGAATAAATGGAATAAATATTGGAATAAATGGAATAAATTATAATTTTTTCAAATTCGTCAAAACCTCAAATAGACTTGATTTTGATGGCAACGCACACAACAAACCATACTAATGTGTCAAAAAGTGAAAAAACCCTTTTTTGAAAACTTAAAAGAATTTTTGTTGAAAAATGGAATAAATGGAATAAATAAATTTATTCCATTTATTCCCAAAAAAATAAAATTTATTCTCAAGATGGTTTAAATGCTTTATAATTTGTGCAAACCTTTTTTTGAACTTGTTTGTCTAACTTGGGATGCGTTTGGTTCAGATATTTCGCAAAAACAACAAAAAAACTTTTGGGAATAAATGGAATAAATGGAATAAAAGAATAAATGGAATAAATGAAGTGCGCCACCCCTCGCTATCACCCACACTAGCATCATCTAAATATCATCCATTCTAGCCATTCAGCCGAAAGGGAGTGCGGCGTCCTCATAATACCGATACAAAAACCAGGAGGACCTAGTGGATCACCCTGTTGAAAGGCTCATCAAGAAAATAAAGATTCGAATTGAGCCTCTAAGCTTGTAAATAATTCTGGGCATATCTCCTTCACTTCACCTAACATATACTTCCTGGATAACATATTACTAAAGTCAAATTTAACTAATGCTATCGGCCCATCATGGTCAGCTGTACAAAATTTACGTACAGCATGAACCAAAGCTTCTGCCCCTCCCTCAACACCAAATCCTAACTAAACAGGTTTCAACTTCTCAACTAAGCTATCCTTAACATTATAACAGGCAATTTTACCTGTCATGCGCCTCCAAACAATACCCACGGCTATCGGTCTCACATCATCCTTTCCTTTCGTAAGTGCAGTCAATGAAGCTCCAAAAAATTTCTTAGAGATATTATTAGTGTGTGGCTGTCAGTAACGGGGTATCTACTATTCGTGTTTTTCATTCGCTAATGGAACACAACATGAAAGTACGGTTCACTTTTGAGAATTAGTTTCTTTGTATTTTTGCATAATGAAAATCTGATGGTATAGGCTGGTAACCACCTGCAATGTTCCATAATTTCCGAAGAACAGTAAATCCTCCGCCCCAACTCTAGGTACTCAAGGAACACATCTACATCTTCACTTGCCAAAGGAAAAAATGAAGAACAACGGATCTGATATGGTCCAAAACGAAAGTGTTAGAGACTGGGCCATGTGAACAGGCTTCAGAGTATGAATCTTTAGTTTCAGACTCTCAGCGTATCGTAAAAAAGAGATCAAAGTAAGAGTAGAAGGAGGCGGCTACCTACTCACTGCGGAAACAGGGTATCCTGATTTTTTTTCTTAAAGAATCGAGAAAATATAATGAAATCTTCATAGCCCCTTGTCGTGGACAAGAACAAATAGAGGTGTCAACGTAGAACTGCAGATTTATTATTTTTCTTACATTTTTATTAATCGCAACATTTATTCCTTTTATTTTGAAATAAAAGCTCCAGATGGAAACGATTTAGATTGCGTTAGATATTTATTTGATAGACGTTCTCTCACGAAACAGCGTGTTTTTGTTCGTCTAGTAAATGCCTATTTTGGTAAATACATCTCATATAATATAATCCTGCAAAAAGATTATTTTTAATCTGTTTTCCTGTCTTCCTAAGATTTTGTTATAATGGTTCTTTTTGCCAAACTTTATCAATCGTTTTTAACATTAGTCGTTGTATACGTCATACGCTTTGCAACTAAGACACCCTTCACCACATGCTTTTTGTACGGTATAGATAGACCTGCCACTTTTCACGTCTCTTACGAAACACATAGCTGGAATACATGCAGCACATAGAATATACGAAAATGTGTGTCCTATTCATTCCTTTATTTCATTCATTCAGTTTTCCAGGCGTTTGTATACAGGCAATATATCGTTCGGCTCGGTATATACAAGCAGGCGTCACTTACTATCAAAATCTTATATATAATTAAATAATTTCTGTTTTTGACATATTTCCGTCGATGTCCATCTTCAATTCAGATGTTTCCGTTTTCGTTCCATTTTTTCTTATTTTTTGTTTCACCCCTTTCTCTGACACATCTTTATCCATTATAACAAACATCAGCAAAATCATTCATCTCCGTTTCGCGTTATTTCTATCAACATATTGAGATTGGTGAAGCTTAAGATGTACAAAAAGATGTGAAGGATGTATACGATGGAAACGAAACAATCGATTGGTGACATCGATAAAATTATATTTCACAGCTCAATTGTTGAGGAGGGGATTTTCAAACGGTATACGAAAGCGACTCTGGGGGAGGAGGTATATGCTCTTTTAATGAAAGAAGAACTAGGAGATCGAAGTATATAGAGTATATAGGATATCCTCTCATCAAAAAGTCGATTTAGTGAGAGCATTAGCTCCTTTCAGTATTACTCTCCCTGCTACTTTATACCAGGCCATCACATCGAGGAGCGTAAAGTTACAGTCCACTGTTCAAACGTAATTTTTCATTCTTCGAATCGACGCCAAGTTCACGTCACCAGAAAACAATTTCATTCGTTTAGCGTGAAGTTGTGTCGATACGAAAAACGAATGATATATTTGAACAATGAACTATCCGCAAGTCATATAAAGTGGCCTCATTAAAACGCTCTATTAAATGTAAGCTCTACTCTCAATTCTAGTTCTAGATCGAGAGTTCAGTATCGCTCTCACTTTACTAACATCAGAGAGATGAGAAAAAAAAATGGTAAATTTTGAATGTAAATTTCCTCTACCATATAGACGTTATAATTTTGTCTCATTTTCGTTATACTTCGCCAATTTCACTCGAAAGGCTGAACTTCTTTTTGTATTTCGAATGACTTTATTATTGAAGTTCGTAAGAAAGCGCAATTTTTTGTTTGTATTCAATATACTCACCAGTCTACTCTATGAGTAAGTGACATACCCCGCAGTTTCATTCACAGAACCGAAAAATACAAGAAACACATTGCGCATTCTGCCCACATAATAAAACGATGCTATCGTATTATATGCACGGGGAAAACTGAAAATATATAACGATTTTCCTTCTCTGTGTACAAAAGCCTCTAACAGGAGTCAATGTAACTAGTATTTGGCTCTGTTTCGCCGAGTTTAGTCTACAGTTCGAGATCAAAGCGATTGGATTTGTCGTTTCGTCGCTCCTTGTAATTTTAGTTAGTTTTTTTCAGTGTCTTGGTGAAGATATAACGTTAAGCGCGTTTAATACGTTTTTTCTTTTGGTTTGTGATGAATTGCAAGTGATTTGAATTTATATTAAAAAAATTTGTATTAAAAAGTTTTAAAACGAGATCTTTGTAAAGGCAAGAAAGCGGATAAAAGAACAAAAAAAAATATAGCAGGAATCGAAGACATTATTGTTTGTGTAAAGAAAATTCATACCATAAAGTTTCACTTATGAATTTAATAGAAAATAATACAACAACAGCGACGGTGGTGCACTCGAATAGCAACAGTTGATTTAAAATTAAATTTGTAACTTCATTAAATAAAAGAAACGGTCGATTCACAGAGGAATATCCGCAACAACAAAAAACAGTGCGTTTCATAAATCTAGGGGAAAAGTTTTAAATTCATTTCATTTCGAAATTGCAAATCAAATTCTGCTAATGCTACACTGAGCAATTTGCACAAATAAAATACGATTGCACCATTCAAATGAAACAAAATTAATATTTTCTTTTGCACCACTTTCAATAATCTATCTCACCGTTTCAAAATCAGTCGCACAA
Organism: Pseudolycoriella hygida; assembly: GCA_029228625.1. NCBI lineage: Eukaryota > Metazoa > Arthropoda > Insecta > Diptera > Sciaridae > Pseudolycoriella > Pseudolycoriella hygida. The sequence goes on along the minus strand of CM055404.1, from coordinate 39,353,875 downwards.
ACAAAATAAATGTTTTTCTTTTGCACAATAAACTACAACGTAATTCTTTGAATCTCGTGATTCTACTCACATTTATGCACTAATTACAATATTCTCGGCACTAATTGCAACCATTATCGAATATTGTATCCGTTTTGGCATAATTTTTAGTGCTCGATTGATTGGTAGTTACCATACATTTGTTGTTAAATTATTAAAAGCAGGAATCAGCTCGATATATCATTGTAAGAAGATGTTTCACTTTAGAAAGGTAAGTGCTGCTTATGATAATGTTAAAGTTAAAGTTAGTTTTAGCAACATTTTTCTCGCAAATTTTATGTTTGCTTTTTAGCAGCTAATTGTCATTTTCTACCTGGTTGAAAGAAAATAGCGTTTTCATTTTATTTAAAAGCCACTTTTTGTCTGTTTCAAACTAAGAAGCTATCTCCTGACAAAAATCTCCTTCGAAATATAATATATTTCATAAGATTCGGGGATCCGCGTAAATTTCTATTAAATATGTGGTGATTTTATATTGTGGGATCCTAAAACCCTACTTGTGTACCAGGCACGCCGACTTCCACGGTTCGGTAGGGCTTAAGCCCCCAAAAGATAATTTCGTTGAAGGCTTCAGTGTCAAGGTGGTGTAGTAGTTGCCAATCGGGGAAGGCAGGCTGGTGCCAAAAAATTATATTAGGGAAGTTTGAATCTAGTATCCAGTACATTACGGCGCAAAACTTTCTGATTTGGCACCAGGCCTTGTGACCTTGAACAATGAAAAAGAAGGCAGCCTGGTGCCAAAAATTGAAGAATATCACTATGACGGCTTCGACGAATGCTTACCTCAAAAAAGCAGCTTGATGCCAAGATAAAAATTGATAGTGATATGCTAAAATTCTTGGCACCAGGCTGCTTACTCTGTGTCGTCGAGCCATGATAAAGTACGCAGCCCTGTGTCAAATTGAAAATTATTTTTCCAAGGAGTACTTGCTATTGGCTTTAACATTGCCTTACATCATTTTTTGATCCCAGGCTTCCTAGCCGAAAATGCAGTCTTCCACTTGTTGCAACTTTTTGAACTCTGCGTACTTCGGATTCAAGATCCAGTAGTTTCATGCACTAGAGGAAGAATCATTCTAGTGCATGATTGCTGAATGTATTCTCAGTAAAACTGTAACAAAGTGCGCCATCAATATGTAGTACTTCACCTTTTGCCGTTCATTAATTTGCACAAAAAATATCAGTAAGAATTGGTCAGAAAATTTATTTTCGTTCCTGATGAAACACAATCGTCGCGTGTTGACTCATTGTCAATTTTTTTTTTGCTTGCGGCGCGGCGCTTTATTGTCGTGGCAGGGACTTTTTTGGGAAAACAAAATGGGAATATTTTCCCAAAATTCACAAATTTATTTCGACGCTTTTTTCTGCTACAGAGTGGTATATTTCGATTTATCTGCCTAGAACGATAATCTCGCATTTTTCTCCCTAGGGCAAAATTGTTTTTCTCGATGTATCTTTTCTCGGCAGATAAAATAGCATATGCACCGCTGTCCAGGATGGTTTATTTTGACGATTTGGATTATTTCCCACGCCTTCGGCTCGGGAAATAACCTCCAAATCGTCAAAATAGAGCATCCTTGGACAGCGGTGCATAATATACTATTAAACAGTTTTAAGTTTGTTAAAGTTTTAAATGTCATTAACTTCAAATCACTTTTCTTTTACATCGAGATACTTGGTTTGTACGTGCACGTTGCGTCTCTTTCTTGGGCATACATCTTATGTAATGTGACATTTAAAACTCTGACATATCAAACATAGCTAAAATGTACCTCTCTGTATTTTCACAAAAATGAATTGAAAACAGTACTTCGAGATGTCTATACACTAATTTGAACATGGCAGAGGAATTTTGAGCAGCATTTAGGAGGGAAAATTCTAATAATAAAATGTGCTATATTGGGCCAATTTTTTTTATGATGTATGTGTTTAAAAAGAACAAATACAAAAACTTACAATGGTCATTGATAAACTGTATTATGTTGGCAAGGCCATTCTAAAACACAGCACATGAAAATACAAATCCAAATTTACGATATGGATTTACTCATGGAAACACTGAATCCACGCGCAGCGGAAAAAAAAGGAAAGTGAGATTTACTGATTTGCACTGTACGCTGTACGTGGCAAGCCCCTTTGACTCTTGTTGAAAATGTGCAGCTGATCGTTTACAAATAGAATCTCGTCAGATTGCCACTTGGACCAGAAAGATACTGGAAGATACTTCGGGTTCCCAACGTGAGGAAATTTTGCAATTGGCTGTATGTCAGGGTCATCGCTCTCGGAACAGCGATTTACGAAGTCTAAAGATTCGTTGGTGATGAAACGGTCTATTCTAACAGTCCGAGCGTTTTCATATAGAATGGAATTTTTTGCATACATATAGCTTCCACGTTCTCACCTTGTGGTAGAGGCTCTTAAAATCTTGCGTTCGGCAAGTCGAACACGCTCCATTTGAGCGGATGATGTAAACGAAGGGTTAGCCCAGACTGGAGAAGTGTAACAGAGAATAGGACGGATTATATTTTTGTAAAACATGGTTTTGATGTCGCTGTTAATTCTTTGGGTTCTCAGTGGATGTTTCAGTTTCCATTCCAAATCTAATCGAAAAATTTTGTCCTGGAAAAATGTTCCTCAAAAACTCTCAGACTTTTCTTCTACATCTTGAGGCAACTAAACCATTTTAAATATTGACTCCATAACTCCCTTATGTACAAAATTTCGCTCGTATCCAAATTTTTCGACGTTCCCAACCATCCCTAACACCATCAGGGGACGGGTTAGCTCAGTGGTAACGTACTGGCTTTCCACCAAGATGAACCGGGTTCAATTCTGGTAAGGGCAAAATTCTGTATAGGATTTTTCTTCAATTTGTAGCATGAAAGTAACGTTCCTAAGCACACCCAAGCTTCTAAAAATGGGTACTTGTGGTGTTTGGTGTCCACAACGAACCGTACACAGAAGAACGACATGTATGACGTCACCCATACACGATAAATTTTGTGTACAAATATCTGAGTCTATCTTAAGGCGGAGATATAATCAACACCAAATGAAATCCTGTATGTAGCTACAATATATAGGCGTGCTTCGGAATTCACGTTAAGCATGTGGTCCAACAAACAGATTAATGGTTACTCATACAAATGCCCTAGAAAAAAGGTATCACAGTTCTGTGTGATACACCGCATTCAAGGGCTCGTTTAGAAAAGCATAGTCGGAGGCTAGAAGGGGTATCGTAATGTCCGGGCCCAAACAACGAGAATTCTTTGGCGTGTACGGTTTGTACCGGAGGCTAGATGATGTATCGTAGTGCGTGTGCTCAGACGACGAGGCTCATTTGGCGTACAACTGTGTATTCTGAAATGGGAACATGTAATGCGGGAATCTAACTAAGACAGAATAGAATACATGACTAGGTGGTATGATAGAAGAGTAACGGGGGAAGGAACAAAGGGTCATGAGACCTGTGTTTCAAGACCAGTTGGCCGCCTCGACCAGTAATCTAAAACCCCTAACATCATATCAGAAAGCGTTTTTCTTTGACCCTCGCTTTGGGTCACATGTGACGCGGTCATCAAATAGAGTTAGCCCCCTCTTTCGATGTGTTTTTAATTTTAATGCATAGCGAGCGGTATTGTTGTGTTACATTGACGGTTCATCGCCAATGTATTTATAAAATAAATGCCACGAAATTGCACGAAACTGTGTAAACTGCACGAAACCACTTATAAGCTGCACGAAACCATGTAAATCTAGTTACTGTGTAAGGTATGAAACGCTCTCATCGTACTAAACGAAAAACATGGCCGCTTTGTTGTTGTCAAAGCGAACGTGTGGAAAATATGTGAAATTTTTTGGTGTGTTTTCAACATACCGCTCGCTTATGCATTAAAATTTTGAACTGAATTGGCTATGATATGCAGTTGTAACACATCTGCGATTACGACACCTGGCCTTTGGCTCGGATATCGCAAACTTTCGCAGATGTGTTACAACTGAATTACATAGCCAATGCAGTTAATAACTATAATTGTTCCTTTGGATTAGATGGTACAAAAAACCACACCTCGGGATATTTTTCACATTTTTTTTAATGAAAATTTAGTAAATGTACATTTTGTGTACGAAAATGCACAGAAAGTGTGAATTTTCGAATGAAAAATTGTCCTCAGCTTATCCTTTCGAATGATGTTTCGAAAAACGAGGAAATGAATTTTGGTCAGCCATTGGAGTCGAACATAGAGGACATAGAATTCGAGCAACATTTAAAAATATTTTTCTCCAAAGGGCTCAATGAAATGCTTCACAATACAATATTGTTCTCAATTTGACCTTTCGAAAAACTAGAAAAAAGTTGTGGATCAGCCACAAAGCACATGACATACAAACTATGTTTAAATTTCAGGTTTGTCAACAAATAACACTCAAACGTTTTTATTTTGTTACACTTATACCTTATGCCATTGTTTTCGCATAGAAAAAGGTCAAAGTGGCACAAGATAAAAACGTTCGCTGTATTTCCAGCAATAATAATGCGATTCTGTTAGGAAAAATTGAGGGCATTTTTTCTACAACAAGAAATTCGAGTCACCTTAAAACAATTCAAGGGCTCTCAAATGAAAGGAAATGTTTCTGAAAACAATTGCCCTCAATTTTTCCTTTTGAATGACGTCAGGGGCACCGACTTGACAGTAACGGTCAATTTTGATAAAATAAAAAGTATTCCTCTGTATTCTTGGGAGAACAAAAGTCCTCTACGTCACCCTCAAAAATCAGTTGTTATGCTGAAAATAAGAGGGAAATTTATGCATTTTTGATAAATGCAGCTAAATTTATCTAGAAATTGAGTGTTTTTAGAGTTTCAACTGGTTTTTGAGGATGAAGATGATAAAATTTCCAGAAAGCTTTGTATTTTGTTGGCACAATGTGTAAATAGCCAACAATATATAGAAGAGACTATTTGCACACTTAGACGAATGTTTCGGTCATTCGTATTAATTCTAGTTTCGTTACCCAAAAACTTTTTGCGACGTTTTGTAAAAGGAAAACTTCCTTAGCTTCGTTGCCTATTTAGTTTTTATAGCACTTTTTAAAAGGAAAACCTTCCTAGTTTTATTCCCCATCTCGTTCTTGTGACATTTTCTAAAAGGAAATATTCTCTATATTGAAGTGTATTTGTTAATGTTTTTCTATAAGGTAAGGATTTGTTGAGTGTTCTTAAAAGTTTTTGTGACATTTCGTAAAAGGAAAAGTTCCCTAGCTTCGTCAGTCACCTAGATTTGTGACATTTCGTAAAAGGAAAAGTTCCCTACTTTCGTTAGTCACCTACTTTTTCTAACATTTCGTAAAAGGAAATGTTTTCCATCTTCGTTAGCCACCTACTTTTTGTGACATTTCGTAAAAGGAAAGTTCCCTAGCTTCGTTAGCTACCTAGCTTTCGTGACATTTCGTAAAAGGAAAAGTTTTCCATCTTCGTTAGCCACTTAGTTTTTGTGACATTTCGTAAAAGGAAAAGTTTTCCATCTTCGTTAGCCACCTACTTTTTGTGACATTTCGTAAAAGGAAAAGTTTTCCATCTTCGTTAGCCACCTACTTTTCGTGACATTTCGTAAAAGGAAAATTTCTCAACTTTGTTAGCCATTTAGTTTTTGTGATATTTTGTAAAAGGAAAAATTCTGAAAAAAGCGAACAACTTCCCAGCAGGAAGAACTTTTCTACAAATTTAATATACGTTTACTGCAAATTAATAATAAAAAGCTTGCTCTTCTGCGCAGGATTTTAACATTGTGACCTGCCACTTATATTGCGGTCAATGTTCATTAAATGAATATGACATCGAAAGTGTGATTTTGTCAACTGGGATTTGACGTCTGTTTTATCAAAATGTAGCAAATGGGCTAAGCACAAAGCAAGTGCTAGTAATGAATCGCTCTGGGAAATGAAGAGCGTTTCGGCTTTATCCTATATTAGCCTATCTTTAAAAATGTGGAAAAATCCCAAAAAAATATTTTTTTTTAAATTTTTTACGGGAAGTTTGGTGGTGCTAATATTGAAACTGTTTTTATCATTGATCACATTGATCATAAGGTGGGTAGAATTTGAACTTTTATTTTATTTATGAAACGTCTAACCCTACAAATGGTCCCACAAATGTTTTGTTGAAGAACTTTTTTTGAAATGCGATTTTCCTCTGCCTCTCTTGGAAAAACTCATTTTAGGCGTTGTTCCATGAAACGTATACCCACATGTTGAAAGTAAACTTATTAGGGCTAATCATTGATATTCCGATAGTACTTCAAAATGCCGGTATCCGGGAGGTCACAAATATTTCAATGTGGTATTATAGAGTCAACCTCGCTTCCCGACTTTCAGTTTTCATATTGAAATTTCAACGTTGACTCCATCAAAACAACATAAACAATGATTTAAAAAAATTACGAAGCACCTTGGTAGATAGAGAATTTCATAGCAAATTTACGAAAGCAAACCGTTTTGAAATTGGTTGACACGTGACTGAACTGACCCACATCTATTTCAGTGTAAGCATTAGGCAAGGCATAAGGGGGTCCAAAAATGAAAGTGTCGACAAAGTTTGTGGACTTGGTTAAAAACAGACCTTTATGGTACCCTGATAAGAAGTCAGGTGTTCGGGCAGAATCCCGACATACAAAATCCGGACACCTCAAAATTAAGAAGATACAAAATCCGGCGGATGTAAAATCTGGACGATACAAAACAAGGATGTTACATAACATGTGTTTTATCCGGATTAATCAGGACAAAATCCGGACAAAATCTGACCTTTGAATTTGAAGTTGTTATGGTTGATTTGAAAAGCAAATTATGTAATACATCGTAAATATTTATCTTGTTAGTTAGGTAATGAAGGTAAAGATTAGATGTCGTATTCAAACAGCGCCGCAGGCCTGAATTTTAATGGCGCAATAGAAAAGCGGGGTCGAGGGGCGGCAGCCCCCGCTGTGGGGAGGTCAAGGAGGGGTACAACCCCTCCTTGCGGGGTCTAAGGGGCAGAGCCCCTAGCGGGGTTTTAGGCAGAGCCCCTTGACTTTATAAAATGCAGATGTTACAAAATCCGGCCAATTTCAAATTGCTTATTCTGCCGTATTTTGAAGCATTTGAATTTTGCATCGTCCAGATTTTACAACCACCGGATTTTGTACCTTCTTGATTTTGAGGCGTCCGGATTTTGTAACATACTGATTTTTCTGTACGGATTTTGATCGACCGGATTATGACAGGCAACCAAAAAGTTAAAATGGTACGCCTGCGGTCTGATCGAGGGGTGGCGCACTTCATTTATTCCATTTATTCCCAAAATTTGTTTTGTTGTTTTTGCGAAATATCTGGACCAAACACATCACAAGTTAGACAAATAAGTTCAAAGTTGCACAAATTATAAAGCATTTAAACCATCTTGAGATTAAATTTTATTTTTTTTGGGAATAAATGGAATTTATTTATTCCATTTATTCCAATTTTCAACAAAAATTCTTTTAAGTTTTCAAAAGTGGGTTTTTTCAGTTTTTGACACATTAGTATGGTTTGTTGAGTGCGTTGCCATCAAAATCAAGTCTGTTTGAGGTTTTGACGAATTTGAAAAAATTATCATTTATTCCATTTATTCCCATTTATTCCATTTATTCCCATTTATTCCATTTATCCCCATTTATTCCATTTATTCAATTTATTCCATAAACCGCAGAAGTGCGCCACCCCTCGGGTCTGATATAAGGAACATATAGAATGACAGCTGGCTTATATGGGATCTCTCCCAATTTTTTCGTATTTTTGAGAGAATACACTCCTACATAAATCAATTATTCTGTCGTGACTGCAATTCACTTTACCTTCTTTTGGCCTTTGGCGTGTACCAACTTATCAATTCTCTGGGATGAAATACACATTCTAGAAAAATAAAATAACATAGCGGGAGCGCTTCAAATATGAAAAATGACGAATAAACAATCTACTTCGCCTTTTAACAGTTACGTAAATAACTATTGGAGAAGCAACAATAGAAAAATGATTTTCCGAACAGCTTTAACATTTGCGAAAAATGTAACGTGGGTTTTTTTATCTGAGCCATCTATGTAAGATCAAAAAAAAAAAAATAAACGTTTTCATGACAAGTATGACAAGATAATATTCTCTAAGGTAACCCTTACAGCTATAACGAAAAGCCATAGGAGGGAAAATTCAGCAGAGAATTGCCCATTTTCTTAAAATACTATTTCTATTTATTGCCACCACAATTGTGAAAAATTTGAAGGCATGACTGCGTAAAACGTTTCTCTTTTTATTAAATTTGGAACACTTGTTATCTCATTGTCGTCATCATCCCTATCATTGCTTCGCTTTTTTCTTGGTATTAAAACAGATGAAGTCGAAATAAATAACATTGTTGTATGATAAGGAAAGGTTAGGTTCAAACAGGGGTTTGGTGATTAATTTCTGACAAAACCGGCAAATTTCAAACAAGATTATTTTCGGTAATATTTTATGAATAGGTTTTCATATCCAAGTCGGCGGATATAAAAATGCAGCGATAAAGCAACCGTGTTATGTCCATTTTGCTTATGGTAAGCGCACTTCTATGCCAGAAAGCTTTGACCATAGAAAAAGAAAGATTAAAGGGCTAATTATATTGGACGCGAGGGGAATCGCATCGCGTAATGTTTGTGTGAACGCTGAACTTGACAAAAAAATGTTTGTTCTGTCAAGTTGAGCTTTCACACAGACCTTACCCGGTGCGATTCGCATCTGGTCCAATAAAATGAGCCCTTAAAGCGTTATTTATTGGGCGCGATGCAAATCGTATCGCCTCAGGTTAGTGTGAAAGCTCAACTTGACAAAATAATTTTAATTTCTCCAACCTTAGGCAATGGGATTCGCATCGCGGCCAATATTACAAACGCTCAAAGGAGCAGTTATATTAGTGAGCGATGCAAATAAATCGCTTAATAGCTCAACTTGACTGAAATAACAATAATTTTGTTAAATTGAGCTTTCAAACAAACCTTACGCGATTTATTGTGGAACGTAAATTTTCAATTAGTAATGCGAATTTTTCGTCGCAGCTGTACTTATTGCAAAACTTATTGAAAGCTACAGTTACATCAGGTTCAAGAAACTGGAAGGTAACTCACATTACGTGATACAAAATTACCCGCTGCAGCATAATTCTTAAATCTTTCACGGTTTCACTTTGACATCGATTTTCAGTACAACTGTTTCGAGTCGTGAGGAAAAATCGAAGAGAGGGACAATTACAAAACCAATATTACTTTAGCTATGAAGGACATAAACCTTTATCTATTTTTTTCAACATTTAGGTTTTCTTTAACAAACTTCTTCACATTCTTTTCATAATCATTATCCTCATGATTATCATCCTTAACTTAAACTCCCATTTCTGCTTGTCCTTATTGTATAAAATAGTCTGGTACAAAAGAGGGAATCGGTATTTCGAAATTTTGTTATGAAACCTTGGAAGCGGTAAAAAAAATCAGTTTTAACCAGTCGGAATGTGAGCCGACAGAGTCAAAGTTTTGTCGCGTTCCATTTTCCTCACTTTAATTACTTGATACAAAAGGGATACACTAATTGACCAAACTATGATAAATTCTTTATTTCACTTTTCAAATTAAACTTAACCTAAAAATGCACATCCCCTTACAACAAAAAATACCTTTTATGTTGGGTGGTGAGTGGGACTTATCTTCTTGACAAAATTTCCTTTAATAATGACGCTTTTATTTGCGGACCAAATTAACCACTTGGTTGCCACTTAATGTCTGCTATGGGTCCGATTTAATCACCCGACTACAATGTTCTGGATCACTTCCAATAATTATACACGTACCTAAAAGCTTTACGTGTTCGTTAATATTGTAAGGTAAATTCGATCCGCTTTCTCTCCTTTGTCCACCATAAAAATTACCTTGCTGACTGCAAACTTAATATATAAATTTCCCCTGTGATTAGAGGTCAGCTTCTGCTGGTGAACTGCTCTCACTTAACGTTGTTAACTCTGCGAAGTATTCGGTCAAACTCCACTCAAACACTTTTCAACGATATAATCAAGCGTCGACTAGTTGGTATTGTCACGGTTCAACCGATTAATCAAACCATGCGTGCCATCTATCTGTCACCAACGGCGCACTCCGGGTTAATCCACCGGGTTAATTCAAAACTCTCTTAATAACTAAGGTTAATGCTTATCACAAAATTCCTAACAACTAAAAACCGAGTTACAATGGGGAGCCGTCAAGTGTCATTAACACCGATACTTAATCCCCTTATCCTTGCTAGGCAACTAGGTAGGTTAAAATGCAGTAGAGAAATGGTATCTCTGTACCCACCTAGGATACACGACGAGCCCGCAACTCAAGTTATTTTAGGTAGAGCAAAATTCTCGTACAAGGGACTGGTATAAGCTAGGTACGCACCAATTTACATGCAACAAAATGAATATGATTAAATAAAAAAAAAACGCAATTATTTGTCTGGCGTGTATCAGGATTACAATGTCTATTAAGTAAAAAAATTTTCTGCTAAATTAAGAAAACTCAGCCAGTTGCATTGCATAAGCTTGAGTTGAATTTAAAAACAGAAAATCTGATGTAAAGTTTTCCCTGACTTTTATACACTGGACTATATACGGCAAAGATTAAGTTTCTGAATGATAAAGCTGTTGAGAGCACCTTGACAGCGTGTTGCACAACACAGTTTGTAATCTTTTGAAGAATAAAAAAAAAACGGAAAAGTTATATGCCGACGAGAACACCAGAGGAGACAAAAATATCTATTCAGAACCCCTTTTCACCAGATTTATTGTTTTCCACGTTTCAAGAGGATTGTAAAACATTTTGCTCATAATTCCAAAATGGTCGTAAAATGTTTTTTTTCACCATTCGTAATCAAAATGAAAACAAAAAACCATTTAATTTCCCATAAATAATCTCAACTCAAAATCAAATACCTTTTTGGGATCGCTTAACATCTGTGCTTTTCACATATAGGACGGATAGCATTACGTTTCGTTGTATATCGTTAATAGGGGTGTGTGTTGGTAGACGAAATTCGTCGGCGGCGTACGCATATTCTGTCATTTGTCAAATCGGGAGTTTCGGCAGGGGCCCCAATTAACCAAATTCTTCCTATTTGAAAATCGGACATCTTTTGGAAAAGCTTAGGCAAAAAAACAAAAGAAGCTTTGTTGAAGCTTTTCCGAAATCGAAAGAATTTGGTTGATTGGGGACGCATGTAAATTTTTTTTCGGCGGCGGACATTTCTTTGCTTACGTCAAAATAAACGAAATACACCATATGTCAAGCAACGAAAAGTTGTGCTTTTCATTTCATGCTTTTCATCATGAAATTTCGTATACTTTGACATAAGCCGACGTCACACTATGCGCGCAGATTTTGAATGTTGATGGATTTACTACGGCAAGTGTGTATTGACTTTGTGGTGCCTACAGCTCAGTTAATTTTAATTCGGCGTTTAAACTGATTTTCGACGTTAGAAAAGCCTTTCACACTAAGTTTCGCACAGCGCGTACTGCCACACACCTCTAATCATTAATGGTTTCTCCCGTCCCAGGTATACAATTTATCCAAATTGTTGTTTGTTATCACAAAAAACTTATTTAAAATGTTTGGTTGTGTATCGTTTATAGGTATATGTCGGTTCCAAGTTTTGTTTGTGTTTGAGTTTTACGAAATAGGGAGAAAATGGAATTACACACATTCGCTTTTGTAATGTAAATTGTATATTCAAAGGATTTGAAGTTGAGAATATGTTCAAAAGGACTTTGGCAAACGACTTTTATGCTCAATTGTTGGCAAACATTCTTTTAAGCAACAAGTTTTACATTTCGAATATGACTTTATAAAAACGTCCATAAAATAAATGTTGTAACCTGTTGTGATTGCTACACTTGAACGCCGTTGGCTTTTGCAATGAATGAAACTAATTCGAATAGTCAAACCGGAGGTGGAATTTGCACAAATAAAGTGTAAGACAAACAAGAAACCATACGCATTCCATTATTGCTTATTCCAGGAATGTGTGGGACTGGAAATACAATGCGAAACGAAATTATTGTCAGTTAATAGAAATACTTCGGTTAAGTGAATAGCACTTATCAATGTTGCTTTCTATTTGTACGGAATGTTTTTCGCTTCCAATTTAAAAGAGATTGATTTGCGCTGGCAATTCAATCATTTCGTTTTGGGATACGATAATCCCATTCAATAATGACTTCATATTAAGAAACGATTGATATCTTGGATGAGGAAAACCCTCACATTGCATGTTCGAAAATTGAAGTATAAAATAACTCAACTAAAAAAAACCAAATAAATAACAGGATCTAGAGGAGTCTCCTCTCTAAGGGATCATAGGACCAGTAGAGCGATACAGTCTAGGGAGTTTAGAAGAACATTCGGGATGCCAGTGGTGTTGGTTTATAGAACTTTCACTTGCGTATAAGTTGGTTAGGTTAAAGGTTAAAGTGGGTGGACAGCAGTCCTGCACCTATGTCCCCAGTGGGGCTGTTGTGTACACAATAGAGGTGTGCGGGCATCACTTTTCGCCTGCTCGTGCCGCCCGCGGCCGTTCGATTTTGAAAACGGGCAGCCCGTGCCCGCTTGTTCTCGAAATAAAGATGTCCGCGCCCGGGCTTGTGAACGGGCCGAAAAATCCTGCGTGCCCGCACACCTCTACTTCATTTCTAGTTAGTAAAGGTGTGCGGGCATCACTTTTCGCCTGCCCGTGCTCACCCGCACCCATGCGATTTTGAAAACGGGCAGTCCGTGCCCGCCCGTTTTCGAAAAAAGATGCTCGTGTTCACCCGTGCCCGTTCGATTTTGAAAACGGGCAGCACGTGCCTGTTTCTCGAAATAAAGATGCCCGCGCCCACCCGTGCTCGGTACGCAGCGGGCGGGCTTGTGAACGGGCCGAAAAATCGGGCGTGCCCGCACACCTCTAGTGCATAAATTATTACTGCAACATTCATATAAAGGAAAGATGTTCTTTTTCGAGGTTAATCGTACAATAGGATTCCAGAGCAACTTAGTCTCAAATCATGCTGAAAGTAAATCGAAAACATAATTCAACGGCTGTCCAAATGAACTGGGAAAACATATCTTTGAGGCAAAAACCTCGTACTCGTACTTTTTTTCTCATAAAAATCGGCGAAATATCCTGCGTCACAGTTCGATGGGATTTTCAAATCAGCGGTGAATATGGCGTAAGAGGATTGGCGAAATCACCGAGCCTTGAGGCAGTTCGGCTTTGATCCATCTTTCAGTGGAATTATTCATAGCATACTAAACTTGATAGTAGGGTATCTAGATCATTTCAATTACAATATTCAACAAGTGGTTGTTGTATTGTATTCCTCATATTAATCGTCTCCGCACATCCACACAGTTCATTGCCATCTTCTTCTTCTAGACAAGTAAAATATTGCATCTACATCGGTGGTGGGTGATAGACTAAAGTGAAAGGTTTATCACCGGGATTAAATACCGGAAAAAATTTAAGAATCTATAAAGTTCGATGATGATGAAAGTGTTTCTTTCATCAATTTTATCGACAATTTTTTGGTTTGTGTTATAAATATTGGGAACCAATGGCTTGAATATTTATGAACGCTTAAGAAAGCTTTTAGAGCGATATATCAGTGGAAATATTGTGAGAATAGTGTGGATAAAAGAGTGAATATTTTGAAAAACAAAGGCATTCAGAACGAAGAGTTTACCAGGGCAACATAGGAAATACGAATCGTTTTATTGCAGACATGTCTTCGATTGACACGAGTTGAGATGAGTGTGAGTTGTACACTTAGGAAGAAAGCACAGCGTACAAGTTATAACAAGAAGTCAGATTGAGAAGTTTTTAAATCATCATCATCAAACTTTATAGACCGTTTATACTTTTCGGTGTGAGGTCTTTACGCCCGGTGATCATGGGCCACCCTTGTCCATACCCTCCTATCCTGTGCCAAGGAGATGGTTTGTCCTTCCGGAGAAAGTCCCCTAACTTCTAAATCTGATTCAACTGAGTCTATAAACCTTCTCCTTGATCTAGCCCTAGGGCACACACTCGGGACATGAGCATTCATATCCTCTTTGGCAGCCCGTTACTACCCATCCTCCGAACGTTCTCGTACCATCGCAAGCGACTAACTCTTGCCGCCTCTCCGACTGACGTAGCCCCTTCCCTTCGATTCACTTTTGCTATTCTCCTAAGAACCGTCATATCAGATACCTCAAGGTCATGCACAAGATAGCCGCAGTCCACCTAACTGTCACCACCATGTAAAATCGTTGGTCTGAAGATTGAGCTGCAAAAGCCAACTTTGTACCGGTACTTAATTCCTATTTATTGAATACATGCGACCTCAACTGACTGGCCACCGCCTTTCCCATTTTCCTCCTTTTTTCAAATTTGAACTAACTTTGCCATCCTCTGAGAAAAAGCATTCTAAATATTTAAATTCCGAAACCTCTTTCCGAGATTTGCCGACATGCATAACCTTCGTTTTGCCTACACTTATCTTCATCCCGTACTCATCACATGCGACATTCAAACATTCAATAATCCCCTTCTGCAAATCATTGGCATCATCCGCTAACAGAGTTGAGTCATCCGTATGCATCCGATTACTTCCCACACTTCCACTTTAACCTGCAAATTGGCCTGCTTCATGATTTTGTCCATGAAAATTATGAACAGAAGAGGAGAGAGACAACAACCTTTCATTAACCTCTTACAGCAGCCCTGCTCCCTGAATAAATGCTTTCAATATCGCCCAATAAACTTCCATTAACTCCAAGTACTTCCAAGCACTTCGAACAGCTTTTGCCTCGGTACCCGATCAATTGCCTTTCTTAAGTCGATGATGCACAAATATAGATCAGTATTCCTCTCAAAGAGCTTTTCTGTAGCTTGCCTGAGACAAAGAATCCTGACAACCTCTCAGAGGTCTGAAACCACTCTGAGCCTCGTCAAGAACCTTTTCAAATGTAACCCTAACCCAGTCTTCTAGAACACTTGCATAAACCTTTGTTACCACGTTCAAAAGCTAAATTCTCTTGTAGTTGCGGCAAACTTTACGGCTGGCCTTCTTAAAGATTGGAGCAATAACACCGAAGCTCCAGTCAGCAGGCACGACTGAAGACTTCATGGCTAAATTAAAAATCCTACGGAGCCGTTGAATCCCACCTGACCCACTATGCTTAATAAATTCTTTCCGAATTTCGTCTACACCTGCGGATTTTCCTGCCTTCAATTTGCTGAACTTTCTTGACACCTCCTCTAATGTGATTTCCTCTTCACCTTCCAAGCAAGAGGACTCCACTCTTATCTGTAATAAACTGGCCATCTTTACCTAAAATGCCCCCGCAGCCCTCTTCACGCCTAAATTCCTTAATCTTCGACCAGAATTTTTTAGCCCTTCCTTGACCTGCTTACCTGCTTCTTCCAATTCTTCGCCAAACTTCCTCAACGCTAGGTCCTTGACTTCCATAACTACAGCCTTAACGGCCTGCCTTCACGCACTGTAGGTCTCTTTCTTCTCATCCGTCTTATTGTGTAACCAGATCGAATACAGCTTTCTCTACCTCCGCTCGAGACAAAGCCCAGTCATTCCTCAGCTACTCCTAAAACAAATTTCCTAAAATTTGCCCACTCAGCCTCAATGTCCCCGTAGCTTGGAGGAAACCCCTCAAAACCTTCAGTGAATTTTGCCATGAAGCGAGCCCTTACTTCTTCGTCCTTAAACACGGAATTTGCGAACTACCACTTTCTTCGTTTTAGCTTGACAGATTTTAGTGACTGACAGATTGGCACCCAAAAGGTAGTGGTCCGAGCCGAAAGCCCTGAAAACACGTGTGTCCCTAACTTCCTCCCTCTTGTATTGTTCTATAATCATGTAATCAATTATTGACTTAATCTAAGCTATTATTGACGTAAGTGTACCAATGGATCCATTTATGTTTAAAGAAAGAATTGGTTACTGCCAACTCATAAGCGCTTACCATTTAAGTTCAAAGTGACCAAATTTGCCTACTACCGTTTCATAACCCGAATTAGCTTTGTAAAATCACACATTCACTTCACTTTTTGCCCACAACATCCCTTAAATGTTCGTGAAAGGCGTCGAAATAGCTAGAATCGCTATCCTCGCACGAGCTATAAATTTACTAACCGATAAATACCACTCACTAACAAATTTTTCTAATTCCTGTTTTATAGTCAACCAGCCAACTCCCCATTTTGCCCTACCTTAAATCAGAGAAATAAAAATAGGCGCCGCTTAATTCAATAGTTCATCATAAAACTACATTCTTTCTTCTCAATTTGTAATAAAGAGATCAGATTCTTTAAGTAAATAGGAGCTGCGAATGGCAGGAGAAGTGACTTTCTTTAGCATGTCCGACAATATATTCTTCTTGAAAAGTCATACGAGATTTTGAATGCAGTCAAGAATAAGAAGTGAAAAAGTCGCTTCGAATTCTTAGCGTAACACTGACAAAATAGATTCAGCTATGGCTGGCAATTTGTCTCCAGGTAATTTTAATTGGGTAGTGTTATAATCGATCACCCAAAAATAATTTTTGATCAGCTGAAAATACAATTTTGATCACCAATACAAAATAAAACTTAATTAGGGGCAAAATTAGTTACACCTACGCTGAGTTAGCCGCCGGTCGGACACACCCCCTTAAAGAGAGTGTTTTATTTTTCTGGTGATCAAAAATGAATTTCTTGGTGATCAGTTAAACATATGCCATTTTAATTTTCCAATTGCCGAGATTTTTCGAAAAAGTTTCATCGAAAATCCACGTTTTTGGACATTTCTTAGGGAAATCGGTTAGTGGATAATATTCCCCCAACTACCGCCTCGATGTATCTACCCCATGCTACAATAACATTGTTTGTTGTACGGGTTCAAAAAAACCAAAATTTTACCATTAACTCGGTACGCATATGCGTAATTTAACCGTTAAACGATGCAGATGACTCCTCTTGATTATTTCTTTCCGAAGAGAACCCAACCACAAGAGGGAGTCCGTTTCAAAGTGCTGTTAGAGCCGGTAGAGAGCTTGTAACTTTTTCTACGGGCTTTGTATGAAAGCTTTTCATACTCGTTAATGTTTTCAGAAGATTAAAAAACCGCAAACGTCTGGAATGTTTTTTCTCGAAAATAGATCGTTTCGTAATAACACTAGCCGGCAGAGAGCTTCAAACTTTTTCAGTAGGCCCGTCGAAGAAGTTTTAAGCTTTCTACCGGTTAGAAAAACTATCAGAATTCATAGACTCTTTGTTTCAAGTACCAACAAATCGTGCATTTTTCAATCGATTCCAAGAAAAAAGCGACATAATTCAATCGACCGTGTTATCATTGGCATAGTAATAGCGGCAACTGTAACGTAATTGACGTATCACAATAAACAGAGATTAAACCCATGCAGAATTTAAAATGGGTATAGGGAAAAACAACTTTTTAATTAAATTCTCAATTAAACATATCATGGGCGCGCGTTAGCAATGCGTCCCCACGAGCAAAAAATTCAGAAAATTTTTTTTCGTAGACTTCGGAACCATATATAAAGCTAGATTTTGACTTTTTTGCCTTTTTCTTTCTGAGCCCTAGTTTTTCGGATTCTACGTAAAATTCTGATTAAAATCGACTTTTTACTCAAAAAAATCGGACCAGTGGATCCGGAGATATGACCTTTAGAAAATCGTCATTTTCCATACAAAATGTGCACTTTCATAGAAACCAAAGTTAATGGAAACATCCTACGTTAGTTAGTTAGTTAGTTACTTAGTTAGTTCCAGAGCCATTTGTATGAAAACCCACTTTTTTTGAGTTTTCTCCAAAACGGCTCGATATCTTTTCTTGAAATTTTGCAGGGACCTTCGGCTGGGCATTCTACGCCATATGAGATTTTAAAAAAGGGGGGTACCGGCCTCGTTTGGGCGCCAGGGCTCTTCGAAGGCGCCATATAAAGCCCATATGTAT
>CM055404.1:39258490-39335541 GCA_029228625.1 Pseudolycoriella hygida | reverse complement strand
ACCAATGTAATATTTTTTCTACGCTTTCAGCTGTCATACGCAAAAATTTGATTTCCTGTTCAAAAATACGCCATACATAATGACAAATTTTTGCGTTGTGAAAGCTGAAAGAACAGAAAAACTATAACATTGGGGGGTCCGGCATTTGTAACGCATTTTTTTAATCAAAAATGAAAACATTCCAAAAGAATTTTTGCGTTTCAAAGCTTTAAGCGTCACCGCAAATTGATATCAGTTGTTTTGGAAGGAGGAAGAAGGACTTGCGTCACATTTCCCTTTTAAAAGGGTTTTTGTTGTGATTTCTAATACAACGTAAACCCCTTACCATCCTACGAATCTAAAAAAAAACAAATGTTGAAAGAAAAATTGCTTTCGAGATGTGTGCGAAAATTAGTTGGAAAACTTTTCCCAATCGCCTTTTGCTTCCCATATTTTTTTTATTACCGAAATTTAACGATCACTCATCATTAACAAGAAAATTGGTTAACCATAAAATAAAAACAGAAAACGTTTTTGTTTCAATAAAACATGGGCTTATTTATTTAACATTCTTTACCCAGCAAAAACTTTTTCCGTGTTGCAAATTCACAACAAAGCCAAATAAAAACTCAATATTTGTGTTGGCGGTTGCTAATCGCCTAATGTGGGATTAATGTTCCATGCATAGAAGAAAAATGTGTTGCTTTTGATGTATTTAGCAGCCACATATTGCGAAAATTTCTCCACCTGGTTGAGGTGAATTAGTTCCTATTTACAATTCAATGAGAAAAAGTTATACATTTTTTTGGCTTTATTGTTCAAATCTCGGTGATGTATGTGAAAAGCATAACAAAGACAAAAATAGCATACAAAATATTCAACAAAACCTTTTACAAAGACATAGGCCCTATGGTAAAATCCTTACAGAAATTAATTTTACCTTTCTGTGCTTATCCGCACTCAGGGGCGACTTCTCACTGTCGTTTTGTTATTCTACTTTATTTCCACGAATTTATTTCGATGAAAATTCACATTTGTTCTGTTGTTTCATGATAAAAAGATTTATTCCATGGATTGCAGGGCCTTATAAGTTGAATAATTTCACAAGAATTCGCAGTTTGTATTTAGACGAAAAGGAGGCAGCATCATTGAATATTTAAGTTTTATGTTTACTAATTTTGCTATATTTACTACTTGGAATTGCATAATTTTTTTGTATAGTATTTTACGGTCGAGAATCATTTTGTGCAGCAAATTAAAAAATAACCCCTAAAACCACGGCTTGATATGCTTGATATGCACAATTTCGTTAAGGGACTGCCGAGGGGCAGATAAAAACGTAGACAATCCTTTTGCACTTAAAAGAAAATCAATTGTTAAGAAGTTCCTCAAATTCATGTAAAATCCTCGAAAGAGTCCTTTGAACCGTAAGAAAATTCTTAAATCAAAAAAAGTCCTGGAAAATCAAAAGAAAATCCCTAAAAATCATGTAAAAATGCTTCACAATCCTCGAAAATTGACAAAGAAAATTCTTTCAAATCAGAAAAAACGATAGAGAAAATCATTGGCAACCAAAAAAAATCCTTTAAAAATTGTCTTTAAGAAAATCCTTTTGCACTCGAAATACACGACTATCTACCACTCAAGGACTGCAACTAGTATGACTAATACCGTTTACTTTAATAGTTAGACACACAACTCCCACATGAAGAAGCAGATGTCCACCATTTTCAATAGGGTTCGTCCTTAGTCTAATCCCTAGGAGATGCTCATAAATAATGCCCATCAAAAGGGGGGAGAGGTTTCTGCTAAGTTGGAGGAAAAGCGATGGGGGTGAGGGTCTATCAAGAAGAAAAAATTGGACGGCGGGCGCCTAAAATTTCGAAAATTGGGACAAAGCAAACACGCAAAAAATTATAAGGGAAGGTTACAGATGAGACGTAATTAGGAGGGGTCTGCAGGAATATGAAAAACGACGGAGGGGGAAGGCGGGCACAAAATTTTAGAACGTATGGGAGCGTCCCTAAATTCCGTAACGCTTCTTCAGTGTTGCCAAAAATTTTAAATCATCGATATCTCAGGATAGACGCACTCCAGATAGGTCAAATGTATGGCCGACCCCCCTTTTATACCACCTAAATGGGCGGGTCGGCCATACATTTGACCTCTCTGGAGTGCGTCTATCCCGAGATAACGACGATTTAAAATTTGTGGCAACACTGAAAAAGCGTTACGTAATTTAGGGACGATCCCTACACGTTATTTGTCATATTAAAATCATTGTGATTTCATAACTAGAGAAACAAATTTTCGACTATGACTCCGATTACGATAATCCAAACAACATAATCGAATGAATTCAAACAAAATTCAAACATTACAAAATTAAAAAAAAAATTTTTCAACTGACTACCAAAGCAGAACTTTAGATGCCTCTGTTACATAAAACGTTGCATGCAACTCAGTGCAAAGTACTTTATTAGGCACACGATGTATATTATGACACTCGGCGAAGTCACATCTAGTACATTATGACCTAGTAAAATACTTTATATATCTCTCTACTGTAAAGTCCACTTACTAAAGTGAACTTTCAGCCGCTCGGTATATAAAACTAATTACGCTACACGAATAGTAAAATGATATCTCGGTTCTCGGTGTAGTTTACGACTTCGTCTCGAGCCATTTACTCCACCTCAAACCGAGATACCATTTTAAAGTTCTTGTAGCATAAAATGCTATTTAACTAGGTTGCACAAATAACTATTAACGGCTACATATACTCATTTTTAGATCCTGCGTTACGTCAAGAGAATTATTAAAATTGAACTATAACTAAATTACGTTCTGTAGAAAGTGAGGTGAACCATCTCTATGACAGCTGATAATAATAATGATAATCCGCCGTTATAACCCGTCCGGTCAGAGACAAGACTTTTTTTATTTACTATTCCCGTTATTTTTTTTATGAACTTTTGGTAACATGGATTCTTCTTATAGATCCTTTCTTTTCCGAGGTTTTTACTGTGTCAGTGGTATGATGTACTACGTGCGGAAACTAGTAGGGCTAAAAATCGC
Source organism: Pseudolycoriella hygida (assembly GCA_029228625.1). Lineage (NCBI taxonomy): Eukaryota > Metazoa > Arthropoda > Insecta > Diptera > Sciaridae > Pseudolycoriella > Pseudolycoriella hygida. The sequence continues at coordinate 39,332,484 of CM055404.1, read as the reverse complement.
CCGTCTATGTGTTTTACTGACAGGCATTTTTGGAACATATATTTAACGTGAATTTCGAACCATGCCTAACGTTAGCTAGCAGTTAACCATTAGGATTTTTTCTGCTGCTAATTATATCTCCGCCTAAAGTTAGACTCAGATATTTGTACACAGAATTCAACGAATATGGGAGACGTCCTATTTGTCATTGTTCTATGTACGATTTGTTGCGGCACCAAATTCACAAATACCCATATTATGAAGTCTGGGTGTGCCTAGGAACGTTACTTTCATGCTACACATTGAAGAAAAATCCTTTATGGAATTTGTCCCCACCAGGATTGACCCCGGATATTCTCGGTGGAAAGCCAGTTAACCGACCTTACTTTACTTTTTCGGCGCTACAGCGACTTATGGGCCTTGGCCTGCTGGAGAATTCCGATCCAACGCTGCCTGTCGTGCGCTGCGTATTGCCAGTTTATAATTCCGAGCGTGCGAAGATCTTGTTCGCCGCCATCAATCCATCGAAGTTTTGGACGACCAACCCCTCTTCGCCCTTCTGGATCGTTACAGAATAATTTTGAGGGGGCTTTGAGGTGCCCCACCCACCTCAGCCTTTGGACTTTCACCACTGCCACTATATCCGGCTCACCAAAATCGCGTTCCAATTCAAAGTTATATCGCCGTCGCCACCTCTCACCCTCGCGCATCGCTCCAAATATGGTGCGGAGTACCTTGCGCTCAAACGTTAGGAGCAACTGTTCATCACTTCTTTTCATCGCCCAAGATTCGCATCCATAGATCAATACTAGACGGATAAGTGTTTTGTAAATATGGAACTTCCGTTTAACTGAAGTTAACTGACCTAATCCGTTCCTTTTTATCTATGATAACCGATAACGGCAGTCAATTTACAAAATATTTTAAAAATTGACAGAAATTCGTCAAGAATTCAGAAAGTTCGTAAAAATACCAGAAAATACAACTTATTCGGCCCTGATCGATTCTACGCAATGTTTATTCTTAACACATTGTTTTGTTGTTTCTTCGAGTAATGTGTTCATATCAAAAACTTTGGGCTCTTCACAAAGTTTATATTATTCCACCCACATTGCGCACCTTCATTCATTTAGATGGTAAGGAAGCCTTCAATCAGCTTATAGAATCAAATTTTCTTTGGCTGTTATCAGAGCAGGTGTTAGATGCCAAAGTTGAAATGAATGTTACGATTGACTGGAAGTTAAAAACTAACAGTCAAAGTGGTTGATTTGAGATTTATGTCAGACAAATATTGTTTTATATCAAAAGAAAGGGAAAAGTGTGACAATTGATGTTACAACAGTGACTCAGTAAGTGAGTCATTGCATCATAATGAATGTAATGTTGAAAAGTAACTTCGTACTTAAGTGTGTGCTGATTCAGCAAAGTTAGTTCATGTTTTGTAAGCTTCTTTATGACATCGGCCCATTTTAACTCAGGAAATTCCTGGAAACAGCACACTAAATCATTGCGGCAAATACATTATAGCGTAATAGAAATAAATACTTTAATTTCAAAACGGGCTGACCTTGCAATCTTACGGATTTTATCTCACTTTTTTGATTTGTGTTGATATCATATTTTTGATATATTTGCAGATTCCATACTCTTGTTTGTAGCAATCAATACATGTCTGTAATAAACATAATATGATAATTTATGAGCATAGTACGTTGATGCATGTATGCCGAATTAGGGGACAAGGTTTTGTGGATTTTCACCCTAAAAATTTTCAAGTGAATATTTTTTTAAGTGAAGTTCTACAAACGAAATACCGGAACTTACATGAAAATAGACAAAATTAAAACTGAAGCATCTAAGAGGATACTGAGAGTAGGAGGAAACAACTTCACAAGAGACGTCACATAAAGAAAAAAAAAATGCGATGCCAATCCGAAACGGTAGCAAGTAAGCCGCAAGAAAACATAAGTTCACTTCAAATATTATGGAATGAAATGATGCAGTTGGAATATAGTGATTCTGATGGTGACGATTCCATTCCATCACAAAATAGTCGAACTCCACATGAAGTTTTCTCATCACCGTCCATAGTTGAAGATTTTCAAAAACAGAGACAACAATATCAAGAACAATATCAAATAAATTCTCTGGATTACCAAAAAGATTTTACACGTGTTGCAAAGACGATTATTAAAACGAAGAACTTTAAAATTCAAAATACAAATTGCAATTCGATTTGTGCAATTTCAAATCAGACCGAAAAACAGTGCGGCGATTGCAAAAAATTGTTGCAAATAGACGTGACAATTGAAAAAATCTAAAAACGAAACAAAATCGATGCTGTCGAAACAATTGTGGAAAGAACAAATAATTCCACATGTTAAATAACAAATAAAATGAAGCCACTCACAACTCTCAATCCTACTTCAAATTGTTTAACAAACATCGAAAAACTAAAAGTGCTGATTTCGTCGTTACGACTCATCAGTACACCTTGTTAAGACCATGTGTATATCAGGAACGATGGCCATAGAATGATACTCAGACTATGTCAACTCGCCTTTTATACAATCCAGATCCTACGATTGGATGCATGCCATTTCGTTTGGAAGTAAAAGAATTGTGAGTTTGTTTCGGTTATTTTTTAATTTGGATTATTCTGCTAAGCAGATTGGAAGTAGGATTGAGAATTGTGAGTGGCTTTTAAATGTTGATTCAAGCGGGTGGACTTTAAATTTGCCGAAGGTACAGCATCTATAGTAAAATATTACTTATATGGGTGCAATTGTACCAAAACGAGAATTTTCTCAACTTTTACCTTGATTGCAAGTTTGTGTACTTCTTTGCACAGAGAGTATGGTTAGCCCCTTGGAGCCGAAATATTCAACGTAAATACTATATTCGATAGTCGTTGAATTGTGGTAATCTGCTTAGCAGAATAATCCAAATTAAAAAATAACCGAAACAAACTCACAATTCTTTTACTTCCAAATTGTTCAAACGAAATGGCATGCATCCAATCGTAGGATCTGGATTGTATAAAAGGCAAGTTGACATAGTCTGAGTATCATTCTATGGCCATCGTTGCTAATATACACATGGTCTTAAGACAAGGTGTACTGATGAATCGTAAACGACGAAATCAGCACTTTTAGCTTTTTGATGTTTGTTAAACAATTGGAAGTAGGATTGAGAATTGTGAGTGGCTTTTAAATGTTGATTCAAGCGGGTGGACTTTAAATTTGCCGAAGGTACAGCAGCCATAGTAAAATATTACTTCTATGGGTGCAATTGTGCAAAATGCTTTGCTTAAACTAAACCGGCGAGTGTTCTATCGTTAATTTGGTACTCAACGAATTTTAAAAATAAATAGATTTATAAGAGTGTGCAGCGTTTGTTTTTAAGCGGTTTTACATAAACAAAATACAAGCGAATACGTCGAAAGTGAGATAAAAGAGAAATCAGAAAGATGTACGAGCTTATGATTCTCTCTCAGTAACGACAATTATACGCTTAGGTTTTTTTGGACCCGTACGAATTCCAAAGTCCTATACGTTTACTACAAACAATTTTATTGTAACATGGGGTACGTCGAGGTGGGAATTTGGGGAATGCATCTATTATCGTCTAAATATGACGAATCAGCAATAAAAAAAATGTCCGTCTGTCCGTCCGTCTGTCAGTCTGTCCGTCTCCACTTTTTTTTCCAAACGGCTCAACCGATCAGCCTAAACTTTTTTTTTCCCTGAAAGGTTCATGCCTCCCATGATTCAAGTTCGAAGATGAGCAAAATCGACCAAGTGGTTCCGGAGATATGGTCGAGGAAGTGACCAAAAACATGGTTTTTCGAGGGTCGGTGAAGCTTTTTTGCAAATATCTCAGCAAGTATAGCACGGAAATTCCTTATTTTGGTGTCAAATGAAAGCATTTGATGTCACAAAACTGGGAAAAAAGTTTTGTGGGAATCGGTACAGGGGTCTGGGCACTGGGACCAATGGAATGGACGAAATTGAGATTCTTGGCCATATACGAAAACAGTTTTTCGTCTATATTTCCTTAACTATGCAATATGAAGATCTACTGTCAAAGGCAAAGTTGTACAGAATTAAATTTAAACGAACACGTGTTTCAGGGTTTTGGTGAAATATGGCCCAATCCTTGTATATGGCCATTTCCATAATTGGGCAGGATGACCCGGATCTCCAGAACTGTGAGAGTTAGTAAGTTAGTTCCAAAGGCGAAGTTGTAGAGAATTAAATTTAAACGAACACGTGTTTCAGGGTTTTGGTGAAATATGGCTCAATACTAGTATATGGCCTCTTCCATAATGGGGCAGGATGACCCGAATCTCCAGAACTATGAGAGATAGAAAGTTGCTTCCAAAGACAAAGTTGTAAAAAATAAAATATTAGAGAACAAGTCTTTCAGAGTTTCAGGGGAAAATGACTTAGTCCTTGGATATAAGCTTTTCCAGATTTGAATGATCTGAGACGTACTTTGGTAGGGCCTTTGACATTACCTTGGGTAATTTCTATGGATCTTTGAAATTCTTACAGTTATAAAAGAACAGAAAACGTTGGATTGTTTGCTTATTTGTATCATGGCCCCACGGTAGTAAGGGGCCGTGACGCAAGTCTTACACGCCAAAAAATTCACAAGAAATTTTTTCGTAGACTAAGGAACATATATACAGGAACTTTTTGACTTCCCCCCCCCCCCAGAGCGACGTACCCCCCGGAAAATATTTTTGCTATTTTGTATGGAAATGGACTCAAATCGAATATTTTTAACTAGTCAATTTGGTAAACCTTTCTTTCTTTCTTTCTCTCTTTGTTTGTTTGTGGCAATTTTTGGCAGGATAACCCAGATCTCCTGAACTATGAGAGTTAGAAAGTTGGTTCCAAAGGCGAAGTTGTAGAGAATTAAATTTAAGCGAACACGCGTTTCAGGGTTTTGGGGAAATATGGCTTATCCCGGGATAACGCCACTTCCAGATTCCAGAGGGATGATTCATACCTCTAGAACTATGGCATCTAGAAAGTTGCTTACAAAAGTGCTGATATCCGCAAAAAAACCTCTTACAGAGGAGGTGTGACGCAAGTCTTTATGTCTGCTTACAAAAGCTGTGAAATCAGAAAAGTGTGACGCATTAATCATCTAAGGTAAAACTATTTTCTTCCAGTTACGAAAGTTCTGAAATCAGAGGGGGTGACGCATTAAGCTTCGATTCGCAACAAAAATTTTTAAACAAAATTACGTTGAGTTCAAAAAATTGCGTCACAAATGCCCTTGCGTCCCTTTCTAAATTAGGGTGACGCTTAAAGCTTCGGAACGCAAAAAATTCTTTTGAAATATTTTCACACGGAAAAATTTGGCTATCCGTACTACATACATCGCGTAAAGCTAAATTTTTGGGGTGTGAAATCTTAAAGAAGAGAAAAACTATAACGTAGAGGTTCCGACATTTGTGGCGCATATTTTGTATCAAATGTGAAAATATTTCAAAGGAAGTTTTTCCGATATCAGTTATTTTGGAAGAAGGGACAAGGACTTCATTCAGTCAAACAGTAAAAAGTAACAGAGTATATACTTGTATAAATATTATAGCATTTTTGAAAATAATAAAACATTTTCTTTGTAACATAAAGTTTATTGATTTGTTCCGGTATGATACTTTAGTTACAGCTATCCAATCTGTGATTCTGAATGATAAAAGGGTACTAGAAGGCAATCACCGAGGAGGACCTGTAGAGGTCTCGCACGCATATTTTCATTGACACAAATGTTCCCTTCAATTTTCTCTGCAACTTAGCAAGAAACCATTTCTTGTACTATGGCCAACATATACTTCCATGGGCAAAAATGTTGCCTTCAATTTTAAGTTCAATGGCCTAAACCCAAAAAGTTTTCTTTCATAAATTGGTGAATTTCCATAGACCTATCGAATAAAAAAAAATTATGAAAAATGGAAAAGATTTACTCGAATTATTTGCGTATACGTATGGATTTGTGTAGTTTTCATATTAGGGTGGAGCGTTTTTGACCTTTTCTTTTTTTCATCTCCCCTGCAGGAAATAAGATCTAGGGGTCCCCACGATTCCGAAAATACCTTTGAAAATTTTTAAAAGTCGAAATTGGATTCCCCGCCATCGCTCTGAAGAGTTTCGTCGGTTATGGGTCATTAGGGCTGTTTTATTTTTCAAAATTTTAGATTCCTTTTAGATTCCTATAGCTTTATCCCCCTAAAAAGTTTATAATTAGTAAGAAAACATAAAAGAAAAAATATTTTGAAAATTTTCAGAGGCGATTTACAGGTCCCGCTATGCTATTTTTTGCACAAAATATGCTATTTTTCATTATTTTGAAGCTATTTCTAGTTGCTCCTTTCGAAGCGTGAACTAAACCGCTCTAAAACTATTTTTTGCAGAAAGTTACTGTTAATACCTTTCCAACGACACCTCACACGTCAAATTTGGTTGAAAATTCAATTTTTGGCGATGATTTGAGTGTAGTGACTAAAGCTCGAATTCACCATTCAAATAGTCGACAAAAATTGAATTTTCAACCAAATTTGACGTGTGAGGTGTCGTTAGAAAGGTATTAGCAGTGGCTTTCTGCAAAAAATAGTTTTAGAGCGGTTTAGTTCACGCTTCGAAAGAAGGAACTAGAAATAGCTTCAAAACAATGAAAAATAGCATATTTTGTGCAAAAAATAGCATTGCGGGACCTGTAAATCGCCTCTGAAAATTTTCAAAATTATTTTTTTATGTTTTCTTACTAATTATAAACTTTTTAGGGGGATAGAGCTAAAGGAATCTAAAATTTTTAAAAATAAAACAGCCCTAATGACCCACAACCGACGAAGCTATGGCGGGGAGTCCAAATTTGACTTTTAAAAATTTTCAAAGGTATTTTCGGAATCGTGGGGACCCCTAGATCTTATTTCTTGCAGGGATAATGTAAAAAAAAATAAAAGGTCAAAAACGCTCCATATACGAAGAGAGAATTTTAGGTGACGGAAATGAAAAACGATTACTTTCATCGTCTTTGGGACTAAATATTGATGGAAATTAATTTATTTTCGAAATGTCTTTTTAATTGTTGTAGAGCAAGCAAAAACGCTTCTAATAACACCTCACACGATAAATTACTCGCAAAAATAGCAATGTAATAGCCAAAATTCGGAGGAGCGAAAAAAATTTCACCCTTGTGACTCCAAAATGGCCTTTTCCACAATAGTATACCGATTTCGTGTAGAATTATTTCCTTTAATGAAATTTTGGTACTATTTTAAAAAAAATCCACGTTGGAATCAAAAAGCGCCTTTTTAAAAATCATAGTTGGCCAGAAATTGTTCCATCAAAAGTACTGAGAATTTTCATAATTACGTATTTCCTATCTAACCCGAGATGACGACCGAACATGAAAGATATTTTTCGATTGTTCTCTCTATGTTCGCTCTATCCTAGCCCAAAAATGAAAAAATTGTCCACACTGAAATGTGCTCGTTGAGTTTACGCCCTGCCCGGCCCATTCCCTATCGGGCGCGGGCACAATTTTTAATTCTCTGCCGCCCGCTCATCTCTACTGGATTCCAAACTCAAAAAATTATCTTCTACAAATTGTTGGTGTTGGGTGTTTATTGACTTATCGTGTAAAGAAATACTCATGAAAAGATTTATTCGAAAGATCCAAAACCACTTCCTTGCTCAGCGCAGCGGCGCTTGGCCCGAAAAGTCCTATCTTCAATTTTAATTTTTTCTACTGCTTTTCAGGTATTTATTTTTTGAAAATTGGTCAAGATTGTCTGAAGACAGACGGACAGAAAATTCTCCAACGATTCTTCAAATTAGAAAAATCCTTTCATGAGAGAGTCTTGAAATTTAAAAATTCACAAAATTGTTCCAGAAAATTTTCCTTTGGAAAATCCTTTTCCTTTCAAGTTTATGAATACCTGCCTCTTACCTGTTGTAAGGATGGCATTTTCGATAATTTGTCACAACTGAAATTTCTTAAATACACTCGACTCACAACTTGGTCAAAAGCTTACACATTATCGCAACCTTTTCTACCTTTTTCATCAAAAGACGAAACATTTCAAGTATTACATCACCTTCTAAAGTTTTATTCAAAAGAAGATACTCTGGAAATAAATTTTGCATTCGGATTTTCCCTCGGATTTCCAAGGTTTTCTTTTTAATAAAAAAAAAAAGTTGTTCGAAAGCAAGTAATACCAATATGTGAGTATAGTATTCTACTCAAGCATATTCATCTCCTGCTCGTTATGTTGAAATCCACGAAATGAAAAACGAAAATATATTTCATTCCTTTAAACTATGGGTGATGTGCGCAAATATTGCTGTTTCCTGTGGTATGTTTCATTTAATAAAGTAATAATGTGCTTTCCTCTGTAAATGCGAAGACTACCTGCTCTTTACCTATGCAAATAAATTTGGACAAATTTACAAGATTGTGGGTGGATACGGTAAGAGTACTAAGGAGAAATTGTTTGATGAGTTTATAGTATTTGATTAAAACAGGACAGACTTTTAGCTTGAATAAATTTCATAATTAATTCTTTCCGTACGATTTTGAACTTGAAACGATTATATTATACCTTGTGTTACATTCCTACTTATTGTGCGTTCGAGCTATAAGTAATGAATACATAACGTAACGAGCAAGCACTAAGTAGGAAGGTGTGAGTTAAGTAGTTGCTTGAGTTTGTTGCAAAGCTGGATCGAATTTGTACGCAAAACAAATGTGTACAGTACACATGTACACAGAACCATATTTCTCGAATTTTCTGAAAAATTTCACTTTTCAAACTGGCCAATTTGCTGATTCATAGAAAACGACATTTTCTCAGAGGATGCCAAGTTAGTTAGGGAATTTGAAGAAAGGGGGAAAATGGGAAACGCAACGTCCAGCCATTTGAGGTCACATGTGTTCAATAATAGTAGATTATTGAACAGGCCAGTAAGAGCCGCGTTAAATAATTGTATATTTGAATATACAGGAATAACAAATTTTTCTTCTTCTTCTTCTTCTTCTTTATAAGCCTTTTATTTTATCCACTGCTTGATACAGGCCTCCCCATAGGGGTGAGCGGACACATGCTTAACATGAATTCCGAACCACGCCTATATGTTGTAGCAATGTAGCTACATATAGGATTTTTTATCTGTTGTTAATTATATCCACGCCTTAAGATAGACTCAGTTATCTGTACACAGAATTCTCGTACATGGGTGACGTCATGTATGTCATTCTTCTATATACGGTTCGTTATGGACACCAAACAACACAATTACCTGATTTGAAAGCTTGGGTATGCTAAAGAACATACTATCATGCTACAAGTTGAAGAAAAATCCTATACAGAATTTTGTCCTCGCCGGGATTGAACCCGGGTATTCTTAATAGGAATAACATACAAAAAAACAATTACGCATCGAGGAATGTTTTGAAGCAAAAAGTATTGAGAACTGTTTCTGGACGAGGGTAGAGTTTATATTCCGAGACTGCACGAGTCAAAAACCAGTTCTCAAAGCTTTTTTTTGCGTAATTGGTTGTTTGTATATTCAAAAAAATTATTTAACAAGGCCTGTTCAATATACGTGTTTATCTGAAAAAGCAGTCGGTTTATAGGTGAAATAAGGATCGGAGTGGCTCGACCCACAATTTTAGCGGGTCGACCCACACCTTACCCACAGTTGCAGAATTCACAGAAATCGTTTTTCTGTGTGTTCTAAAACTTTGGGTCACGTGTGGGTCGGCCCGCTAAAATTGTGGGTCAGGTGTGGGTCGACCCACTCCGATACTGGTGAAACACTCACAATTTCGGAGCTACAGCACATCCAAAATGAATTACATAAGAAATGTACAAATATTTAATTTATTATAAACAAAAGATTTGTATGTTTCGTATCACTTTCATCTATCCAAATTTGTCAATTTTTCATTTCATTTTGCTTCGAATTTGCTTCGCTGATGAAAAATCCTCATTTATATTTCTTCATATCGTACGTTAGAGAATATCGTGCGAGTTGTTATTTTGATGACTCTGGGACGGGCCAAAACCTTCCGACTCGTCAAAATACGAATTTCGAGGCCACATGGTGGTACAAATAAGCCAACCAAAGAACATCCACATTTCAGTTTTCGAATATTCACAAAAGAAATTGCAAAAGTCATTCTTTCTTTACATCATTCGGTAACACACATGTAGTGGTGCCTTTTCGCTATATGCTCTTTACCTTATTCATATAAAGTAACGTGAAATTCAAGTAAATTGTTGTTACTGGCTTCAGGAACTATAATTTCCTATTAAAAATTCAAGTGATTTATTTCTAATGATGAATTTATCGGCCTATTTTGTGGCCGATGAGTACACCATACCGGCCGTTTTCAGATAAAAAGGAATTAAGTAGCGGCACAAAGTTGGCTATTCACAGCTCAATCTTCAGGCCAATGTTATATGGTAGTGAAAGTTTGGTGGACTTGTGTGTGACATGGAGGTACCTGATATGAGGGTTCTTAGAAGAATAGCAAAGGTGAATCGGAGGGAACAGTGAACATATCAGGAATGACCTCAGGGAAAATTTAGGGATTACGTCAATGGAAGGAGGTGTCTGCGATGGTACGAGTACGTTCAGAGGATGGGTAGTAACAGGCTGCCAAAGAGGATATTGAATGCTCAGGTCTCGGGTGGGCGCCCTAGGTGCAGGCCAAGCAGAATGTTTATAGACTCAATTAAATCAGATTTAGAAGTTATAGGACTTTCTCTGTGCGAAGAATCCATCTCATTGGCACAGGATAGGAGGGTGGTTCATGATCACCGGGCGTAAAGACCTCACACCGAAAGGTGTAAACGGTCTATAAAGTTCTTTGATGATTAACCCAACCGGACTCTCCTTGCCTCAAAACTATTATTTTATATGTTTTTTCACTACTCTACTCTAACCTCGGCGCCCATAATGAATTCAACATTTTTTTCAGTATTATATTTAACGTTTGAAATATTTAATCGAATCGATACATATTTTAATACATTTCAAACAAGGGCAGTGTTAAAACTGTAGAAATTACATGTTTCAATCGCTTTCATGCGTAGTGCATTATGGTAGAGGTCGTGCAAGTACTACGCACGCAACAGAAGGTGGGGGTGAGAGGTACTGAATATTATTGAGAAGCGTACGGAAAACGTGCAAGGAGGATGGGGAAGTAGACCGAAACAATACCTCTTTATACTACTGCAGATTCGCTATACATATAATTGCGCTATGTATTTCTTACAAGCGCAATTCCTCTTTTTTGCACAATTGCGTGCTTAGCATAAGAGGGCGAGTGGGTAGAGGATTATAAAAAATCCGTGTTCTATTGAACAACCCCTTATGACTTTAAGCGCTTAAAGAACTGTTGTATGTTGCAACGTAATATCCGATTCCACAAAGTTCTTCTAGCCGTGTACTACAAATGTAATTACAAACGTGGAATTTCCATCGTCCATTGGAAAAAAATTGATTTGAAATGCTGCAAAGGTGCTTAGCAATTAGCAACTCAACATGTAAGACTTTTAGTTAATTTATTGAAATATTTATTGCACTGCAGTAATATTGATTGTACAATTGGTTCCTTGTAGTGTGAATTTCATGTGAGGGTTTGAACCGCGACAGTCAGAATTGAAGAAATTTTTAGCTGGAACTGACTTGTGTTGTCAGGTTATTGTTCAGGCCAATCTAAAGCGACCTGAATTCCACTTTATATAAGACTGCCGCTAATGTGTTGTTTCTAAAAATTGAAACATGAACCATAAAGGGGAGACAAAATCACTGTTCATTGCAACAACAAATGCAAGGAGTATAACAAAATTCGGTTTCGGAGGGCGAGAAAAAAATTCCCGATAGAAAGGTCAGAGAGAAATTCATTAAAAATACATTAAATGAAGTAGGAAGATACGTTAATAGAAATTCTAGGTACTAGTTACTTATGAAGGAAATTTAACGCACTAGATGTGAGATACGAGCCGAAGGCGAGTTCGGCAAAACATCGTGTGCGTTAAACTACCAGCATACGTAACGTGTATCAAACAACTTTTTTGCATTTCACCGACAAAAAGCGAGCTTTTCCTGGAGTATTTCCGCTTGCAAAAATTTGTCGAAATTTTAATGATTTTTAAAAACAGCCTTTAAACAGCGATAAAATTTTATCACACTAGTCAATAAAAGCCATTTTTAACTTCCTATCAGGATACGTTTGTTTCAGATCTGTCACTGACATCTAAGATTTAGATGTCTGTACGATCCCGTCTAAATCCTCAACGTCTCTAACTCTTCGTGGATTTTAATGAATCGGAGAATGTAGAGATCGTATCAAATCTTTATTCGATTGCATAAGGCAATAAAATTTATAAATTATAATCAATTGTAAAAACTAAATTTTATTTCAAAAAATTTTCACACAATTCGTTTAAAAAATAAAAAAAAATGTCAAAACATTTTTCTTTCCATTTAACCCAGGTAATGGAAGTATGCTAAGGAACTCTAGGATAGAAATTCGAATTGTTACAAACGTAACAGTAAACACATCAGCTTCCTATACCACTTACGATCTAAAAATGTTACCTGTGGTGGGTAATTGTGTTTCTGGGTAACCTATGATACTTCCCGATACAGCTGTAGCTTGTCATATAATTGGAGCAGATGTTCTACATTAACTCAAAAAAAGTTAGCTGCCACAGGAACATTTTTCATTATTTATTCAAGCGAAAAAAGGCTGCTCACAATGGCGCAGCCAGTAAAAAAAAACGATTTTTTCAGCAACATTTTGTTCAGAGAACTATTGGAATTTCACGGATTCCAATCCGGACCCCCAATAAAACAGTGTTGTTCACACTTTGAACGTTTATTAGAGAGTGACTTAATATATAGAAAGAGACTCGTACTTATACTAGAATCTATGACTACTAGACTAACTCATTTAAATGTGGACTTCTTGCACACTGGATCAGATCACGTTTCTTGAGTGTAAGTTATTATCAAATATTAATTCCAACACTCCCACTCTTGATTATAACTTACTCAAATAGATTTCTCCCACTCAAATTTGACCATTGAGTTGAAAATTGCACTGAGCCAACCATCGATTGACAATTTCACTTAGCCAGCCTCTTTGCATTAGACCAAGCCATCGACATCGACCAAACCATTGACATTGACCATCCACTTGATTATCGAACCATCGACTTGACTATCAAGCCATTTACTTCACCATCGAACCATCGACTTTACTTGAACAACCATCGACTTTACTTGAACAATCATCGATTTTACTTGACCAATCATCGATTTTACTTGATCAAAAATTGACTTTACTTGACCAACAATCGACTTCACCTGATCATCAAGTCAATCGATTTTACTTGACCAACAATCAACGTTACTTGGCCAACCATTGACTTCATTTCACTATTTGACCAATGATTTTTAGACTACTGACGTTTTGACCAAATTACATTGACCATTGTCTATTAACATTGATCCACCAAACGACAACTACTCTGACTTCTCGGATTTACAACAACCATTCACTATCGTAGTGAGCCACCTCAGGTCTCGTTGTGAAATTGGACTGCTCATCCAGTTTTTGGATTGACTGGCCACCCAGTTCGTTGTGAGATTGGACTGCTCACCCAGTTTTGTAGTGTGCCACCTCAGGTCTCGTGAGATTGGACTGCTCACTAGTATCGTAGTGGGTCACCTCAGGCCTCATTGTGAGATTGGACTGCTCACTCCAATGAAAATCGGGAGGTAATTTTAATTAAAAACATATGCAAGGGACCCGTACGCATCAGAATAGATGTGGCAAACAGAAAAGATGTTACCAAAAGACTCGAACGTATTTAAGTCAATATTGCCTTAACTCTTAAGTATATACAATTACGTCCACATTTAATTGGACTGGAAATTGCCGGTAGGGCAATATTGAAAAACCCGTACGAAGCAACGGTGCTAAAAACCTCTCCAAATCATTAAAATAAGCCCAGAATTTAGAACCGACCTAGAGCACTCAGAATATTCACGAAAAGCCACCAAATATCATGTAGGGTCGCGTAGCGTGAGATTGGCCCACACTAAGACACTACAGCCCGCATCACTCAAAATTTTCACTAATTTAATTTTTGTTATTTTCTGATGTCCTCATATTTTATTCAAAACTTTAAAGAGCGTCTTTTGTTCAAATTTCGCAGAGATATACCTGAAAAAGTTCCACCAATCTTCAAAAAACCACGTTTTTGACCACTTTTTCGACCGTGACGATTTTGCCCAAATTTCATTCCGTAATCAATTTTTTGATTATCTTTCAGGAAAAAAAAGTTTTTGAAAATCTGTTGAGTTTTACTCAAGTTATCGGTTATCGGTGACGGGCAGACGGACATTTTCTTATTGCTGACTCGCCATCTAAGGACCATGATCGATGCTAATCCCTACTCCCGGGTCGTGGTAAAGAAAAATCAGCGCATTTGCTTGAACCTAGTTCTGATATCGGAAATTACATATTTCAACATTTTTGTAAATGAACTTTAACGTCAATTATCCGTCAAAACATTGTGGATACAATATTTATGATTCCATCAGTTTATAAAACACAACAACACCCAATGTGAAAAATATTATTTGCAAACTTCCCGATTTAATTTGGGGTGATGTTAATATTTATAGCAATTGGCGAGATCGATTAAGCAGCAACTTTGTTGGCCTTATTTTCTTTTCCACTTCAACTTTTCCACCCACATAACCATTCTATCGCTAGAAAAGCTTGCACGCGTTAATTGTTTTTTGTGAAGAGAAACTTTTAAATTTACTTTACTCAAGTCGTTTAATAAAATCATTTTTCTATGTTATTTATGGCTATAGATAAAGCGGATTTTTTGTTGGATTTGTTCGACATTAATTATTGACTATTTCTTTAACTAAACTTCTAATGGCATAATAGGCCAGATTTATTGTTTGCGATTTAATTGGTTTTCTTAGTTAGATTTTTGTTTTTCCAAGCATCTGGTGCATGGATTTTAAAGCGGTTTGTACAAATATTTCAGTGTGCACATATCAGTTTATTTATCGTCGCCTTTATTTTGACGTCATTCAATATTCGATGCATAAATGGACAAGGCTCTTCACTAGGACGGTCAACAGAATTTCGACATGTTGAAGGAGGTGAAATCCTAGCGCCCCGTTCGCCACAATTAAATCCACACGAACCGAGTTGTGAGGAGCTACGCGCTATGTGGAGGTAATGAATTAAGCTATTAAATTACACTTTCAAATTCAAATCAGATTCAGATTACACGTTTACCATCTACCATAAATTGAAGAGATTTTTCAGTTCAACGTAAAAGTTTTCTAAGCATTAAGTAAACTTTGTGCAAATAAATCGAGAAAGATTTTGAATTATGCAACGTATGAAAATTAAAATTCCAGCATATCGTGTATTTTATATCAAAAATGTATAATTTTAGACTCGTTCGACTAGATACCATTCCTCCACGCTTTGAAAATTTTGAACTTTGGGTAACGTTTCCTGCGACCGTCTATTTTATTGCAATTTCTCGGATTCCAATCCGGACCCCCAATAAAACAGTGTTGTTCACACTTTGAACGTTTATTAGAGAGTGACTTGTTCAAAGAACAAACTCTTGTGTTTTATACATGAAACTACGTCTACTAGATCTTTATTTAAATCGACATTCTCTATGCACTCTCCGTTCATACTATTTTCTAGAGTTATGTTATTATCGAGTGATAAATCCAACACTTCCCCTCAATTGATAATAACATAAACTGTTGACTTGACCAACAATTGACTTGACCAGCTATTCACTTGACCATCGACTTTGCTTGCCATCGATATCACTTGACCATCGACTTCTCTTGACAATCGACTTCTCTTGCCAATCGACTTCTGTTGGCCATCGATTTCTTTTGACCATCGACTTTTCTTGACCATCGACCAATTTGACCACTGAAATATAATTGACCATCGCGAAAAATGCAAACATTGATTCATTTGACCATCGATTTCGCTTAACCATAGACTTCACTTTACTTGACCATCGACTCAACCAACCGTCGACTTGACTTAAGACGACCTTCAAAAACTGCCAGCTTCTTCTTTTTATTCACTTCGGGTCACTTTGACCTCTTTGTGAGATTTGCTGCTCACCCAGTGTAGTGGGCCACCTCAGGCCTCATTGTGAGATTGGACCGCTCATCCATGAGTGGGGCACCTCAGGCCTCGTTGTGAGATTGCACTGCTCACCCAGTTCTCGCTGTTGCCACCAATGAAAATACGTTTGTTGCGACCTTTGTCATCAGCAACCACCAGTGGCATTAAGCAACCATCGCCACCAATACCTCTCTACATCCGCAGAACGCATGCTACAATTCAATCCTACAGCGAGTGTTATTGACATCCCTTCCAGTACAAACTGGCGCTGCAGATTAATTGCCACAGTTACAATTAACCATAGCGAGTGTTATTGACACTCCTTTTAGTCACAGACTAGCGCTATAGATTAATTGCCACAGTTTCAACGTGTCTGGGCCCATAACCTATTGAAATTTCACGGATTCCAATCCGGACCCCCAATAAAACAGCGTTGTTCACACTTCGAACGTTTATTAGAGAGTGACTTGTTCGCAGAACAAACCCTTGTATTTATACCTGAAACTACGTCTGCTAGATCTTTATTCAAATCGGCATTCTCTATGCACTCTGCGTTCATACTATTTTCTAGAGTTATGTTATTATCAAGTGATAAATTAAACATATTTATGGCAGTAAAGGCTTCGCCTAACTTGAGTCTTACGGTTCCATGGGAAAAATGTTCACCTCTACTTACTGTATACTTTTCCTTTCTGTGTATTGCTTGCTTTACTTAAAGAAATATTCAAGAAATACCACCCCCTATCGTGTACAACCGAGTAACGAGCCCTAGAGTCTGAATCACTCAAGCGATTTCCACGATTTTTTTCGCTGTTTTCTGAGATTGACATCTACCACTTTAGCCACCAAGCGAAAAATTTTATTTTGGGACAATTAGACTAGGACATACATATCAGGGGAAAAATACTATGATCTGTTGATCAGTCTCCAAGAAAAAAAAGGCGATGGTTGCACATTGATTTTTTGACATCGGCGATCTGACCTATGTTACAAACTTCAGAGTAAACCTATAAGAGACTCAAGGGTTTAAAGCAATATCGTTTTTTGAGATGCATGGCGAAGCAATTTTGAAGCGTCGAGTCATTTCAAAATTTGAGCTTCAGATTTTTCTTAAAAACTCAGACTCTGAAGTTTTTTACCGAACTTTTCCTACCCTTACTGAAGAGATTCTCCATATCCCATAAGTGCTGGAACTTTCATAAAAAATCACACCAACCTTGGTCTACTTTTCGCACTCTAAGCAGCGAACTATTGAACCAACTAAGAGGCCGTTCATAAATTACGTAACGCAAAAATCGGCTAACGCTAGTGTCACGAAAGCCTGTTAACCGCCCCACCTCCGGGGTTTGTTACGTTTCATTTGTGAGAATCGTTTATAATCCTCAAATAGCGATGAAATATTCATGAGACTTGTGTTGCTTGATAGTAACCAATGTTTATGAGTTTTTCGTTGAAACTCAAAATATTATATATTTATATCTCTAATTACCAAATGGCATGTATTTTTCGGCCAGCAAAATTATTCTATGGCTAGCAAAATTATTCTTTTCGACCAGCAAATTTATTGCTTTAGCCAGCAGATTTAATTTTTTGACCAGCAAATTAAATGTTTTTTTTTCAGCAAAATTATTCTCTTATCTACAAGCAGGGGGGTGACAGTCCTTTGTTCTCAAACATGCAAATGCTATTCAGAGTGAAGTTAGCTGCAGCTGCGATCGTAGCTAACTTCATTACAAACAAATCAGCTGATACTTAGAATTTATCAATGAAGTCAGTTGATTTTGGTAAATTTGTGAATGAGATCAGCTGATTTGTTGTAATGAAGTTAGCTACGATCACAACTGCAGGTAACTTCAATCTGAATAGCATTTGCTCGGTTCAGAACAAAGGACTATCACTCCCTGTGTACAAGCCTCTTCCAAATATTGCTTGTTTTGCTTAAATATCCATCCATATATCCACTAGAAAATTCCGGAAAAAAATAAAAATGCTGGCCCAAAAAAATATAATTTGCTGAACATAAAAAATTGTTGCTAGACGAAAATAAATAAATTTATTAGTAAAAAAAAATTTGCTGGCCAAAGCAATAAATTTGCTGGGAAAAAAGAAATTTTTGCTGGGAAAAAAGAAATTTTTGCTGGTGAAAAAGAATAAATTTGCAAAAAATATATATCCCATTACCAATTACCAGCGCTGCATTCAGGGTTTTTCGTGCTACGGGCATTTTGAAGTAATGTGTCAATAGTCATCTATAATTTACTATTTTCTCTCTTGCTCTTAGAATTGATATGCCAGAAACATATACTCGTTGCGTAGTCTGCGTGTCTTTATTACAGAGAGATAACTCTCGTTGGATGAATCAAAACACAAAACACATGAAATCTGAACCTCAGTACATTTAAAAAATCCTTCAAATATGAAGTTTGTCAAACGTGTATCCAAGCTTAATGCCAGTGCTAAGATTTGGCTCGTCAAGCTATTCATTTTGTGGGAGAAAACAATTTTCTAAATGCGTTTTTCTGCTGGCGCTGTCTCAAGTCGCGAACGTCGTTTTAATATTTCGTCACACAAATATCGTCGAAAAATAATTAGAAACGCACATGGCCGCGTGCTTTAAGTTTTACGTGTTTTTGCTCTTTTCAAGATTATCTCTTTTATCTCTTTTATCTCTTTTATTTCAATGTTTTTTGTATTGGCAAAACTGCAAAACAGCTAAAATTTGACCGCATGTAAATTTAAAAGCACACAACCGTAGTTCAAAATACATCGAAGGCACACCAAATATACATCTTTACATAAAATTTACATCAAAATTGTCAGCTTTTACAAACATTTTGCATGATTTAACACATGTTCAGACTCCCCCTACACCCTCTCACAATCTGTCGCACTAGGCACGACCCCCCCCCTCAAAATGGAAATTCCACTAAGCTCAACGCAAAGAAAATGAAAACTTTTGTTCGAAATAAACAGAACTTTGTCCTTAAAAGGATCGAACAAGAATCAATGAAAAAATTTTGAAGCCCGTTACTTTTATGGACTAAATATCTAGGGATCAAATGGACGAATGCTTAACGTAGGCTAGAGAAGAAATTGTTGAGGAACTATGCAACTTCTGCAATACCTTAATATTATTCCCAACTACGAATTACTGAAAACATTGAAAGTCACAAAATAACAA
The DNA here is from genome assembly GCA_029228625.1 of Pseudolycoriella hygida. Lineage (NCBI taxonomy): Eukaryota > Metazoa > Arthropoda > Insecta > Diptera > Sciaridae > Pseudolycoriella > Pseudolycoriella hygida. The sequence goes on along the minus strand of CM055404.1, from coordinate 39,313,097 downwards.
TTGCAGATATTCAAAACGACAATCTCGAGCTGCTGAAATAACAAATGAAATACCAACATACCGAGATCCCTTCGCTTACAACGTTTGGGACCCATACTATCCAACAACAAGAAGTGGTGGAGGGTAAGCTACCCAATTTTAACTTTTGATGCCACGTTAAGTTTTTCTTTTATCGTATTCCATAGAGTCCGAATAAACTCTCGGTACCGCGATGCTACGAGACCGGTATTCGGTCGTATTCTACATAAGGAACCGTTGTTACGTTTACGAGATATGCCAGACCGAAGTCGACAGTTCGGTGACATAACACGACTGTACGGTGCAGAGAGTCGTCAAGCTTCATCGCAGTATGATCAACCGCGGAGACGAGTGCAGTTTAGGTTTTCTGGAGCTCCGGTCAATCAAAATGCTTTAACACCGCAAAAGGGTAGTTTTCAGCGGTTGAAAGAATTAGTTTGGACTGAAAGAGCGCGAGAGCTGGCGCAACAACGTAAAGCTGAAGAGATGGCAGCTCGGGCTGCTGTATTGAAAGAAATAGCAAACGGAAATGGGTAAGTGCAGTTCATGTTATTTTTATTAATTTCTTGTTTTTAATCTTGGTGCAGTTACAAAAGTGAGGTCATGGTCTTGGAAAATGTTGAGGAACTCAGAACCTTTCCTCAATATGTCCTTGATGTCCAACTAGTCAAGGAAATATGTTTTAGTTAGGCGGCCGAGGTAGGATTGTAATAAAAATTTTGCGAATCGCATCGCGTAAGGTTTGTTTGCTCAACTTGACAAAAAATGTTTGTTCTGTTTATACTCCTATTTTCGTTGTCGTGAAAATAAATATAAAATATGCCAAAAATATGCTATCAATTTTGGAATAGTCAGAAAACTCTACTGGGATAGAACAACTGTTTTATATACACCACTCTCAAATTTTATATTCACTTCAACTGTGTAATATCCCGCGAAAAGTGTCGTAATGAGAGCGTTGTAATAAGTTATAATATCACTTCAATATTTTCTTGTGTTGCGCTGTCTTATCCTTTTTCAGATTTCTTGGAGAAAATCATTTTTGAAGGTGTAATTTTACCCTCGATGCAATTTGTAAATAGTTTTTCAGTGACAACGGTGACAACTCTACTGCTCTAATAATTAACTATTTGCACTTAAGGAAATTAAGTGTTCAAACTAACACACCTAAACTATTTGCCCAACTTCGTTTTAAACTTTACTAAATTATATCAAACGCAAGAGCTAATTAAATGCTACAGCATTTTATTACATTGAAGCTTCCACACCATTAGCGAAGTATTAATGATCACAGCATTTTTAGCAGCATTTGAAACTTTTACTTGTAGTTGGCTTCTTGTTATATTTTAAAAGTTGGCTTGTTACAGAAGTCTGAATTCCGTTCCTCATCATAAGAGAGTAATGTTTTCTTTTATATGAATGTAAAGTTGATTTTAATTGCTGAAATTTGTGCTTTGTCCCATCAGCAAATGTAGTGTATATTAGGTATTTTACGTAACCAGGAAAGTTGAAAAGTGTTATCTGGGAATTAAATGGTTTAATTGGCAAAATCACGAAAAGTACGTTACGTAATTCTAGATAAAAATTAACTGTAACGTTTTTGTCCGATTATTGACTTCGAATTCGAAACGGATCAACAAAACTCACACTCAAATTGGACTTTTCCACTTTTTATCCCAAGTTATGAAATAGTTAGGTTATGCACTTCCTTTCAAAATGTTTATTATAACGATTTGGAAGTTATGTACCAGGCCGAACTGCCGACAGCAAAAGAAGTCTTTCACGTTGTCAATAATAAATGTCACCTTTTATTCGTATATTCAATTGTTTTGTTGTTGGTGTAGGTGCTATTGGTCCCTGGGTGCCAATAGTGTATTATTGACTTTAGATGTCCGGCGTGTTCACTTCTACTAGCACTTTGTACAAATTGGAATCACCTCAAAGGGACCAATAGCACACTTCGTTTATTGTTTTAAAAACGAAGTGGCTATTCGCCAGCGTCGGCTAATAGCCAGAAGATATGAAAATGGCTATTAGCCGACGTCGGCGAATAGTCGGAAGATATGAAAATGGCTATTAGCCGGCGCCGGCGAATAGTCAGAAGATTAGAAAATGGCTATTCGCCGGCCCCGCCGACTAGTCAGAAGATATGAAAATGGCTATTAGCCGACGCTGGCGAATAGTCGGAAGATATGAAAATGGCTATTCGCCGGCGCACTTCACAAAATGTTACGATACTCATAGGTAACGAAACTAGAGGAGTTATCCATTTATGAAACGACACAAGAAAAAACACTAAAAATATTGCTAAAATCGTGAAATCGATAAGAAACTTGGTTACAAGTGAAATAACGGCCAAAGATCATGTGATTTTGTAACGAAAATACGAAACTTGTGAACTTGCGATTTCAGGAAACGCCACGAAGGCCTAGGGAATTTGTCCATTTAAGAAATTCAGGAAACCTAAGCGGGTAACGAAACTAGGGACTTTGCGCTTTAACCAAACCTAGGGAATTCGTCCTTCTACGAATTGTCCCAAAATATAGGTCGCTAACGAAACTAATGAACTTGCGCTCTTAGGAAACCTCACGAAGACCTTGAATAACGAAATCAGTGACAAAATATATGAAAATGACTAATAGTACTAATCATGAAACAAACGAGTTCAGGCCAGATAACATTTTCATATGTGGCTGCTATTCGATGGCGCCGGCGAATATCTTTCATCGAATATCGACGTCATTTTCACATCTTCTGACTGTCCGCCGACGCCGGCGAATAGCATCTATCATAGTAATTTTAGTTAATTTAGTAATTTAACTTAAGATGACATCCTAAAATATAGAAACCAACATAGTTAGACCTCCACTGAGGAAAATATCTACAAGCGACGTAGGAATTGTGCTTATAATATACGCCGCCTACGTATTTTATCCACCATGCACGTATTATGTGAGCTCATAACACGTTCGTTACGTATGTCATACTATACTATACTTAAATAAGGTTGATGATGCATTCACCGCGTATATAATACATCGGCGGCGTATATTATAAACACAATTCCTACGTCGCTTGTAGATATTTTCCTCGGTGTCATTCAGGTCCATTCAGGTCACTAGTAACCAAAATCCATTGATAACACATCCCGAAGTTAAAAAGTGATAGAGATTTTTCCTGAAATAGTCTAATTTACTCCCTTTCTCACATAAGAACATTACCTTATTGATTATTTATTGGTTATCTATCGAATTGATTAAAACAGAAAGGTGAAATTGGAGTGTCTGAGGACCCTACTTTCAAAAAAATAGTTCTCTCTTCCTAGAAATCATAGATATCAAAAGAAGTCTTTGCAGGGAATGACAGTGGGGCTGAAGATGGACCCGAGGGGTGAACCACTCTTTTCCAAAAAGATTTTTTGGTGATTATCTGGTGATTATTTTGATTATCTGAGGATGATTTGGATTATTTGGTGATTATTCGGATTATCTGAGGATTATTTTAGTATTATCTGAAAGTGATTCACCCGAGGGGTGACGCACTTCATTTATTCCATTTATTCTTTTATTCCATTTATTCCCAAAAATTTTTTGTTGCTTTTGCGAAATATCTGTACCAAACATATCACAAGCTAGACAAATAAGTTCAAAAAAAGGTTTGCACAAATTGTAAAGCATTTAAACCGTCTTGAGATTAAATTTTATTTTTTTTTTTGGAATAAATTTATTTATTCCATTTATTCCATTTTTCAACAAAAATTCTTTTAAGTTTTCAAAAATGGGTTTTTTGACTTTTTGACACATTAGTATGGTTTGTTGTGTGCATTGCCATCAAAATCAAGTCTATTTGAGGTTTTGACTAATTTGAAAAAATTATCATTTATTCCAATATTTATTCCATTTATTCCCATTTATTCCATAAATCGCAGAAGTGCGTCACCCCTCGGATTCACCCCTCGGATGGATCTCTATCATCCCACGGTAGCAATTTTTTAGAACAGGACTAAAGCCACTCAAAGTTTGACCCATTTTTAACGGATTACTCCCCTGGAGGGGTAGGTTTAAGGTATTCGAAATGACTGCCTCACTTGGTATTACAATCCTATCAAAAACCAATATTTTCGCTCCCACTTCGAGCTCCAAAAACCCGACATTTTTGAAAATTAAAGAGAAAAAGAAAAAATACGTGTCCCCTAGAATTGAATGACGAATCGAATGAGCCAACATTTGTCAGAATCAAAAATGCGATGCATACAAAATGCCCAAAATTGGTCGAAGTTTTCGCGATATTTCTGAGGATATAATCCGAAATTTATATGTTTACTACATCCAAATATTTGAACGTTGACTTGGCCTAGTTGAATTCTCAGACTTTAATTTGTTATAACAGATATGGACCTCTTCGGAACAATGGTGCAGAGCCAATAATGAGAGAAGGCTACGATACCGACGTACTACCACCATCGTCATCATCAATATCGTCATCAAAAGCGGTTATAGATGAACGAATGGTGGAAAATGCGAAAAGTAGTTACCCGCATTACAATGAGAATTCGTGGTTATCATCGCCTTCGAATGTCATGAGACCATCATATACACGTGAACGAAATCGATCAAAGCTGAGACACGTAAGTTGATAAATTGATTTACAATTCTTGAAAATGTCGATATTCCCATATTGGTTTATTTGATTTGGGTAATATCGTCAGGATTTTATAAAATTTTCTTACTGTGAGCAAAAGATATGCTTGATTTATACGTCGTCGCCGCCGGTCGTATGCAGAAACAATTTATTAATGTTTGCTTATGGGAAGAAGATAAAGACACACAATTCAATTCCGATGATTTAGGGATTGTGTCTGTCATTCCAAACCAGGACCGCACTGTTTACGAAAAGTCGTACACTTGCGATCAGCTAAAAGGCGCTACTTACGAGCCTTTCTTTTATTCTTTTTAGAAAACAAAGGGAAATACAATAGGGGCTCGTAACTAAAGCAATTTCTAAACAGGCTTGTAAGCGGTGCTTTCCCCCTACTGCTCTTTTTCATTGCCGAATACTACGCACAAAAGAAGTCCAGCCATCTCTGGCTCGACCGATTTCTTAGTTCAATTCCATCAGATTGTACGCGAACATTTTATCAAGAAAAATCCCATTTTAGCTGTAGAACTGTTAAGAAAATGCTCTACCCAGGGCAAGTGGAATTTTGAGTTTTTGTCATATTTTGCTTTTATAGCATTCCCTTAAATTATTATTTATGGTGTTTTTCCGTTAAAGAAATCACTACATCAGTACGGCCTTCATTGCTTTTGAAAGTTTTCCTATTTTCCTTTTTCTATTTAATTTCTTCAAAGAAAACACACAGTTGAAAAGCAATAGATTACTCTATAAAACACCGATAGAAAATAATAAAGTATTGAATCCGTTTCGTTCACAACTTGACGTGAATTTGCATAATCGCTTAGCAGTGTACGGCTGAATTTTTCTTAATGCTGAAAGGGCAAAAGCGAAAAAGCACACATGTGATTCCATATGTTGCTATATATGGCCAGTGCGGACCTGTTCCTTAGAAATGAAATTAATCTTCTCATTACATTGATTTTATGAAAATAATTCCGTTTTAATAATCCTATTAGGGATGCCAATAGGCATATCAATGAAAATATAATTATCAAAACATCAATTATTCTCAAAAAATCAAGTATAATCCTGAAGAACAAAGTTCTTGTCACTGTAGAAATTCAATTCAGCAACTCAGTGCGATATTCACGTAGAGACATTACTTGAAGCGTTTATATCAGTTTGTCTAGAGCTCGGAATTCAGAAGACAGGTAGAAGCGCTATCGAACTATTAACATCACTAACTTCTCAAAGTGACTACAGACTACAGTACAACCATTATTTACAACTAGTCCAACAAGGCCTAGTTTAGTACCAAGTTTTGCATAGCAAATCATTTGGTAGCGCTTCTCGAGGGAAACTTTCTTTTAGTAAATCACAACAAATCGTAGTTCACGCTCTTTAAAAAAGTACAATATCACTTTTCATCATCATCACCGAACTTTATAGCTCAGCGTGCAACCCTAAGTGATTCCGAAAAACCTTTTCCAGCTTCTCTACGCCCGCCCGTACTCCCCACTTTACATTCCAAACAATCGGAACCATCTCCGTTCTGGAAAAAAGCCTCTCAATTTAAGGTTACCATCTTTTCGGTGACGACAGCTCGAGACTTTCGCCAAGCTGAGTCTACTGTTTCTCTGTCTGTCATACAACAACGCATTTATAGCTTTCATTTTTATTAGAATTCTTTTGTTTAAAATTGCGGTATGTCGACTTATAAGTGGTCGGCTCATCATCATCATCAAACTTTATAGACCGTTTGTACCTTTTGGTGTAAGGTCTTTATGCCCGGTGATCATGTTCGCCCAGAGAAAGTCCCCTAACTTCTAAATCTGATTTAATTGAGGCTAAAAACCTTCTCCTTGGCCTACCCCTAGGACGCACAACCGTGACCTGAGTATTCAATATTCTATTTAACATCCTGTTACTACCATCCTCTGAACGTGCCCGTACCTTTGCAGACGGCTAACCCTTGCCGCCTCTTTCACTGACGTAACGTCTTAATTTTCCCTGATGTCGTCGTTCCCTCCGACTCAACTTCGCTATTCTCCTAAGAAACATCAACCACAAGTGCACCCAACTTTTGCTACAATATAAAATCGTTGGCCTGAAGATTGAGCTGTGAATAGAAAAATTTTTGCCGCTACTTAATTCCATTTTTTGAACACATGCGACTTCAACTGATTGGCCACTGTGTTCCCATTGTCCTTCTTTCTTCAAATTTCCCATCCTCTGAGATGCATCCCAAATATTTAAACTCCGAAACCTGTTCCAACTGCTTCCCATTTACATTAGAAGGTACCTCTTTCCGAGATTCGCCGACATGCATAGCTTTTGTTTTGCCTACACTCATCTTCATCCCGTACTCCTCACAGGCGACATTCAGGCAGTCAATCCCCTTCTGCAAATCATTGGCACTATCCGCTAACAGAGTTAAGTCATCGGCATAGGCCAGAATCCTTATGCTTACTTCCCCCACTTCCACTTTCCCCTGCAAATTGGCTTGCTTGATGATTTTGTCCATGAAAATTATGAACAGAAGAGGAGAGAGACAACAACCCTGACGAACGCCCTCATTAACCTCGAAAATCCTACAAATTTCACCATCTATTCTTACCCCAGCCCTGCTCCCTGAATAAATGCTTTCAATAGCGCCCAATAAACTTCCATTAATTCCGTACTCGCTAAGCACGTCGAACAGCTTTGTCTCGATGATGTACAAATCATGGAAAAAGGTGATTGTTGCATAAGTTCGTAGTGATATAGATCAATATTCCTCTCAAAGAGCTTTTCTTTAGCTTGCCTGAGACAAAAAATTTTATCCTGACAACCTCTCAGAAGTCTGACACCACTCTGAGCCTCGTCAAGAACATCTTCCTCTATAAACGTAACCCGATCTACTAGAACACTCGCATAAACCTTTCTCACCACGCTTAAAAGCTACAAACTTTACGGCTGCCCTTCTTAAAGATCGGATCAATAAAACCGAATCTCCAGTCAGCAGGCACGACTGAGGACTTCTTGGCTAAATTAAAAATCCTACAGAGCCACTGAATCCCACCTGGCCCGCTATTGTTAATAAATTCTGTCCTAATTTTGTCTACACCTGCGGATTTTCCTGCCTTCAGTTTGCTGACCTATCGTAACAGCTTCTCTAATGTGATTTCCTCTTCACCTTCTAAGGTGCTTCCCCAACAGGTTCTACTACCGGATTAACAGAGGCAAATAGATCGTGAATGTAATCCCTCCAAGTTTCCAGGATTTCATTTTTACCTGTAATTAATTCACCAGCACGCCTAATATCCTTAATCTTCGATCAGAATTTCTTACTCCTTCCTTGACCTGCTTCTTTCAATTTCTCGCCGAACTTCCTCCACGCCCGGTTCTGGCTTCCTTAACAAGAGCCTTAACGGCCTGCCTACACGCTCTGTAAGCCTCTTTCTTCTCATTCGCCTGCTTCTGTAACCACATCAAATACAGCTTTCTTTTCTCCAGCACAGCCTTTTTGATATCGGCTTTCCACCAACCAGTTTTTTTGTGTCTACCTCCGCTCGAGACAATGCCCAAACATTCCACAGCTACTCCAAAAACAAATTTCTTAAAATTTGTCCACTCAGCCTCAATGTCCCCGTAGCGTGGAGGAAGTCCCTCAAAACCTTCAGTGAAAGCGAGCCCTTACTTCCTCGTCCCCAAGTTTTCCATCACGGAATTTGCTAAATACCACTTTCTTACTTTTAGATTGACAGATTGGCACCCAAAAGGTAGTGGTCCGAGCCGAAAGCCCTGAAAGCACGTGTGTCCTTAGCTTCCTACCTCTTGTCCTGTTCTATAATCATGTAATCAAACTAGGAAACAAATGAAAACCAAAATCATGTAGCTGCTCTACAGACAAAAAAAAATGTTTTTTTTTTTTGACGAAAAAAGTCATTTCGTTTTTTAGTTTGGCTCTAGAACCTCTCTAAATTTTTTACTTTTTATGGAGACCAAATCGCGCACATACAAAGCTCAAAAAATTTTAGGGGAGCCAGAGCCAAACTGCATAGAAAAATGACTTTTTTTCGTCGAAAAAAGGCCAATTTTTTTGTCGGTAGAGCAGCTACATCTGAGCTATTATTGACATAAGTGTACCGATGGATCCATCTAGGCTTAAAGAAAGAATCGGTTGCTGCCAACCCATTGAAGTCACAGAAATCTAATAAGCGCTACCGTTTCATAGCCCGAATAAGCTTTGCTGTTCACTATTCTCGCATTAAAATCGCCTAGTGAAATCACACATTCACTTCCCTTTTTGTCCACAAAATCCTCTAACTGTCCGTAAAAGGCGTCGAGATCGCCAGCAGAATCGCCGTCTTTGCACGGGCTTTCAACACTGGCGAACCGATAAATACCACCCGCTAGCTCAATAGATATCCACATAATCCGCTCATTCACGTAGCACACGTTCAGTACAAATTTTTCTCATTCCTGTTTTATATCCATTCCAACCCCCAACTCATAAAATGGCTTGGCTGTAGCATTATAAATTGAAATGTTTGACATGACATGATAATCAGAATATGACATAGTTTTTGGTGGGGGTGAGGTTTGAAAGCAGACATAATATTGCAAGTTGAGGGGTTGTAAAAAGTCGAAAATTCTGGATTCAATGCGATGAACTATGATTTATTGATATACTGAAGTGAGTATCTCTTCTCAACAAACTACCTTCGCTGTAGAGCTCAAGAAATTAATTTGCTTTGATTATCTGCCCTGATATATTGAAAAGCAGCATGCCGATGAGCTATGATGTTTTCTATGTTGACGAAAACGTTTGGATGTCTCGCAAGTTCATTTTCGTTTCAACATAACTTTACACTCCAGGTTATTCCGGACGATTTCTGAAGTTAGCCTGGTACCGGAAAAGTTAATATGACAATGTTGGATGTGTGATTTTTGTATTAATAACCTCATAGGAGGCAGCCAGGTGTCGAAAATCTGTTAATGCCATCGTAACGGCAGTAACGAATACTGCTTTTCATTTTTATAAAGCGTAACAGAATTACATATTACAATTTGGGTGTGGTAGTTTTCCCACTCTTATTCAAGAAAAGACATGGGAAACATGGGATACATCGTTATAACTAGGACGGCGTCACATATTTTAGAAATTAAAACGTAATGATATCACAGCGTGGTTGTAATTATTGCAAAAAAAGTCGTGTGTGATGAGGCGTTTTCTATAGGTGGTAAATTTCCTCCAAAGCAATATCGGACGGGACAGTTCCTAGGATTGCCGCCGCGTTCCCTCTTTGAACTGCGACACTAATCCTTTGAATCAAATAATTCGTCGAACGCTTTTCTCCCGTCACATTTTTCATTAGCTCGCCGATGCGTTTTAATAGCTTCAGACCATCCACTCCAAAGGTCCCTAGGGTTTCGACACACACCGAAACGACATGGAAGTTTGAGACTAAATTCCTGTAGAGCCATTTTTTGTAATTTTCACGTTGTTGAGCGGCGTGTCCTTGCTTTCTTGAATTCCCTTTTACGTATGACGCGGCTAATGTATCGGCGCAGATGAAGTCCCAAACCCAAATGGGTTTTCCGTGCGTCCAAGGTACTAAGATGAGGCCGTCCGGTTGTTTACCGTCTGCACGATTGCACCCCGTGGGCTCGAGAATCGATGGAATTTTGCTGGTTATGAGAGCACGCTTAATTAAATCGTTTACCATTGCATGTCTTGCATATCGACCAGCACTCTTTGTAGAACACAAACCATGATGGCCTAATTCGTCGACTTGAGTTCCTCTTACACAAGTGTGTGCGACGCCTACTGGGACAGTTCTACATCCCATTTGTGTTGGAACTTTCGATCCGCTTCTGGTAATAAGTGTGATTGAGCGATCCTGCACCATGATTCCTGTGCTTCGGTTGTAGTAGCATCAACTTCTAAGGAGAACGATGGAACAATTGCACTGACTAGATCCGAAACCGAGTGAATTTAGCCCAAGAAACTTGAATAGCAAAGGTTAGTGGCGTTTCTTAGTCCACCCAATTTGACAGGCAAAGTAGCTTCACTCCACGCTACACCTGAGAAACGACAGTTGACGCTTTCCATTGCAGACTTTAAGGTGTTGTCGTATTCCTCCAAAGCGTCGAGTGCCTTCCAGCACGGAGATGTTCGTAATAAATGGTTCATTTGTGGAATCGCCAATGAGCTGCGCAACAAACAGTAGGAATGGTCCGACCATCCGTCCGACCATGGTTTTCAATCTCTTCAGCTTATGCTGGATTGCCGACTTTATGCCCAAAATTGTCAAGGGAGCTCCAAGCAGTTTAATGTCCTGTGGCCGATTTACGATTCCTGGAGCAATCTGATTGAATCGTTCTAAAAGTTGTGCGTATTCTTTTTTTCTGCTGTTACCCAAAATTTTGATTTCACACTTCGCGAAATTCAATTTCAATCCAAGATCGGCTGATTGCCTGATTACTTTTTGAAGATACTTCAAAACTGTATCGGGTAACCCGCCCATTGTGCCGTCATCTATGTACCAGATATTAAATTCGGACGTGAGGGGCTCGACCAAGTCGTGGATGCCCAGGCAGAAGATCGCAGGTCCGCATGGGTCTCTTTGTTGACATCCTCTTTGGGACATCATTGAGAAGTCCCCAAAGGCCAGCCATGATGGGTGTCCGTAACATTGTCTCATATAGGAATAGAACGTAACGAATACTATACGTTAAATTAAATAAATTTCAACTGAGCACCAAGTTGCTACTGTAAATACAGATGCAATAGAAAATCTCTACGCAGCCTGGTGCTGAGTTGAAATTAATATGACGTATATTATTCGTTACTGCCAAGGCTGCCGCACTATAGCGAACAGCGCAAAATTTCGCTATCGCTATCGCTATTCGCTATAGCGATAGCGATAGCGTTTCCATTTGTCGAATAACGACAGCGCTATCGCGCTATCGCTATCGCTATTTTTCATATGTTTGAATATTACAAATTTCATCGTTCTCCTATTGAGAAATCATTAGGAAACATTCCCGGAAGACACTACCTGCGTGTTTATAAGCAAAGGTATATTGCTTATATCGAAATGAGACCTTTCGATGGTCCTCAGCTGTCTCATTTATTGATTTCCATAGTGAGCATTCTCTATTTTTAGTGAACACTTCCACTTCTAGTGATCACCAAATAACTTGAAATGAGACCATTCAACAATCCTCATCGGTCTTAGTAATAGTTTTTTAAATTAAAATCTAAAAATATGAGAAGAAAAGAGGTGAGCTCAAAAGTCTCAACACTTTCAACGCATCGAAATTATCTAGAATGAGAAGTCCTCAACGTGTACTTTAACTTGTAGTGACCGCAACTGCGTCACTCCAAATGCAAATATTGTTCACACATATCTTCGTAGATAATGTGTGATTGTTAAACGACGATTATTCCATCATCGACTCTTAATGTAACAACATCATTTACAATAAATGTATAACATATAAATTGTGACGTTTCAATTATTAACTTCTACATTGGTGACCCCGACGTGACGGCTGATTTTTAACTAGTTTCACTATTTATGTTCGTCCAAATTATCCAAATTATTACACAATTTATAGCTGTTGTTGTTATTTTGATGTTTTAAATACTTTTTGGTTTACACTTAACAATTTTCAGACGGTTTTATTTAACTCTGTCCAAGTGTCGGACGGTCACCAATGTAGAAGTTAATAATGGAAACGTCACAATTTATATTTTATACATTTATTGTAAATGATGTTGCTACATTAAGAGTCGACGATGGAATGATCATCGTTTGACAATCACACATTATCTACGAAGATATGTGTGAACAATATTTGTATTTGGAGTGACGCAGTTGCGGTCACTACAAACTGAACTTAATTTTTTAATGGATCAAAATAAGAATTATTTTAGATTTTTTTTAGTTAACTTAAACTTGAGATCAATGCGAGGTCTTTTTTTAGTTTCATTTGAGACTTTTTTTTACTTGGGTGGTAATAAGCTTAATTATTCTAAAATATGTACTTGTTGGTTTATACGAACCTCGACACGTTTTTCTTATTTCTATATTTCAACTTATTATATTATTTAAACCAAACATCCATCTTAAGAAAGTGTAACATCGAGTTCTAAGTCAATAAAATGAAGTATTTTTATTCAGATACCTTGACTCAAGATACAATATCGAAATAGCGTGAATTTCGCTATCGCTATCGCTATTTCTCTATAGCGATAGCGACGCTATCGCTATTGAATTTTGAACAGCGATAGCGATAGCGACGCTATATTTTTTCAATAGTGCGGCAGCCTTGGTCACTGCCGTTATGATGACATTAACAGATTTTCCAGGCTTCTGTAAGGCTACTGAAACCTCACAAGTAGGTAGCCTAGTGTAATGTACTTGTAGTAATCACTCCAACATTGTCATAGAAACTTTTTTGGCACCAGGCTTCCCGCCTTGAAATGCAGACCTCTGTTTGTTGCAATTTTTCTCCATGAGAAAGTTCTAGACGACGATAAGATAAGGAGTTCAGGCACAAGGCAATGGATCACTCTAGTGCCTGAACTCCGTCGCTCAAAACATTTTCATGTAGAAAAATAGTTATAAACAGAGGCCTCGTTTTGGCAGCACTACGTTAATAGGCAAAGCATACAATTCACTTTTCGTGTAAATGCTCTAAATGCTTTTTGAGCTTTAAAAAGTCCCAAAATTGTGAGCTACGATGTGCGAAAATTGTATTCAGAAAATCAATAGATGAAACAGGATTAAGTTTATTAAGTGATAAGATCACAATTTATTCTATGAACAGCTGACTGGCGTTTACAGAAAAAGGTTCTTGGCATTGAGAAAAGTTTGTGGTAATAAAAACGTTATTGCGGCAAACTGTTATTTGCATATTATTTGCACATAGATGATGTCAAATACTGTCATATTTAGTAAATTATATGGAAGTGAAAGTAACACGCTCCAAACGTGTCTTATTTGACGCACAAGCTGTCCGTTATTACAAAGGGTCTCTGCAAAAATATTGTTGACTACAAAATAAAAGCTTAAACGATCTAACTACGAACGGCGCGGCATGAGTGCTTTTCTCATGAATAGAATAAGCATAAATAACACAACCATTCCACATTGTAACTAAATTGATTGAATTATTATGCAGGGTTTTCCCGATTCATATTATAGTGGCTCACGTCGTGATAAAACACCATCTAGCTATGCATCATCTGAGGACGAATAAAAGTAAGCTATTTTTTACGTTCTAATTAAACCATTCCAATTAATTTTCTTAAGACATAAATGAAGGAGAGAGATGGCTAAGAAGGGAAAATTCATTGAATATGAAATGTAATTTATAAATTTAATAAGAAAACAAAGAATGGGGAAAAGAAACTTTAAACTTTGATATTTAAGACAATAATTATATTGATGACAATACATATGAATAATATACATATTATATTATATCATATCCGTAGGTATAATGATAATAGAAGCATATAAATATACACTCATATATACATAATTCAAATAAATAGGAGAAAATTACATAGAATGGGAGAGATAGAGTTCTTATACTTACAGATTCATATTTTACTTATACCAATGAATAACAAATGAAGAGAATGTCATTATATATATTTTGGAATTTGGAGTATAGAAGAAAATGTTAAGAAATTGATAAGACTTTCGTAGACGATTGAGAAAAGAAAGAGGCTTCCCTGTGGCACACGCCATTACCTTTGTCTGCTATTTTCAACATAATATCAATTTACCCTTGTTAATAACACTGGATAATATGAACGGATAATATATTTTTTTAATTTAAAAATTTAGTCAAAGTGGTGGTTTAAGAACAAAATTAAAAAACTGTGTACATATTTGTCAATTGCTTCTTTGTTAAGTAGCTAGATTAAGATGTAGATTGAAGTAATAGATTTTTAGAAGTCGTATTGAAAGAACATAACAGAGGGAATTTATTAATAAAGAATAAATTATTGAGAGTATTTTATATTTAAAAACTATAAATTATACATAAAACAATTGCTAATACTATAATCATTTCTATGAATGGTAGTTGTAGGCTAGGATTTTCGTAGAAAATAAATCATAAACTGAAATAAGCAACAAAAAAAATATATTTACATTAGACAGGGAATACTATTTAATATACAATTGGTGAAGAATAGTACACCCTTTTCACGTAAGCAATGATACAATTTAAAATAATACTTTCTCATCTAAAAGAGTGCTTTACACCTATCGTGAAAATTCAAAGAGTTTTTCATGAAACTTTCTTTCAAATGTTTTGTTGCCGGTGATTTATGTCTCGATTCCTGCGTACTGAAAAACGGTTTATGTTCGGTCACATACTTACTGCAAAAGGATGGTATCCTGTATCCTGTTACATTTAGAAGATTGATTTTGTTCAAGCTTAATGGACCCCTTGAGGGACCAGTCCGTGAGCACAGTTAAAATAGCAATTTTTTAAATATTTAGTTTATGTTTGCTGTATTTTTGAAGGAAATATTACATAAACTAGTGATTTGCTGCATCTACATTATGTTTCAGAGTCTCTGTCTTAAGAATATTTCTTCGCACTCCTTAAAATTCAAATTTTCTTATAGCTAGGAACTCATTTCGATCAATTCTCTAAATCGATACACAATATGCCTAGAAAGCAGTCTGTAGTCTACACGTTAAGTGGGACATCGGCTTCTATCAAAGTATAGTGCATTTCATGACAAAATGCACAGACTGTCAAGTATTCTACATCTTGCTAGTACTTATGAGATTCACTTTGACGTTAGCCGATGTCGCGTCAATTTCATCTAAATGATAAGGTACAGAAGTATTTCAAGGAAATTTTTTTCCTGAACTCTATCCGATCACATATGCTTTTAGAGACATGAGTTTAATGAAAAACCATTTTCAGATCGATTCTGTATTGAGAGTTTCATTTCTACGTTCACGATGGGTATAAAAAGATATTTACATGTTTTACAGGAAGAATTGACGCGTTCAATGCGAGATCTTCTATGTCAAAGTAAACCGAATTTTATGATCCATCAACTGTGAAGCAGTCCACATTTAACTAGAATGAAGTGTACGCGTCTCATCATGAAATTCGCTATACTTTGACAGTAGCCCATGCCACACCAAACGCGTCAATATGGTTGCTTGCCGTTGACTGTTGAGGGGGACAAACGCTTTTAAATATGATTGACATATAAAACTTGTCACTGCACTCTAGAAAAAAAATTCTTAGACTTGTTTGCTTGCATCCCACGTCTTCTGCTTCGGATGCATTTGCATACCTGTATCTTAAAAGCTTCTTCCTCCTTCTTCTTCCTCTTGTGGCGTAATTAACTATTCTCAAGACTAAAAATGACTTGCCGACAATCGTCATCTAAATATATTTATCAGTAATTTGATTTTTCTAAAATTAGAACTCTATATAAGATAATTAAATATCGTTCAATAATCGATTATAACGTAAAAACGTTAAGTAAGATGTTAAAACAACAATTACTTTGCTAACATTATGATAGTCAACACCATTTTAGTTCAGAACAAGAGACTTACTTACGAAATCAACTTTTTTTTTTTTTTTTACACATGAAAGTAATGTTTTTATTTAAGCGAAATCAACTATTTTCTTTGGTTTTTAAATCATTTTTTACGTAAAGGGTATTTTGTTATCGTATCAAATTTTTCAACAATTGAGAAACATCTATTGGGTTGGTAGATATAGATTTATTTTGCAAAAAAAAAAAATTCGTTCTGTAAACGCAGGTTAGGGAGCCTCACAAAAAATGTAGCCAGTGGATAACTAGAAAAGATGAATTCTTGTGATTGTGATTAGCAGGGAATGACATTAGGTATGTTCAACAATTCGTTTGTTTCGATATTCACTGAGGAAAATTTCTACAAGCGATGTAGGAGTTGTGTTTACACTATACGCCTCCGGCGTATTTTATCCGCCGTGCACATATTACGAAAGTCGGGTACGCATTACGAAAGCCGTGCACGTATTACGAAAGCCGTGCACGTATTACGAAAGCCGTGCACATATTATGTAAGCTCATAATACGTTCGTTACGTATGGTATACTACACAATACTTAAATAAGATTGTCGCCGCGTCGGTGGCGTATATTATACTTCGGTCGCGTATATAATACGTCGGTGGCGTATATTATAACTTGGTGGCGTTTATAATACGTCGGTAGCGTATATCATACTTCGGTGGCGTATATAATACGTCGGTGGCGTATATAATACATCGGGGGCGTATATTATAAACACGATTCCCACGTCGCTTGTAGATATTTTCCTCAGTGTTGGCTTCTGGCAAAGTTAAATGAATTTCATTGAGCAGCAGTTTATATTCGAGCGGAATAGAGTTGACAAAAGCCGATGTCGTACTAAACGAGGCAAGCGACGCTTTTAGTGCGGTGTCTGCTTATATCATACTATACAACAGTTCATGTCGAAATCATCATCATGAAGATTCTTTTACATAAGTTTTCTAGGCACTAAACGCGTAGATAAGAAAAGAATAAGTTAGTTCGGTCATGGCTGAATTTTATCCCCCGATGAACTACAACTACATTCAATCGATTCGAAATCATTTTAATTTTTTTATAAGCTCCGACCAGCATGAATGGAACTCGATTCTTATTACACAATTCGCATAACACTGACTCCACAGACTCCATTGCCATTACAGACTGTAATATTCTCAGCATGAAAAATATAAGGGTTTGTAGTGTCGTCTTACATATTTGGTTTACAAATAAAATGATGTGGTAGGAGTGGAAAAACATTTCCATCAGAGGAAAACTGTTGATATAATTAAATTTGATTATTATTGCCATAATTACAATTCCTAAAAGCAAATGTTTGTTAATAGCAAGCTATATTAATTTAGTGGGTTTTGTCGGATCTTATGTTTCCATTTTATTTATGATAAAACATTCAGGAAATTCCATTATTTCAAAGCTAATAATGAAAATATTAAACACAGGAGACTTTCGTTATTTAAGATGGGTTGTTGATATTTGAGCAACCGTTAAGACAAGCAACTTATGTTTAATATTCTTGAACAATAGTTAACTTAACAGTAAAAGCGATCAGTAAGTTGAATTTACACAACAGTCCTTTGTTTCTGTAAGTCGATTCAATAAGAGGATTCGCTCGGTTTCGCTTTTCTCATGAATGAAAAATGGCAGACTTTAATTGGATTTATGAAATGCGGAAATCGTGCAGTTTACAAAGTACCCTTAAGCGATTTTATATTTTCCTACCGGTTGGAAGAACAGAGGTTGAATTACAGTAAAATGAACTTTGAATAAGTTATCATATCTCAAAGTTTCTCCATAGCGAGTTTATGAGTTTCCTCTGTGCTCAAGAAAAAACCGGCATCGTCAATGAGTACTAAAATTGATTGTACTCGAGTCTCAAATGAGTTAAAATTTCGGTTACACTTGAGCGAACGCAATGGTCTCAAACAACCAGAAGGTAAGACTGAAAATTAGTTTATTTAGCAATATCGGGCGATTGAAATATTTAAAATGAAGCTAAAAATTGGAGCTAAAAAGAATGAGCTCATATTAAGTGAAAGTTTGGATCTAAAACATTTGACTTTTTCGATTTTTTTCGCTATTTGGCTCTAGGCCAAAAAACCACCGGACAAAAAAACCCCGGACGAAATAACCGGGACAAAATAACCCCGGACGAAATAACCCACCCCAGGGGTTATTTTGTCCGGTTTCAAGAAGTAATGAAATGTTAAAAAAGAATCCGGACAAATTTTGCACAAAGCATGGTTTGCATATGTTGCTTTTATGGTGTAGGAGGCTCTGCTCCCTAAACCCCCTCGCCTGCGGCGAGCTACAATACGCCCTGCAGGTAGCCTTACAAGCATGGGGCTCTTCCCCAAACCCCGCTAGGGGCTTCGCCTCTTAGACCCCGCAAGGGGGGCGATACCCATTTGAACCCCTATCGCGGGGGCTGCCGCCCCTCGACCCCACTTCTTTTTTCTCACAAAGTTCAGGCCTGCGGCGCGGCGCCTTGCTTGTTATGTTCCGGATTTTTGGTCATCTGGATATTTCGCACAAAGCATGGTTTGGATATATTGTTTTTATGATGTAGGCGGCCCTACAAGCAGTTTATTGTACGTTCCAATTTCTTACGATAATTATACAGAGGGGTTATTTTGTCCGGGGTTATTTTGTCCAGGGGTATTTTGTCCGAACGCCCCATTGAGTATGTGGTCAATCGTTTGTCTTTGGTTTCGCATTCACAGGCAGGATCGTCGATATATTTCCACTTGTATAGTAGGTCGTTGCATCTTCCATGCCCGGTGCGTAATTGGTTCAGATTTTTCCATACTTTTCTTGGAATTTCGAAGTCCGGCGACCGAGACGTGTAGTTCGAGAATTCGTACATAGGACTAGCTGCACCAAAACTTTTCCAACTGTTTTGCCAAGCGCTTTGTGTTTCGAATACGGTTTCGATCAAACGTTTTGGATACACAACCGGTGGCTTTCTTGACACCAGTCGGGGAACGGGTGCGACAAGCAAATCGTCATACAATGGAATGCCTGGATTGTTAAGTATCTTTCGGTACTCTCGTACTAACGCCGTCTGTCTTCTTATCGCGGGTGGAGCGATGTTAGGTAAAGCAAGAAGCCATTCTATCGGTGTTGATGCAACTGTTCGCATCATTTCATTCAGACGGACATCGACTTTTTTCACGTGTGTACTATTGAGCCAACTGGAAGAACAATACTCTGCTGTCGAATAAACCAGAGCGAGTGCTAATGTTCGTAGGCACGTTGCATTGGCGCCCCATGTTGTGTCTGTTAACTTTCTCAGCCGATTGTTCCTAGCACTCAGCTTAAGTTCGAACTTGTCGGTGTGCTTTTTGAACGTAAGGGGTCTGTCCAGTTTGATGCCAAGGTATACTGGGTCAAATGTATGTTTGAGTATTTTTCCATCGAATTTAACCCGTAGCTCTTGATTCGCTCGTTGATTATTCAGTTGAAAGCATGTAACTACAGTCTTTTTCAGACTCGGTACAAGTCACCAGTTTCTGCAATATTCGACGTACTGTGTCATGCCTTCGGAGAGCACTTTGTTGATCTGGCGGAATTTGGATGCTTCCAAATTTATTTTGCCCCACCCACACGATTAATTTGATTGAGAAACGAGTTTCGATTCGTTTTCCACATGGATGTAAGCATAAAGTAAGCACGAATTCAGAAAAATTCTGAAGATAATTCACATGCTTGCACAAAAAAAAATTGTAAAAAAACACATTTCTCCGTCGAAATAGATGGCGCTGACGACGCTCTAAAGCTCAAAAATTGAAAAACATGAATTTTTTGATTCTTCCCACCTACAATTTTCTTTCAAAAATCAAAAAAAAAATTATTTTTTGCGTTTTTGAGTCTACGACCGAGGGGCAGATAGTTGTGTATTTTTAGTGCAAAAGGATTTTCTTAAGGATTTTCGAGAAATGTCTTTGTCAATTTCTGAGGATTTTCTCGCATTTTTACACGATTTTCAGGGATTTTCTTTTGATTTTTAAAGATTTTCTTTGATTTTTAAGGATTTGTTTTGATTTCCAATGATTTTCTTGCAATTCAAAGGATTGCTTTAAGGATTTTCAATGAATTCGGAGATTTTCTCAACAATTGATTTGCTTTCACGACTTTAGAAAACTTTTTCTTTTCGAAACTGCCTACTATTTCACCAACACAAAATCTAAGCTAAAAGGTGTACTGGAAAGCATTACCGCCTTGCTCACATTTTGCCAATATCCTCAATCTACGCGTTTAGTGCGACTTATGCTTATGCCAAACTAAACGAAATTTCATGACGAAGTGCAGAAGCTAACAGTGCACCATTTCTTGTCGCTCGACACATGGTGACTTTCGTCATTAACTTTTGTATACCTTGGCATATGCCGACGCCATAGTAAAAGCTCCAATTTGTCTTGCTACCGGTAGAGACCCATTTACTGGCTTCAACTTTGCTGAATTTATTCAAAATTAATCGTGGAATGCAAAAAATTGTATTACGATGTTGCAATAAATTGAATATTTCTCGTTTTCTCCAACTTCACCGTGTGTAATAAATTTAAAAAAATGTACAATGAAAATTTGCCACATCAAATTTCCCATAATAAAAATAAAACAAAATAAAAAAAAACTTTAAATTCTTGCCATCATCATAAATATATAGTCTGATGATGATGATGACTATGTGTGGGCCTAACGAAACGGTTGTGTAATAAATAAACTTTGCATTGATCGAGGGGGCGAGTGCGAGAATTTAAATATTAAATTGTTCGTCGTTTATGTTTTTTTTTTTCAATTTTTTTCTCTGACAATTTTTCACTGAGAATGATAAAAAAAATTAGTAGAAAATTAAACGAGGAAAATTGTATATTAGACTTCTGGAGGATATAAATGGATTACGGGAATAATAACGTTAATAAAAATATATTTTGAATGAACTTGATTTAAAGGTTATGGACTTTTTCATGAGCAATTTATAAATGAAAAAAAATTTTTTTGGCACAAGCCATTGATTAACTAATTTATGCTTGTACCCCAGATGACACATGTACGCAAACATAGAGTGTTTAACTAAGAAATATGGACGTAATTAGGTTACACTTCTACCATGTATTTCATTGCTTACTATGACATTTTCCAATTGTTGCGTCCCAGGATTTATTTCTTTCCAGGAATAACAAATCGATAAAAATATTCATTATTCACTTCCTACGAATAGTTATTCGCGAGGAATTGTTATTAATTTCTCCTTAAGAAATGTTATTCGTCAGGACTTAAATTCCTTTGAAATGAAATTCTTAGAAAAAAGAAAATTTCATAAAAAAGAATTTCTATATGAAATGAACTCATTCCATACCCCATCATCATGAAATGTTACATTTTTGCTTGCTGGATACTGTGCGGAAAGCCTTTGATAGGGTTCGCCACAGCTCTCTGCTGTGTAAAATGAAGGTGAAGGAGCTCGGTGTGAATTCCCATCTGTTAAACTGGATCCACTCTTATTTGTGTGGTCGCACTCAGTATGTGAAGATAATGGGTTGGAAATCTCAGAGCTATGCAATGACATCAGGGATAGCACAAGGTAGTCATCTGGGCCCCCTTTTGTTCCTCATTTTCATTAACGATGTTACGAGTACCTTTAGGTCGTCAAGATTCTCGTTATATGCAGACGATCTTAAAATGTTCAGTGAGATAAGAAGTCTTAGGGATTGTCTCGCCTTGCAACACGACTTGAACCCTCTGATCTCATGGTGTGTAGATAATTCGCTGGAATTGAACATCGGTAAATGTGTATTCATGTCCTTCTTTACAAAGCGCAATCCATTTCGCTTCGTTTATTCTATTGCGGGTACGTCCCTTGAAAGGGTAACGGAGATACGTGATTTTGGTGTAGCATTTATCGAAGATCTATGTTTTAATAGACATATGGATCTCATTGTGGTAAAAGCATACTCAATATTGGGATTTGTCAAGAGAATATGTAAAGATTTCCGCAACGTTGTTGCGCTGAAAAGCGTATACATCGCCCACGTTAGATCACATCTAGAATACGCCCTCATCGTCTGGTCGCCCTTCTATCAGAATTACAGCGATAAGATAGAGTCTATACAAAAGAAGTTCATAATGTACGCCCTGAGGAGATCATTAAGGCGCGACGCTGACTTTCGTCTCCCATCCTATCATTCGCCTTGTAAATCGGTTAGGATCGAGTTATTGTCACGAAGAAGGTTCAACCTGGCGGCAATGTTTGTATTCGACGTGCTCAGAGGACGTATTATATATTCCCTTCAATTGTTGTCGAAATTTCAAGTAAATCAACCAATTAGGCAACTGAGGAACACGAACTACTTGAGTACTTGACATTGGATAGAATTCGAAGCAAGTGCCATCCCCCGATTCTTATAACCGCTGCTAGACCGCCAAACAGGATCGGCAAACAAATTCGTTACCAATAAAAGAATACGTGTGCGATTATTATGTGCAAGGGTGATTGGAGAGGCTTCGACGGGTCGACTGGGCTAACTTTCTACTCTCGGTTTGAACATAATAAAAATTCAATGACTTATGTACAATGAAAGCACAGTAGGCACAGTAGGCATTTTGCTGTTGGTATTTCAAATTAAATAAATAAATAAATACTGTAATTCCCAAATAATCATGGGAGTGCGATAGCAATGCACGCGCGACACAAGTCCACATACGTACAAAAAATTAGGAACAATTTTCCTTTTCCTTGCGTCGTGCGTCCCTTAGACCTACTTTTTCGAATTCCACATAAAATTTTGATTGAAATCGATATTTTACTCATTAAAATCGGTCCAGTGGATCCGAAGATATGACCTTTAGAAAATCGTCATTTTCCATACAAAATGTGCTATTTCATAGAAGCCTAAGTTAATGAAAACATCCTACGTTAGTTAGTTAGTGAGTGGGAGTCGGAGTCAAAGGAAAAAATGTTGGGTTGGGTGTGTAGTGTAGTGTGTCAGGGTGAGACCAACAAATTGGCAGACGTAAATTTTTGTTGGAGATTTCGTGTGAAAGGAATTTTTTTTGTCGCTTTTTTTCGCCGGAATTTTTTTTTTCGCCGGAATTTTTTTCGCCGGAAATTTGTTTTTCGCCGAAATTTTTGTTCGCCTGAATGTTTTTCGCCGGAAATAATTTTTTTCGCCGGAAATTTTTTCTCCAAAATTTGTTTCCTTTTTTCCTCCAAAACTACTTATATTACAACAAAAATCGAGACAAAAACCCTTTCTAAAAAGGAAATGTGACGCAAGTCCTCGTCCTTTCTTCCAAAACAACTGATATCAATTGGGGTGACGCGACGGCGACGCTTAAAGCTTTTGGAATGTTTTCATTTTAGATCAAAAAAATGCGTCACAAATGCCGGACCCACCAACGTAATAATGTTTCTACGCTTTCAGCTTTCATACGCAAAAATTTGGCTCTCCGTACTCCAGACATCATGCGAAGTCAAATTTTTGCAGTGTGAAAGCTGAAGGAACAGAAAAACTATAGCACTGGCGGGTCCGGCATTTGTGACGCATTTCTTTAACCAAAAATGAAAACATTCCAAAAGAATTTTTTGCGTCTGAAAGCTTTAAGCGTCGCGTCTCCCCAGTCGATATCAGTTATTTTGGAAGAAGGGACGAGGGACTTGCGTCACATTTCCTTTTTAAAAAGGGTTTTTGTTGTGATAAGTTTTAACCGTCATCCGATAATCGTACGTTTTCTTAAAATGCCCCGTGAATACACGTCATGACCAATGACATAATAGAGATATAGACTGGGCTTACGTAGCCATAAGCTGAACATAAAATGAAAGTACGTAATTTGTCTGAAGTATGTACATGTACATCAACACATACACAATTCATTCTGATTTGTTCTGCTGAAGTATGCGTAATCCAGCTAAATTTTTTGTTAAAGACTGCCAGTCTATATTTAATAAGTCGTTGGTAATGACGATATTTGTCACACTGACGTCTTTATGTTGCAACAATATTAAGCCTTAAGCGTGTCCACTGTGCTTTAGACGTCAAATCCTATTACGTTGCCTGAGCAACAGTTGCTATTCTATTTTTATTACAACTTTTCACAAATATTCGCATTCAAATTCGCATCAAATCCACTGGCATTACGTTTCCTTCAAGCCTGTTTAATGCTTAAAATACAACGAAAAACGAATGCAAAACAAAAGAGATGAGAAAGAGCTTTGCTTGCGACAACAACAATAATTTATTCATAAAATTGTACAATAAATGCATTTGCAAAAGACGGGTGGGATGAAATATGGAAAAATTAATTAGGTTTTCCATTCAATTCAGGTTTAAATTACTGTTCAACGTTAAATTATAAACTTTCTCGGATTTCTCTGATGAATTGAATTACAATTCAACAGCACCACAATTCATCCTAACTTCATAATTCATGGATTTGCGATAATTGCCGTTTGGTTCTTTTTCTTTATTTTTGTTTTCATGTCGGTCGTTTGCTTCAGCTGGGTAAAATATAAGGCATGCCATGGCACATGATGTTAACATAATGAACGACTTCCATTGGTAAAAATTCCTAACGGACACCTTCACTGCCACGGCTTATCTGTTTATTCTAAACAGTAAAATTCAATTAAGGCTTTGAGTACTTCATGGGGCAAAAATATCTCAATCTGCACAACACACCCGACCCAATTATCGTTAAAGTGGAAATAATATTTTTCACTATGTTCTGTCTCTCCGCATAATCAGCAAATGAAATGTACCGTCGTCGCTTGGTCGAGAAGCTCAAAGGAAATCGAAAGGATAGAGAAAAACCACTCAGACAGACGAGTAAACACAAAATCTCTTCCTTTTTCACTTTCATAAAAGTTACATTTTCATTACATTTAGAAAGCTTTCCACTTGATGAGCAAATAAAATTAAACACTCTGAAAGCATCAATGGTTCCTCAACTCACAGTAGAAACATACTTAGTGTACACACTCCGAGTATAACGAATGTGTTGATTAAGTCTTAATAGAGGAAACTAATTAATTTTCTGCGGAAAATAACCGATAACGTTGCGTAGTGTTTTATAAACAATTCAGATTCATAGATAAGTTCATCCAGTGATTATACCATGTTTGATGATCTTTGAGAACTTTTCTAATTTTCCCTTTTAAGACTCACCAATGTTGTCTAAATTTAGTACTGAAACATGTCGTATTATTTCTAAAATTATATCTTCTGCTACACTCAGAAGATTAAATATTTAAGGGTTTTTATCGTTATTATCTCCGTTGAATTTCTATGCCATTTTCGTTTGAATCGAAACGATTGTTTAACATCTGCGTTGGATGTTCACCAAAATGTGAAGAATCTTTCGTCTGATAAGCAAATAAAAGAAAAAACGATTTGTTTGTTGGAAACGACTTTCACTTTCGATATTATAGATTTGTAAGACATTGGGGTAAGTGCTACTCGAACTGTCTGAATTCGAATTGTATGTTGTCTACAAATTTTCGCATTATTGGTAATTTTCCATATCTTAAAATTTCGGAAGAAAATCGGTCATTCGTCAGAAGCGTATATAATGTGTACACTGTGTGCATAACACTTTTGGTCATCATTATGCGTTTCATCAAGAAATTCGCTATTTTTTTTTAGATTTATCAGATTTGGACGACCCACTACTGGGTCATGAAACACAGACCTACTGATCCTTTGTTCCTTTCCCATTCATCACGTAAATCGTTCGAACCTACCAGTACCAGCGAGGAACTTGTCGAGGACAATTGGTCCTAGCTTTAGAACATCCAGCAACTCGATAGCGCAGTGGTTAACACGTCTGCTTGCTACTACGAGATTGAGTTGCCAGTACGTTGGTTCGAAACTCAGCCGCAGACGGATTTGTACCGATTGTTAGATTTGTAAAGAAAACAAAACTGATTGAATCGTTCAAGTCAAGTGAAGTTGAGTGTAGTGCCATCGTACGGCTTACTGGAAAAGGCATTGTTGGGAGAACCGGTATTCTACTCCTACTAGTTTCGCTCCTAGTTACATCCCATAGATGACACTGGGTTTGTCGCACAGCTTACCACTGGCACAGTAAATATTTCCGGTAATGAAAGGATCTCAAAAGTAGAACCACAAACAGCGAAAACTAGTAAATAATGATCTAGCCTCTAACCCTTCATGGGTTGTAAGGCAGATTATTATTATTATTATATTTAGAACATCCAGAGGCCTGATCACATGACCACCCAGAGTCCTGAGTCTCAGTTGAGAAACCTTTGGACACTCACAAATTACGTGATATCCGGTTTCGTTCCTGAGACCACAGGTACATTCGGGATCGCTGACGATTCCCATCTTTGACAAATGACTGCTTAGCCCACAATGCCCGGTAATCGCTCCCACTACTCTTCTTTTACGACTCAGGTCCATGTTCAGCAGTCCACTTGCAGTCGGACATTGGTAGGAACTGCCTTGTGTGCCTTGCCCCACCATATTCACGCCAACGCTTTATTCCCTCCCATTCCTTTACAGCCTTGTCACATTCTGACTGTGGTATAGGAATGAACGGTTCGGGTCCACATTGAGAAGATGTAGAACCCAGCTTTGCAAGTTCATCCGCTCTCTCACTATTCTGTGCCGTCCAGGTAGCTCAGATGGTAGAGCGTTGGACTCACTGCCTATGGGTCCCGGGTTCGATCCCCGGGGGGAACAAGCTCATATGGTTTTTCCTAATCATGGATGATTAGTTTCTGCTATTAGTAACATCTAATTAGCTCTATTGACTCTGTAACAGTTGCACAAACTAAATGAAGTTTGAATGCTCATTTGACATAATCAAACAATTGCACTCACAAAGTGCGACATCTACATTCGAATAGTCTTACAACAACGAAAAGAAAATTCTCTCTACAACAGTGGGTATGCACAACAGGCCCATTGGAGGCTTAGGTGCTTAGGAAGGTTCGCTTTCCTTACCCACATTATCCTATCCTATTCCATCTATTCCAGGGTGCCCCGGCACCCAAGCAACCGTCACACGATTACTCTGGCCCAGCTGGTTCAGTGTGCTTTTGAACTCCTTCATTAATTTGGATGTGGTTACAGGCGACATTATCGCTCTGATCATTTCTTCGCTATCGGAAAGGATTGTGACTCTTTCGCCTACCGTTTCCGGTCTCAATGCACTTCGCAATCCTTCCATCGCTGCGAACGTTTCTGCCTGAAGTATACTGGCGAAATTTTCTACGTGGAAGCTCTCTTCTGTCATAGGTTCCAGGGTTAATACCCCAGCCCCCACTCGATTAGAGTTTTTTGATCCATCTGTGAAGCAAATGAGTCCATCCGTGGACAGACTATCTGGCCAACCTCTCAGCCATTCTAGTCTATCCGGTATGACAGCCTCGTAGTGCTTCACAAAGGTAATTTCCGGTTTTATCCGGCCCCAAGAATTTCGCTATACTTTGACAAAAGCCGATGTCGCACCAAACATGAAAATCCACCAGAGAAATGATAAGTTGGTACGCCTGCCGCCAGAGAGAAGGAATAAAACGTTAAAAACTGTGTATGGAATGGTAGAGGATTCTATAGGGTAAATGCACCAGTTATCGGCCATGTAGTAGTCTCCGGCCAGCGCCAGTAGCCGGCCATGTTTCAATGCGATATGTGGCCGGTCACTAGTGAAACTATGGTTTGGCCGGAGAACGAAAACTGGTGCATTTACACTATGAATCCTCTAAAGAGAAGCGTCAATCTTCTATCTTGTCGTACGATTACCAAATTAACATTTGTCTGCAATTCACGCGTTTAGTGTGACGTCGGATTATGTCAAAGCTTATGTTAAATCTTTAAATCGTATGAAGTAAACTTAACATACAAAATTCAAAGGCATTTCTTATGAATCAGTCGTTGTTAGTGCAAACACAAAAACAAAAATGTTTGCTCAACCAATTAACTGTCATTTCTCAGAATTGCTTGAATGATACCAAATAATATCCTTTTCAGGACATACATTTTCTTTCATATAAATAATATTTTTATAACTTCTTGGTTATGACATAAAATCGACTTTGCAAACATTTTTATCGCTTGTTTAGTCATGTTAAATCTTTGCATTCATCTCAAAAGGTTTGGATGATTTTAACATTTTTTTTCATACTACACTGACTTTATCGCATGTCTGCACGCGTGTAAGAACACACTTTGTTTTTTTTGCGAATGATATGAGAAAATAATGCTGACTATATTTTCAGCTCAGACAGTGTTTCCTGTATGTAATAGACGTCCTGATATTTATCTAAAGTGTTAGTGCATACTTAGAGTTGCTATAATTGCAATAAGGAATGTTGCCAGATGTGAGCGTCGTCGTCGGCGGTTAGCAGAAAGCATCCATGGGGTGGGTTAGTGCGACATCGGCTTATGTGAAAATATACGAAATTTTGTGACAAGCGCACCATTTTTCGTCGCTTGACATAGCTGTTCTTTTCAATATTAAAGTCTCATGGAAATTTCACTTCACGCTTTCAAAATATGAACATTGCGGAAAACCGAACGTCGAATGTAATGATGGGTCGATTATCAAAAACTATCAAAACTACTGATAAAATATAGGCCTCATTATATTGGACGCGATGCGAATCGTATCGCGTAAGGTTTGTGTGAAAGCTCAACTTGACAAAAAAAAATGTTTGTTCTGTCAAGTTGAGCTTTCACACAGACCTTACGCCATGCGATTCGCATCGCGTCCAATATAATGGGCCCTTATGAGTGGAAAAATTTTATGGACGTCTCGAACAGCCACCGACCTAAAATCGTCTAATTTTCATACAAATTTCCGACGCCCGCCGGCCCTTAAGGTAAACAATTTGTTTTTTCTGAGCCAAGATAGAGAATCTAAAATCGAATGTAAGGTAGAAAAATCGAAAGCACAATTACTAATTCATTTGGAAAAATACAAATAAAAGGAAATCAGTGCGAAAGAATCGAATGATTATGGACACGATTTTGACTAGTGATTCACCCTTCCAGTTATTCCGCTTAGTTTAAAAACAAATTTTCCCATTATTTGTTTTTTTAATGCCATTTTGTTCACGAGCTTCAACATTATTTGACATGTTAACATGTTTTCAGAAATTGAGAAATTTGAGAAAAAATAAACGCAAATCACATATTGAGTTATTGAGTTAAAAATGAAGTTTTTCAAGTACCCACACGACAGTGATGAATGACAAAATGAGATTTGAAGACATTCCCAATATGCAAAGTTGATTTTCAAACAAAACCGAAAGAAAACGGTGACGTAAATCGAATTCTGGTTCTGCATATAAATTCCATATCGTGGTTATTACGATGTATACATACCATAAATATAATTCGCATTTGTCGCCATAATAAACATGACAAGGAAGACATAAATTTGATATACGACTGTAAATACAATCTATGACACGCACCGTCAAATAGAAATGCAAATGTCCTTGTCGTATCAATAATATTGAAGGAAAGTTTGAACGTGCTATAAATTAATGAAGTTAGTCACTGAGCCGGGAGAGTAATTTGCAAAGTAGGGAAAAATTATATTCAAAGAAACTCAACGAAAGTTGATGTCAATCCTTAGCGAATCGTTTTTGTTCGAAGAACATTATTCTGGGCACTATATTTTATCGCAAAACAAAGAGGCAAATGCTTGAAATTTGCTTAAGTTTGTAAGACATTTATAAGGTCCACTACGTTTCTTTTGTTTTCAATTTCAATGTTAAGTGAAGTCGAAGATTCTCATGAGATATAAAATGTGCCACTCAGTGAGTCAGAAGACTCAGGTGTATATGATATCCTAGCATAATTTTGATCGAATGCAAACAACACTCTGGTAGATGGCGCAGTGCTGCTGCTAACAAAATAAAATAATTTTCAGAATTATATGTTACATAAAAATTCTTTGGAATTTGAGGAGGCTATCCTTTCCACTACTGTTATAAACTGTACGAAAAAAAATTACTTCACACATTTTTCGAACACTTTGCCTCATAACGTCCTTTTCACCAAGTCAATGTGTAGAACATATTGAAATTTAGATACCATTTGACCTGAACAACGATGCTATGCCTGAAAGTTGAGAGTTAAAAGCATCCTCCTAACTGTTATAAACTGTTCCAAAGAATCAATCACGAGATTATTAGTTCTTAACATGTTATAAGTTTTTTTACGGCTTTTCACACAATCTCTTGTACTCAGGATTGGCTGAGTGTATAGTTTTGTGGTTGATTCTTTAGAACAGTTTATAACAGTTAGTAGTATGCTTTAACCTCTCAACTTTCACTGTATACACTGTATACCCTTCACTGTCTAATTCTTTCTAATTGATGTGGAACCTTACAAATAACGAGGGTGTAATCAACGGCTTAAGTCAATCTATACTTCTTTTCATTACGAGATGTTCAGGGTGCCAAGCAAAAAATTTAATTAGTTTGACAGCTTATGCATCGTATCATGAAAATACCCATACTTTAACATAAGCCGTCAACGCATTAAGGCGTGGATTAAAATTCCTTCTGTCGTAAGCACTGTTAATTAAAAGTGCTTTAGTTGTAGGAACAGTTAAATGGTGGATTTTATTTCAGCATTAGTACAGTCATAACATAATTTGTTTAACAAAACCTCATCATAATAAATAAAAAATCTCCTCCATACTGTCACACGACCGGAACATTCCCATGATTGCTGCCGCATTTCCCCTCTGAATTGCCAAGCTCAACCGCTGTTTGAGGAATGACTTCGATCGTGTTTCCTGTGTACTCAACTTCAGCTTTTCGCGTCGCTGCTCCAAGGACCCATTGTCTCAACCGCGAAACTGAGCTTTTGATACTTCTGGATTTTCCTTTGCTTGTCCAGCTGTGCTCTTGCTGAACGTCAGGTTACTAGAAGCGAATGTATCAGTGCAGTGCATGGGATTAGTGACATGTCGTCCACTTTTTTGCCATCGTCTCTAAACAATCCCACTGGTTCTAAACGAACCGGAACATCAGCTAGAACGAGTGCTTGCTTGATGATTGTATTTAGATCACCATGCCTCGCATGATGGTCAGCACTTTTCCTACATTTGAGACCATGGTGTTCTTTCCTGTCCACTTGTGACCCACATCTGCATATATGAGGAGCACAGATGTTGACTCCTAACCGAAGGCCGATGATTACTCAAAACGTGTTATTGTCCAGCAAAGTGCCAATACACTTAGAAGGGAGCGAATGTAACCAAGCACCTGACTCCGGTCTGCGAATTGCCAGAACTCTTGCTTTTTCGTAATCCTGATCAAATTCCAAAGTGTCTAACAACCTAGATACTGCGATGGCATAGCTGGATGAGACGGACCCGGATGTAACTGGTTTATTTACTCGTATAGGTTTTGAATCACGAACATAATAACAATTTTCAATTCAAAAAGTCGTTAGATAACAATTACTGCCATGAAATCCTTTGGAAAGGTTCGATGAGGCATCGGGAGTTCCCATTAATAGGAACCATGGACAGCAAATGGTTTCGTTGCATTCCAATTGATTTTCTTTGATGACAATTGAAGCCAGGGTATCGTTGGGAAAGGTTTGATCATGACATCGGGACTTTCACTTTGTTGGAGCCATGACTAACATTTGTAACGCAAAATCAATTGAATATGTTCGTGATACTCGCCGGGAGATCCATTGGATAAATTCGGCGCCTTAATGATGATTTTGTAATCGTACATCCCTCGATGTAACCGATATGCGGGCTCGTCGGCTTCGGCAATCATTATCCTCTGGATACATGTGCATTCTACATTTCTTTCACTTTGTGTCATTTTCTTTGTGTTGCTTGTATTATAGGTTATGTTGGTGTGCGATTTTTTCGACGACGAAAAAAGCATGACACCATCGGTCCAATCACCAAAACTCCAGTTGACTGATAATCCACAAGTGGCATTGTTTTAACCGGACTATGTTTTATGTAATTTTCACAATCATCAACCCGTCCAAAATCAATTTTTTTTCCCACGAGCACAAAAAGACATGTCACTCCTGCTCGGAGTCCGTTCACATATCTCTTTGTCTCTGTATGATAATCAACAATGTCTTCAGCTTGCAGCGTTGATTGGTGTAACAAGATACTAGCAAGAGAAAAAGTTGCGTTTACCGATGACAGGAAAGCCAGCAGCCTCCTTGGTTGATTGGTAGCGATGACATGATCCACGCGTTGTTGTCCAAGTTGGAATTCGTTAATTTCCCTAATGTTGTCTTTATTCAATTGTCTGCCACTTCTAGGAGATCTTTGTGATTCCAGGTTGGCGTCGTTCTGAGCAGGAAAACTAGTTTTGGGATGGCGAAGCAGTTTTTGAGGATGAAAAACGCTATGTGATAGTTGTCAAGTTTCAACAACCGTTCGAATAAAAGTTCTAAGTCATTGATATTTTTGTTGAAAATATTGTCGAAAGCATTTTCTGAAATCGGGGCTCCAAGAAGCGTGAGTTCGTTGATGATGCAAATTCCGACAGACAATTGGTCAAATCTATTGGCTATATCACAATCGATTCACTTCTGACACGAAGAACAGGTCACTTTTAGTGGGGTTTATATGAAGACCAATTTTAAACAGTTAAATAGTTCATACGAAACAAACCGGTTTTGGCCGGATTTAGCTTAGGACGTTACCATCTGCGACGCTATTTTTCATGTAAGAGTAAGTGGTTCCAGCAGAAAGATGTCACTAATTAGGTTTGTATATTTTTCAAGATTTATTTCTGTCATTAATTAGCTTAAGATCCCGAAAAGTAGTTACAACATTCTTCTTAACGTTTCCCACATTGACCAATTTATACCAAATTTACCACAAATTGTTTTAAATAAAGAGCAATTAAATTGGATGAATAGAAACAGAAAAGACATAAAAAAATCTCAAAACCCAGCTCGAATGCCAACTTAATATATTTCATAGCCCCGTGGGCGACATTATGTAAAAAAGGTTATTTTGCTATAAAAAAATGATTGATCGACTGTAACAAAAATTGTATAACAACCGACAATACACATACATATACGACAGACCCTTCTTTGATAACGCAACAAATAAAAACAAGATAATATATAATCGAACACATATGTTTCGTGTGAATTTATGATGATGGCCATTTTGTGGTCCGATGTGGACTGATCCCTAGCATTTTTTGATATAAAAGTCGAATAGATTATATAGCTTTGATACGGAATACGGTATTTTATGGTGATGCTTATAGTACGAACGACCAACATGCATGCACGCACACAGGATATATCCACGAAGAAAAAAAGATAAGTGTAACGTAAAGTTGAACCATGTTTGTAATATCTACACAGCTTTCAAGTTTATGAATGAAAGTGATTTTTAGTTTAAATTCCATTGTTATTCATAAAAGCGTTTCCAGCGTTGCAAAATAAATTTTGGGGCTATAACTATGACTCTAGTACACAAAAACATGCTAATAGGCACATTATGTATTCAATTGAATGCAAATCAACTCATTTTTTATGTTCGCCTTCACGATAGCGTTCATTTTGTGACCGCGTTTTCACCCATCGCTAAATATTCCCAGTTCACACAGAGAAAATCGTTAAGGTGACATAAGACTAGAGAATTTTCTGTGCGGAAAATCGCAAAACATACCGGAAAATTCCGGTTCTGATCATTTGAAAGGCGCCTGACTAGCAACATTAACATGCTTAATGTTAAATTTACCTCAGTGTTGCCCGTCACGTACCTTTCACAATGATCAGACGAACATTGAACATTTTGTAGCGGTAATTCCGGATATTTGTCGTTCCTTGGTTTCTCCAAAATCGATGGGAAATGAGTTCCCTACGTAAGATAAATATACACTTGTACATATGCACATGTAGAAATTGTGTTTATAACATACGCCTCCGACGTATTATATACGCCTCCGACGTATTATATACGCCTCCGACGTATTCGCGGTGAATGTATTATCAACCGTCGCTAACGTGTTATGAGTTCACATAATACATGCACGGTGGATAAAATTCGTCAGCACTGTATATTATAAACACAATTCCTACGTCGCTTGTAGATATTTTCCTCAGTGTACGCCTTGCATGTTGTGCGCACAGTGAATGTATTATGCGCTACAGATTATATTTATGCAGCCGCTCCGCTTCTTGTAAGTTCTAACGTTAAAAACTACGTCTTTATATTAGTCCCTATATTATACGTCTGTAACGCACATACAGATGAACTTGCGAGGAAAGGCTCGGCAACACCAAGTTGCGGGCAGAGCCTCTTATACCCACACCACACTCGGCGTGTTTGAAAGCGGTGAAGAGTTGCATGAGGTCAGAATTCACTTACTATTGGAGTGCCTATGATGGAGGAATGCACACGAAGTGTTTCTTACCGGCGCCCAGTGGGAAATGGGATAGGGAATTGCTAAACATAGACAGAGGACTCATCAAGAGGGTGCTGGGTGCTGGATTGAGCAAGCATCTGGCTAAAATGGGACTCTCTAATGATCCCAACTGCAGATTCGGCTTCCGTGAGGAGACGGGCGTTGATGGTATACGTGAAAGCCCAAAGTTTTCCTCATTGAGGCTTAGGGCTCTAGGAAGTCATGTGGTCCAACCCGCAACATGGGACCTGCATGGGATAGGTTCCAAACTGGGACTGGGAGGTTTCCGAGATTTACACGATGATCGGGTAACGAAACAAAGGATCGCTAGATCTGTGTTTCATGGACTTATCAAGGTCCGACCCAAAATGATAAATATAAAAAAAAACGTATACACAGCGTGCACGACATACAAATACGCTCAGCGCACACATAATACATGCACGACGTATAAATTCGTACGTAACGTAATAGGTTTTACGTCACTATCAGAAGTTCGCTTTTTTGCGTTTGGCGTAAACTTGAGAAGGACAACGTCTATTTTGATAGCTTGAGCGAAGTTGTCAAAGTATTGTTACAGTAACAACTTCTCTGAGGTTTGTCGGTTTGCTGGCATTTACAGGACAAGTAATGTCAGTGCTGCACCTAATTAAAGAGGAGTGGTGTCGTTGTTTTGTTAGAAACATTCAAAAGGTAACAATTTGCATATTTTCGTTCAAAAATTTATTCTTTAAGATCGATTTTCAATGCCATAATGAGCTTCAAATATCTATTTTAATGCGACGAGGTCAGATGTGGAGTGACATTCACATTCTCGTATAGAACAAATCCAACTTTGTACAACTAGTTCAACAAATTACTTATTCCTGCAAACATACGTTCTTGAATACATAGTTTGAAAGCCGGAAGAGAACATAATTGAATGTAGTAACAAATTGAGTAAAAATATCTACATAAAAAGATAAAAATAGAAACGGAAAATGGAAATTGTCTATTTTTCATCTGAAGCAAACTTAAAGTAAGCCTATTTGACTTGTTCAATTTCATATTCTGAATTAATTGAAGTCATCTTTCGGCGGTGAGAACTTAGGGAACTTTTATACAAAAATACTGTTGTAACACTCGAAAAAGAACTTTTTTTCTACAAAGATTAAATATTTGAACAATTAATCACCTTTTCAATGGAAATATTATATTGTTTCTGCAATGAAAAAAAAACTTTTCTTTGAGTTCGCAGCAATTTATTTTATAAAACAAATATCACGAAAACATTTTCTGCTTTTTTAGTCTTACCAATTGCAAAAAAGTTTTTTTTAGATTATAATTTCATAATGTCTTCTTTACTTCCAAACAAGCGCCGAAAGGTAATTCATGGTGAGTTGTGAAACCCAACCCAAAAGAAAAAAGTACTCTTTTACCAACACCATTTTATTTTAAGAAATTTTTTTTCCAACAAAAGAAAAACAAAATTCGCTGATTTATTTTGATGTTGACTTTACTTTTTTTTGTGCTTTAATACATTGTATACAATCCCTAAGATAGAAGTCGTGATCTTTTATGACATCCAGTCCATCAAATAATGAATTGAGTTTACTTGTCCCTATGAAAGACCTGTCTTAAGCCACAAATCTTAAGTAAGGCTTCTGAGAATCGTAAACGCTCCTGTTTCTATAGGGCTCATTATATTCGACGCGATGCAAATCGCATCGGGTAAGGTCTGTGTGAAAGCTCAACTTAACAGAAGAAACATTTTTTTTGTCAAGTTGAGCTTTCACACAAACCTTACGCGATGAGAAATCAGAATAATGTGAATGTCTTCAATCTCTTCTTGACATTGCTTCCCTTAGTCTCCAGCATCGATTAGCCGATGGAGAAATCTAATTCAATACACAGTACTTATCGTTTGGGTACCAGCGTTACCAGCCCACTTCGATGAGTTCTAAATGTGGGAATGCAGATGGGAACGGCTGGAATTCTAGGGCTCGGAGTGGAGAAGGCAGCTGCATCCTGGCTCTAAGTTCTTTCCTAAAGCGCTAGGTAGAAGACCCGTGTGCTGGTGAAAAATCTCAACGGTGCGGAGGAGTTTTTACTTCTTCTGAGTTGGGGCGAAAATCGGCGTCAAATTGATTTACTTTTTTGACAATTTTGACACACGGCGCATGGGTGTAGTAGCACTTCCACTTTGGCGTAAAGAATTATTTGGAACCAGACTCCGTTCTGTATTTCCAGTTCTCGAACGCAAGGAAGTGGGCTGGTATCAGGAAAAAAAGTATTACGTTTTGAAGTACTCGACATAAAAGTTCCAAAAGTAGGAAAGTAGCGATAGAGTGTAGTCAAGAAAGTTAATTTTAAACCTAAATCATCGAGTGATTCATTGGCGAAGGTATCACCGTTGACTCACCGGGGAATCACCGTTGATTAACTGGGGAATTACAGTAGATTCACTGGGGAATTACAGTCGATTCACTGGGGAATTACAGTCGATGCACTGGTAAATCATCGTTGATTTACTAGGGAATCATCGTTGATTCACTGGGGAATCATCGTTGATTCACTGGGGAATCATCGTTGATTCACTGGGGAATCATCGTTGATTCACTTGGGAATCATCGTTGATTCACTGGGGAATCATCGTTGATTCACTTGGGAATCATCGTTGGTTCACTGGGGAATCATCGTTGATTCACTGGGGAATCATCGTAGATTCAGTTGGATTCACTGTGGAATCACCGTTCATTCACTGGAGAATCACCGTTGATTCACTGGGGAATCACCGTTGATTCACTGAGGAATCACCGTTGATTCACTGAGGAATCACCGTTGATTCACTGGGGAATCACCGACGGACGAATGGACAGGAAGTGTGAAATCATAAAGTAGCTATCGCTACTCAGCAAAGCGAAATTTATTAAAATTAGAAAAAGTCTTTTTAATTGTTCTTGTGGCACAGGAACAGCGATCGAAACGATAAATGTATTCTACAATGTTTTCTCGAATTATAGCGCTTGAAACATGAAACACTGTTCATGTGCATCCTATTATCTCTCTCATGCGTACCATCGAAGAATGAGAGGGTCATAGTAGGCTGTCCACTTTCATATGAAAATCCACTGCATGAGTGCAGCGTGTGCAGACTATCTGTCTGTTGCAACTTTTTACTCAAGAAAGAAACACATTCACAATCACGACAATTCCTAAAGTTATTTATTTTCATTAAAATCTTGAAGAATTAGTACTTGAAGTATTATTGAATTATCAAGAAAATAAAATTAGGCGCCACTAAAGTTCTTAATGGGATCAAAGGCTGAAAGTGACAAGAGCCCAACTCACAATGAATACCCTTTATAACCATTTCTTAAAGCTTTGAGACGCTGTTTTGCAAACCACACAAAACTGATTGAAGTAAGTCTCTAGTTCTGATGAATTTTTAAATTCTCCTTTTATATTATCTTCCTCTATCCTCTATTGAAAGTTGCTTTACTGCAACATAATAGAGTCTATGCAGAGCTGTAGTTTATTGAACGATGTCGTAAAAGTATCAATAAAAGCTTTTTATTTTATTTTTCGTTTGTATGTGCAAACTTATTTGAAATTTGTCAAAGATATCTTACAAGGACAATTCGTATAAATAGTATGAAGTATATTCTTTGACTGGTTTCAGTTTATCAGAGTTAAAACTGTTTAGTAAAAAAATAGGTTTTCTTCAAACTGATTGTTGAAATTCTTTGAAAAGTAGTTGTACATGTAACATTAGATCAGACAAAAGAGAAAAACTGAAATCTTATAAAAAAAGTTAAATGGTTTCATGTACGAACCTAAGGGCCTGTTCACAAATTATATATTTGATAGTTGAGGGAAAGGAAAAAGACGGGAGTTTTCCATACCTGTATTTGTGTACGGTCGCCAAAGTATTCTTTTGTGCGATTCATTGAATATAACATTGTCCCGTCTTGCACACAGTTGTTTCATATTAATTTCAAACGTTGAGACGTTGTGAAACTCTATGTGGAATTAATATTTGTGGAAGTGTGGAAAATGTGGATTGTATCTTATTTGATGAGTCGTATTCCTTCATTTTTCTAAATTTACGGACTGAATAATATTACGATTTATTTCATCATAGAATTTAACTAAACCAAAAGAACTTAAATGAAACTGTAACCTAGGAAAAAGGCAGCTCTTTTAAACATTACATATAAAAAAGAAAATATAAGAAAAAATTTTTTAAATAAGAAATGTTAACATTAAGTCAAACTTATTTATGTGTACAGAGAAGTAGACAAAAGTTATCTAAAAAGTAAAAAAAAAATATTGTAAAAAGATTAGAATCGATCGTTTAACATTTTTAATTCCCGAAAGAAGCCAATGACAACGAGAATAGTTATTTTCATAACGTGGTTCGAAAGTATGTAAACTCAATAAACGATCGAGAATTGACTTGAAAAAAAAGACGATTGTGTGGGTCCAGCTGAATGGATTTCATTTACTAACAAAAGGAAATTAACTCAAGTTTCAATAAATCTTTTTTCACAACTAAATCTCCCATTGACTTGAACATGTGGATTCAACTAAAGGCAAGTTACGCCCTGTCGTCGTTGAAGTATGTCAACAACTAATTTTTGGATGACAGAATCTTTTATCCTGTGACAAGCTTTGTGTAGAATGTTCAAACCTTCTAAGAAATTACACAGATAAACTTGAGTTAGTTTGAAAATTTACTGGAATTTAATTTATCGTTCTTGAAGGGTGTTTCGATGTAGATGTTTGATGTGAAATTGCATTATATTTTTGAGTTGATTAACAGACCATGTAACTTTATTGCACAACGAAAATGACTGATTTCCGGTTGGAAAATGTTTCATTGAAATATAAATTTACCGAAAAGTTAACAAAGAATTCGTACTCAAATTACATAATCGTAAAGCACTATGACACCATTCATCAAAGCCTCATTATCGAGAGTCCTTCGCAATCTCAAGGGATTCTAATGAAACTCTCCTGCTTTTTTTTCCACTTTTTCGGTTCTGTTTCTACTGCTTGTTTTTTCTTCCACGCATTTTGTGGATGAAGTGGAACTTTGTTAAACATATTTGATACGCTAGAAAACTTCCTTAATGGCCCTGTAAGCTGGGTATTTTGGATGAAGATGAGAGCAAATTCAAATTCACTAAGAAATCGATGTGGTTGTCATCAGGGGCGCCGACTTCATGGAGGCTCCGGGGCTCCGCGGGGCAATGCGAGAAATTCATGGAGAAAATTAAATTGATTAAGTAAAAAAACATAAAAAACGAGAAACTACACGCAAACGCTATCTCAGATCCGCCCGACCTCGTTTCAAATCGATCCCCCGAATATTTTGTTCATGCTCTCAGGGTCAACTTATTTATCAATTCAATTCTCTTTTCGCAACCACCAAAATGTTGAAATTGTTTAAAGCCAATTCCGGAAACTCGTTGCACTACTATATTTTTCTAGCTATA
Organism: Pseudolycoriella hygida; assembly: GCA_029228625.1. Taxonomy (NCBI): domain Eukaryota; kingdom Metazoa; phylum Arthropoda; class Insecta; order Diptera; family Sciaridae; genus Pseudolycoriella; species Pseudolycoriella hygida. The sequence goes on along the minus strand of CM055404.1, from coordinate 39,272,981 downwards.
TACTACCTTTATGTAACCATCTATCAATCACTCAGGTCCTCGGCCAACCCAAGCACCAGCCTAGTGTCACATACATTTGGATGTATCAATTAACAATCGTTTCATTTATATGTTTATTTATTTATTGATCTGATGGACAGGCTACACGCCCAATTATACATAGATCATTAAAGAATAAGATGAATGATATTTTTTAACAATAATAATGAATGAACTGGAGGGTTGACTTAAAATTCATGAGTTTTCTTTAACAATTGTTTTATAATGATTGAATGACGAACTGGAAATGTTGCACGATTTAAAGTAAATGTTATGGTGATTCTGAATTCGATGAATTAAGTTGAATGTTTGTTGATGGGGTTGGCAAGTAGAAGAGATCGTAAATGTTATTTCGGGTGAATAGTTGCGGTTGACGAAAAGATATACGCGAAGCGAGATCGGTGTCAATTTTCCCATGAATGATTTTATAAAGGAACATCTCATCTAACTCAAGTCTCCGGGTTTCTAGGGATTTCATTCGCAACTGTTTCAGTCTGGTCGGATAGTCTGGTTTGTACCAATTAAATCTGTAATAGAGCATTCTTGTAAATTTTCGTTGAACTTTTTCAATTTGATCTTTGTATTTATCACAATAAGGGTTCCAAATGACACTGCAATATTCCAGTCTACTTCGAACATACGTGTTGTAAAGCTTGATGAGGCTTACTGGACGTTTAAAATGTCGTGTAGTTCGAAATATGAAGCCAATCAACTGGTACGATTTTTTCGTCATTTCAGATATATGTGTGCTGAAACTGTTCTTGCTGTCGAAAGTGACACCAAGGTCTTTTTTCTCAGGTTTCTTCTCAATATGTTTATCTTTTATTGAATATTGGCAGTTGATAGGTTGTGGTTTGCAAGTTATAGAAAGGGCATAACATTTATCCGCATTAACATTCAACTTGTTGCTGTCACACCATGTCGAAAATGTGACTAAATCCGATTGCAGGGTGAAACCATCACCAATGCATTCGATCTTACGGAAAATTTTATTGTCATCGGCAAAAAGTAAGCTAGATGAAGAAAAAAATGTCTGGTAAGTCGTTTATAAACAGGAGAAACAAAAGAGGGCCAAGAATTGATCCTTGGGGTACTCCGGACGTGGGTGTGAAGTGAATCCGTTCGACTTACTTCCTCCGATCACAACACATTGGGTTCTCTCTGATAGGTAAGATCGGAACCACTGTAAAATGTTGGACTTGATACCAAAGCTTTGCAATTTTAACATCAGGAGGTTATGAGATACCTGATCAAAAGCTTTCGAAAAATCTGTAAATATAACATCCAGTTGACCGCCGTCCAATATAGAGTCAGTGATATTTGTAACAAAGTCGAGCAGATTGGCCAAAGTCGATGCTGGTAAACTTTATTAAAGATAATTCTCTCAAAGACTTTGGATATCGCCGCTATTATATTTATCGGTCGATAATTACAAACATCAGACTTCCTACCTGACTTATACACAGGAGTCACATTACTGATCTTCCAGGCAGAGGGAAACAAGCCCTCTTGGATCGATTTATTGAAAAGAATGGACAACGGTAAACCAATAGACAACTGCTTGTAGAAAATAGCCGGAATTCCATCAGGACTCGGCACCTTGAATTTTGACCAATTCGAAGTATAACCTTGACCTCATCTTCCATGATATCACCAATGCAGAGGTCCGGAGCTAACTGATTCACAACAAAATCCTCGTACGTGTCTTGTGTGAAAACGCTCGCGAAGCACTTCGCAAACAAGTTACACACGGAGTCTCTATCTTCAGCAAACTCTGAAAGGAACTGAACTCGGTTCGGTATGAAATTCGTCTTTCTCAAAGATTTTGTATACGAAATAAAAGCTTTAGTATTAACGGTTATCTTGTCCTCGATGTCGTCAATGTAAGCCGCTTCACACAGTCTCTGTTATATGTCTACCTCAAGTATTTCATTTAAAGTGAGCGATAGTATTGACGACTTTGAGCCCAACCAGTTTGCTATTGGAAAGTATCAGCTGTTGGTCTTAAACTGTTCAAAAAGGTTGGAAGTAATATTAAAACGCTCAAGAAGACCGTGCAACGAGTTATCTAATTCAGAGGATTGCAGTGGCAGTTCAACGGGGAAACTTAGCCTCAATTTCAGGAACACTTCCTCAATCTAAAAATTATAAATTGAAGTAAATAAAATGAATCAAAATGGTATCAGAGACTCCCCTTAAGTTTCCAATAAAATGAACAAAAATCACATGCAACATAATATACATCATATACTCATTTTGACAATGACAACTGTCCGAAGTTCTCAACTTCCAATTTCTTTCTAGATGTCAAAAAAGCCGTCTTTTGAAATCGAAGTTGATGCAATCAATCGCAAATTCGATTGATTCACGGGAAGCTTTTATACTGACTAAAATTCATAAAACAGAAACAAGAGACTTGATAATTTACTCGCATCTCCTACAAATGCAATAGTGATTGAAGACCCCACAATACTAACTTTTCGGTAGAACAAAATGAAAATTGCTTTCAAAAATTTTTTCCTCGCTCCGCTCGCAGCCTTTATTGTTCTCAGACATTCCTTCAAATAGATCGCATTAGCGTACCCAAATTTTCTCTGAATATTAGATGTTGACACACTTGTGTCTTTTGATATTTTGTTGTAGTTTGTTTGAGTCCCCAATGACCCAAACTAAAGTCGGCGCCCCTGGTTGTCATGGTGAAAGCAGAGTGTGTGGAACGAACTATCACACCTTTGAGAGTGTGGTAACAATTGTTGAATGATATCTATTTTTTTGGCAGTAAATTAAACTAGATTATGAATGTTCAATATAACAAAAAAATAAAAGAAAACAAAACAATGAAACAAAGATATAAAAGTGAAAATAATAACAAAGTTTGCAGAAAAAAAGAAAGTTAGCAAAAAGAAAAAAAAATCAAAGAGAATTCTCCAACCACTCCAGCCACGTCCAAGCAATTGACCGCTTTCGCGGACGACACGGACCTCTTGGGAAGAGGAACGATTAAAGTGAAAGAAAGTCTGGTGGAGATGGACGAGGTTGTCTGATTCTTAATCAGGAAAAAACAAAATACCTCGTACTCGATAGAAGCCAAAGGTCAAGGATCAGACAAAACATGACCATGAACGATTAAAATTTTGAGGTTGTTCAGTCTCTCAAATATCTCGGGTCCATTATCAACGTCACCAATGATCTAGATGAAGAACTTAAGACGCGGACGGTGCAAGCGAGCAGGTGTTTTTACGCATTGAAACATCTTTTCAAAAGCAATTTCCTAAACACCAGCACGAGATATCGTTTATACAAGACACTAGTCAGGAGCGTTGCCACATATGCCAGCGAAACCTGGACTTTAACATTAAATCAAGAAGAAAGCAGGCTGAGATGCTTCGAAAGAAAAATTCAACGTTCAATCTGTGGACCAATCAAAGTAAACGAGACGTTGAGGATGAGTACGAATAGAGAACTCGTGGAAATTTTTGGACCAGAAACGATTATCGGGATGATTAAATCAGCACGGCTAAGATGGGCTGGTCATGTGTTCCGAATGGCAGATGATAGAGTAGCCAAAAAAGTCTTCACGAACCAGATTGAGGGTTCACGCTCTAGAGGTAGACCGAAGAAAAGATGGATCGATTCCGTGGAAAGTGATCTGCGAGAGTTGGGCGTTCGGAATTGGAAATTGGTAGCTGAGGATCGCCAGCGATGGCGGCGCGCTGTTGTGGAGTCAGCTAAAACGCGCCTGCGTTAATTATGGTTGTTAAGTAAAAGTAAGTAAGTCACTGCAACTACATCTAGATTCTTAGTTTACAGACAAACACACTGCCTGACTCGATACATCGACTACTCTACCACTGCGTCTTATTCCTACGAGAGATCACAGAAATACTTAAGACATGATCTCTTGAAAGCACCAATATAGGCTATCCGCCGAAGGGCGGGAGGGATCGAATTGTAACTGGGTACACCACTTTCAAAAAATGAGCGGTAGCATATTTCCCCCCTGGTACATTAATGCATAGACTTCTTTCTGGACGAAGGAGAGAACTAGCTTGTGCTTGAAAAATCAAGCGGATATTCCTGATACGCAAAAATGTTATATCCCAAAATTCCTTATCTCTTACATTCCACATTACCACTAAGCCCGTATGCGGACCGAATACAAGCGTCAAACGCTTTATGGATTTTAGCCCTCGACACCGCATCAAGGCTGATCGAGTACACCACATCACAGTACGTGAAATGAGGTATCAGCAACGACTTCACCAAACTAATCCTGGTTCTTTGCTAACTCACAGAGAACGCAGGCCTGCGTATACCTTAGACACAATTAGGTTCAAGTTACTATCCCAGTACGAGTCGCTCATAAGCTTGACTCCAAGATCTAAACCTTCATCACATGGAGTTACTATTGTTCCATCACAAACAATATAGGGCAAAAATTCTTTGAGCCAATTCCTGCTGAAGGCACTTCGTCTTGCCTCCATTTAGCTCTAGAAAATTTTCTTTGGCCCATCTGCAGACGTTAAGTAGGTCAGAATTGATCCTAGCAACACAATCCCGAACAGATACCTCATCAGCAGACGTTTCAATATAGCATTTCACATCGTCCGCAAATAAGTGAGGTGATGTAGGCTAGCACGTCAGGCATGTCATCAATGAAAAGCGAGAAGAGTAGTGGAGATAGAGAGGACCCCTGAGGCAATTCTATCGAAACTGGGAGGAAACCTGAAAGATGACTATCGACTTCAACCGCTTCAAAGCGATGCGTCACGTAACTAGAGATAAGGTTAACTGCCGATCTCGAGAGAGAGAACCGAAGTAATAACTTTTCCCTCAGAAGTTGATGGTGAACGGTGCAATCGAGCCCTATACTTGTTAGATCAATGGCTGTTTATTAACTAGGAGAATATAATTCTGGAATTTTGCAACATGACAATCATAAAAACCAAGACCAAGGTATTTTTATTAGAAATTATTACGTTTAATCGGCGCTTGAATGCTAAAAGGTCGTTTACAAACAAATTGAATGGTAACGGACTTAACACATATCCCTGTGGCACGTCGAGTCTCGAATTCATTTTTTTGTCGGAAGTTTTAATGTCCTCTGTAGCGCACCTTGTTTGTATTCAAAATTTCGACTGTGCAGCGCAGCTACACCAGGTGACAACATGTTTATGCTTGTAAAATGAAATCCTTTGAAATTATAAATTCGGTTTACGAAATAATTCATGCTTTATTACTAAGGTACTACATCTGTGGTGTTGTTTCTAAATGTTTCGGTATACACATAGAATTTGACGTGGTATTTAAGAGGTAACATTGTTTTGAACCTAACCAATTCCTCTGGATTGTTAAGTTACGGAAAGTTCTTAAACATTCTCGCAGAAACTTTGTTAACATTGAAAACTTTATTTTTAAATAAAACCGTCACAAACAGGAAGAAATAAATTCGTGTGGGCTTTTTGATGTAACTGTTTCACATTTGTTCCGTAACTCTCATTACCCCATTTCTAATTAACATTTTTACCGTGAGAGAGAGAGTCATCGCTTCATGTTTAATTACAATCCGTCGAAAGCATATTTTTTGTCAAATTATTTATTTATAACGACAAATTGTAAGCTTATTGGTTTGACGAGAAATTCCCATTATATGCGAATAAAAGGTTTTCTTTGTGAGCAGCTTTAATTAACAGAAAATTGAATTTGTTCACCACATAAAGTCGAGCGTGAAAATTCAATTTCCATTAGATGGGTATCCTCTCTGTAGGGTTTGACCTTTTTCCATAAGTGAAAATCCATATCGTAACCTCATAAAATTCGATTTATTTTATTTATAAATTCAATCGGTTATGGATAATGCCATGATATAATAAGGTTTTGTTCAACGTATTAATTATGTTACATGCATTGCAAGGAGTATATTAAATAACGAAATGAACAACCGGTTGTTCAGAGAATTTGTCAAATTCGTTGGACTAATGTACCGCAATAATGGAATTACGGCTGCACATAAAATTATTTCATGAAACTGATGGCAGGGTCGACCATTAGTTTTTTTTTTGCCTTTCTGCCATTAGCTTTTTATTGGAATTATTTTAGGTGAACTAACTCAATTTACTGAATTTTTATTAAGCGAACCTTCTGTTCTGTCAGATTTGTTTATTGATTGATGATTGATTTATCGAAGGCAGAGGTGGGCGTCGTCATCACGGTTAAAGCAATGAACTCCCATCCCAATTTTTCGTTGTACTTCATTCAAATTTTATTGAAAGGCTTGTCCTTACCCCATGCCATACAAGCGAAAGCAATATTTTTTTTAAATTTTACTTTACGTTCTTCAAAGAAGGTAGAGATTTATTTATAATTTTTCTTCAGGCACTGCGGAACGACTAAAAAGCGTAGCTTTAGGTTAAGAACTTATCTACTTAGATAAAAGCGTGCCGCTCCTACAACCTACATAACTCTAGCTTATCCCAAAATCGGTAAGCTTGATTTTTTTCTGATTCAAAATATTTACTCTCGTTGGAATGAAAAATCCCCCTTATGCACTCGCGATTTTTCAGTTTCTTTTAGTTAGACGCAAGTTTCAGGATTTCTCATTTACGCAGCGATTTGCTGCATGCGTTAGGGGTGAAAATGGGTAGAAAATCCTTTGTCTCTAGCAGGGAAACTAACAAAAATCCTTTTAAGGGCATCGAAAATTTATCGAAAATTTTTTCGTTTTCACAGAAATCTTTAGCAATGAAAAAATCCTTAAAAATTTGAATAAATTATCAAAAACTGAATTACTTTTGTCTTTTCTGGTTCCTTGGTTACCTCGTGTTTTAGTAGCAGATACTTCAAAAATATTAGTAGAATTTTCTCCACCATGAAGTCCGAGGTGAGAAACCTCACAAATCTATCAGAAGTGTGGAAACACATTAGCAATTATGCGTTGTCGAACTCAGCAATTTTGCTGTATTTCGTCATTTTTACGAAATCAGCAATTGTCAAAGGCGATTGTCGATAATTAGAAATATTTCTAATTCCGCAGCAATTCTGTGTTGACAATTGGTGATTTTGATGAAAATGTTTACATTTTTAATGAATGTGTGAGGAAAAATTTGATGTGAATATTGGCTCAAATGGACAAATTAATTTGGGTACAAATGCATTGTCGAATGTCCCATTTTCAATAAATGTGAAATCACCAACGAACACAATTGTTGATTTTTGGTGGGAATTCGTTGATTCTTCTGCCCCGGAATTGCTGAGTTGGGCAAATGGTCGTGATGTCAGCCATATTTGTTTTCGTTTTTATCATATAGTTACTACTACCGACTCCATGCAAATTCGCGGTCTTATTGCAAACTTCGTCATATAGTTACTATTAACGCCCTCAGCACTGAAAAGAATTTTGCGGTAGGGATGGAACTACACATCAAGACCAATTATAATTGCTAATGTGTTTCATGACAGATCTAGCACACAACAAACTAAATCTGTCGAAAAGTCTGCATAAAAGCAAAAGCATTTTAGATTTTTGGGTCACACCATTCTCTGCCTTTGCCAACAACAGATGTTTATTAACCCATTCTCTCATTTTTTTTGCTGATTTACATATGATCTCGCGACAAAGGTGCACTGAAGAGGCGTAACCGCCCCAATCAGACAAACTTTGTTAGTTGATAGATGAAAATTAATTTTTTTCTCCTTTGTTGCTTGTCAACAAATTTGATCTTCCCAAGCGATACAAAATTATAGATAATTTATGTGCTTATCTCATGACGAAAGCAATACAAAATTTAGGTAAATTTCTAGAATTCCACATTCCAAGATTTGGCAATTTTTCCTTAAAACCCTGAAACACATGTCCTCTAAAATTTTATTCTCTACAACTTTGCCTTTGGAAGCAACTTTCTAGCTTCGATAGTTCTAGAGATCGCACATCGAAGCGGGCTTTCAGGACAAAAAGAAAACCGCAGTCGTGCTCGTGGATTTGAGCTCGGCTTTCGACACTGTATGGAGAGAAGCAATGCTCCTGAAACTAGCTCAAGTAAAGTACGAGAAAAACTGAAAAGTCGATGCAACATCATGCAGCGACTCACTGGATCGCGTTGGGGATCTTCTGCTTCAACACTCAGAACTTCAGCAATGGCATTAGTATATTCAACAGCGGAGTACTGCTGCCGGGTATGGTCACACAGCACACATGTCAAGAAAATCGACACAACGCTGCACTCCTGTCTCAGAATAGTCACTGGCACAATTAAGTCTACTCCGGTTCCTTGGTTATCTGTATTACCAAATATTGAACCACCGAACATTAGACGTGAAATTGCACTGGGGCGAGAAGTCAACAAAGTTAACGAAAATCCCAGTCTGCCTATCCACGAAACCCTTATGGATTAAATCGGACGCCTTGAATAACTTTAGACCGGAAGATGAATGGAAGCGGAAATGGGACGATGCGAATCTGACTAACGCACATTTGGTTGTCGACCCTAGCGTCAAGCATGAAGTAGACCGGAAAATATGGACACAGCTGAACCGAATCAGGACAAATCACGGACGGTGCAACTACACACTGAATAAATGGAACCCGTCCATAGATGCGAAATGCGACTGTCGTTACCCAGAGCAGACAATCCACCACATTGTGAACGATTGCCCAATACGTAAATTTGATGGAGGCCTCACTGAGATCAACGAACTTACTGACGATGCAACCGAGTGGATCCGGAACCTGGACATAATTTTATGACGAAGAGTGAGCGAGGAGATAAAAATATTTTTATAAGTGACTACAAGCTCATAAGTGAGTTAACTTTTTATATTCTATGATTGTGATGCGACCTGTACGATATGGGTTATCCCGCCCAATTCTAGAAGTGGTAATATTCCAGGATTGGGCCGTTTTTCCTTAAAACCCTGAAACACGTGTTCCCTAAAATTTTATTCTCTGCAACTTTGCCTTTGACAGTAAATCACCTACCTCCATATTTCATAGTTGAGCAAATATAGACGAAAAACCATCTGCTTTCGTATTTGGCCAAGAAACTCAATTTCGTCCATTCCGTTGGTCCCAGTGCCCAGACCACTGACCCAATTTCCACGAAAAACAATTGTCGTGCTATTCTTGCTGAGATATTTGCGAAAAAGTTTCCCCGACCATGTTTTTTGTCACTTTTTCGACCATATCTTCGGAATCACTTGACCGATTTTGTTCATTTTCGAATTTGAATCATGTGATAGATATACCTTGGGGAAAAATCAGGGTAATCGGTTGAGCCGTTTGAAAAAAAAAGTGGAGACGGATGGACGGCCAGACAGACAGACGAACATTTTTTTTATTGTTGATTCGTCATCTGCAGACCCCCCAACTCCCACCTCGATCTAACCCATGTTACGATAAAATTCTTTATAGTAAACGTACTTCGTACGGGTCCAACAAAAGTTTATCCTTCATTTTGTTTAAGATGAAGCATATTATCCTTCCTTGTTTTTCCCCTTCTTCGTTACAAATCGCCCACATGACAGTTCTAATAAATTTCTATCAGTTTTCACCATTCATGCGTTATGGTGGAAGGGGAGTCGAACATTCGGCAATTTCGCCCGGCTAAATATTTAGCGGACGATGTGATGGGTAGAAATTGGTGGAACTCACTGACTCCGAGCTTGTTTTTTGTTTAACTAAGAAGAGATGCATACTTGAATAGCGAGATGATGGAATGTGAAGTTTACATTTAGCCCCCGATGACTCTCGGAATCGTGGATCAACGCATATCTCTCTTGTGCGTGATAAGAATTTTCCAGCCGATGAGTCCTCTCGTAATGGAAAATGCTTCAATAAATGTGAAAACTGAAGTTTGATCTCATAGGATATATTATGAGAGGAAATGAAATTTTATTATTTACTATAAACGTAACCCGTTCAGACAGCCGTAAAATTAACTCTACCAACAAATCACACCAACTATTAATGTAAAAAGTTTTCAAATCTTTGAAATCAAACAACTTTTCATATAACAAATGACTGAAAATACATTCAAACGAACGTTTCATGAGAAATAATCTATTCAGGAAAAAAATGCGGAATAATAATAATAATGAAAAAAAAAAAACGGTGAAAACAAGTCAGTCATTGTCACAATATAAATCCTGTCTTGTTACGAAAAGAAAGCATTCAGAAAATTGAAAGAATAAACAAGTGTGAGTAAAAAGACAAGAAAGGAAAAACTTGATGATTCTCATTCTCTTCCAGAAAAATTCCGATTGGTAAAGGATCTTTTTTTCATATTTCCTTTCATCTCCTAATACTTGTTATTGCTTGGAGAACCATAAAAACATTTCAATTTTCATTTGTAATATGTAATGGGATCTTTACGTTATATCATGGGATGACGATGATTTGATTGATTTTAAGATAAATAAAAATAACATATTGTGAGAGAGATGGATATCGAAAAAGAAGAAATAAATCCCTTAATGCGTTGACGTTTTAGGCGGCTTGTAAAATCGTTTTCCTTAATTCGTATGCCTAGGGAGGGGTTTTCTTTCTTTATTATTTTTATTTGACGATTTATCATTTTAAATTAGTTAACCTCTACAGTAGCCTTAAGCATTTCACTGTTTTTATGTTTTATTTGTTTCAACAACATGAAGCGAGCAATTAAAAATAATGCTCTCTACTACCTTTTTTTTCTTCTACCTTTTTGTTTTAATTTTTATTCGTTTTGTAGATTTTTTCCGACTTAAAAAAGAAGTTTATTTCTTTGTGAAAATGAAATTATTTCTTATGCTGGAGAAAAAAAAAGAAAATGTATACTCTACCTACACAATTTTTGCAGAAGTTTGAAAGTTTTCAACGCTTTTAAATGTGGAAAAAGAATGTGCTACCACAACCAGAGCTCTAGGCATCGATTTTTATGGTTTTTGTAACTTTCAAAGAGTGGACTGTACGTACATTTTAAACTTACCATCTGTATAGTTACAAATTTACATGCTTTCAAACAATTTATTTTGACGAGTGGAAAAGCTGTAGGAACTCCGTGGAAGGGTTATATTTACATAAGTTTTCTTGAAACGATTACTTTGAAATGGGACTACATCTAAGCCAGTTTTATAATGAAATTTTCTACATTTGCTTCAAGAGAAAGATTTTTTGTCGTCCTCATAATAATGATATTCATTATTGTGTACAATGCATACCTTGTAGCTTATCTTTGGGTGCGATAGTAATGTAGGGTGTTATGTTATGATGAAGAATAGTAACAATTTATTGTTGGCTTGCTTTTATTTGAAAAATAAAGGGTTGGAAATTTATTGAAGACCCGAAACACGATCCGACGAAAAAGAAACCCAGACCTGACCCGCCCGAGCTTTTCTCAACCCGACCCGAACCGAACACGTAAAAAGCAATTCGTGTTCGGGTCGGGTTTTTTTCGAGTTTCGGGCAACCCACACACCTCTAGAATATAGTGTAGAGCTGGAACAAAGGCAGACCACATCCAACCCTTAATTAAAAAAGAGTCAAGAAGTTCGGAGACGGGTAATATCGGTGAATTGTTGAGATTCCTAACGGGAATGGGGGTGAATTAACGCCATAGAAAAAGTGCACCGCCACCGAAAATTATTTTGACGTACGCCGTAATGCGCCATTGTCCAGAACTGAGAAAACATTCGCCGACACAATTCTCTGGCGCCGAAGCGGCGATGAAAAAAAGTCAAAACTGCCACCGCCGAAGTAATTAATTTGACGTATGTGAAAATGCGCCTCCGATAGACTTGTGCACCGGCGTAGAATCGATCGGCGGCGGCACGTCGATTGTACTTTATCGGCGGCGCGTACATAATACCCAAAATAAATATTTTTCAGATGGTTTCGAGGTTCACGTAGCAACAGTTGCTAATAGTAAGCAGAAACAAAAAAAATCAGGACACTATTCTTTCGTCGACAATCTGAAGAATATCTGTCAAAATAAGCGACATTTCTGTACTTTATCCGTCTGTCCATCTGTTTGTCTATCAACATGAGAACTCGAGTAAAACTTGACCCATTTTCAAAATCTTTTATGCCCTGAAAGATAATCGAAAAACTGAGGTCAAGTTTGAAGCTGAGCAAAATCGGTCTAGGTATTTCAAAGTAACGGCCGAAAAAGTGGTCTAAACCTTTCGGTTGAGTGGTGGCCTAACACACCCCACGCGACTCTGTACGATAGTTGGTTGTTTTTCATGAATTTTTCTTCAATTATGAGTTTTTTTTTGCTGTGTTTTACAGCAGGTTGGGGGAAATATATTTTATAATAGAAGTTTAGATCCGGACCTATCCCTTGGGTCTCAAGGCGGTCCTAGAGTAGGCGTCAACCAATTTTTTGCTAGGTTGTAGGGAAAATGGATTGAATCATTTTTGCTCAAGGAAGTAAGTCCAAGGTCTAAGGAGGTTACCGGAATTGAGCCAGAAGTGAATGGAAATAAACTTCGGGAAGGTTTTTCAATATTTTTCAATATCCATAAAACAGCCTAGTGCTGCGTTCCCTTCGTTTAACATCTTTTCTATCTTCTGAGTGAGATGGTGCAACACGGTATCCGTAGATTTACCGGCTTGGTAGGCTTGTTGGTTAACATGTAGTGGAAAATCCCGCAGGACTTCTCCTCTAATGTATGCGTCCAACAGACTTTCTACTGTTTTCAGAAGGAAAGACGTCAATCTAATTGGTCTGTAGTCTTTTGCTTGCACGTGAGATGCTGTGCCTGGTTTAGGAATGAAAGTTACTCTGACTTTTTCCCACAGTTTCCCACAGTGGTATGTGACCTAACGCTATTGAGCTATTAAAAATACTAATTAGTCTATCTAGAAGCAAATTCAATCCTTCCTTTAGCATCGCCGGTATAATGTTATCTAGACCCGCTGACTTAAAGGAGTAGAATTTATGGATGGCCCACTTAACCCTACCTTTCTTGGTCATTCTTTCAGCAAAATTCCAATCTCTACGAGAAGGTTGCTTCAGGGGGTCTCTCGGACTTTTGTCCGCTTCTTTGACACTTCCCGGAAAGTGAGTTTCCAACAAGTGCTCCGCTGTCTCTCTACCATCCGTCGTATACATACCATTAGGCATCAAAAGCGAGCCCACTTGTGCAGTGGAGTCCTTAGAAAGTAGTTTATGGATGCGTGCGTATGCGTATGCCGGTATTGAATTTGCTTCTTCAAAGAATTTCTTCTTACTTTCTTCTTTAAATTCTTCCTGAGCCTTGTTATATTCTCTCAGGAGGATTTTATACTTTTCTTTGTTCGCCGTTTGATCCGCGTTCCATTTTCCCGCCGTATTCCAGGCCTTTCTCAGTTTACTTATCATGTCATTCATCTGGCTGTGTCACAGGGATTTACCGTAGGAAGGCCTCAGTGTGATGAGAGGGCATGCAGCTTCATAAGCCACGATCATCAGTGCTTTTAGCTCCTCATTTGCCCTGTCTAGCTCCTCTGTGGTAGAGATTTTCTCGCTATAACTTATACCCTCGAGGTTGTGACTCAAGGTTGTTCTTTATTTATCCCAGTTTGTCTTTCTAGGATTCCGAAATGGTTTCCTTTGGTCGAATATCCGTTTCAGATTGAACTTAATGAGCTGGTGATCGGAAAGAATTTCATCGTTAGTTACTCTCCAGTTATAGATTAGCTGAGAGATCTCACTCGTAGCCAGTGTGACATCTAGCATTTCTTCTCCATCACCATCAGGTCTGTTTTGAGGAGATATTGAAGCAATTTTCCCCTCTGCTATTGATATCCGAGTTATTCCATATCTTATGGTGTGCATTAGCGTCGGATCCTATGATTAATTGGATTTGTTTTCTTTGACAGAATTTGACCACCCTTTCCCACCCACAGAAAAAATAAATTACTATAATAAAAGTAAAATGCAATGGAAGGGATTCGATTACAATCAAAAGAAGTGTGGTGGTACCTCTAATTATCTTGTAATTTTTCCGAATTTTTCGTGCAGTAACAGCTATCGGCGGCGAATCGCGTCGGCGGGCCAATGGTAATTTTCCTTCGGCGGCGGCGTGCTATCAGCAGCGCGTTATGACTGGCGCACATATCTGACCGCCGCAAAGAATAGCCAAAAAATTGTTTTGCCGCCGCCGAGATTTTATTAGCGGCGCACGGGTTTAGAGTGAATGATATTTTTAAATGTCCGATTTTCTCCCAACTGACTATGTCATAGTCTTTTTTTTTTCATGTCAGCTAGATTATAGCTGACAATAAAATGCGTAAGTAAAAACAGATTCACATTATTTATGTGGAATAAATAGGCATTGGCACGAGGGGTGCCGCACTTCATTTATTCCATTTATTCCATTTATTCTTTTATTCCATTTATTCCATTTATTCCCAAAATTTTTTTTGTTGTTTTTGCGAAATATCTGAACCAAACACATCACAAGTTAGACAAATAAGTTCAAAAAAAGGTTTGCACAA
>CM055404.1:38958372-39257990 GCA_029228625.1 Pseudolycoriella hygida | reverse complement strand
TTTAAATCAACAATAACTTGAAAAATATTCACTTTTAAGACGTCAAATGTATGGCCGACCCCCCCAAACTACCCCCTAAATGGGGGGCGGCCATACGATTGACGTCTTAAAAGTGAATATTTTTCAAGTTATTGTTGATTTAAATCTGCTGACAGCACTGAAAAAAGCGTACGTAATTTATGGATGGTCCCAAACTTCCTCGAAAGCACCCGATATTAGGATAGCGATATCGTCGGCAAAGCCAACTGCTAACTATCCTAATTCGTTCAGCTTCGTCAGCAAGTTGTCCACCGTCATGTTCCAGAGAATTGGCGGTAAGACTCCGCCCTGCGGACATCCTCTGTCAACTAAACCGGTCCTATGCGCCCCAAATAGGTCTATCGACAATATTCGGTTGCTCAACATAGCCATAATCCACCTTATCAGTGTCCTTCCTACTCCGAATTTTCTCATAGCAGCGTCAATGGCGCCAAAAGTAACTTTGTTAAAAGCTCCTTCTAGGTCCAAAATGGTTGCAAGAGTTTTTTCACCGAATTCCATTGATTTTTCTATATTGAAAACCACCTGATGTAGAGCTGAGTCTACTGATTTGCCTGATTGATAGGCATGCTGGTCTGGTTCTTGTTTAACGGCTTTGACTTCAAAATGACGTCCCGCACGTATCTATCGCACATTCTCTCGAGAGTTTTCATCACGAAAGACGTGAGGCTTATCGGTCTATACGAACTCGCTTTGTCGTACGTAGCACGACCTGGCTTCGGTATAATCTTAACTAAAACCTCTTTCCAAGTCTCTGGTATGTAGCCCATAGCCAGAACTGCTTGCAAAATCTTTTTCATCGGCTTCATTATAAAACTTGAAGCTTTCTGCATCACTATCGGATAGATACCGTCCCTCCCGGGCGACTTATACGGCTTGAAAGAGTTGATTGCCCATTCAAGCCTCTTGTCAGTGACGATCGTACAACTTTACATGAAAAGGGCCGAAATCCGAAAAAACTTACAAAAATGCCCTCATTTTCGGCCCCGTCTGTAGGGTAAACCACACGAGCACCCAGTATTCTGCTTCTCAGAGTACAGTACTCCGGGCATTCACTGATTAGGTGTACGCCCGTTTTCTCCTCTAAGCCGCAACTGCAATTTAGATCGTTTCCGATCTTCATCCTCGCCAAGTGCTTGTTCAAGCCACAGTAAAAGCTCCTACTATCCTCCTTATGATATTGCGGTCCATGCCAACTAGCTCCTTGGAAAACCTTTCGTCAGGCACCGGCTCCTCCATCGTATGCTCACCAACGTTTCGCGGATTCCGTTCGTACCCAGTCTCTCATCTCTCTAACACACAGGGAGTGTGGTATTGGGATGAAGGGCTCTAGGTCGACGGTAGCGGTTGCTGAGGCTTGTCTGGCCAGCTCATCTGCCCTCTCATTGCCGGTGTGCCCTAGGACCCAAGCCACCGAGATCTGATTACTCATTCCCAGTCGATTTAGAGTCGTCTTTAGCTCACCAACCAATCTATTCGTCGTGACAGGTGACGCGAGTGCTTCAATCGCCGACTCGCTGTCCGAGCATATTAGTGCTCTATGAGCCGTTGTTCCTTCCGGAACCAGCACAATCGCCCCCATAAGCGCAGCAAACGTCTCTGCTTGGAAGACTTGGAAGAATTTTCCTAAATGGAAGCTATAACCATTCTCCGGGTCTTGCGTATAGACTCCGGCTCCCGTTCCCTGCTCAGTCTTCCATTAGTGAAGCCTACCTGTTCGCAATCGGGAAGGTCAAGCGGCCAGTTTCCCAGCCAGTCAGTCCTGTCCGGTATGATAGTTTGGTATTGCCTATCGAAGCTGACTGTAGGTACCATTCGATCTCTGGGCATTCGGAAGACCTGACTGCTTATCATTTGTCTGAATATTCCGTTGCCCGAGTCGAGGCCCCTCAATCAGAGATCATTCTTATTCATTCAGAGATCATTCTTATTGGCACAGTGAGACATTGTTAATTTTCTCGGGTACTCTAAGAGATGTGTACGTGAAAGTAGTAGGCAGGTACATGGTATTCATTTAGTATACATATACATACAAAGAAAACTCATTTTCCTTTCACAAAGTTTAATGCTTTTACACAGCGAATAAATTTTTAAAGTTTTCAAATCGAAGTTTTTTTACGAAGATAATTTGCAGAGATTTTTTTTAACGTACGTTTAAAGAATTTTTGCATACAAAGCCAGCAGAAGCGAAACTAAAAATTGCAATAAAACAACAAAAATCACAATATGGGAGTTCCTTCAACCGATCAGTTAAATTAACTGGTTTTTGCACTCAGGTTAAACAGAGTCAGTAGTAGTAGGAGCTTAAGTGAACGAGATCTAAAAAAGTTTACAAGTTTTACGATTAGGAGATTACAAAATTCAGTAAGTTTTCCTACACACACAAGTATATGAATGACTGAAATAAGCTTTACTAAGTCTTATCGTTCGTTTGAACTACACAATTTAGTAACGATTGTCGGCTTCGAATTCATGGAATAATTCATGATGACACCCAAGATTGCTGTTTGATTAGAAAAAGTTTAAGATAAGATATTGTGTAGTCGCGTAAAGTTGTTGTTGAATGTAGTGTAGGTATACAGATTTTTTTTTTTCAAATAAAGTTGCTGAAACAGAAAAATGTTTGGCGCAAAATGTTTCATAAAAACAATTTTGTATATGGACGCTCTGGACGATTGTGCTCCTACCGAGAATAGAGTCCTCGTTTCGGATCCGGATCTTTACTCTGTTTTATTTGAGCGTATCTTAGTGATAAATCTAAATCTTAGTGATCCGTTCATATTTAGCGAATTATATTTAATCATTGAAAGTTGTACAAAAACACGCAACTTTCATTACAGACCATTTGGTACGATTCGGTATGATATCCTTCGTTTTCAACAACCTATCCCAGCACGAAACCCTTTTGCCCTGTCAAAAAAATATCTTGTTGGTCTAATGGAACTTCCAGATCCTAGGCCGAAAAACTGGAATCTCTGAAGATAAGATCCACTTTTTCTGAAGGAGCCTGAACCACCGCAGACGGTGAATCTTTGCTATCTATCCCTGTTCTACACGATCCCTAAAAATTCAACTCCTGGAGCTTTTAATTCTTTATAATATAGTTTTTCGGGCTCTAGGACCGATTATCTCAAGACAAAATATCCCCTGACAAAGCATCCGCGGACAAAATACCCCACATACACCGGACAAAATATCCCTAGACATAATGTATACTCAGAAGTGGTGGATATAGGTAGGTATTATTAATTAGATATTATATTGCGTAATGGGGGGCTTTGCCCTCTCACCCCCGCGCCTGCGGCGGACTTTTTTACGCTTCGCAGGCGGCCTAACGTGAACACCGCTAGGGGCTCTTCCACCTTGACCCCCTTATTGCGAGGGCTGCCGCCCCTCGACCCCGCTTTTTTATTTTCCAGTTAAATTCACGGCCTGCGGCGCTGCTACTTCGCAATAAGTACTTTCTGAGGTGATTTTTTGTCCGAGGGGATATTTTGGTTGGGGACATTATTTTTTTGGGATATTATGACGGAAGTTTTTCGTTTATCGTTGCCCTATATGATCTCACAAAGACAGATGGTCAAGCAGAAAGTTCAAAAAAGTCCGCTAATGAATTTCATAAATCAAATCTTTTTTGAATCTCCCCCAGTTTTGACATCGATTCAAAGCTATATAAAATAATAAATATCAACGGAATTATGAATGATTGAAACTTTTACGTCTGGTGAAAAAATCAGCCTTTGAGGTCATTCAGTGTAATATAGAAGGGTAGTGTGGACGGATAATGTTAGCGCATGAAATAATTATGAACTAGCGAGTACTCGACAGTGGGAATTCGCAGTAAGTGAAACTGAATCCTCACCAGTTTCATTTGTACAAGTTTTTTGTCCATGAGTAGTCAGTTTCCAAGTATTTTGGAACCTCCAATGCGTTTTTGTAAAGGGTAACGTGGTACAGTGTCCTGTAATGTGGACTTATCGAGCAGAATTATGATTTTACTGTGTCCAATATGGGGGAGAATTTTCCAGTTCTTTGTGTTGGGAAGTCTCTTTTGAGAATCTCTAATATTTTTACGTGCCTTAGCCCGCCTAGGAGGCATATTTTTTGAAAACCCATCTGCCGAAATCGGACGCATCTTCCAGCGGTATTTTTTTTATGTGTGCCTAGATAGGTATTGGTCTCTAGAAAACAAAACATTTTTTCAATAAATTCGACGATGCTTGTGTGACTAGTGGGAGATGTTCGAAAACCGAAAACCTGCACTTTTCCTAAAAAAATTTCTCCTGGTACACGCAACGTACAAGGTCGTGTGATGTGTCATTGGAAAGGTAATTTCACACACTTTTGGGGCAAATAGGGTCTTGCTGGGTTTAAAATTCATCAATACTGAGTTATGATCTCTTGAAAATAGTTGTAAAAACTTGTGATTTTCGGCTAACTTCAAACCATTCCTGTTCCTGTTCATCCGAAAAGCGATGGAAACATTAAAAAACTGTTTGCTGCTGGTCCCAGCTTTCCAATAACACCAAACTTGAACTCTTCAACAAGAATAATTTCGTACACAGAAGAGATGTAATGCAAAACAAATTTTCACCTCCCACCTCCCAATAGTCACACAAGCATCGATGAATTTGTTGAAATTTTTTTTTGGCTTCTAGGGGCAATACCTTTCTAGGAACATATAAAAAAATCCGCTGGAAGATGCGTCCGATTTCGGCAGACGGGTTTTCAAAAAAAATCCCTCTAGGCAGCTTTCCATTGCCTTCAACATGTCATGAGAGAACATCATTTGTGCTGGCTGGATAGAAGGTCTTTTGCCTCTATTTATTCTACAGCAGGTGGAGCTGTGTCTCTTTTAGAGCTTTGAGTGAATACATTTTTGTTCTCGTTTCTACTGCCCAACGAGGTTAGAATTTCACTACTATTTTCATAGCTTGTGTGATAGTGATGTGGTCGTCTTGTGAGTGTAGATTTATTTGATTAGAAAAGACATCCGTCGTTGATCCTGAAACGAAAACGTTTAGATCTTTTGGTATTTGTATGTTACCCCCTCCACTTATGGCTTTTCATAGCCAATACAATAGACCGTGCCTTGTCGGAGTCTTATCCCAGGACCTCAAGTGGTGACATCTATGTTTTTTCATAGCTGAATTAACATCTCAAGATAGAACTACCCCCTTTACTC
Organism: Pseudolycoriella hygida; assembly: GCA_029228625.1. Taxonomy (NCBI): domain Eukaryota; kingdom Metazoa; phylum Arthropoda; class Insecta; order Diptera; family Sciaridae; genus Pseudolycoriella; species Pseudolycoriella hygida. The sequence goes on along the minus strand of CM055404.1, from coordinate 39,252,766 downwards.
AAGTGGCGTCATCCATGCTTTCATAACTGATAACGGATAAACATAAAACAAGGCGCCTAAACCGTTAATCCGAGAATTGTTAGGCGCTTAATTGTTATCTCGCTCAAATGTAGGATAATATATTTCGTGGACAAATTCATCGTACATGGGTCAGGTCATACGAATCATTCAGTGTGTACGTCGTTACGGGCATCAAACACACCAAAATCACCTAACTTTTGAAGTTTGGGTGTGTTAGTTTTTCAATAACAATGATCTAGTAAACGTATCATTCTTAGTATGCTCTGTAGTCAAACATCGAACTGAGTACTTGATATAAATAAATCTAAGTAAAACAGCAAAACCAAAACATTGAACTTTAGATGTTACAAATGCGCCACACTTGATAGAAAAATTCCATGTGGAATTTTGTCCGACACGGGATTTGAACCCCGATCTTTTTGGTGGAAGGCCAGTGCGCTAACCACTGTGCCAGCCCGTCCGAGGTGAAAGAGGACTTCTCTAGCCGGGATCATTCTGTTAGAGAATCAAAATATAGCAAAAACAAAAAAAAAATCCGCATGTCGTAAGAGTTCAAATGTCATGCACAAAGAAAATGTGCGCAAAATGTATAAAATAAATTCACAATACAACGCAAAGTCAATAGTTATTTGTGTGTCTGTTTTTGACGACTGATTTTAGGCAATTTCGCGTGTTGTAGACCGAGCAGAGCGATTTTGGCCCCGAGGCATGAAAATATTTTTTGATGTTTGCTAGCAGGGACGAAAAAAAGCTTTCGTCCTTGGTTGCAAGCATGAAAAACTCAATACGCAACACGGCAATGAACTTTCGACCTGCTCCCTTGTTCCGTAATAGTTATTTACGCAACAAGGGAGCAGGCCGAAAGTGCTTTGCCGTGTTGCGTATTAAGTTTTTCATGCTTGCTAGCAGAGACGAAAGTTGAAAAATGTAAGCTTTCGCTTTCGCCCCGTGCGATTACATTTTTCTTTTCGTCCCTGCTAGCAAGCATGCAAATAACTATACTGTATAAGCGAGAGTATATTGGTGTGTATTTTACATTACTAGGTAACGAGAGTTTACTTTCGCAGCATGTACACCAACACACTCTCACACATACAGCAAAGTATCTTTCAATTATACCCCAATGCAAACTCGATGTGTACTTTCGCTTGGGCTACGCCCGAGGTTACGTACACATCTCGTATGTATTGGGGTATATTGACTATTTCGCCCAATATTTACTATTTAATTTGATTTAATTGAGGAAATGAGGAAATGCGAAATCGACAACATTTTATAAATTTTGGTCAGAGGTATTTAGCAATGAAAAATTTAAAATATTTTGTAGTTGAATATAATTATTTTCCACTGCGAATATTTAGTATTCAGCGAAAGTGACGTATAAAATTAATTTGATATAAATCGCACAAGTTTTTCAAGTTAATATCACGAGACTTTTGCAAAAAAATGTCGAGGTGCTTCATCGTTTACTTCTTTTCGCTAATATTGATGAGTGAAATATTTTATGGAAGTACCTAACCCACACACTCTCAATTACACCAATACCTTCAAACATTTTAAGATATTTTTCTGTAACAATTAACCGTTTCGTGTGAACTTTTCGCCAATATACCTGCTGACAACTTACTCAGTTACAACATGACAGGGGCGAGGGGGGTGTTGACCCTAAACAGACGTATGTTTTTAAATAATACTCTATCCCTTTGCATTATCATCAAACTTTACAGACTATTAGTGTATACCTTTCTGCGTAGCGTCTTCACTCCTGTCGCAATCCTAGGGTGGGAAAATTGTTCCAATCACTTCACATTCCAAACAATCGCAATCGTCTGAAATTTTCACCTTTTTGATGACGGCAGTTTAATATTTTCGTCAAGTTGGGTCTGCAATCTCTCTGTCATGTCATATATCTCATAAAAGGAAATGTTTGAGTTTTTCAATGTTCTTTTGTTTATACCCGTACGAAGAACGAAGTTCTTCGGAAAGGGGTCTTATGCGTTTACCACGACGTTTGTAACCACCCTAATTTCGACCCGAGAGTAGGGGGAGCATCAGTCATGGTCCTTAGATGACCAATCAGCAAAAAAAATGTCCGTCCGTCTGTCTGTCAGTAAAACTCAACCGGTTTTCATTTTTTTTCCTTTCAAAAATTGATTACGGGATTGAATTTGGGCAAAATCGGTCGAAAACTTTCGAAGTTAGTGTCGAAAAAGTGGTCAAAAATCTGGTTTTTTGAAGGTTTGTGGAACTTTTTCACTTATATCTCTGCGAAATTAGAACGGAAATCGCTATGGAAGGTTTTAAATCAAAGATATGGACATCAGAAAATGACGAAAATTAAATTACAGAAAATCTGTTGAGTGGTTCGGGCTGTAGCGTCCTTAGTGTGGGCGAAACTCACGTCTCGCGACCCTACACTATATTTGGTCGTTTTTCGTGAATATTTCATTAATGATGAGGTTTTTTTGGGAAAAATTTTGTTTTAATTGTTTCTTCGAACTTTTTTTGGAAATTTCTTTCTTAAATTTTAGGCTTTTTTAGGGATTTGGATAGGTTTTTGGATAGGTCTTTTGCTTCGGACGGGTTTTTCGATATTGCCCTTTCAGCAATTTAATGTGGACGTAATTTCATACATTTTTAAATGTCACGTATACAAGGAAATAGGCGGCGTTTACATGTAGTATCGTGTGTGTAATACACGCGGTATAAACTGTGACGTAGTATTTGAAAGAACGATTCAAAATTAGGTTTATGAAGGAAATGTCCACGGTAGCTCAATTGGTAGAGCATCCGCCCGGAAAGTGAAAGGTTATGGGTTCGGGTCCCATCCGTGAGCCAAATTTTTCTTCACAGATTTAATTTCATACCAGTACGATTTACAAATTCTAGTAATTTCATACACTTAATAGTGACATCTATTCTGTTTGATACATCTATTCTGATACGTACGAGTCCCTTGCATATGTTTTTTGAACTGTTTTGTATAATCAGAATATGACGTCTGTTTTGTGGGTTGGGGGGTTTCGGAGGGGGAAGTCGAAGAAAAGCAAACGTCATTTTTGGACATCTCTTGAAACAGATTGAAAGTTTTCAGATATTATAGCGCGAAAAAAATTCGACAAAAAATAGACGGACGAAATAACAAATTAGCGCAATAATACAAAACAAAATTAGAACTAATCATCGATCTGCGTAAAATGAAAATATCGACCGACTAGCCTACAATGTCCCCATCTAATCTTCGAAGTCACGTGGCTGTGTAAAAGTATTGCTAATATATTACAAAAGTGTTGATACGACTATGTACACAAATACGAGAAATATTAGATCCATATAGGTTCATTTGATAATCGACACGGTGTAAAATTAAAGCAATTTTTTAAATTTTGTTTTGACGTTACAGTCGCTTAAAACACGTTGACTGAAAAAGATCGTTTGCCAGATCGAAAGGGGGGTACGTTTTGAGTAAAAGTGAGATAGACATAAAAAGTAAGCAATAGATTGAATGTGCGGATAACAACGTGTTGTTTATATTTTGTGTCTTGGTAAATTTTTTTTCGTCGTTTCCAAACGTATAGATAGTTTATTATCTTTTTACAGGTTGTGTAGTAAGTTGTTTCGAGCATATTTTTTTACGAGTCACAAACAATACAAAAAAAAATTGAAATTAACCTGTTGAACATTCGAAAGATGTGCTTTGTTATTATCGTGAATTTGTGAAGGTTTCAGTTTTAGGAATAATGAAACTGAAATATTATTTAATTTAATTCGTTATTTATTTGCAAAATCGAACTGTGTGTGTGAAATCAACTACGTGTCTTTCGGTCAAAATGATTTTGTGATGTTGAGTGTCTGAGATTGTCATAGATTTACATAAAACCAAAAACATTTAGTGAACACGAGTTGCAGTTTATGTAAATTCTGAATAAATTCGAGATTGAAATCAACAATTCGAAAACAAATTACCATCATTGGATTAAGACTAAAGTTATATTAAAAACTGGAATTAAGCAGAAATGCAATTGGATGTAAAGCGGTATAAGTCAACAGGCAGTTGAGAATCATGAAGAAATATCCGTACATAAAGGGTAAGAATTTATTTGCATGTTTTGTTCTCAACATTGAAATTTTATTCATTTTCTTTTTGTGACACATCTGACGTTTCACGAATTTATGAAAAAACTGTCATTCCCTTTTAAAAATCCTAAACAAAAGGTATTCCTGGAACTAGGAAAGCCGTGACAGAAAATTGTCTAGTAAACTGTTATCGATAGGTAACTTAGCGAAGTCTATGAGTCCATCAAGGCTTCGTAACGTCACGTCGTGTGAAGCGCTAAAAATGTAAAACAAAAACTGATGACATGGCAACCAATGTATCAATTTTTATCTTTTAATTTGACGAAAGAGAAAGTTCATTTCTGCGCAAGTCTGCTACTGTGCACTTTTAGAGGAACGAGTCTGCAAAAAAATGATTGTAATCAGCCGGTCTTCACTGAAAGTTTATGAGCGTGCCACGTAAGTGGCATTGCTGAAATGATTTTGAACAACATACGAGGAGGCTCAAATGTTCCAAATCGATTTACTTAATTTTCTGATTAAATTGCCATTGACAAGCTGCATGGAGGCTGCAAATCTAAAGAAAAAATTTCCGGAATACATTTATGTGGATGCGAATTTCAGCGCCTACACCGCTCGTGACAAGAAAGCGAGGGGTCCCGCACTCTGAGATTTAATGGGATTTAAATCTTTTAATCCCAGACCCATCCGTTCCCAGGCGTACAATTTAATCTTTTAATCCCATTAAATCTCAGAGTGCGGGACCCCTCGCAAGGAATATTATGCCTTTTGTGGAAACCCACACGAGTGCGAGGTGATTTCGCGCAGTGTCGTGTCGAGCATATACGAAAAACTGTACACAAGAAAGAAACATATTAAGAATGTAAGCAGCGGATATTTCAAAATAATTTGTAGATATTACGATCGTAATTATGCACATTCTGTCGTAACTAATTCGGAAGAGACAAAAAACTTGTAGATTTTTTTTTCTCTCTCTCTCTTTTTCTCTCAATTGACAATTGTAGAGTTTTTTCTCTCTTTCGCTCTTACTTCCTTATCAGGGGCGTGACAGTCTTTTGTTTTGATATTTGCAAGTAATATTCGACGTGAAGTTTGCTGTAGTTGCGACCGAAGCTAACTTCATTGCAAAAAAATCAGATGATTTCATTCATAAATTTACCAAAATCAGCTGACTTCATTGAAAAGTTCAAAAATCAGCTGATTTTTTTGCAACTGCAGCTAACTTCACATTGAGTAGTACTTGCAAAGATCAAAACAGAAGACTGTCACGCCCATGTTCTTTATGCACATTGCTGCAGCATTATTTCAAATTGTTATTTCCGAATTTTTGTCTGCGTTGGCAAAAATTACAAACTAACGCAGTCTCTTCTTTGATCATTACCTACGTTTCAAATGTCGAAGTGACTATCTACACTTTCAGTGCGGCGTCAGCTTATGTCAAAGTATACGACATATTTCATGGCGAAATTTATAATACGAGAAGCGTCGAAAAATGGTGCGATTGTCAACTTATACACTTCATCCTGAAATTTCGTATACTTTGACTAACCCTTGTATTTTTAATATAAGAAGCATTATGTTGTTTATTTGATTTTATAGTCAAATACGTGTTTCACCTACTGTACATACATTTTCGATAAGACAACTCATTTCGCTAATAGCTTGTCTGTCTCGTTCAAACGGCATTGAAACTCTTTTGGGTATTTTGCTATATTTTGCTATTACCGTTGCCTCGTTTCTGACTTAAACGAATTAATTGGGATGAATCATGAAGAAATATCCGTACATAAAGGGTAAGAATTTCTTTGCATGTGTGACAGAAAATTGTCCAGGAAACTGTTATCGATAGGTAACTTGGCGAAGTCTATGAGTCCATCAAGGCTTCGTAACGTCACGTCATGTGAAGCGCTAAAACTGTAAAACAAAAACTGATGACATGGCAACAAAATATACAAATTTTTATCTTTTAATTTGACGAAAGAGAAAGTTTACTTCTGAGCAAGTCTGCTACTGTGCACTTTAGAGGAACGAATCTGCAAAAAAATGATTATAATCAGCCGCGTTTTAACTGAACGTTTACGAGCGTGTCACACGTTAGTGGCATTGCTGGAATGCTTTTTAAACAACATACGAAGAGGCTCAACTGTTACAAATCGATTTATTTTAATTTTCTGATTAAATAACAATTCACAAGCATCGGGCTGAAGTAGTCAACAAAAAAAGTCAACAAGAAAAAAAAAATTATTGTGAATTGTTCATACGTAATACGTACGAAATTAGTGAATGTTGTCTTTTTTGTTGACTACTTCAGTGTACACATTGAAGTGGTCAACATTTTTAAGTCAATAAAAAAATTGTTTTTCTTTGTTGGCTTTTTTTGTTGGTAGCCTATAGGGTGAAATAGTCAACATTTTTTATAGTCAACAAAAAAAATAATTTTTTTGTTGACTGTTTTTGGTGACTACTTCAGCATGTATGTAGGCGAAAGTAGTCAACAAAAAAGGCAACATCATACGAAATTAGTGATTGTTGACTATCAAAACAAAAATCCGGAAATATCAAATTTAGGAAAAACGAAAATCAGGAAGGAAATAAATCAGGAAAAACATCAAATTTTTCAATTCCTAACCTCGACCCCGCTTTTTTTTAAAGATTCATCACGGCCTGCGACGCATTCTCTCAAAAATTATTTTCCTGCTTTTGGTTTTGCCTTGGTGATTGCCTGATTCCTAACTTTGGTTTGGTCAACGAAAAAAGTCAACATTCACTAATTACGTATGAACAATTCACAATAGAACTATCTTTATTTGTTGACTACTTCAAACAGGTTTCACAAGCTGCATGGAGGCTGCAAATCTAAAGAAAAAATTTCCGGAATACTTTTAAGTGGTTTTATGTTTTATGTGAATTTCAGCGCCTACACCGCTCGTGACAAGAAAGCGAGGGATCCCGCACTCTGAGATCTAATGCGATTTAAATCATCCCAGACCCATCTGTTCCCACGTCCACATAGAATGGGTCCCCATACAATTTAATCTTTTAATCCTATTAAATCTCAGAGTGCGGGACTCCTCGCAAGAAAGATTATGCACATAAACTTGTAGAGTTTTTTCTCTCTTTTCCTCTTAGTTCCTTATGCAAATTCCGGCAGATTTCACATGCAGCATTATTTCAAATTGTTTTTTTTTCGAATTTTTGTCAGACTTCGTGAGACGCTTTGAAGTCCTTGTATCCAGCAGGTTTGAATGGCTGGAAGGCTGGCCAAGTTGCTTATAAGGTGAAGGAACTGTGAGCTTCACTGACGGTTCTAAAACTGCAGAGGGCGCGGGAGTCGGAATATTCTCTAGGGAACTATCGATGTACAGATGGTTTTACCTAGGGAGATTCCTCGATGTCTTTTGCCGCACTTATGGGAGTGGAGGAGGCAGTCTCGGAAGAGACATGTGGTGAGAATGTTATAGTCTGCACTGATAGTGAGGCGATGATTAGGCACTCATGTCGCCAGTCATGACATCCAAGCTAATAAAAGAGTTGAAGGAAACCCTGAACCGGACGGGATTGAAAAATCGTGTAACGCTGGTCAGAGTGCCCGGACACTCTGGCGTGGATGGTAACGAGAGAGCAGATGAACTTGCGAGGAAAGACCAAGCTGTGGGCCAGAGCCTCTTATACCCATACCACACTCGGCGTGTGTGAGAGCGGCTAAGAGTTAGGTGAGGTCGGAATTCACTAACTATTGGAGAGCCTATGATGGAGGTACGCACACGAAGCGTTTCTTACCGGCGCCCAATGGGAAAAGGGCTAGAGAATTGCCAAACATGGACAGAGCTGGTGGGTGCGATTACTGGGCACTGTGGATTGAGCAAGTATCTGGCTAAAATGGGACTCTCTAATAATCCCAACTGCGGCCTCGGTGAGGAGACGGGCGTTCGTGTTATAATATATATATATATATATATGTGAATGCCCAAAATTATCCTCATTAAGGCTCAGGACTCTAGGAGGTCATGTGGTTCTACCCGCAACAGTGACCAACATGGGACCTGCCGCTCTGGATAGGTTCCTGACTGGGACTGGGAGGTTTCCGCGATTTACATGATGATCGGGTAACGAAACAAAGGATCGCTAGATCTGTGTTTCATGGACTTATCAAGGTCCGACCCAAACTGATAAATCTTTGTTTCAAATGTCCTAGTGACTATCCACGCTTTCAGTGCGGCGTCGGCTTATGTCAAAGTATACAACATATTTCATGGCGAAATTCATAATACGAGAAGCGTCGAAAAATGGTGCGATTGTCAACTTATACACTTCATCCTGAAATTTCGTATACTTTGACGTAACCCGTGTATTTTTAATATAAGAAGCAATATGTTGTTTATTTGATTTTATAGTCAAATACGTGTTTCACCTACTGTACATACATTTTCGATATCACAACTCATATCACTAATAGCTTGTCTCTCTCGTTCCAACGGCCTTGAAACTCTATCGGTTATTTTTCTATATTTTCCTATTACCGTTGCCTCGTTTCTGACTTTAACAACTTAATTGGGCTGAATTTACATACAATTCACGATCTTTTGTCACTTTTGTCATGAGTTCTAGATTGATAAAACTGTGTGAAATGTAGTTCGAAGACATTGAGAAGTAAAATAGATGTGTAATTGATGTATGCATGCAATAAACGTCATATATTTTGCAAAAAGGTTGTGTAAAAGAGGAGAAATGTGCGTGTGCATCACTTCACGACCTTTGTAACAATTGTAACATCAAATGATGTTTTAAAAATTTGACTTTTGAAATCCTAATTTAGAAAATTCTTCGAAATCTAAATTTCAAATACACGTAGTAGATTACAAACACTTTAAATGATTGTCTGGTGTAATTAATTGATATATTTTGTTATCTTATCTCTGAAGGGGGATTCCCAAACCCCTGCACTGTAAAAACAATTCAAATACGACTCTTTTCTAGAACATTGGACATGGACAGGGTTTGTACAAGCATACTACGTGTTAACATCTCTTTACTGGCAGTTCTTGTGACCTCACCTGTTTTTTCTGTTCTTTCAAACGTAGACGATAGTCATTTAATTTTTTGCATTGCCATTGACGTTATATCTAAAACCGCTTTTCATTGAAAATACCTTTCATATCAATCCATTTTGGTTAGTTCTATCGTTATAGTTGTTTAGCATCGAAAAGTAGAATTTATTGAGTTAACAGAATAAAGGTCGTTACGGAGTTGCTAGAAAATGGATGGCTTGTCAATCATTGTAACAATCATTAATTTTAGGTTGACCCACTCCCCGCGTATATATAGCATATCTTGTTTTTCTTCCGAAGTCTTTAAATATTTCTCTAGCAAAAGTGTTTGCAAATTTGAATTCCAATATTTCACTGCAAAAGTCAGCTTTTCCACTTAATAAACACTTCAAAACGCATAATTTTTTCGACCAATGTGTTTGCTCACTCAATCTTTAACTGAACAATCAATTTAAATCACAGAAAACCTTTTCTAAAAGTCAGAAATCGATACAAAAAATTTTGAGTTGATGGTCGCCATCTTTGTTGACGTTTACAAATATTTGCAAATGTATCAAATCAAAAAGTTTTTATCCATTTCTGACTCGTAGTAGATGTTTTCTGTCATTTAAATTGATTATTCAGTTAAAGATTAAGTGAGCAAACACATTGGTCGAAAAAATTACGCGTTTTGAAGTGTTTATTAAGTGGAAAAGCTGAAAAACTGACTTTTTCAGAGAAATATTGGAATTCACATTTCTGGTAAATGTAAATGTTTTCTCCAAAAATGTTTCCGCAATTTTGTTTGGGAATAGGTCTACCCGCAATAGGCAAGGGCTTTGACGTTTGAAATGTCATTTTGATAGTTGAACTTTTGATCCTTTTCTGTGAGTAGAACTCTGATGTGTAAATTTTTCATTCTTCACTGTGACTGAAACGACATGCGTGTGTCTCGCTTACTCACACAGCACATTAAACTGATTCATTTGAAAGCCATCAAAAAGTAATCACCGGGCGACAGACTCATATGACATGTTCCTCACTTGGTGGTAGACCGCTATGCTTAATAATTATCCAATATTATTATTTAAGAATCATGAATTGAGTTTTAAGTTACAACAAAGTAAACATTCCAATAAGAGTACCTATTTGATGAATACAAAAAAAAGACCTTTATGTGTGACCTTGACATTTTTTATTTCGATTTTTTTAAGAAAATGAATTTTATCAAATGTGAATTATTCGCACGATCATATTTCATTGCGTTGTTTTTGTCTATTGTGTCGCAATTATGCATCGAAAGTTCGTTGAATTGTTGTTTGTTTTATTTGGATGAATGACCGTTTAACAAACACAATTATTGCAGAAGCTACAAGCTGTTCTTAGGGTACTTTAAAGAAAGAGACAAAGTTCGTTCATACATTTATTAAAAAAATGTGTAGAATTTAATTCATTCTAGTAGATAATTCGTAAAAAAGGTTTCGTTGATTTTCGTTTCATTTGAATACTAATGCGTATTAAAAACTAGAATTTGGCGGTCACGTTTCAATTCAAAATTAATGTGTCAATTATCAATCAGTCATGATAATTTAACAGTTTTTTTATGTAAAAATCGTAAAAATATCAATCCATAATAAAATTTCGAAACACTAGGGCTATATGTAAGTTAGGTAGTTGTCAGGTAGTCAAGTTATTGTTTCAAGTAATTATCATTAGCATATTGTGTTTGCTGATACATTTTAATTAAATTACTTAACCCACTAACTACATTTAGTAATAGGGTCGCCAGAAGAACCAAGCGTTCAAAGAAAGTTTGTATTTTCAATAAAACAAGATATTGCCTATTAGAGACAATCTGATTAGGTGTAACTCTTCGGCGATACAAACCCGGATAAAATATTACGAGTCAAAAATGTTGTACGCCTGTAGCGGGCTTCCGAAATGATGATTTTTATGAAGAATTTACCGATAATGCTAATATGTTCTTAGAAACAAAAAACTCAATTTTTGCAACGATGTACAGTGCGGAATATGTCAATATATGTGGGCACGTACGAATAACTGTATAAGACGGTGAAATAGAAATCGTTGGTCGTCAGTAAAACTGTTCAGGATGAAATAAGGAACAAATTTGCTGAAGAAACAATTTGCCGAAAAATTTTATCCCAGGAGTTATGAGCTGTTTAAAATGACATTTCTAAAAATGCAGTATTCTGGTCGAATGTAACATAACTCTTCAAATGTTTGAGATAGAATTATTTGGTGTTCATCGAAGTTGTTAAGCATAAAATAAGGAACAACTTTATGCGATGTATCGAAATACGACAGATTATTTTTCCGCACTGAGTGGTAGTAGGCTAATTGTAATTTCTACACATTTCAAGTGTTTATAAAGACGATTCTTTGATTTATTTTACCTGCTTCATGCCCCGAAAGTGAATATTTCAAAATTTTGAGGCAAAAACCATGTAAAATGCTATACGTGACACGGAGAAAAATATTTTTTGGGAGCGTGTGATTCTAGCGCTCGTTTTCAGCTCGCGCTACAACGCTCAAACGCTCCCAAAAAACACTTTTCTCCTTGTGATGTAAATAACTATTGGTATTTGTCTATATTTCGATACATCTTTACAAATAGTTACTTGCGTACCTGTTTTAGACAATGGATTTTAGGCAATTTCGCGAGTTGTAGACCGAACAAAGTGACGTCTACAAACGAAAGTACCTGAAAGCAATCGTCTAAAACAGGTACACATACAACTTTACATGCAATGGGGCGAAATCCCAAAATATTTCAAAAAATGCCCTCATTTTCGGCTCCGTCGCATGTAAAAGTATATTGTAAACCTCGTTGCGTAAGTGGATTTTGTAGCACACGTCCTAATTTTCCTTAGGAAAACTTAGGACTGATGCTAAAAAAATCCTCTTTTCATTACATCGACGAAACTTTTATATTTCTCTTCCCGTAGAAGCGTGGGAAGCGAAAGTACTTTCGGCCCTCTAAACAGAGGTGCGAAAGTAAACAGAGGGGCTAAAGTACTTTCGGTCCTCTAAACAGAGGTGCGAAATTAACTGCCACAACAAAAATAATTCGATACATCATATCGACTTTACTTCGATCAATGTGTAACAGATCTGTGCGCCTGTGGTACCGAGATCTTTTATGCGGAATTAAACATGATATTCTGACGAATGAAGTATTACTATTTAGAAATTAGTTTTGTCTTTCTAGTTTTGGAAGAAAAAACTACACTATTCTTGTATATGTGTATGATATTCTAGTAGTTCGTGCATTAATGTCACATGGTTTTGGATGTGTATCACTTCGTATGCGAATCAGAATAGTTATTTACGCAACAAGGGAGCAGGCCGAAAGAGGCAAAAACGAAAGCTTTCGCCACATGGGACTACATTTTTCTTTTCGCCCCTGCTAGCAAGCATGAAATGGTTATTTGTGTGTCTGTTTTTGACGACTGATTTTAGGCAAATTCGCGTGTTGTAGACCGAGCAGAGCGAAAGTGCCTAAAATCCAACGTCCAAAACAGATACACAAAACATTTTTCATGCAGAGGTCCAAAATCGAGAGAAAATTTATAAAATTTCCTTCGATTTTGGCCCCGAAGCGTGAAAGAAATCATAACTTTGAATTTCTATATGATTTTATGGGTAATTTATTTTACATGCGACGGGACCGAAAATGTGTAGTTGTAAGTTTTTTTGGGATTTCGCCCCTTTGCATGTAAAGCCACTTCGTCAATCGTCCAAAACAGGTACACAAATAACTATTCAGCATTAGTATCTACATGAGTCGTTTTTATCGTTTTGACAAAATTATTTGACAAGAAAAGGTGGAAAATCTTCTCCATCTTCTGAGATTTTTCAAATGCTGCTTTGCCAACTTCTTTAACTGCAAATTTCCCACACGGTTGAATTTTTTTCATTTTCGTCCCTTGTGATCCGTATAACTCCCAATGGCACTGATTTTTCAGGAGTAGCACTGTAAAGTGTCTGGATTAACCACACTAGGGACCACATCCTTAACGTGTATTCCGAACCACGTCTTCGATTGAAGGATTATTTCTTTTTCCAATTTTGTCGCGCGCTAGTACGTCTGGCAATACCTACGCGGGCATCGAACAGATTCGATTCACAGCCCTAACGGTATGGAATATGTCATTACTTTTTTTTTGACGTTTACAAACACCTTAACTTAGCAGCTGGATAAGAGCCTGCTTGTTCCATACACAGTGTATCGAATATGGGTGACGTCATATTTCGTTGTGTACAAATCGTTGCGATATTGCTCCCTGAACTACCCATTTATGAAGCTTGGGTGAGCTTAGGAACCCGGGTATTCTTGGTGGAAAGCCAGTACGTAACCACTGAGCTAACCCGTTCCGTGGGTGTATTAGTTTGAGTCCAAAATAAATTCGTTCTGTAGAATTTCTTTTGCAATTCAGTGGAGTATGTAATCTCAGATGGGACGGGACAAATCCCAGGGGACGGCGCAGAAAATCTCAGAGGGGCGGAGCCCTCCTGTAGATACGAAGCTGGTTTAATTTAATTGATTAATAATTTATTGAACATCAACCGTGAATTTTGCTATTTCATATGAATTGAGCAAACTGTAAGTTGTCCATATATTCAACGTAATAGGGACCAATCACTGTTTATAATGATAGTGAGTTACCCAAAATCTTTTTCGTCGTACACACGTGTGTGTGCAGAATTAAAACAACATTCGGGGCTCGAGTCGCGGAGGAGCAACAGCAATTTTTGTTCCCTTCGTTTCGATGGAAAAATCACAATAGGACATGTCACCGTTAGTTACATTAAACGCAATGTCTTCATACAAAATCAGCAATTAATCATACAGGGAATCACGCCGCCTATAAGCACATTGAGTATTTGAAAAGTTTCCGGCCTGGACAAGAAGGCGTCGTTGTACAGCAAAATACCTAGGGTCGCTGATCAAAGCAACCTTTCTTTGTTAGATTTTGAATTTCCAAACAGATTCGACTTATAGATTTTTTCAGCAGGTTCAGCAGCCTGAAAAAAATGGAGATAAACAAATTTCTTGCTGTCATAAAACATTTTCACATCGCCATTGGGAGTCCGCTCCTTCTTATTCCACAATTCCCGTACATATCAAAATAGATGAAGAAACCAAACAGATTTTGCATATAGATGCGACCGTACCAGAATTGCAAATTGGTGCAAAGTTTGTAAAACTGTTAGGATTCGAAAGACCCACGCAAATTACCCAAGGTAATGTCGAAAACTCTCACGAAGTTACCAGGATTAAGTTATTTTTCTCAAAAACACTGAAACACGTGTTCTCTAAAATTTTATTCTCTAGAACTTTGCCTTTAATAGTAAATCTTCATACTGCATAGTTGAGCAAATATAGACGAAAAATCATCTGTTTTCGTATAAATGATCATGAAACTCAATTTCGTCCGTTCCATTTGTCCCAGAGCCCAAACCAGTGACCCGGTTTCCACAAAAAAAAAAATTCAAGTTTTGTGAGATCAAATGCTTTCATTTGACACCAAAATGAACAATTTCCTTACTATACTTGCCGCTATATTTGCGAAAAAGTTTCACCGTCATTCGAAAATACATGTCTTCGGACACTTCTTCGACCATATCTCCGACCGATTTTGCTCATTTTTGAACTTGAATCATGGGAAGCATGTAGCTTTCAGAAAAAAAAGTTTAGGTTAATTTATTGAGCCGTTAAGAAAAAAAGTGGAGACGAAAGACCGGATGAATTAATTATTTTTGCTGATTCGTCAACTATAGACGATAATAAATGTATCCCCCTTCATCAACTCTTCAACTATTGAACTTCATGGTTTTGCCTCCCAGCATGAAAACTTCTTTTTTTTTATACAAAGATATTTTGGGGGGTTGAAGGTTTCGAATAAACTATATTTAAGACATGAAGACCTCAAGATCTCAAAAAAGTTCAGAATTTGAAAACACCTTACTATACAAACATGATCGTTGTGAATTTTCTTCGATTTTTGATGAATTTTCGCGAATTTTCATGAATTTTCGCAAATTTTCGCGAATTTTCATGAATTTTCGTGAATTTTCGCGATTTTCATGAATTTTCGTGAATTTTCGCGATTTTCATGAATTTTCGCGAATTTTCGCGATTTTCGTTAAAAATTTTCGCGAATACAGGGACTGCCATGCACCGTATTCGCCAGACCTGGCCCCTTGTGGCTTTTTTTTATTTCCAAACCTGACAAAATCGCTGGCTGGAATGAGATTCGGCTTGAATGATGAAGTCATCGCTGCGACGGAAGCTCATTTTGCAGACCTCGACAAATCGTACTTTTCGGACGGATTAAAAAAATTGGAGCATCGGCTGGAGAAGTGTGTTGAGCTACGAGAGGATTATGTTGAAATATATAAAATCTAAAAAGAGTTTGGGCTTAATTCCTCATTTGTTTTCAATAGGAAGCCATGCTGGCTACTTTTTAAGATGTGACCTGGGAATCCGTCAAATATTTATATATAAATTTATATATAAATATTTATCTCATCTTAATATAAAAAAGTAGCAATCATGGCTACGCTATGCTTAAGACAAAAATTGTGAGCCTATTTTTTCATGGGAATGAAAGAATCTGACACCCGCTATTGAAAGTAAAAGCTCCGAAAGCTCTTTCTATTGTATTATGGTGTAAACTAGTGATGTAAACGGTGTGGTAATGCAGTTTATGGCCCAATTGTTTAACAAACCTTGTACTCTTCTTTGCGCTAATCTTAAAAAAACCTTTTTTCTAACATTCTACCGTGAAATTTGGTTATAAGATGATTGAAGATATAAGATGAGAGAAAATTATATCGGAAATCGCGCACATTCTGACATGTTCAGGTTGATAAACTACAAAGAATATTTTACACCGTCAAATAATAAAGAATATATTTTCTTCACGTGACATTTAAAAATTAAGTGGGCAGACGGATTAGTCAACAAAAATGTGGGTTTTTTACTTTTTAGAAATATAGCCCTATAGAATTTTCCCATTAATAAGAAGTGAGTCAACCTGAAAAAGTTGTTGGAGCAACATAGATACAATTTCGTTTCAAAAACTTTTGCCGTGATTAGCGAAACCTGTTAGCTGCGCTAACATTTTTGACTTTAGCGTTTAGTTAGTATGTAACATCAACAAATAGCAATACAAACACAACCTTGGAAATAACAATCGATCAACTGTTCCATATTCCTAAGCCCATCACTGTACTTTATTTAGGAGTATACTCAAAATATAGAGAGTGATTTGTACAACATTTATAATCATAATCATAACAAGGGTTAAGTATTTATTATGGTGGTCAAGATGTTCTTTCTCTATCAATAGACTGATCAGACGAAATTGATTGAACTTGTGTGTAGTGTCTATAGCCGTAGTGCTTCGTTATATATTGGCACCAAGCAAAAATTTATAAATTACTCATTCAGCTTAATCTTAAAGCATATTTTTGCTGATATTATGCAAATTAATTTTGTTTTAAATAAATCTTCGCTATTTATTCAACTTTTTGGGCTCGTGCAAAGCTTCGAGTCGTTTGTGTTTTATAATGGGAGCTCTTCACCACTTAATTAGTTTAACTGTACAATTCAGAGAAACAGTTTCCACAGAACTTTCAGTCAATGAAAAGTGAACATTATTTTGAAACCATTTTATTATTGACATTAACTCATGCATTAGAAAACATTTCTCAGTGATAAGAATGGTAAGGGTATAATGTACCTCTTTTTTTATTAGCGTGTTTCCCATTAAAAAGTTGTAAATTCTTAATGCATAGTCGCAAACATAAATGTTTGAAGTTATGTTTATCACGTAATCATGCAATACACATTGAATAATTTGTTCCATTATCTATTCTCATATTTGACATAAAAAATGTTACAAAATGCAATTTAGGAAATAATGTAAAAGTCTATTGAATTCATTAGATATGATTGCTTGTGACAGTTAAAATAAGTATGCGAGTGCGTGTGTGTAGTTCTGTAAAAGGGCTGACTTTTGCATCGAGACTGTCAATAGCCTATTTATTGTGTGTGAACCTCTTTCGATCATTGATTGTCGCAACAAGTACAAAACCCATTTTTTATTCAACAGTAACACTCACCGCTAATCGTTGTCTTACTTTTTTGATAAAAGGTTTTGATTTAAAAAAAATCATTGACAGGGGTATATTCCTCTAAAAGATTCGATAGTTGTAAGAAAAACATATACAATGAACCCGTACCTATCAGAGTAGATGTGGCAAACAGAATAGTGATATACTCTTAAGAGTGATATCGCGAATTTCTCATGCAGTTTCGGAAGAAGCCATCCCGGTTTTTATGAGTGATAGCTTAATGGCAGGGTTGTATTAGCGCTGCTAATCATTAGCGTCGCTATTAGCGTCGCTAATAGCGAAGTTAAAATCTAATATCCTCCGCTAATAGCGACAGGCGTTTCGCTAAAACCAGAATTAGCGAGACCAAATTTCGCTATTCGCTAATCGCTAAAATGTTATAAATTATCACAATCACAAACTTGTGAGACATTTGTTAAAAGTATTTTCTGAAATTTTTCTGCGGCCAGTTAGGTGACCCGCACAGTAAAAAAATTATTTTTTCATCAATTTGAGGCCTGTTTCGACTCCACACTACACAACGTAACCCGGGACAATCGGAGTTTCATTTTTTTCTGAAACTCCCATTTATTACGATATGCTATATGAGATATTTGGTTAGGAATAACAGTTTTGGCCACCATTTTCAGTATGATAGTTTTTGCCTGCGGAAGAGTTGACCGATTTTACCACTCTGAAATGATCACCAAATTTGCAATTCTTAACCAAATATGAATAGCTAAATGCAAAAAGGGGCCATCTCTTAATTTTTATACATATATTAATTTTTTGTCGTTCTTTCTTTAAAATATTATGTGTTATTGTAATTTTTAAGAAAAGGTTGAGGTATGATTAATACCACACATAGAAATTGCGAGCTTCATTTTACTTATAATTCGCTATTGGAGATGACCACTTTTTGCATTCAACTATTCATCTCTCAGGTAGGGTCTCGTTTGAAAACGTATAATTGTCACAAAATAATAAATTTTCAAGTTAAGTTTAGGTTCGCTGTGTATATGAGGAAGTTTTCCTTTCCCGTTGATGGCGAAAAGTGAAAAATCGCTCCTTATTGCAAACCTTAACCAAGGAAGTCTTTGCATATTCTGGTACCAGTATAGGTATACTAAGTACCCATATTCTTGGTTCCACAGTTGGCTGTTGCTGCAAGTGACGAAATTCGCTCAAAAAAATCTACTAAAATGGCCTATAGCTCCAGGTGATGTGCACCGAGACCATAGGCTCCGAAGCAAAAAATCTTTGCAATACTGAGAACCATAATCGTACTGAATTTATGAGTTATATATATGTTGTTTTTGTTTATTTGCCGTGTTGAGAGAAATGTGGATTTTGGTTTTATGCGGCAAGAATTCCAAAAAAAAAATTTTTTTTCTTTTAGTTTATAAATCCGTTGCTATATTTCGAGTCTTGATTGGACTAATCATCAGGCTGGATAATTTTACAATCTGTTTGTTTACGTTTATCAATTTTAAATTTAGTTAAATAATTTACCTTCAAGGGACTTCTCAAAAAATTTATGAGTTATAGCAGAAAAACCATTTTTAACACACTCTGACCTGCACCTACTCCGCGGCCTCCCACCTTGGAACGAAGTGCAATTTCGAAAACTGAGAAAACGTTTTTCTCTTCATGGTTCAAGGAGTCGAATGGGCCATAAGTGTCTTTAAACTGTGACACCTTGTCCCAAAATTTACGGTCGAAGTTTTCGGAAAATCACTCTAAAATTAGTTACACTTAGCGAACATTAGCGTTCGCTAATAGCGACCGCTATTAGCGCGCTAATTTTTTTATTATTAGCGATTAGCGTTAGTTTCGCTAATATTTTTTCCAATTAGCGTTAGCGTTAGCTCCGCTAAAAAAATTGGTTAGCGAATACAACCCTGCTTAATGGATACTCCTATCCAATTTAGAATACACGTATTCGCCAGTTTCTTAAAAATATTTCTGATTTCTGAGAAAGTCGTACATTTGTAGAGGCATGTCACACTTTTTTCACAATATCTCAAGAATAAAGCATTTTAAAACGCAGATATTTAGGGCGTTTGGGGGGGATAGGGGGGAACGGGTTAGCTCAGTGGTAACGTACTGGCTTTCCACCGAGAATATCCGGGTTCAATCCTGGTGGGGACAAATTTTGTATAGGATTTTTCTTTGTATAGCATGAAAGTAACGTTCCTAGGCACATTCAGGCTTCACAATTTGGGTAGTTGTGAAGGCTTCATAATTTGGGTAGTTGTGAATTTGGTGCCGCAACAAATCGTACATACATAGAAGAATGACAAATATGACGTCACCCATATTCGATGAATTGAAGAAATCCTAATGGTAAAATGCTAGCTACCGTTAGGTGTGGTTCGGAATTCAGTAAAAACATCGATAACGAAAGGATATCTAAGAGAATCCATGTGAGCAAAAGCTCACAAAAAATTGCGGAAATGGTAAATAAAATGATCTAGCCCGGACGGGTCGTAACGGCGGATTGTTATTATTATTGGGGGCCCCGACGGTCCAAGGATTGCATGCCTTAGTCGGTTGGTATAGGTAGCGGTTCGAAACTTATTAGTTCAAATAGGGTCAAACTTCAAAGAGTATTTCCCGTTTGCAATAGGCCTGCATTGAGAAACCCATAATACGAGATGATAAAGGTCCTCATACACTACCACTGGCAATAAATTGTACCACAGAAAAATCCTGTTGTCGTTGGATGGAACGACTTTTGTGAAATGTTGTACCTTCTACCAAGTTTTTACCACACGAAAATGGAAAAAAACTCAACTTTTTATTCTTCATTTTAAATTTGTCAGAAAGCTCATGATTTTAGCTTTCAAACGATACCAATGATGCCATACATACCTTCCTAAAATATGAACCACCTCATTTTTCAGAACAGGTTAATGACTTGGAGTGAAACTTGTACCTACGAAAATTTGCAAGAAATCAACCTACCGTACCCAAACTTAATTTTGTGTGAAAGCTAATGATTGTAGCTGTCGAACGACACCAAACATGCTATACACCACTTTACAAACACTCCCCCGTCTGAAGCAACAGCCCAAAAAACCTCTCCAAATCCCTAAAAAAGCCTAAAATTTAAAAAGAAATTTACAAAAATAGTTCGAAGAAAAAATTAAAAACAAATTTTTTCACGCAAAAAAAATTTTTCTTGTACTAGGACCGATCTTAGAACGGACCTAGAGTACTACGGAGAGGCCTCTGAAAAATACTTCCATACAAAAAATTTTGCCTCTATTTATTCTGCACAAAAATCATTAAAATTCACGAAAAACGACCAAATATCGTATAGGGTCGCGAGACGTTTGGCCCACACTAAGGACGCTACAGCCCGAACCACGCAACAGATTTTCTATAATTTAATTTTCGTGATTTTCTGATGTCCATATCTTTTATTTACCTTCAAAAAAGCAGGTTTTTGGCCAATTTTTCGACCACAACTTCGAAAGTTTTCAACCGATTTTGCCCAAATTCAATCCCGTAATCGATTAAAAAAATTTATGAAAATCGGAAAAGCTCGAGCTATGTACGAAAAATACATACAGCCCTAACAGAGACTCGTTTCTAGTGCCTTAGCTAACTCCAAGGACTGAAATTCAAAAAAGTTTCTTCCAAAAAATGTCGGCCATGCCCAAATCTTTCAAACAAAAAAAAATTATGAAAACCGGAAAAGATTTACTCGAGTAATGTACAAAAGACCAAAAACCACTTAAACGGCCCTAGCTCATTGGCTCTTGGGTCAAAAGTGCCCAGCCCAAAAAAGGATTTTCAATTACCTTTCAGGGAAAATTTTTTTTTTTGAAAATCGGTTGAGTTTTACTCGAGTAATCGTGTTGACGGACGGACATTTTTTATTGCTGATTCGTCATCTAAGGACCATGATTGATGCTCCCCCCTTCTCCCGTGTCGAAATTGAAGTGGTTACAAACGTTGTAGTAAACGCATAAGACCCCTTTTCGAAGAACTTCGTTCTTCGTACGGGTCTAAAAAGTAAAAGTTAAAAAATGAAGCTACGAACCGGTCACGTACTCTAGACCTAAAATTTAAATGATCGTAACTGGTTAGGGCCTGAACTTTAATTTTCAATTGATAACTGACATAGTTTGACTTTTTTTTTTACCTAATCTCAACAGACCTAAATTTACCTGACCTGACTCACCTGAGTGAAAATTGTTAGCTCATGTCAGCTACGATGCACCTTGATTTGATGCACTACGGTGCACCTTGATTTGATGCACTACGGTGCACCTTGATTTGATGCACTACGGTGCACCTTGATGCACTACGGTGCGAATTGATGCACTACGGTGCACCTTGATGTACTACGGTGCATCTTGATGCACTAATGTGCACCTTGATGCACTACGGTGCGAATTGATGTACTACGGTGCACCTTGATGCACTACGGTGCACCTTGATGCACTACGGTACAACTTGATGCACTACGGTGCACCTTGACGTGTCGGCAATTATTATATCAGGTTAGAAGTCATTATTACTTCATTGAGAATCTTAATTGCTGGAGAATTATTTACCATGAAGTATAATTATCAAAGTGGGCTTGAATAGTTAGGTAGTCAAGCGTTAAACCCTAGATATCAGCATAGATAACTAAATGGGAAGAGTTCTATGACCAGTTGCGACTTTCTACAACGGTAAGTATTATGAATCGAAGGAGTTTTTTTTTCAAGAAACTGGTTTAGGTATATGTGATGGAGAGAAACGTGACATTAAAATTGTGCTTGGAGGTTATAATGTCAATGTCTTCTATCTGTTCGCAATAGACGCTTTTAGTCCGCTCCACATTTGCATTTTAATTGAAAATTCAGTAATTTGACACAAGATGACACTTATAAAAATCTATTGTTTGTGTGCTAATTTTACGCATATACCGTACGTAATTACGCATATGTCGCACGAAATTCAATTCTGACGCAGTAAAGAACTCAAAATTGAATTGCGCTAAAAATATCTTTTGGCTTTCATGAAAACGTATAAGACAACGTCATTCGTGTAGTTAGGTTTCACATATCTATTCAACACCAGGTGCATTTCAAGATGGTCTGCTTACTTCGTCAAGGATGTGATTGATCTGTACGATCTGTACCGAACGCTCAGCCGAAGCGACGAAAACGACGAATTGTCATTTTATACCGCGGAACCATAGAAAGAACTGATCGCAGTAAAAAAAGAAATGATCGCGGAAAAAAATTAAAATGATCGCTAAAAAAGCAGTTTTGACCGCGGAATATTTTGAGCGCAGGAAAACAATAAAATGATTTCGGCAAAAAGGGAAAATGGTCGCAGTTAAATAAAAAACTGATCGCTGAAATTATAGAGAGATTTGATAACAGAAAAATTAAAACTGAGCGCAGGAAAATAGTAATTTGCTCGCGAGGTAATGAAAATTGATCACCGTAAAAATAAGAATTAACAGAGTAAAAAAAGAATTTGATAGCGGGAAAATAATTATCGATTGCTATAAATTCTTTTATTCCATTTATTCCCAAAATTTTTTTGTTTATTTGCGAAATATCTGAACCAAACACATCACAAGCTAGACAAATAAGTTCAAAAAAAGGATTGCACAAATTATAAAGCATTTAAACCATCTTGAGATTAAATTTTATTTTTTTTGGAATGAATGGAATAAATTTATTAGTATGGTTTGTTGTGTGCGTTGCCATCAAAATTAAGTCTAATTGAGGTTTTGACGAAGTTGAAAAAATTATCATTTAATGGAAAAAATAAATTTATTCCATTTATTCCATTTATTCCCATTATTCCATTTATTCCCATTTATTCCATTTATTCCCATTTATTCCATAAACCGCAGAAGTGCGTCACCCCTCGGTAAAAATAATAGTTGAGCGCCTTCTCGATCCATTTCGTGAAGGGTTAAATTCTCTAGGACTGAGAGAAATGTCTTTTCGTTTCATTTCGTAAAAGGAAAAATTTTCTAAAATTTTGCGAGACCCTTTTCGTCTCATTTCGTAAAAGTAAAAATTCTATAAACTTTCACTTCGTTAAAGGAAAAATTCTCTAAAATTTAGCGAAACGCCTTTTCGTTCCATTTCGTAACAGCGAGACACATTCGACTATTTTTTCACAGTTTTCTCAGTTCTCGCGATCAAATTATCATTTTATCGCGATCAAATTATCATTTTCTCGCGATCAAATTACAATTTTCTCGCGATCAAACCCTTATTTTACCGCGGTAATTTTCGAACGTTATCATTATTTATTTTCGAACGGTCGAATCTCATTTTCGAGTGATCATTTTTCCTATGTTTTCCTATTATGACTTTACTGCTCCAAAGCATGTCGATTTTCATGAAACGATGCGTTTGCTTAACAGCTTAAGTATCGCGTCAAGATAATCATATACTTTAACATGAGCTATTGACACACTAAAGGGGTGAATTGTTGATTCTGTACGGAAAAATATCCGAAGATTTCGAAAACTGCTCGAAGTACTACCATTTTATCAGTTACTACGTAATATATTCGCTGCGTACGACCAAAATGTGAGCAATTACGATTCGATGAATCGTTGAATAGATCGAAGTTAAAGTGAATCAACGCAAACATGCGGAAAACTTTGAAGAGTTTAGATTAACTTTCGTCTTTATTCGCTACTGAGAAACGCGGTTTTTTAATTCGGCTACTGTCAATTACAGGTGACTGCACTCAATACAAGTGTTCGAATTCACACTTATATGGCTTATGGTGTTAGTTATTATCGAAAAAAATGCAATGAAACATTGATCTAATTAATTTTATACTAACAACCACATATTTATTAGATAAAAGAGTTTTTCTTTCTGTATGACAGAAACATCTAATCGATTTATTGTGTCGTAAAACACCAATTTTATCATCTGATATCTTGAGAAGTGAATACTCAAGTGAAATGACTATCGTGTTATATTTATTGCATTGGATGTAAAGACCGAATGGGCACGGTTGAATGACGCATTGTTTTTGGTATTTATCATGTTATCTACGGTATTGTTTGAAGGAAGCGGTTCTACACTTCAACTAACACCAATCAATCAATTAATCTCATAACTTCGGCTTTCCCCTGTTTATCAATTCAAATGCTAAACGTTATTGTGTTCCGGGAATGTTCTGTTAAATATGTTGACTAGAGAGATCATGGGTCAATGGAATAAGAAAGGATACTTATTTATTTCCATTGAATACTTGAAAAGTGTAAATGTCAAACGTAATTAGGGAAATTGACATAATTTGGAAGTCTTTTCTTATCTAAATTCCAAACATTTGAAGTAGACGAGTGCGCCGATATTTTTGACCGGAAAATTAATGTTCCATGAAACTTCTGTTTTTCAAATACCTAAACGCTACAGAAGAATTCACACCTAAAAGCGCACCACACAATTTAAATTTTGAATAAATGAGGGGATGAACGAATGAACCAAAAATCACATTTCAACGCTTAAAGAATGAGAATAACGCAAAAACGGACAAGTCAACGCTGCGTCAAAACGCTTAAGGAATGAGAATAACGCAAAAACGCACAAGTCAGCGCTGCGTCAACTTGTATAGGCGTCAATAGCACAAAAGTTTCTGAAATTGAGAGAAAATTTTGGATTCATTCTGCCGTTTAAAACGTCATCTTCACAGTGTTAAATATACGGAACTTTGATCCTAAGAAACTCTTACGATATAGAATATAAAATCATACGTATCAGAAGGTTGAATTTGTGATCATAGATGATAAAATTCTGGTACCTAAGGAGTGAAAAAACAATTTTCGTACCAGACTTTAATTTTTTACGTCGGCTAATGTCAAAGTGTACAAAATTGCATGGCGATATGCATAAGATGACAAGTACACCACCTTTCGTCGCTGGACATATTATGAGTTTCAACATTTTATTTTGTATACTTTGACATAAGCCGACGCCTCATTAGAAGCGTACATAGCCCCAAATCTAAGGAGCGCGAACTCTGAGCCCATAATTTTATGTAATTTTGTTGTCTATTATTGTTGCCATCGTAACTGCCTGGTTTCGAACGACAAGAGGTCGTGCACATATGACGTCACACTTGCTATAAAATCCAAAAAGTCCACAGCTGCAAACTGGTCAGAGATTTTGCTTATAGTACTCCGGCTACCCCCCAAACACATAGCCTGAGTTCTATAAACAAAATTTGCTGTCCTGACTAAGTTAAGACCTTTTTATGGATACTCATTTTTTATAGCAAGTGTGACGTCATATGTGCACGACCCCCAAGTACTACTTTTTCTCGTAGAAAACAGCAAACAATTGAAAAACCGGGAGGTTTAAAAGAAAGTAAATAACTGATAAGTTTCATCATCGAAAAGAGAAATGCTACAAAGCCGAATAGTCTCAAACGTTTCCCTGAGCTGAAAATTCCGACGCACGTGGCTAGTTAAAAATAAATGAAGCGTGCTTGTGCGTCGCTTGCTGTAATACTTTATTTATTTACATTGCATTGCACATCCACGCTCCACCTATAATGTTACTGTCAGCTTTATGTAAGGCAAACTTATTGTTACGTAGTTAGGAGACACCGAAAATACGCACTACCCAGCATATTGAAAATATAAATTCCTTAATTTCAGCAGACTGCCAATATACAACACGCACAATTTAAAATCCATGAAAAACGCAATTTTTCACGTAATATTCCCACGCAAAACTTTCTTTTGTTGTTTTTCTCTTTCGTTCCAACTTATTCTTTTTTGTACGCTACAACGCCTTTAGAATGATAACTAAATGTATTGAAAATTAAAATCGACCTTTTTCTTTCGTATCTATAACGAGAAAGGAAAGAAATGCGGATACATGATCTGAATATAATTTTCATTTTGGACAAATAGTAGATAAGAGAAATTGTTTGCAGAAATAGCCAGAAATATCGACTTTATGACGTTTGTTACAACAAGGTAGAGCATTCATTCCATTGTTTATCCGAAACACATTAAATGTGTTGTACACATATACCTTGTTTAACGTTCAGGAAAAGTAAATATAGATAGACATAACTCAAAAAAAGAATCATGTGAGTTCCTTTTGAAAAGACATAACGTTCAACGTATGCACACCACCTAAAGTTTATGAGGACGATGCTCTCCTTCGATTTAGCTTTCTTTGAAATTCGATGTTATTCAAAGTTTGTTCAAATTATACTTTGTCCGAGGCCCCTACTTTTGGGAATTTTGTGATACAGTCACCTTCATAATAATGACTCACAAAAATTCTTTCTAATTAGACCCGTACGAACGTAGAACGTAGTGCTTCGAAAAGGGATCTATTGCGTTTACCACGACGCTTGTAACCAGTCGAATTTCGATCCGGGAGTAGAGGGGGGGGGGAGCGTCGATCATGGTCCTTAAATGGCGAATCAACAAAATGTCCGTCCGTTCGCCAACACGATAACTTGAGTAAAACTCAACCTATTTTCAAAAACTTTTTTTCCCTGAAAGATAATCGAAAGCTAGGGCCGTTTAACTGGTTTTTGTTCTTTTGTTCATAACTCGAGTAAATCTTCTCCGATTTTCATAATTTTTTTTTGTTTGAAAGATCTGGGCATGGCCGCAGGCCTGTTCTGGCCCTGTTGACTCGGGCATCATAACCGAATGGGCCTTCCAATACTTTCACTGTTACAATCCGGTACAATCGATTGCTGTTGCAAAGATTCCCGTTATATTAAATTATTCATTACATATTAGGCTGCATTGTAAATTGCCAAAATGGCAATGTAGAAAAGCCCGTCCGAAGTACCGCCCTCAGGTAAAAGCCGAGGCCCTAAGGAAAGTACGTGTCACCAACTGTCACTGTCACTCTAAGTAGAGACCTGCGACCCTCTACTAACTGTTCCCCTCAATTTTCTCTGCAACATAGGGACCATAGGACCGTCCTACGACCCATATTTCTGTGGACAAAAATGTTTCCTTAAATTATCTCCACAATATAGCAAATTAAAAAATTTTTTTGGCCAGGGTCGATCTTAGGACCAACCTAGGGCCCTAAGTAAAGACCTACGGCCCTAAGTAGAGGCCTTGGTCCCAATTTTTTTGTTGAGTACGGTCAGGCATTTGCTTACCACTCAAATAGAAAAATTATCAAAATCGGTAGAGATTTACTCTAGTTATGTCTATAAGATCTAAAATCTCTTAAGCGGCCCTAGCTCGGCAGCCCTTGGTCCAAACTTGCCCAAAATTGAACTAGACCTCACTTTTTCGATTATATTTCAGGGATTTTTTTTTTGAAAATCGTTTTGAAATTTTATGGAAAAAACATTTTTAAGTTTGAGTCCTTGGACTTAGCTAGGGCACTAAAACTGGGTCTATGCTAGGGCCTTACGTGTTTTTTGTACATAACTCGAGTAAATCTTTTCTGATTGTCATCATTGTTTTTTCAAGCGACAGGTCTATGAAAGCCCTACTATTTGCAGAAAAAACGTTTTCGAGATTGGGTCCAAGGATATAGCTAAGGCACTAAAAACGAGTCTCTGCTAGCGCTCTACATGTTACATGTACTTAACTCGAGTAAATCTTTATCGATTTTCAAATTTTGTTTGATCGAAAGGTCTAGGACTGTCTCCCGTTTTATGGCAGAACATGTTTTGATCAGAAACCCTTGGAGTCAGTCAGGACCCTAAAACTGATTTTCTACTAG
Organism: Pseudolycoriella hygida; assembly: GCA_029228625.1. Taxonomy (NCBI): domain Eukaryota; kingdom Metazoa; phylum Arthropoda; class Insecta; order Diptera; family Sciaridae; genus Pseudolycoriella; species Pseudolycoriella hygida. The sequence goes on along the minus strand of CM055404.1, from coordinate 39,224,790 downwards.
GTCCCAACGTGTTTGCTTACATAAATTGGATAAATCCTAACCGATTTTGTTGATTCTTTTTCTATTTGAGAGGTAATCGAGTACCGAATTATATTCAAAAACAAGTTTGGACCCGGTGCCTGTGCTTAGGACTAAAGTGGGCCTCAAGTATGTTCTGAGGTCGGCCCTAACCAAAACAATTTTTTTTGCTATGTTGCAAAGCAAATTGAGGGAAACATTTTTGTCTATGGAAGTATGTGTCAGAGGCCTCTCCTGGAGACCCTTGGTCGGTCCTAAGGTCGGCCCTTGACAATGGTTTTTTCCTATGTTGTAGAAAAAATTGAGATGAGTATTTTTGTCTACTTCGGGGTCAATTTTGTACTTTTTTTACACAGTTTTTTCGGACGGGCTTTTTAATATTGCCCTCCCGGCAATTTTCAATACAATTTAATGTGGACGTAAGGCAATATTTACTTACATTCGAGTCTTTTTGTAATATCAACTCTGTTTGCCACATCTATTTTGATACGTGCGGGTGCCTTCATATGTTTTTTGAATTTGAAAGGGAAAATATGAAACTTTGACAATGACCTAACGGCGTTTATTTGAATTTTGTTCGGAAAATGAGTTGCTGATTATTATAAAAATTATCTTGGTAAATAAAAAATTTCTTCAATTTTTGCAGTGGGTGGCATAGTTCCCAGAATTGCAACTACATTACCACGCTGTATAGCCGAACTGATTCTTTGATTAAAAAATTCTCTTGCATGTAAATTTCCAGATCGATCAATCAGAAGACGTCCCCATCTTTTTACAAATTGTTTCGCAGCATTGCTGTAACTTCCAAAACTTTGAAATTTATTCATTTTTGTCTTCAAATATAACGTTGTATCTTTTACGCTAAAAATCCGAAAATAATGGATTTCTGAACATCTGAGAGTCGAGATTGTGAAGCTCTGGATTCAAGACTTTTTTCGGGGGAAGGGGTAGGGAAATAGCAATTTTTCGTAACTGAATTCATAACTTAACAAAAATTTCAGACTCAAATGAAGTTTATTGCCATCGCAGAGGAAATTCGCAGTCGTTTTGAAATTTACCGCAAGTATTTATGAACGACCCCTAACAAACCATAACTAAAAAGTTTTTTTTTCTTTTACTTTAATAATTAAGGAATATGAATTTCCGGTACACCTTTCTCGATAATTGCAACAACAATAACAGCAAAAAATATGTTCGGATTCTACTAGCAGATAACAGAAGGCATGTGAAACTTGGGATTGAATGTTTTCGGACACGTGTCGTCATAAGCTTATCTACAATTTAAAAAAATCTGTAGGTGCATTATCTACTATCATATATCGCTCCGCAAATTAAACTTCATACTGAGGTCGGAATTATGATATAAACTTCCACACAACACACTTTGCAAAGTAATTCAAAGACTTACTACAACTCCCAAGGGTTTCTTATAAGAAAACTTTGTTCGCCAAAATATAATCAAATAAAAATTAATTCCACTTCAATCAAAAACATGACTACAGTTGTAATGGTAAATTAATCAAAAATAAAACCATAAAATGATTTCTAATGATTAATTGTCGCCGGTGTAAAGATAACCGCTCATCAAATCGTAAATTATAACCATATCTCAAGTGCCTCTACTATGAACTTGAAATCAGACGAACGTACAATTTTTTTGAGATTGAATTGACTATACTTGTTCCGATTTCGCTTGCTTCCATAAAAAATAAATTAGTTCGTATAACAGTGGAAGCGCCATTTTGCTCAAATGCGAAAATGAAAGTGACTTTACCTACTAAAATTTCCTCCTATTGCATTTCTACATTTAGAAATATTCTAATTAACTGATGTTTCTCAAAACCTTAAAGTTGTTCTTGTATGGACACCGAACTGATTACAAATTATTGACAGGATAACAGTTATTAAAACAGTCTCTTGGTGGCGTTTTATATTAAATTAAAAATGTAAATGCAAACTTTCTGTTCCGTGAGCTTTCTTCTGAACTGAAAGTGTTTTGTTAACAGTGTAATGCGAAACATCACATTAGTATAGACCGAGATCCTGCCTTTCATTTAATTCACCGTGTTTTCAAACATGGTCGACTTACCATATTTTATTGTTCTTGACTTTTAGTTATTTTCATACCTAGATGAGGAAAACCAAATTTTTAGGCAGAGCAGCAAAAAATGTGCTTTGAGAGTTATGGTTAAAAACAGGCTTCACTTAACAGACTCACTAAGTTATGCATTGACTTATACTACAACTCATATTCTTGTATCTCGTTTTTTTGCCTGAAAACTTATATTTATTCGTGAAAATTCGCTTCAATGGTTCCGTTAAGTGAAGTTAGACAATGCATACCTTAAGCAGCTATCCGAAGAAATATTGACGAAGACAATTCACATAATTAATAATCACATTTACGGATCATGACATTGTCACTTCTAGTGTTCTGTATAAAACCTAATTCGACTTTTTGTTTGTAATGACGATGTCCACTGGATTGATAGATATGCTGTGTAAATTGAGCAACTTATATTATGTAAGCAGCACCGTTTATGTTAAATAAATGTTTCTCTCTCTGAAAAAGGGGGAAAGGTTGATAAGGAATGAAACGTTGAACAGTCCACTTTTCTTTATCAAACGTAACATGCCAAGACCAACGAAAGTTAAACAAATTCGTTGAAAAGAACCATTTACGACCTGCAGGTATGTAAATTTCATTTAACGTGTACCCACTCGGTAAGTTGATTTACACAGTGTGCGATGCGATAGGTAAATGGTTCATAACGTACGTGTAGTCAGAGTAGTCGGTAAATCTTATGCGACGTGTTTGTTTTGATATGGTAAAAGTTTGTGATTCTCAAATTTCTTAAATTTGTGGTATTTTACGGAAACGATTGTCCTGCCTATGACATTACTCAATTCTCGGCAAAACATGTGTTCCCTAAAGCCGCCTATAAGTTCTCAATAAAGATGAAAAACTTGAATTAAATCTCGATACTAAACAAAAATTTAACCGACAACTAAAGTCATTTCATAGAAACATGAATGAATTGGCACGCGGAAACTTTGATTCGTTCGTAGAGTGAACATAACAAAATTTGAAACTTGAATTGATTTTTATGAAATAAGATGTTTTGTAGATTTCAACTTACCTTGTGGGTTACACGTTAAAACATAGTACAGAGGAACACTGTTTATGAGTAATATTACAAGTGTGCCCCTCCGGGGCTCGTTACCGTAAACATCGCACACCTGTAATATTACTCATAACAGTGTTCCTCTGTAATATACTATTACGTTAGTAAAATTAGAAAAGGAGGGTTTTTCGAGATTACCTTGGGGTTTCACTCACTCTACCCGTGTTACGACAAACGAAATTCAATCGTCCAAAGGAAACCAAAATAACTTTTTCATTCCCAGGAAAGGTAGAGTCTTCAAAGAATTACCCAGCCAATAAAACTGAGGATGTCGTAGGCGCTGTCAAACTTTTGTGTGAAAATTCGGACATTGTCTTCAAATCATCAGTCAATTTAATTGACAAACAGAACAATGTCTACAATAGGATCAGTTTGACTAAAACATTCTGTGCGCCTGCATTAAATGTAACGTTAAGATCATTACACAAAGATAAGCTTAGTACACACATCCGACCGTAACCAAAATTTCCATACATTTTTTCGGTTAACCGTACAATTCGACCGAAATTTGACATAAGTTCAATATATTTTCTGTTAAAATTTCGGTTACGACAGATGTGTGTACTTAGCTATAGACGCAATTAGCTGAGTCTCTTGGAAGTGAAATCCGGTCAATTCCAACTGTCAAAGTGACGTTTTAAACGTCAAACAGAAAAAAGTTTTTCGAAATATCCAAAATCTGTTTATTTTTCCTTGATTCTATAGGCAGTACCCCTTCTCATTTGGTTTCTTTTTTGGATTGTAGTGTTGTTTTTCTGGTAGATAATCGAGCCTAGATCAATGTTTACAAAGATCACTTTTCAAAAAAATGTGCCGCGGATGACTTTTGTTAATCTATTTCAAAGAGTTGGTTAGAAAGAGACAGATATAGTTGGTCTCTTTCTAATTAACGCTTTAGAATATAAAAACAAAAGTCATCCGCGGCTGCATAGCTCCCATTTTTTCGAAAAATGATCTTCATAAACGCTGATCTATTATCGATTCAATTATCTACTAGAAAAAAAACTCCACAAGCAAAAAAAAAGAAATCAATATGAAATGAGAAGGGCTAATAGGCAGTTCTCAACGACATTAGATGGCAGCACATTCTATGCGCGTGACGTCTGGATCAGACTAACTTATTTGAGGATTTTGACATTTGGAGCAGACTATCTTTAGTTCATTATATCGACGTTATTATAATGATTATAGATGTCGCACTTTTCGTTGAGAATGGCCAATACCCTAATAGAATCGAGGAAAAATAAAGAGGTTTTGGATATTTCAAAAAAAAATTGTTTGACGTCTAAAACGTCACTTTGACAGTTGGAATAGACCTGGCTTTGCTCCCAACTCAACTATCATCAGAAACATTTCAATCTTTTTACACACTTTCGATAAAAATGTATTTCGCATCTCATATCGTCTCGTTACATTTACAAAAATTAACTGAGAATTCTCTTACAATACATAAAGAATCCTCGGTAAAATAATATCGTCACTTTCACAATTCCCAACAAATTGCAATTACATCGTCGCCCTGTAGACAATTTTCTTTTTGCGTGAACTGTCAAAATTCATTCTTAAAACATGCGCGATTCCATTCATCTCATCTACACACAACGAGTGAATTTGAAAAACCATGTGTACGTATATTTTATGAATCAGCACAGAAAAATATACAATACGATTCAATGTGTGTGTCCCTCCGTCTCAAAGTGACAGTAGATAAACGAATAGTGTAATAAGTAAAATATTCGTGAATTTCGTGTAGACAAGTAGAAATTTGTGAAGGATTTAAAACCGCTTTTGTGAAGGAAATTGTCACGAATAATTTGTGAAAATAGCATCGCGGATCGTCATTTACATCGAAACATCGGACGATTCAGTTTTCACGTTGATATCGTCACTGATTTAAACGAAATTGTCTCGTACAATTCGAACACTGAATTACGTTAGAGAATATTATTGATTTTGTTCTAAAGTGCGTTTTTCATTTTGCGGTTGGTGAACTAGTTACATTAATATTTGGTTGTGTAAATGATTTTCGTTCTAATTTCAAACATTTTCATAAAAAATATTCCAATAAAGAGGAGTTTTCATTGAATACTTTGTGATCGAAAAAGGAAAATGAAAAATTTTCTCTGTCTAAGTTGTTCCACTCGACACCATGATTGATCGTCAGAAATCTTAATCTAAACTTCCTACCGATAAGTAAAAGGTTATTCGAGATTTTTTTATTCATTCGAAGAAATAAATGAGTAAATTAATTAGTTTTTTTTATAATTTAGTGAAATGATTCACTACACAGCCATATGCTTCGCCTAGTCCCCATACCACGTTGACACTCATACAATAGTTAATTTTTTTCTGTGAATGAAAGAAGAGAATTCGTGGAAAAAAATTTCGACAGAATTGCTAAATATTTGAACATTATTCTCAGATAAGACAATGACAGCACCAAAATATCAGTCATTTGTCGCCAAACTCACATAGTGTTTCGTTGAGAATATAATTCACGTTTTGTACTTAGAAAAATTCTCAAAGAAGTGTAAAGCTGACTACCTTTTTACGTGCGCTTGTTGAATAAAATTACATCACACCGCACGTTACTAATCTGTTTGCGTGCTATTTCCATATCTATACCGGAATTGTGTCAGTTTTTACTTTAGAAAAATTCACTGAATCAATTTACGTTTGCAAAGTGCAATTTATGTGGTGAATCAGGTAACATTGAATAAACCCACATAATAAATTATGAGAAGGTCTTGTGCCCATTGTGAGTTTAGGAGCGTAGATTTTATTAGCATATGTATGTTACATGTTCTGCAAATTCGCATAAATAATGCACAAATAATTTCTTTTCCAAAGTGGTAAAATGGGGACTTTCAAAGTGGCTTCAATTTTCAAAGGTTCATTGTTTGTTTTGATGGGAGGAAACATTTTTATGACTTAGCCTTAAGGTTGCTATTGGTTTATGCGATGGAGTTATATTGCTGAAATGAGAATAGGTTTCACTAATCATCATAAAAATCTGAGGCGCTCATTAGGGATCTCTAGGCTGTCGTCGCAACTCACTAACTCACTAACTCACTAACAAGAGAGATAATTTTTCCTGTGGCGCCAAATGGCACGGGTACTCTTCTTTCTAGGTAAACTTTTTTCCCCAAATTACCTGGAGTATTTTCAGTAGTACATTTTGGAAAGGAGCATTAATTTAGAGTCATATGACTGGCCCCTTAAGCGCACCTCCCAAAAATGTGAGCTGTCAATAGGAAGTTTATTTTTTCAAGAAATCTCATGAAATTGCTTTTTCTTTCACACAAAATATTGTATTGATACAAAAACATCAAAACCATTTTTTTTATTTTCTGAGAAAAGCTTCTAGTGGGGGAAATCGAGAAAGTCACTTTTCCGCCATTTTGGGGGTTTTCTACTTCCATAAGATACCCAATTAGGGGCAAGTCTCTGAAACTATTTCTTTATTATAGGCCAATTCATTATCTTTCAAACGATGCCAAACTCAATGTTTTACAACAAAAGTTCCTTTTTTGGCGACTTTCAAAGCAAGTTTGTGTTGAGGCACAAAAGAGATGAAAACTTTGTTAAAATTGAAAAACTAAGTAAACCTTGATCAAAACATAACCAAAGACCCGTGCGTATCAGAATAGATGTGACAAACAGAATAGATGTGGCAAGTAGAACAAATCTTGCTCGAACTTATTTTAATATAGTAATAAGCAAACAATCCAACGTTTTATGTTCTTTTATAACTATAAGAATTTCAAAGAAGAACATCTCAGACCATTCTATGCAACTTTGCCTTTGGAAGCAATTTTGTACCTCTTATAGTTCTAGAGATATGGATCATCCCTCCCAGTTCTAGAAGTGGTCATATCCCAGGATTGAGGCATTTTTACCCAAAACCCTGAGACACGTGTTTTCTAAAATTTTATTCTCTACAACTTTGCCTTTGGAAGCAACTTTCTATCTTATAGTTCTAGAGATATAGACCGACCGACCCCTGGCCCGATTCCCACAAAATGTTTTTCCCAATTTCCTGATATCAAATCCTTTCATTTGACACCAATTTGAGCAATTTCCGTGCTATACTTGCTGAGATATTTGCGAAAAAGCTTCACCGACCCTCGAAAAACCATGTTTTTGGTAACTTCCTCGACCATATCTCCGGAACCACTTGATCGATTTTGCTCATCTTCGAACGTGAGGCATGTATCTTTCAGGGAAAAAAAAGTTTAGGGTGATCAGTTGAAAAAAAAGGTGTAAACGGACGGACGGACATTTTTTTTATTGTTGTTTCGTCATATTTAGACGATAATAAATGCATCCCCCCAAATGCCACCTCGATCTACCCCATGTTACATTGAAATTGTTTGTAGTAAACGTATAGGCCCTTCGTACTTCGTACGGGTCCAAATATAGCCAAACGCCACCTCACTGTAAGAGACTCCAAAACATAAATTTTTATCGTAAAACATTGAGCTTGGCATCATTTGAAAGATAATGAATTGGGCTATAATAAAAAAATAGTTTCGGAGACCTGCCCCTAATTGGGTGTGTTATGGAAGAAGAAGGCCCCCCAAAATGGCGGAAAAGTGACTCTCGATTTTTCCCCAGTAGAAGCTTCTCTCAGAAAATTAAAAACAAAAAGTTTTTGTATCAATACAATATTTTGTGTGAAAGAAGAAGCAATTTCATAAGAATATTTGAAAAAATAAACTACCTAGCTGTCAAATTTGTCTAATTTTTTTAGAAGAGAATGTTGCGTAAATAATAAATTATTCAAAATTATAGCTATGAGATGATAACTCTTACACAAAGTATTAAGGTAGAAGTTTGCTCTAAAATAACATCGCAAACGAATTTGGAATGCGACGATTTTTGAGAGCAACTTTCGACCTTCAAGCTCAAACTTTTTGAATTCTGATTCATCTATTATTCGTGTATTATTCATTATTATTACATTATTACACTACATGAGCTCTAATATTGAACAATTTGTTATTTACGCAGGGTTCTGTTCTAAAAAAACATCGCAAATTAATAGTTCACATTTTTGTAACGTGATCTTTAAGTATAGGTTAGATATCGAGCTACGAGTAAAGGCAGTGGCGCCTACTTTAATGAACAAGTTTAGAATTGGCACTAGCCCTGGTAATTGTCCAAAAGAATAGTGTGAGAATAAATGGAAGTAGTTAGAGATGAGCGGGTTGCCCGAAACTTCGAAAAACCCGACCCGAACCCGAACCCGAATTGTTTTTTTCGGGTTTCGAAAATTTTAATCGGGTCGGGCTCGGTCTGGGCCGGGTTTGGAAATAGTTCGGGTTTCGGGTTTCAAAAAATTTTATCGGGTCGGGTTCGGTCCGGGTCGGGTTGTTTTATCATTTTATTCGGGTCCCGATCCTTTATTGACTTTTTATATTTGACAAAACTCGTCTAAATTTTATCATCTTACATTACACGAATTTTGTTTCAGTGTAAGGTCCGTGAAGAATGCAGACGTCGGGCCTTGAAATAATTTTTGTTTCGAAGTAATTTGGGTTGTGAGTTTCGAAAAACTTGAGTGTCTGGTTCGGTCCGGGTCGGGTTTAGAAACAATTCGGGTTTCGGGTTTCGAAAAATTTTATCGGGTCGAGTTCGGTCCGGGTCGGGTTTTCGAAAAATGGTCGACCCGCTCATCTCTAGAAGTAGTTCAGACATTTCTTCAACATTGCCACACTGAAAACTCTTCTGACACCACGTACTAACGATCTGGAATGAAAAGAAAATTAAGAAATCAGTATTTTTGGTAGATTTTATTTTCATTGCACCTTTTTTGAGTGATGGAACTTAGACTACGAACAGTCCAATAATTTTCAAAAATGCTAGGAAGCGCTTCTACAGGTTATATTGGACTCTGTAAAATAAGCTTATCTGTGTGAATGTATCTGCGCATACAATTCTACACAAAGAAGAGTTTGTGCAGTACGAGCTGCATACGATGTATGCGCGTATGCAATTACGCCGCTAGTAGAACAACTAGAAGTGGTATTGTATGTACATTGTACAAGTACGTAAAAGGTATTATCTGACGACAACAATGTTTCTTTAACGAGACGGCGCGTACTTCAATAAACCATTGAAATGGGTATAGGAAAGTAACGATAGAGTGAAGTCAAAGAAGTTGATTCCCTTGATGCAGCTAGGTGCAGTAAGGTGTACTTCGGTACAGTGAGCTGCAGTGAGGATAGAGGCGATCAAAGAAGACTACCAAATGATTTGAGAGAGTAGGTGCGAAAGCACAGCTCCTCCCCGAAGTAATACTGTTAGGCGGTTCCCAGGAGAAGAGAGCATGGAGAGTAAGGAAGGAGGTTTTAGTTGGTAGGTCATTGAAGACTGGAATCCAACAATACCTTGGTACAGGAGGACCGGGCGGTGTGCAAATAGTCGGTATCTTTGGTATTGAGGATGCCGGGAAATTTTTTGGCGAAAATTTGGATACCGGGAAATGTGTGAAGAAAATATTAAAATTCGCCTTAGGCGAATTTAAAGTTTTGAAGTAAAGCTCACTGAAAAAAGTAATGTTCGGCTCACCGGGAAATAAAGCTGATAGGGGAATTTAGCACACCGGGAAGTGCAGCTCATCGGGAAGTACAGTTCACTCGGAAGTCGTTCGGCTCACCGGGAAATAAAGCTGACAGGGAAATTTAGCACACCTGGAAGTGCAGCTCACCGGGAAGTACAACACACCGGGAAGTACAGCTCACCGGGAAATAAAGCTGACACGGAAATTTAGCCCACCGGGAAGTCGTTTGGCTCACCGGAAATATAACTGATTATCGACTGAAGACAGTCTTCAGTTAAGCTTTTTGAGAAGAATTTAAATTTAATAGTCTTATTGTGAAGTTTTAACAAAAACAGCCATAAGCATCAAAAAATGAGTGAAATAACGATACAAGAAGAATTGGTGTGGAGCTCTCATTGTTTTCCATTTCTTCTTTGAATCGTTCTAGTTTTTAAATTTAATTGGCGTTTTCGCTAAAACTTAATTTTCTATAACCTTGTCTTGGGAAACAACTTTGTAACTGCCATAGTTCTAGAGAAATGAGTCATGTGGCTATATCTCAGGCTTGGAATATTTTTCGGGAAAGCCCTGGAACAGGTGTTCACTAAAAATTAATTCTCTACAACTTTTTCTTTGGAAGTAAGTCAATATATTTCATAATTAACCAAATATTGACGAAAAAACATCTCCTATCGTATATCGCTGAGAAAAAGAATTTTGTCCATTCCGTGGGTTCCAGGGCCCGAACCCCTGAACCGATTTCCATAAAAATTATCCCAGTTTTGTGACATCAAATGCTTTCATTTGACGCCAAGATGAACAATTTCCGTCGGGTTCCTACTTGTCGATATATTTGCGAAAAAGATTCACTGAACCTCGAACATCCATGTTTTCGGACACCTTTTTGACCATATCTCCACCACTTGACCGATTTCGCTCATCTTTGAACTTGAATCATAGGATACATGTATCTTTCAGGGGAAACAAATTTCGAAAAAAAGTGGAGACGGACAGACGGACAGACATTTTTTTCCCTGACTCGTCATCTCTAGACGATAATAAATGTAGCCCTTCAACTCCCTCCTCGATCTACCCATGTTACAATAAAATTGTTTGTAGTAAACGTATAGGACCACTGTCCTTCGCACGGGTCCAACGATAAAATCCCTGCGCTCATTTCGCTCGCGTATCTACGATGATGATATATGGATATGTATCAGTCCATAAGGCCGAAAAAAACCTCGCCACCTAGTTGTCTGCTTTTTCTGAAAACGGCGCGATCACACATCACAAAATTACATATTTTTATTTTAAAAAATCTTCGCCTGCGGCGCTGCACTCGAATCCTACATATAACCATTCAATTCAAAAATTTCGCAAGCGGTGATTAAACAAATTCTTCGATTCACCTACAGAATAAGTGCAAAGACAGTCTAAAATTTCGCCTGCGGCGCTAAACCTTAGGATCAAATGAAACAACATCAAAATTGTTCATCTGCCATTTCAGTATCACAATTTTGGACAATGTTTTCTACCCTTCCCCCTCCCCTGGGTCCAGAATTTCTCCCTACGGCACTGAAATCAATATTTTCTCACCAGGAAATCAATATTTTCTCACCGGGAAATCAATATTTTTTCACCGGGAAATTTTGTCAAATTTCACGGATACCGGGAAATGTGGTAAAATCGGATTTTGGATACCGGGAAGCAGGGCCTATTTTCGAGAATTTAGTTCTCGAAAATTCCTGAAAATTTCCCAAATTAATTTTTTGGATTTTTTTGTAATTTTAATTTCCGAAAATTCCTCGGAAATTTTTGTGAATTTTTGTGAATTTTCGGGAATTTTAATTAATTTTCGGGAACTTTTAGGAATTTTCGGGAATTCAAATTCCCGAAAATAGGCCCTGTCGGGGAGAAAACATTATTTACACACGCGGGACCGGGTATCTATGAAGATTTCCTCACCCTTATAATAAAAGGTGTAGTGCTATCGACATACGGACAAACAGAAATAATTTTTTTTAGATTTATCAGATTGGGTCGGTCCATATCTGGTCCTTGAAACACAGAACTGATGATCCTTTGTTTCGTACCCCGTTCATCATGTAAATCTCAAGAACCTCCCTCCCTCATAGGCGCTCCAATAGATAGCGAATTCCGACCTCACCCAGCTCTTCATTGCTTTCACGCATGCCGAGTGTGGGATGGGTATAAGAGGTTCCGGTCCGCAACTCAATGTTGCCAAGCCTCTTCTCGCTAGCTCATCCGCTTTCTCGTTTCCCTCGACACCAGAGTGTCCGGGAACCCAGACCAGCGTGAGCTGATTTCTCAGTCCCATCCGGTTCAGGGTTTCCTTCAGTTCTTTTATCTGCTTGGATGTCACGACAGGCGATATAAGCCTCACTGTCAGAACAGACTGTCACGTTTTCTCCACATGCCTCTGCTGGAAGTGCCTCCTGCGCTCCCATCAGTGCCGCGAAATTTTCAGCCTGAAAAACATCGGCGTATCCACCTAGGTGGTACCATCTTTCCGCCAACGGTTCCGGGGAAAATACCCCGACTCCGGTGCCTTCTGAAGCTTTAGAGCGGCAGCTTGGCCGGACCGACGGACAGGAATATATAAATATAAATATAAAATAATAAATCGCAAAAACGTAACCTGTGAGATAATGGTGTATTTTCGAGGCTTTAATAGTTTGTTGCAACACCATACTTTACTTGTGTCTAACGAATTAAATGACGTCATGTGTAAAAAAGGAAAAAAGGAAAAAATTTTGAATTATGATGTCATTTCTGATTCTGATGATTTGATTATAAAGTTGTAAGAGAGAAATCATGTTATTATTGTAGCACAAGCTGTTGATATTATTGGGACGAATAAGAGAAGATCGAAAATCATGAACACAACCTTTTTAAAAGAATTGATGAAAATAGTTTATGTCAAAGTTTCACAGCTTTCGTATAGGGACAATTTTATCTGAAGAACGAAACGTGACAAACTTGAGATAAAATTTTATTGCAAAACTTAGTACGTAACTTTTTAAATGTGAGTGTGCAACATGTTATTAAAACAAGTTGCCTGCAGACAATCGATACCATTGTTTCATTAAGCACGTATGTCTTTCTAGTTAAATATCAAAGAACTCACTTCTTCTGCATTTAAAGATGAAATTACGAAACTTTACCCTAGTAGATGAAAGAAGCATTTTCTAATTATCGAAAGAATTGTTTCTTCTGCCAAACCAACGTTTCCTTTAACTTGAAGAACGGTTTTTTGATTACTTCAAGCATTGAATATGTTTTCTTTCTCAGAAATGAGAACATGAATGACGAAGTAATCTCAATTCAATTATCGATTTTCCTTTAGAACATACTTTTCAATACACAATAGATGAATCTCCTCGAAAAATGCCCTGGTTATCTACAGACCTCTCAGTGAATTTAGAGAACTCCCATTGAGTTTTCAAATTTCCCACATCTTACGCTGCTGTTATAAAATTTCCTCATCACTAGTCCTAGAATGCAGAGACCGAATCCAATATCTCTCCACCTTACGTCAAGTTATTCTGGCCTGGGTACCAAGTCATATAGGAATCGCAGGTAATGAACAAGCTGACGAACTAGCTAAGGCAGCCTCGTCCTCCTCTTTCGTTGGTCCTGAACCAAGTATAGCAGTGTCAGCCTCTACTCTGTTTAGATTAGTGTCACGATGGAAAGCGAAAACCTTCTCCCACTACTGGGAATCATTGAACTACGCTAGCCACGCCAAAAACTGCATTAGAATAAACAAAAACCATTCCAAAGAATTACTCTCTTTCTCCAAACGTGACGTCAAGAGGCTAACAGACATTCCAACAGGACACTGCTCTCTTAATAAGCACTTGCACACTATGGGCTATGCTAACAGTCTACTGTGTGACAGGTGTGGAGACATCAAATCCGTCGAACATCTCCTCTGCTATTGTCCCGCCTTTATTATGGCACGAGCAAAATACTTTGGTTCATATACTGTGAACCCGAAATTCATAAGAAACCTTCCGCCGAAAACGGTGCTAGATTACTTGAATCACATCAGAAGGGATAACCTCTAACTTCTGTGGGCATGCACAACAGGCCCATTAGCGGCCGAGGTGCAAGGATCTGCCAGTTGGCGTTACTACCAATTATAATCCTATCCTATCCTACACTGCTCTACAATAGTACTATGCTCTACAATCTTATAGTTCTCGATAATAGTTCTTTATTTCTGTAGGTCTGCGTCCCAATGGTGGTTTACAGAATTCTATAAAATTTCCGAATTTCAAGCTAAGCGAGAATAGGGTTTTCAGTTTACCCTTTTACGTTTAAAAATTTCCCAAGAGTCTGTCTGTACTTTTCCCTATGTTCCTCGTTCTCGCTTTAATTTACATTTCATTAAATATCAACGTAAAAATCTCAAATCGCCGAAAAAATTTCCGCGCATGAATCATTCTTCGAAATTTTCCTACGACATTCACATACGACATACGACTGTAAAGTCCATTCACACATATTCACATTTTCCAACCGAAACGATGTAATTACATCGATCGAATTCGAACTCAATTTGTGTAAATGAACGAGAACGAACGAAAATAAATCAAATGATCTTGTATAACGTAGAGAAGATTATGCGTTAATGAGGTACACATAACGAATTTGATTAAATGAAGTCTTGGGTCATCGATTTATCATTTTTTAATCGTTTTTCTTTTTCTGTTGTACTTGAATTGCGAACTGATGTCGTGTGCTAATTTTTGCAATAGATTCGTTCCATAACAATTCAATATTTTCTTGATGTAAAACTGTGACATGAAATCTAGTTTCATTCAATGTTTCTTCAATTCATTATTATAGTTAATATGAGCCGAGGTCTGAGCTCCTACACGACACGTTTATGAAGAAAATTGCTTTACTCAAGTGAAGAAGAACAACAAAAATTAACATTTTGAATGACACTGTCCGTCGATTCGCTAGTTCGCCGTGAATTTCAAATAAAAGCCATCAATATGAGTTTCTTTCGAATGAACAGTTTAAATCGTGCTCTTAGAAGTCCTAAATTGAAAAGTATTTTTCAAATAGAATTGTTAATTTGAATGAATGAACTCTTAAGTGAATTTGTTAACTGATTGGTCAGCGACAAACAAACCAATAATTTCGTTTGATTTACGGTTGACACAGCGCAAAGAGACGAATCAAAAGAAAAAAGAAAAACTTGAACTTAATTGGGTAATTTAAAGATAGTGTATAACCAAAATCGTTGAGTGCCTTTTCATCAATAAACAAGACAATATTCTAATTAAATTGGGCCGATTGTGTCTGTGATCTTAACTCTTTTGTTCTAAATGTCAAGGACGTTACCAATTCAAAGAACTTTCGAACAATTGTCTTAAAGTGATATTATTAACAACGGGCGACATATCGTTTTATCTGAAGTTTCATCAAAACGTAATGATTTGTGGAAGTGAATCTATAGATTTGTATTATTTGAAGTACTACATCGATCGAGCAACTCAAATCAAATCATTGGAATCGACACGATCATCCAGCCAAAATTCGAACGCTGCTAATCCCAAAGCATCGCTAGTTTTCAATAATTCAACATTTATTTCATCCGACACCGTTGCTGGAATTCTTAATATGCTTATTGTTCGCTTGGCCATTGGTTTGTCACTTGTTGGATGGAGAGTGAAACCAGATCCCGGTGACTGACATCAGATAATCAGCATCAATTCGGTTTCATCAATAGACTGACACCTTCTACCTAAGAATAGATAGCACAACCGCATCGTTCTACAGAGCATTAAATGGCGATTTGTTAAAATTTTATGAGAAAGACTATACTGTTCACTCAGTCTAGCGGTTCCGATATTAGAGTTTTTGTGATATCGACAAGTCGGGAAAGACAATATCGATGTGAATACAGGAAATGATCAAAGACACTAAATTTTAAGTGAAGAATAGTTAAACATAAATATTCGATTTACTAGACTATGCAAGAAAACCCCCTAAAACGTATAAAACGTGTTATCTTTGTGTGATTAAATCTTAGTGTGCTGTTATTTATTTAGCGTCTAACACGAAATAATTTTAACTTTCACAATGCCTAACGTTAAGCCAGCGTCAACTGCGCGTGAACATTTGCAACGAAGACAGTTCAACATGTTTCCGTTTGGAAGACGGGCTCAGAGTTTACAGAAAAAAGATATTGAAAATATCGAACAAACGTCGGAGTTACTAAAAGGTACTGCAAACTACGGTTTTACTGCGATGTCGGCCTATGTCAAAGAATACAAAATTTCATTCGTGATATGACAAGCGACAAAAAATGACGTGTTATGCACTTAACATCTAAATTTTGTATACATTCACATAAGCCGTCGACGCGACGTCGCACTGAATGTATATTTTAACCCGAGAGTGAATTTCGTTAATGTAACCATGGCAAAAAAAAGTATCACTACAAGTTCTAATACCCCAATACCCCTAATAGAGAGTTTGGGCAAGGCCACTTATAGCCAAATTTATATATGTTTATATGTTTATGTTATAAGTTAATATTATAAGTTTATAGCCCAGGTCAGTATTGTAACTGATCCAGACCAATACTGATTAATTTCACAATTGATTTGAATTCGTAGCTTTGAAACTGATCAGTACTGATCCTTATCAGTTTTAAAACTGATCAGTACTGATTCTTATCAGTTTTAAAACTGATCATTACTTATAAAGATCAGTTTTGAAACTGATCAGTACTGATTCATATCAGTTTTCAGACTGATCAGTACTGATTCGGATCAGTTTCAAAACTGATCAGTTTTAAACTTATCAGTATCAGTTTTGAAACTGATCAGCATTGATCCGGATCAGTTTCGAAACTGAGCAGTACTGATTCGGATCATTTTTAAAGCTGATCAATACTGATCTGTGTCAGCTGTATAGTGATATGGGCTATAAACTTATAACTTGTACCGTAAACTTGTAACTTCTTATTTATAATTATAACTCATAGTTCGTAACGTAAACTAGTAACTTTTAACGTTATAGCTATATGTAAATGTTATAAATTTGGCTATGAGTCGCAGTACGTATCAGAAAAGATGTGGCAAACAGAGATGATGTTACAAATAGACCCGAACGTATTTAAGTTAATATTGCCTTAACTCTTAAGTGTATGAAATGACATCCACAAATTTAATTGGAAATTGCCGATAGGGCAATATTGAAACACCCGTCCGAAGCAACGAACGGTGTAAAAAAAATCTCCCGAACGCGCAAAATTGATCCCCAAATAGACAATAAGGTTCGCCTCAATTTTCTCAACAACATAGGAAAAAACCTTTTTTTAGACTAGGGCCCTCATGAGAGGCCTCGGAAAAATACTTCCATCTACAAAAAAATGTTTCAATTTTCTCTGCAACATAACAAAAAACCATTTTTTTTGTCTAGGACCATAAGGAAATGCCTCGGACATGTACTTCCATAAACAAAAATGTTTCCCTCGATTTGCTCTGCAACATAGCAAAAAAAAAATTTTTTTGGTTAGGGTCGACCTTAGGACAGACCTGATGCCCACTTCGGCCCTAAGCACAGGCACCGGGCCCAATTTTTTTAAATATTATTCGGTACTCGGTTACCTCTCTAAAAGAAGAAGAATCAACAAAATCAGTTAGGATTTATCCAATTTATGCAAGCAAACACGTTGGGCTCTAGTAGAAACTCAGTTTTAGGGTCCTGACTGAGTCCAAGGGTTTCTAATCAAAAAATTTTCCTCCTAGACTTTTCGATTACAAAAAAATTTGAAAATCGAAACTCGAGTTATGTATACAAAAAACATGTAGGGCGCTAGCAGAAGCTCGTTTTTAGTGTCCTAGCTAAATGGAAGGACCCAATTTCAAAAAATTTCTTCCACAAATTGTTGGGCATTCATAGACCTGTCGATTAAGAAAACAATTATGAAAATCGGAAAAGATTTACTCGAGTTATGTACAAAAAACACGTAGGGTCCTAGCAGAAACTCGTTTTTAGTGCCCTAGCTAAGTCCAAGTACTCAAACCCAAAAAAGTTTCTTCCGTAAATTATCGGCCATGCCCAGGTCTTTCAAACAAAAAAAAAAATGAAAATCGGAAAAGATTTACTTGAGTTATGTACTTACAAAAGACCAAAAACCACTTAAACAGCCCTAGCTCGGCGGTACTTGGGCCGACAGTGACCAGATTCAGTGAAAAAAAAGTTTTTGAAAATCGGTTGTATTTTACACAAGTTATCGCGGTGACGGACGGTCGGACTGACTTTTTTTTATTGCTGATTTGTCATCTAAGAACCATGATCGATGCTTCCCTCTACTCTCGTGTCGAAATTAGGATGGTGACAAACGTCGTGGTAAACTCATAAGACCCTTTTTCGAAGAACTTCGTTCTTCGTACGGGTCTATATAACAATATAGGGTAAATGCACCAGTTATCGGCCATGTAGTAGTCCCCGGCCAGCACTAGTAATCGGCCTTATTTCAATGCGAAATGTGGCTGGTAACTAGTGAAACTATGGTTTGGCCGCAAAGTACGACATGGCCGCTCACTGGTGCATTTACCCTAATTAACCTTTTACAAACGGACAACATGTGTCATCAAAAAACACACACCTTTCCTTTGAGGATTTATTATTATTTGTGTGTTGCTTTGTATTAGATGTCATACGATGGACGATGCCATCCACGCATCAGCTTCTGTAAAAGTATACTGAATTCCGTGATGAGATGCGTAAACATAATACTGGTATGAATTACTTAAGTGTTTATTTTAACCTGATGTATAGACGCAACTCATCATGAAAAGTCGGTCTATTCTAACTGTCAAAACGCAGTCAAATTTAGAAAACAGACGCGTAAGGGGCCATTCAAAAAGTGCGCACCCTAAAAAAGACAAATTTTGGACACCTCTTCCTTTCCCCTTGCACGCAAAAATATATGAAAAAAACTCAGAATGTGTAGGGCGCACGCTTTTTTCAACCCCCCATCCCCCAAAAAAGCAAGCGCACTATTTGAATGGCCACTAAGTAGTGTTTCGTTTAAGAAACGTGAGAAAAGTTCAGTCATAATATTAACGACTTTGACGTTTGAAACGTCATTTTGACAGTTGGACCGAGTTTCCATCCCAAGAGACTCAAATAATTATTAAATTTTATCCGATTATGTTGATGCTATCAGAGTCTAAGTATTTTAACGGAAATGACTTGTGTGCCATTGACGAAACGTTTTCCTACATTGTTCAAAAGTTACGTGATAAATTTCTCTAATTGTAAAAATTTACAGAACAAAGTTTTGGGAATTTAGATTCCTTAGGTAGATCCCGTTCAATATAGAATCACACAGCTCAACCACATTCTTGCTTTATGTTACGGACTGATTCATTCTAAATATCTAAATTAACTGGAAAATAACGACTCATCAAGTATGTAGTTTACGTCATTAATGAGCATTCTAGTCATATTGAACAATAAACATCGAAGAAGTCGCAACGTATATTAACGAACATTGTGCGTACACGTTTCGAAAAGTACAAGTGACCACATGTAAATAGCCGATAACATAAGTGTGATTACGACTCGATATCGCCTTTATGTTTACACATGTTTACTAGCTGTTTTCATGGGGTCATTTGTAATGTATTATTAGATAACAAAATCTGCCTAAAACTTTGTTGAGATTAATTTTGTGGGGTTTCGGTACCTGAAGTATGTTAAAAAATGTCGCCTCACCTAACGATTCCAATGTAACGGACAATAAAATATAAAATGACCTTCCTGCCATTACGATAATTCCAGCATATCGGACAAAAATATTTATGACTTACGAGCAAAATCGCTTATCTTTCAAATTGATTTTAACAATCATTTTCTGTTCATGTCTTGACTAGACGTGTGCGCCGGTCTTTTGTCGGCGTAGTATTCAAAATTATGTATAGCCTTTGCGCTACACTCTAGAGGGTTACAATGTTCTACAAAAATGTGCAGGATACGTGTATCTAGTCGGCGTGTCAAGACCATTTTATTCCAAAATTTCACTGTCAATAGATATTCGAGGAACGCCGATGTTCTTTTGGTATTCGGCGGAAAATGAGCTGAAATGTCGGCGTACCTCGAATATCTATTGACAGTGACATTTTGGAATAAAATGGTCTTAGCACGCCGACTAGATACACGTATCTTGCACATTTTTGTAGAACATTGTAATCTTCTAGAGTGGAGCCCAAAAGCTATAGATAACCTTGAATACTACGCCGACAAAAGACCGGCGCACACGTCTAGTCTTGACAACATTTGTGGAATTTTGCCTTGCATAGTCTGTATGCCTAGGGATCCTTGAAATCACATATCGCTTTGTATCCGTTTCGTTTCCAATTCTTGTAATTTTCAAAATCGATTACAATTTTCTTAAAGGAAAACATTTGTGTGTCGTTAACATGTCATTATCATAATTTTATTTTATTTATCAGTGGCTTCGCAAGGGAGTCATTCCAAAAAGGTTTTAATTTTTGAAATGTTGTTTTGTAATTTACTTAGTTAAGTGAATGATACGTTAAAAACAGTCATTAAATCAGCAAATAAACTTGAGACAAACATTTTTTTTGAACATTGTTTAGGCACCGGCGCTAATGCGTCTACGAACATTTTGTGAAAATGCGAATAAAAATACTTTGATAAATAGAAACCCTTTATGCGTAACCACACAGATAGCAAATCTGTCTGTCTACTGGTGGAATGATTTCACATGTTGTCTGCTTTTCCACTCTTCTGTCTATTTGTGTAATTGCCCGTCTATCTGCCTATTCTATAATTTAAAACTCTGACTTAAGTAAAATCCGAATTCGATAAATCTTTGTTCTCAAAGGAAGATGAGAAATAGCATATAGCAACACATATCAGATATAGAGTTAATAGCCAAGTTTTGTACACAAATATTAAGGAAATGAAATCAATAACGAGCGCGAGTGTTGTAAAAATGTGATATATTTTGTATTGTGTTCGCGTGAACATAACGATGAGTTTCATACACGTTTCTTTCACATTTTACATGCGTCAGATAATTCAGATAGGTTCATAATTGAAAAATGACAAAACTGAAAATTGAATTTAGATCGCTTCTAAATGTTTGTTTTTGGATCATGCAGTAAATTTCCTACGAGTCCAAACAGAATGTACATTTTATGCGCTTTTGTACATAAAAATGTACATTTAATGTGATTGTGTTATCAGGAAGGATAAATCCTCCTTTCTAGTATTAGGGCTTAGAAATTCTCCTGAAAATTAATTTTTTTGTCTTTAGCAAACTTTGTATTACTTCGTATTGGACGTTGCTTTGAATAATAATGCGAAGAGAAGGTGAAAATGTTCTTACGATCCCTTTCTTAGTAAACGAGTAACCTATTTAAAGAGATTTGTGTTCGAAAATTCAGGAAATCTTTACAAAAAATCCTGAAAATCTTATAAAGCACAGTATGTGACAAAATATTTGTCTTCTCTGATTGCCTGTTCCTCTACTCCTACCTCGTCATATAAGTTGCAATGACCCTAAATCTCCTATAGCCTGTAATTATTTTCGCTCATTTGAGTTCATTGAAAGCGACATCTTACAAAGGCTAGATGCAAATTTTTTCATGAAAGAAAAAAATATTTTATTAGCTGAACCACTCTGAAAACTCGTTTTCCCTCACCGGCACTAGCGTTAAACTGCCGTCATTGGAAACTAAAAACTCAGAGCAAATCAGTGAATGTTTCCATCAAATTTCGGTGAAAAAATCAAATTATCCGAGAATATTTTGTTTAATTTTGTCGCCAATTTGATTTTTTTCGGCAAATTTCGTTGAAAATCTCTAAGTTTTTTTTTTACTTATGCTGCGGTATAGTAAAGGGACATTTTAAAGATTAATTAAAACATATGCAAGGGACCCGTGCGTATCAGAATAGATGTGGCCAGCAGAAGGCAATATTGAAAAACCCGTCCGAAGAAACGGTGTAAAAAAGGTCTTCCGAAAGTACAAAATTGACCCCCAAATAGACAAAATACATTTTTTTGTCTAGGGCCGACCTTAGGACCGACCTAGGGTCTTCAGGAGAGGCCTCGGACAAATACTTACATAGACAAAAATATTTCCCTCCACTTTCTCTACAACGTATCCCTCAATTTGCTCTGCAACATAGAAAAAAAATGTTTTTGGTTAGGGCCGACCTTAGTACAGACCTGAGGCCCAATTCAGCCCTAAGCACATGCACTCGGGACTCGATTACCTCTCAAAAAGAAAAGAATCGACAAAATCAGTTAGGATTTATCCAATTTATGTAAGCAAACACGTTGGGCCCTAGTAGAAACTCAGTTTTATGGTCTTGACTGAGTCCAAGGGTAGAAACCCTCAAAAAACTTTCTTTCATAAAATGGGAGACAGTCCTAGACCTTTCGATCAAAAAAAAAAAAATGAAAATCGGAAGAGATTTACTGGAGTTATGTACAAAAAATACGTATGGACCTAGCAGAGACTCGTTTTTAGTGCCGTAGCTAAGTTAGGGTAGGTTGAAGTGGGTAGGGCCCTTGCACCTAAGCCTCTATTGGGCCTGTTGTGCATACCCACAGTTGATTGATTACTCACAATCTTTTGGTGCCGTTGACGATCAAGGATTTTATTAAGCGGTAATCTCCAGATTGAATTGTAGGGCATTATACGACCCAATCCTTTTGCTCTAGCTGTAACATATGCGGGACATTCGCATAGAAAGTGTTTTGTCGTTTCCACCCCACCACAGTTTGGGCAATTCGGGTTGCCGTTGAGTCCTAGTGTGAACAAGTGCTTGTTTAGCCCTGTCAGGACACCTGTTAATCTTCTTATATTTTTCCTACTCAGTGCTAAAATGTATTTTGAGTTTTTTTCATTGATCCTGATGCAGTTTTTTGCTTGTCTTGCCGTCTCAAGAGATTTCCAGTATTTCTGAAAGTGTGATCGTCTCCATTTATCTATTTCCTTCTTATACACTAATGACGGAACACCGGCGAAGGTCTCTGGGCCTATGAAGGGTATAGCCGCTCCTGCTTTCGCAAGTGTGTCCGCTTCCTCGTTTCCTTTAATTTTGCTGTGCCCTGGGACCCAGACTAAGGTGACTCTGTTGTTGTGACAAAGTAGCTGTATGCTTTCTCTATATTGAAAGACCGCTTCAGAGTAGATGTTGTAGGCCCTAGCTAAGTCCAAGGACTCAAAAAAGTTTCTACCATAAATGGTCCATGGCTATTTTCACAAGTTAATTTTAACAGACGTAAAACGTAATTGTAAGCAATAAATTATTCTACGGCATACCTTCAAAACGTACCGTTTTTTTATTTTGTTGTTTTTCTTGAAAAAAATTACAAAATTTTACACCCATCTGACAGCCGCAAATGAACTGACGGAAGTCGAATGTATTACCGAATAGTATTTACTATGTTATGAGCGGTGTGTACGCTGGAAATCAAAAATCATACACTTTTTAGAGTTCTTAAGAGTAATATTGTGATTTGAAATTCAATTTAAATTTCCGCCATCGCACGTTTTTTTTCGATTTCGGCTGCTGCACTAACTGAACTGATCCTTTCATTTATTACTTCAATTAATTTTATAAAAAAAATTTGTGCATTTTTTCGCCATATCGTAGAACAACTTTTTGTTTAAAATAATATTTTACGTCACTTTTGTCGAAATAGCTATGGACCATTGTCGGCCATGCCCAGATCTTTCAAACAAAAAAAATTTATGAAAATCGGAGAAGATTTACTCCACGATCGATGCTCCCTCTACTCCCCGGTCGAAATTGGGGTGGTTACAAACGTCGTGGTAAGCGCATAAGACGGGTCTAAAAAGATCCTGCTGGCAACCTTTTTTAACCCTCGATACGTAACGTTGACAAAATAAGGTTTTTAGAGTTGAAGAAATTACTAATACAAAAAAAATTACACACTTTGCCAGGGAAACTTGAAATGTTCTTCCCTCATGGTGCACCCTCGTGGTGTACGCTTAATTTCGTTCCTGAAAAATTTGTATGCTCCCTGGCTCAACATTCTAATTAGTGCAGAGTTTAAATTAAATTTATAGATAAAAATCGAGCGCCCTCCTGACATGAGGATGAATTCCATGCATGGTGTTACGATACGTTAGGGTTGCACTCAACTGTCACTGACAATTATAAAACTACTCTTGACATCGTTTCGGCGGTTGATTATGCCATACAACAGAAATTTGTCGATGATACAAAATGAAAACTAAAAAATTAATTTCAAAACCGTGAAAAAACGTTGTAGACAATTTTTATAGCAAGTGAAACGCCCACTCTGAATTAATTTTTGCCGCGTCAATCAAAAAAACTGACATTTTTCATATGGCATCCAAAATGAAATACTAAATGCTCTTACAAAAAGGTCCATCCATCATGAAAAGAAAAGTTATCTTGATTGGTTTGGCGTAATTGGTTTATGATAAAACTAATCGTTGTTTCTGTTATCTCGCAACGAATATTCACAGCGAACATTACCTTATTTTTCAACCAACGATCTATTTTTACCTTACAGAAACCAATCCGAAATCTAGTCATGCCATACTTAACCAAGGCGAAGATGATGAGATGGTCATTATTGGTTACCAACGATCGTTAGTCAAAACGGTAATATGTTGGTTCGGATTCATAGTAACGTTGGGTTTATTGCGCCTGGTAATGCATTGGTGGAAGCACTGGTTCCTCATAGCTACTCACGAAAGTTGCCCCTTAGAATATGCGAAAAAAGTTTTGGTAAGCGAACACTACGAAGGAAAGCATACGATTCATTACGTTAAAGATGTCATCACCTTGAACGCTGATACCATGAAAGCGATGCAGTTGGAGAGAGAGAAGTGGGTAGATTTAGTTCCTCTTGAAAGTTCTACAGACGATTTGCCGGCGAATCTTTCAATTCATTTTCAAGGTGGAATTTTTAAAAGTAAGTGTAAAAATATTGTTGATGGTTTGTTAAGGGAACATCCATAAAGGACGTCCGTGATTCAGTGTTGCCATACAAACTTTAAATCGTAATAACTCGACAAGTACGCAACTTAGGCATGTCAAATGTATGGCCGACCCCAAATATGATGCAGTAAATGGGGGGTTGGTCATACATTTCACATGCCAAAAGTGCGTGTTTGTCGAGTTATTCACAATTTAAAGTTTGTATGTAAACAGTGGCAACACTGAATCGTGAACTTGCTTTATGGATGTTCTCTAATGTGAATCGATGTTAGTCGGAGAGTTGGAGTTAGGAATAACACCCTAACGTGTGATAGTTTTTCCGAGGCTGCTTTCCTCGGAAAATACCATCGCTTCTGGGAAATTAAAAAATTAGCGCCAATATTTTGCTTGGACATATGGGGGATATTTTTCTGGTGGGTTCTGGAAAAGATTTCCAGGCAGCTTTGTCACGTTCTAGACAAACCCAGAAACTTTTAAAACTTTCCGGATATGTGATGGCTTTCTTCAATTTAGCGTTGTCCTTCCTCGGAAAAAATGTTTCGAGGTACGCTTTCGAAAGATCTAAGTCCTCTCCTTCGGGGATTGTAATCTGAATCACTTGAGACATTTATATCTACGTCTGATGCATCGTCAAGCACTTAAAATTGTATTCGGCGTATTCAGAATTGGGAAACTTTTCGAATGTGGAATTGACATTTCCGTTGAAAAAATTTCGGGATGCAGAAAAGATGTCCTTTGACTTTTTCCAAATCTCAGGTGATCCAAAAGCCACACATTGAATTTCGAGCCAGGTATGAAATATCACTAATCAGAGATCTAATATATCTCATCCGGGTTTGAATATCATTTATTAATGATCAAATATCCCTTACGAGGGATCAAATATCATTTTCCAGGGATGAAATATCCCTTAAATTGAATCAAATATCCCTTGTCAGGGATCAAATATCCCTTACCATGGATCAAGTATCTCTTACGAGGGATCAAATATCCCTTTCCAGTGATAAAATATCTCTTACTTTGAATTAATTATCCTTTGTCAGCGATCAATATACCTTAACATGGATCAAATATCCCTTACCAGGGATCGCATATCCATACCAGGGATCAAATATCACTTACCATCTCTTGTCAGGGATCAATATGCTCAGTGATCGCATATCCATACCAGGGATCAAATATCACTTACCATGGATCAAGTATCTCTTACCATGGATCAAGTATCTCTTACCAGGGATCAAAAATCCCTAACCACTAATCAAATATGCCTTACCAGGGATCAAACTACCTTAAATGTAATAATATCCGACACCAAATATTCCCACCATCTCCGAAAACCCAATGTCCACCCAATGTCCAGCCTTTAAATTTTACAAGAAGTCACTTTCGATATTCAGACAGTTTTCTTTATCGCTGATTTGTTTATTCCTTACAGCACTTGATTCCATACGAATATTCAAATGTAAACAATTAAGATACATTTGGGACTCACAGACCAACTCTTTCGTTAAACTAAAAGGATTAGACCATAACGTTTCAAGCGTTGTGCTACATCAGCAAAAGGGTCTGAGCAAGCAGGATCAATACGGTCGCCGTTTGGCTTATGGATACAACAAAATCTCCATTCCTTTGTACACTGTGTGGAAGTTGCTGTTCCTAGAAATGCTGAACCCTTTCTACGTTTTTCAAGTATTCTCCGTGTGTCTTTGGTTTGCGTACAACTACTACTACTACGCGGCGGTAATCGTTTTAATGTCAGGATTTGGTGTAATAATGTCTATCATCCAAACGAGAAAAGTTAGTGATTAAGTCAACCAAATGCATTAAAAATTCACTAAACATTGTAATCGACAGAATCAAGTGGCCCTGTACAGCACTGTAATGAATACAGACTCTGCAAATGTCGTGGACGGCGATGGAAAGACAAAACTTGTTGAAACTAAATACCTGGTTCCCGGTGACATTCTGGATATACCTTCGTCTGGTTGTACAATGACATGCGACGCAGTACTCTTGTCTGGCAATTGTATCCTTGATGAATCAATGTTGACGGGTCAGTATTTCTAAACAATAATCGTAACATTTGCATTGTAAAATTTTTCTTATTCAGGTGAAAGTGTTCCTGTTACTAAGACCCCTCTACCGTGCAGACGCGACCTAATGTTCGATCCGAAAGAACATGCCAGACATGTTCTCTTCAGCGGTACAAAAGTTATCCAAACTCGATATATTGGCACGGAAAAAGTTTTGGCTGTTATCATTAATACTGGAAATATTACGGCAAAAGGAGGCTTAGTTCGATCGATTTTGTATCCGCCACCAGTTGATTATAAGTTCGAACAAGATTCGTACAAATTCATCATGTTACTTGCCCTCATAGCTGGTTTCGGATTTGTGTACACTCTGGTTACGAAGGTAAGGTAATTTTCTTGAAAAAGGGGAAAACGATTCTTTTCATTGCAAGTCGAAAAATCAACTCGGTAGTATCCGAAGGAGACACGACTTTTTGTAATGATTAGCAAGGGATTGAAGGGATTGTCGATTGCACCGAAGTTCCTAGGTAGTGTCCTAGTTTCTATATGTAATGTTTTCACAGCGCATTATCTTGGGATTACAGACGTTACTTTAAATTTTGGTCCATCTACTGTAGTAAGGGACGTTGCACATGTGACCGGCACGAAAAAATGGCCTTTGACGCACATTTCTTAGGGTCGTCATGATTTGCTCCCCTCCCCTCTCCCTAGAACATGACGCCATATGTGCATCATTCCTGAAATGATATTTAGACACCTGATAAACCATTGAAATGTCCATTGCAGTGAGAGATGCAGCTAGGTGCAGTGAGAGACGCAGCTAGGTGCAGTGAGAGATGCAGCTAGGTGCAGTGAGAGATGCAGCTAGGTGCAGTGAGAGATGCAGCTAGGTGCAGTGAGAGATGCAGCTAGGTGCAGTGAGAGATGCAGCTAGGTGCAGTGAGAGATGCAGCTAGGTGCAGTGAAAGATGCAGCTAGGTGCAGTGAGAGATGCAGCTAGGTGCAGTGAGAGATGCAGCTAGGTGCAGTGAGGTGTAGCTAGGTGCATTGAGGTGCTATCGCTACGTAATAAATGAATCAGATTGTAGCACTGATGATTACGAATGTCTAAAGAAAGAACATCGCATAATAATTTTCGGATCGAATTCCGAACTTCTTACTTCTTCAGAGCACGTCGCAGAGATGTGAACTTTCAAATTTGCGTGATAGAATGAGTGTTACACGAATAAGGGATGAATCAGAATTCAAAAAAGTTAAGGTCGAAAGTTGCTCTGAAAAATCATCGCATTTCAAATTCGTTTGCGATGTTATTTCAGAGCAAATTTGTACGTTCATAATTAAACTTTTTGAATTCTTATTCATCTTTTATTTGGGTAAGAGTCATCCACTTACAGTATATGAGCAATAATTTTGAATAATTTTTTATTAACGCAAAATTCTCTTCTAAAAAACATCGAAAATTTGACATTTCATATTTTTGCGACGTGCTCTCAATCCTGATTCGGCTAAAAGTCATTTTCACACAATAGATGAGGCATAATTTCAAGATATGTGCCGTTATTGCAACTTACTGATTTGATGAAACATCGCACCACATTTTTTGTGAATACAATAGAAATCAAATCTCTCCTTTCAGATCATGCGAGGCGTGCCTGGAAGGAAAATAGCAATAGAGTCTTTGGGTAAATGTTGAAAATTTATGCAAAGTCCTCACTTGATTAATCGAAATGTTTTCTTTAAAAAATGTAGATCTTATAACAATAGCTGTCCCACCGGCTCTCCCAGCAGCTATGAGCGTTGGAAGATTATACGCTCAGCGTCGATTAGAAAAGATGAACATCTACTGCATATCACCAAGATCCATTAATGTAGCTGGGAGCATCGATTGTGTGTGTTTCGATAAAGTAATGACGGATGACTTATGGACCGCTCCAATGAAACTAATTTACCGTTTCGCTTTTTAGACGGGAACACTAACCGAAGATGGAATGGATATGTGGGGCGTAGTGCCAAAAACTTCCACAAATTATTTCCAAATTCCACTTCGTGAGGTGGACAGATTGCCTTACGATCATTTCTTATTCGGTATGGTCACTTGCCACTCAATAACGATTATGAATGGTGAACTGAAAGGCGATCCGTTGGATTTGAAAATGTTTGAATCGACTGGCTGGCTATTGGAGGAGGCAAATGTTTCCGATGACACCAAATATGATTTACTATTTCCAACAACAGTGAAACCACCGAAAGACGCAAGTAAGTTGCTTAATTTGTATGAATCAAACGAAAGCTCTTCTCTTCTTTTATCCCAAAATTTTGTCAAGTTACTCTTTTCTGTGCGAACAAGATCTGATGAAAATCTTGGTTCACCTAAAAAGTTTTAATTTTTATCGCAATATATCGTATCATTTTAAAGTGAACGGCCACAAAAAGTTGTCCAAATGTCGTTCAATTCGTGCAGCAGATCCATGTTACATGAGAGACGGAGAGGGTATTAGGCTTAGGAGGAGTGAGACGTTACATCATTGTCTTCCAGTGGATATTTACGTCAAATGTGTTCGCACGCCCAGTATTCTACATGGTTTATCCTTTACGTTTTTCATTAAAATCACGGCTGCATTTATTGAATCACGAGTGTCATTTAGTAGGGCAAGTAGATCGACGGTCATAATGTTGTTTGCCAATTCGTAGTTTCATTCATGATGTAAATATAACTTTTATTGTACACCGCTAAATCTAATCAATTTTCACGTTCACATAGAATTCACTGTCAATAACAGTGAAAATGATGATGGCACCATAAATTCGATGGACATTGGCATTGTACGTGAGTTCGCATTCACCAGTTCATTACAACGAATGTCGGTTGTAACGAGAAAACTGATGGACAAAAACTTCAACGTCTACTGTAAAGGATCTCCGGAAATGATTTTGACGCTATGCAAGCTTGTAAGTATTCGACTTTGTGGAAAGAATCGCACTGCTAGGAGGATATTTTTCTTAGGGTAATATTTACTTCTACTAGGAGGATCGCGAGTGACAGAAAAATATAATCTACAAGGGAAATTGGTTTGCCAGAGAAAAATTTTTGTTTTGGTAGATAACAGTCCCAATATTATTTTCCCTCACGTTTGGGATTTTTTCCGACCGGTAGATATATTCTTTTGATGGGGGATATTTTCTTCGGGTGTTGGATATTTTCTTCTGATGTAGGAAATTTTCCTTTGATTCGGAATATTTTCCTCTGATGCGGCAAATTTTCCTATGATGCAGGATATTTTCCTCTGATGCAGGAAATTTTCCTCTGATTTGGGATATTTTCCTCTGATTCAGGATATTTTCCTTTGATGCAGGAAATTTTCCTCTGATTTGGGATATTTTCCTCTGATGCGGCAAATTTTCCTATGATGCAGGATATTTTCCTTTGATGCAGGAAATTTTCCTCTGATGTAGGATAATTTCCTTTGGTGCAGGAAATTTTCCTCTGATTTTGAATATTTTCCTCTGATGCGGCAAATTTTTCTATAATGCGGGATATTTTCGTCTGATGCAGGATATTTTCCTCTGATATGGGATATTTTCTTCTGATGCGGGATATTTTCCTCTGATGTAGGATATTTTCCTTTGATGCAGGATGCAGGAAATTGTCCTCTGATTTGGGATATTTTCCTCTGATGCGGCAAATTTTCCTATGATGTGGGATTTTTTCCTATGATGCAGGATATTTTCCTCTGATGCAGAAAATGTTTCTCTGATTTGGAATATTTTCCTCTGATACGCCAAATTTTCCTATGATGTAGGATATTTTCCTTTGATGCAGGAAATTTTCCTCTGATTTGAGATATTTTCCTATGATGCAGGATATTTTCCTATGATGCAGGAGATTTTCCTCTGATGTAGGATATTTTCCTCTGATGCGGGAAATTTTCCTATGATGCAGGATATTTTCCTCTGATGCAGAAAATGTTTCTCTGATTTGGGATATTTTCCTCTGATACGGCAAATTTTCCTATGATGTAGGATATTTTCCTTTGATGCAGGAAATTTTCCTCTGATTTGAGATATTTTCCTATGATGCAGGATATTTTCCTTTGATGCAGGAAATTTTCCTCTGATTTTAGATATTTTTCTCTGATGCGACAAATATTCCTATGATCCTGCAGGATATTTTCCTTTGATGTAGGAAATTTTTCTTTGGTTTGGGATATTTTCCTCTGATGCGGCAAATTTTTCTATAATGCGTGAAATTTACCTATGGTGCGGGATATTTTCCTTTGATGCGGGAAATTTACCTTTGATGCGGGAAATTCTCCTCTGATGAAGGATATTTTGCTCTAATACGGTATATTTGCTCTGGTGTGGATATTTTCATCTACTGGTGGAAATGTACCTCTGATGGGTGATTTTTTCTTCTGATGAAGGATATTTAGGGTATAATTAACTCTGGCTGGTTCAGTATTTGTATCCTAGAAGAATTATTATATCCACGCCGGAAAAATTTCAAAGAAGTGGAATATTATTTTCAGCAGGCAAATTCCGAATTTCCCTGTGCTCATGAAAATTATTACTTTTTACAATTTTCATCATTTTTTCTCAAATTCATAGAAATCAAGCAAAATTCAGGGAAATTATTTCTATAAGAAAAGGCCCTGCACAAAATTCAAAATTAAATTAAAATCAACTTTTAGGATACCATACCGATTGACTTCCATTCAAAACTGGACGAGTTTGCACAACAAGGATATCGAATCATTGCTGTTGCACACAAGCCACTCAATCCGAAAATGACGTATGCTAAAGTGCAGAGAGTATCACGCGAAAAAATCGAATGTGACTTGGAATTTCAAGGTTTTGTTGTTTTGGAAAATCGACTGAAAGCCGACACAATCTCAATTATTGGTAGTTTGCAAGCGGCGAACATACGCACGATAATGGTAACCGGCGATAATATTTTGACGGCACTAAGTGTGGCCCGTGACTGTGATATGATAACGAAGGGACAAAGTGTAATAACGGTAAATGCTCGACCACATCCTACTAAACCCGACACTTATGAATTGTTTTACAATTTGAATGGGACACGGCCGGTAATGTTGCCTTTTGCTGTTAATATGAGCGACGGTGATTTGGGTGACGGTGCGGCTACTATCGGTTGCAATTCAATCGCTCAGACACCAAACGGATATGGCGGAGATTATTGTCTCATGACAAATAGCAATAGTGTTGCAAGCCTTGAAATGGACACGTGCACACAAACCACAAATGTAACTCAGCGTGATGTTGAAGGTGGATACAAAGAGAAAAATATTGACGCTTATGATGACGAAGATCCATTGGAGTTAGTGCCTGAACTACCTAGCAACAACTATCGATTCGCAATGACTGGTGAGACATGGGCGATCATTCGTGACTACTTTCCAGATCTGTTACCGAAATTCGTAACGCGAGGCACTGTTTTTGCTAGAATGTCACCGGAACAAAAGCAGTCGCTAGTATTGGAATTGCAGGCTGTAGGATATTACGTGGCTATGTGCGGAGACGGAGCAAACGATTGTGGTAAATGATTTTTTTATATGAAATGTTAATGTCTCTCACCTGGGACCGTCTGATAAGCGTGAGAAAAGTCGTTGCAGGCACGGATTGACGAATGTAGCGCTTTTTTACCTTTGTCTTTCTTCATCCACCGGTCACGTAATCCGTCAAATCGGGAAATTTTTATTTAAACAAAGATTAAGAGCATGGAAAACTTTTTCGATCGCCGGACCAAAACGAAAATCTGAAATTGGGAAATATTAATGTTTCGGAAAATCTGATGGAAAATTGAAAACTTCTGAAGTTTTCGTTCTCTGCCACACTTCTGCTGTTTTCTAAGTAACCTTTGTAAAATAATCCCCGAACAAAATTACCACCGGACGAAATTACACCCGGGCAGCAAGGCGCCGCGTCGCAGGCCTGAAGTTTATGGGAAAAAAAAAGCGGTGTCTAGGGGCGGCAGCTCCCGCGATGGGGGGTCAAGGGGGATATCGCCCCCCTTGCGGGGTCTAGGAGGCGGAGCCCCATGCTTATAAGGCCGCCTGCAGGGCATATTGTAGCTCGCCGCAGGCGTGGGGGTTTAGGGGGCAGAGCATTTCATTACTTCTTGAAACCGGACCGGGCTTATTTTGTCCGGGTTATTTCGTCCGGTTTTTTTTTTGCCCGGGGTTTTTTTTACCTAGAGCCACTAAAGAGACACAGATTATACGTCAGGTAGGCCCCAGACTTACTTGCTCCTTCTTGCGTTACGTACTTTATGAACCACAATTAGGGTTTTCAATCTCTTGAAAGTGAGAGACAAAGGAGATGCCAAAAATTCACGCTTAAGTGCGGCACCGGCTTATGCCAAAGTATACAAAATTTCATGACGAATTTTATCATGTCAATCGACGATTTGTCAGTCTATGCAATTCATCACGAAATTTCGTATGCATCAGCCGACGTTGCACTAAACATTTTTCTTATAATTCGCTAATGTTGCTATTTCCGTTCGTTAGTCACTAAACTTTCTTAATTAATTTTTCAGGTGCCCTCAAAGCAGCGCATACTGGAATTTCACTATCGGAAGCTGAAAGTTCTGTTGCTTCGCCTTTCACATCAAAGAGTCCAACGATTGCCTGTGTGCCGAACATCATAAAACAAGGTCGTGCGGCACTTGTTACTTCAGTTGGTATATTTAAGTACATGGCTGCCTACTCGCTAATTCAATTTTTGTCGGTGCTGCTGTTATATTCGATCGACTCAAACTTAACCGATATTCAGTTCTTGTACATCGATTTGTTCATGATATCGGTGTTTGCGTTTTTCTTCGGACGGACCGAGGCATATGACGGACCGTTGGTTAAGCAAACGCCGCTCAGTTCACTTGTGTCATTGAGTCCGGTAGCATCGTTGATACTTCATTTGCTGCTCGTAGTCGCTTTCCAAGTCGGCGGATGGTTTCATCTTCAAGCGCAGGAATGGTTCGTTCCATTCACATTCCACGGCGAAAAGAAAAACGCTTGCTGGGAAAATTACACAACATTTTCGATAAGCTCCTTCCAGTACGCTACACTGGCGTTCATCTTCTCTAAGGGAAAGCCTTATCGAAAGTCAATAGTAACAAATTACGGATTTATGACTGCCATTTTAGTGAACGTTGCATTTTGCATTTGGCTTATTCTGGATCCGCCAGATTTTTTGATTTCAGCTTTTGAATTGATTATGCCGCCGGATAAAACATTCCGCGTTTATATCATCTTCTACGGAATCGCTAACTTCTTTCTGTCGCTGTTCGTCGAAGAGATTATCATTGAAAAACTCTTCATGCGTCGATTCCGTTATCGTTTCCACAACATTGAGAAATCTCGCCGTAAGTACCTTGCCATTGAGAATTATTTGCGACAACATCCATCATGGCCGCCGCTGAGTTTATACCAAAACTATTTGCCGACAACTGAAAAAGACATGTCGGTACAAGGACAAACGTTCGCTGAAATTTATGTGGAAACTGGAGTGGACAATGAGCTGCCGTTCGATCAGAATAACAGTGTTTTGAATAGTTTCTTCGAGATGAAGCCATCGGCCCCAACACCACAAAATCAGTCCACACAGTCACTATACAACAACAACACCACAACCACCACCAAACCAGCTGATGACAGTTCAGACGATGATAGCGATTTTGATGACGATCCGAATACTTCACCGCAAAACAACACCAGCAAACCATTGAATCCGCCAACGGCCACCGATGGTAGGACGACAGCTACGAGCCAAACCACTGCATTCAACCGACACTTTTTGAACGGATATGATGAAGTTGATCAAGTTCGCACCATGTCATTAGATTTGTCACACCCAAAACAAAGCTGAAATATACTCAAGTGGCCAGAAAAAACAGCCACAATTTTAACGAAAACCGAATGCTGTCTTTCCGATTGTATGGATTTTTCTAAAAAAGTGTTTAATGTCGTCAATTATGGTTTGAACCAGCAAATTACATTGCAATTCATTTCTTTTTATATTTAACACAAAACAATAAACATTCATAAAGAGATAGCCTAGCAATTCAGTCTGAAAAGATGTATAAAACGTTTTACGTGTGACTTAGAGAGTTCAACGAAATAATTTCGTTTCGTAGAGGTAGACGCGTCGCACATTTCATTTGGCGGATTTTCATCGACCTAAGGTAGCATATTTTTCAGAAAACTAATACTTTTGATGTTTAAGTAATTCCATAGACCGGGTGGTTCGGGTGCCATTTTCGCCTGATAATTTCGAATTTCTGTATTTTGCGAAAATAGTCTCAGGTTGAGATATTAATTTGAAGTCATTAGGTGCCATTCACAAAGTACACACACTTTTTAAGGGGAGAGGGAGTTAGACAAAAGCGTGCGCTTTATGCATTTTGAAAAAAAAAATTCCAAACAGTTTTGCGCGCGTGGCGGAGGAGGACTCCGACATTTTTAGTGTACGCAATTTATTAATGCCAAATTTTATGGGAACACTGAATCACACCGTCGAAATATTCCTTGATATTTACGTCGAACACGAATAAAAGTAACTAGTCAATATGGGAAATGGATATTTCCTTGTACATGTCAATTGTAACACACATACATATAACAAGTGTAATATTTAAACGACACTTTTGTAAGTGTTGGTTGCTATGGAATTTTTTTACATTTACTTTAAAATTGGTTATTTGCAAACATATCAAAGTCCATGCGATTCTTAATTAACGGTACGTTTGACTTGCTTCCTACTAATGTTTGGTTACATGGAAAGAAAAATACAAGGAAAAACTAATTTTCGTGTTTTTGTTTTCTACTTCTGACGTTGTTTATTTGAATTCCAGTTATGTTTTCAGTGATAGAAAAATTGCTTCTTAGTTTTTCCTTATTTAATTCTAATGTGCATTAAAGTTTGTTATTTTTTCGCTACATTAACCCTTTAATTTTTTTGTGTCGAAAAATACGTTTAAAATAGGGAAGAAAGCGTACATTTCAGAATTGTAGGCAGGAATAAAATTGTAATTTCAGTTCCACATTAGATAGTTTGGTCAAAGCGACTTATTGCTAAATTTATAACATATACGTTTAGCTATAAGTTATATGTTATAAGTCTACGTTATAATTTTATAAATTATAATCTAAAAGTTTGAAAGTGACCAGCACTGATCAGTACTAATATGTATCAGTTTTAAAACTGATCTGCATCAGTACTGATCAGTTGTAATACTAATACGCTTTAGTACTGATCTGTTTCAAAACTGATACGGATCAGTACTGATCTATTTCAAAACTCATGCGGATCAGTACTGATCAGTTTCAAAACTTATTAGAATCAGTGCTGATCAGTTTCAAAACTGATCTGAAACGATACTGATCACTTTCAAAACTGATACGGATCAGTACTGATCAGTTTCAAAACTTATTAGAATCAGTGCTGATCAGTTTCAAAACTGATCTGAAACGGTACTGATCACTTTCAAAACTGATGTGGATCAGTACTGATCAGTTTCAAAACTGATCTGAAACTGTACTGATCAATTTCAAAACTGATGCGGATCAGTACTGATCTGTTTCAAAACTGATCTGAAACGGTACTGATCAATTTCAAAACTGATATGGATCAATACTGTAAAGTTTCAAAACTGATCTGAAACAGTACTGATCAGTTTCAAAACTGATATGGATCAGTACTGATCGGTTTGAAAAGTGATCTGAAACAGTACTGATCAGTTTAAAAACTGATCTGAAACAGTACTAATCAGTTTCAAAGCTTATAGGAATCAGTGCTGATCAGTTTCAAAACTGATATGGATCAGTGCTGATCAGTTTCAAAACTGATGTGGATCATTACTGATCAGTTTTAAAACTTATAAGAATCAGTGCTGGTCAGTTTCAAAACTGATATGGATCAGTACTTATCAGTTTCAAAATTGATCTGAAACGGTACTGATCAGTTTCAAAACTGATCTGAAACAGTACTGATTAGTTTCAAAACTTATAAGAATCAGTGCTGATCAGTTTCAAAACTCATGGATCATAGCTATATGCATATGTTATAAATATAGCGATAAGTCGCTTTGCCCATGCTGTCTATTACCAAAAGTTCGACTTCGGCTAATGCAGCAATCCTAAGAGGCAAAACAAATATTTGGAAACACTTACGTATAATATTTTACATGTTTATGCTTGGTAGATGCATTTTCCGAGTCCCTTGCGACAAGGTAATGACCGTAATGACACATTTACCGAGCAGAAACATGAAATGATATATTTCAATATACCCCATACACAAGATGTGTAAGTATGCGCATGCGAAACACAAACGAAAGTACACATCGAGTCTGCAATGGGGTATCATTGAAAAATATTTTTTATACACCTCAGTCGCTGTCTACGGAGATAAGTCATACATTACTGTTTTGTATCAAAATTTGTTTTGTTGATTTCTTGCTTCGATGCATAAAAACTCTTACGTTTCTGCAGGATAATTTATTTCCAGCTTCCTCCTCGAAGATAAATAAATTTTCCCACAGATGCGTAATAATTACTCTACATACGTGAGAGTGTATTGGTTGTGACGGAAAATATTTTCCCATCACTTGGGACGAAAGGTTGCTTTCCGCGGTATGTCCACCAACATACTCTCACTATTACAGAAAAATATCTTTCAAAATACCACAATACACACTCGATGCGTACTTTTCGCTTGGGCTTCGCCCGCGCGTACGTGTGTATTGGGGTATGTTGAAATATACTATTGCTGTATAAGCGAGAGTATATTGGTGTGTGTAATTGCATTACTAGGTAGCAAAAACTTACTTTCGCGGCATGTGCACCAACACACTCTCGCATATGGGCCATTCCACGAAAACTCCGTTCCCAAGCTCGAAATGCTCAGTTGTTACGAAAAAATATTAATAGAAAATGGTGCATCAGACGTATTGATCCCTTAACTAGAGGTTAGTAACTTTTCTATTGCTTTCATTTTGCAACTACTGAGAATTTCACGCGTGGGAACGAAGCGGACCGTTGAATTGCCCATATACATCAAAATATCTTTCAATTATACCCCATTGAGTTATTGAGGTATTTTGAAATGTATGTGTTAGTGCGTATACCGCGGTACTTACTTTTCACTCGGCTAATTCCATCGGTAACCCATACATTATCGCTACTATGTCACTGGGGAACGAATATGTTTTGTCTCATGTTAATATAAATCACATTGAAAGAGTGAAAGAGATGAAATTCGTTACCCAGGTGACGGTACCGATGGAATTGGCCACTCACAACACACCCATACACTCTCGCATATACAGAAAAAGACGTAACCTGTGCATGGTGAGTGATGTTTTCTCCAAATGATTTAAAATTACAACATTTTGTGCAATAAATACAGTTGTATACCAAGGAATTCACACTAAATGGAGTAAAGTTACCTACCACAGGCAACGTTTTTTCATGTTTTTTTGTCCTAAAAGACACTTTCGTGCTTTTCTGATGCAGTGTTTCAAACAGATAGTTTTCTATCGTTCTTTCGCAGAATGTGGATTGCTATTTTTGAAACTCGTATTCTCTGAGTTTACAAGCACCACTCCGTGGTGTAGATGACGTCGTATTCCAGTGACCTTGAAAGTTTTCTTTGAGTTAGCTTCTTGGATCTTCTTTAACATGACGAATTTTGGAATGTATTTGATTGACCACTCTGCCGTACAACGCAAAAAAAAACCTAGCGAGGAGAATTTGTGAGAGAAAATATATGACAATCTCTCATCCGATAACGTCGCTAGTTTTTTTTGCGTTGTACGGCAGCGACTGCCATTCGTGGTTAACATTTTTTCTTAAACGAATTCGGTTCTTTATGTCATTGTTGTGGTTTTGCATATTGACACTAATGATCTGAATTGATAGGATTTTAGGTAAAATGCTATTCGCATCGCGAACGGCGAAACTATTGTGAAGCGCTATTCATAATAAATGGGAAAAGCTACTTCGTAGATGTCATTCTTTGCTGACGCTTTGTGTCAATCAGAAATTATTTTAGTATAACATTTTCGTACTTAAACGTAATGTCACCCAAACACCATAAGTTATTCGCTATTTATTGGCTAGATGTACTTAGAAACGTATTCAGTGCAGGATGTGCAGAAAGTATAGCTCGTGTGATGATTTAATCTTATGAGAAATCTGATGAATATTTCAAAACTAAATCAGCCGGTGAATTTCATTTTCGTAAGTGAAAAATGCAAATCCATGTGGCGACCGTGAGCGTACTTAAGCTGGTGGTGCAGCTAACCACAGAATATATTTTGTGTACGAATAGAGGAAAAAAATCAATAATTTTTACTAAATGAAATATATATACCATTAGGCTAACAAAGAAAAACTTTCAAATTATTTAAATCAAATACGCTTTCTATTGAAGCGTTTCATAATGAATTTTATTTGTTAGTGTCAAGTAATTTATAATAAAAAAAAATGAAAAGACTTACGATAAAAAAAGTAAGAAAACCGAAATGTCTTTGTATGTCTTACCATTATAAATGTTTGTCGTTCTACACCCAAATCAAAAATAATAAAACGTTGATATGCGTTTAGGGGTTTTCTTCAATAGAAGTAAAAATAAATTGAAAACACAAAAAAATATTGCTACACTTATCATTTTTAATGGATTTAAGTCGTATTATTATGTTATTATATCACTTATGAAAATTAACAAAAGAGATGCATTAAGTGTATGAAAAATTACTGCTTACAGAATTTCATAAAAATATTATGTAAACAATTTGTAAAAAAGTATTATACAAAGCTATAAAATGTTGTTTTTATTTTAATTGTTCATTTCTAGGTCCTTCTTTGGTGTTTTTCATACAATATGAGTCACTTCCAGTTCATTTTTAGTCACTTCCTACACATTTTTGGTCCCTTCCGGTTTCTGTTTAGTCACTTCTAGTTTGTTTTTGATCGCTGTTCGTTTTTTGTCATTTACTGTTCATTTCCGGGTTACTACCTTTCTCTGTAAGCTTATTTCTGTCTCTCTCCAGATCATTTCCGTTCTAATTTCCTTTACCGGAATTTTCCTTTGAGCGGCGATGATGAAAAAAATAATCATTTGTTATAATGGCGACCTGGAGCTTTTGGATTAAACGGTGGCGCACACCTCTAAATCTTACTGGAGTTGCAGTGGTTTGATTCCAGTAAATACCGACGATAAACGATACTGAGTTCCACTGACTTAAATACATGTATACAAACCGAAATTTTTATAGAGAATGGTGAAATCGTACATTGCAATACAAGGAGCTAAAACGGCACATTTAGACCCAGGTGGTGAAATGTCAAAGAACGGAGCGCAGCGTAGCCCGACGAACACTCAATAAATTTTAATTAAATTATTACATTTGGCATCAAATAATCTGTACATGTTAATTTGATTGATAATTATTGGACCCGTACGAAGTACAAAGGTCCTATACGTTTATTGGTATTACACACGAATTAGGAAAACAAAAATTAGGAATAACTAAAATTAGGACAAAAAAATTAGGAAAAAAATTATTTGCCAAAAATAAGGAAGAACAAAAATCAGGAAAAACAAAAATTAGGAAAAACAAAAATTAAGAATGAATTTAATTAGGAAAAACTAAAATTAGGAATCAGGCAATCAGGAAAAACCAAAATCAGGAAAATGTTTTGTTTAACGGGTACTGCCACGGATTTATATAGAAGAGTATTGTAGTTTTAAGAAGAAAATAATTTTTGAGAGAATGCGCCGCAGGCCGTGATAAATACTGGAAAATAAAAAACCGAGGTCGAGGGGCGACATCGCCCGCGTAGTGGGGTCAAGGGGGGAATATACCCCATGTCCCATGCACGAAAATTACGACCTCCTTACGAATTGAAAACTTTGATGTTTTTCCTGATTTATTTCCTCTTTTTCCTGATTTTTGTTTTTCCTTATCTTAGGTCCTGATTTTCGTTTCCTGATTTTTGGTTCCTGATTACTTGATTCCTGATTTTTGCTTTCCTAATTAAGGTGGACATTCACATTTACTACAAACAATTTTATGGTAACATGGAATAGATCGAGGTGGGAGTTGCGGTGATGCATCTATTATGGTCTTGGGATGACGAACCAGCAATAAAAAAATGTCCGTCTGTCTGTCCTCTGTCCGTCCGTCTCCACTTTTTTTTTCAAACGGCTCATCCGATCAGCCTAAACTTTTTTCCTTGAAGGGTACATGCCTCCCATGGTTCAAGTTCGAAGATGATCAGAGATATGGTCGAAGAAGTGGAGGTCGGTCATGAAATTTTCGAGGGTCGATGCAAATTTTTCGCAAATATCTCAGCAAGTATGGCACGGAAATTCCTCCTTTTTGGTGTCAAATGAAAGCATTTGATGTCAAAAAACTGGGAAAAAATTTTTGTGGGAATTGGGTCAGGGGTCTGGGCACTGGGACCAATGGAATGGAAAGACAGAAGGTCCTTGGAATAGTTTTGGACAGTGAGTTGGGTTGGAACGAGCATGTGGAAGAGAGAGTCAGGAAAGCGATGAGAACTTCCTGGACGTGTCGCACCACGTTTGGCAAAAAGTGGGGTCTCAGGCGATCCGTTCTGTATTGGATGGTATGGTATGAGCGTGCTGAAGTAGGCGCTACGATAAATAAAGTTGATTGCATTCAGAGGCTAGCATGCAGTGATAACATCGACGCTGACAGCGGATACTGTCACTGCCGCCGCTAGATCTGTTTTTAAAACAGGAGACCGAGATGATAGGGTATAGACTGTACAAAGGTGATAATTGGATTGCAGAAGATCGAAATTTTGGTCATGCAAGTATTCTCTCGCAACTCAAAGAGGAGTTCAACGAGGCTGATATGCCAGAAGACTTTATGCGAGTGCGTTTCCGCTTCGAAAGAAGTTTCGAAGCACACCTGTAAAAGAGATCTGCATGGAAATTAGGGATGCCTCCAGCAGAGGCGGATGTCGTAATTTACACAGATGGATCGAAGACAAATGAAGGAACGGGAGCAGGTGTACACTCAGTGGACTTGGATTACGACGTATCCATGGCTCTGGGTTCATACATCACCGTTTTTCAGTCGGAGATAGTCGCCATCTGTGAAAGTTCAGATATAATGCAGCGAGATGGCATCAGAAATAAGAAAATCTTGATATGTTCACACATTGAATCGTCCATAGAGTCACTGTCATCGGTCAAGATATCGTCGAAGCTGGTTCATCAGTGCTTCGAGACTCAGTAAACTCTGTCAAGAGACAATGAATTCACATTGACATGGATACCAAGTCACTCAAGACTGCAGTGGAACGAAAAAGCTGATCAGTTGGCCAGAGACTGAAGCAGCTCCAGAGTCATTGGGCCAGAACCTGCTGTCAGTAGGCAGGCCTAATTAAGTCTATAGTGAGGGCAAAAATGAATCAGGGCCACCAGGTTAGATTGGAAACACTCCCAACCTGCAGGCAATCCAAAGAATTTTTTATCGGATGTGATGCCGAAAACACAATAATCCTGAAAAAAATCATGCTAAAACCCAAGAAATTATCGTCATGAACAGAAAATTGATCGAAGGAACTGTACTCTTAGCAGACGGGAGCGAACCTTCAATTGTTGCCAACATCATCAGTTCTTAAACCCGACCAAAAGCTCGATGTTTTAAACCAACACCTTATCCCATCATTGATATATCCATCACGTAAAATAAAATTTCGGCATACGTAATACAGGGCTTAGACTTAGACTTAGACTTAGATTAGGAGAACCGCCAAAGACATAATTGGCGTACTGATGCGAACGACTGATTTCTTGTTCTACTCATAGAGAAGATTCCGTGGCCGTGGTTTACTTCGGACAGAGTGGGAAGTTTACCTACAATACTTCGCCATAGCGCAGAAACTTTCTATTGTTCCAAAGCATATTAGACTCTAACGCAGAAATGAAGGAGCGTATTCAATCATTGAACGTGGCATTGAACTTCGCAAACAATGCTTCAATCAATGGTGTCATCTAAAGTACAAAGGCTCCGGAGTAATGCATTTCAAAAATCATACGCTCCGCAAAACGACTTCGTATACCACAAGAATTCGTTTTCATCGTCAGAAGCGATGAAGGTCAGCACGAATTACGCAAATCTCAATGGTGTTCCAGGAGTAGGTAGCAATTCACTCCTCTGACAGAGAGAATGAAACTATCGCACATGTAACGGGAAGTTGCGACTCTAACCATCTGTTAATAGCATAGAGACATCACCGAATCAAGCATCGTCTTGCTGATTTACTTGGAGCAAAAGGATTCACATGCTTTGACGAAATTTATGCCATCAACACTCTCGATTCAGCGATATCATAGCTTTTCATCCTAAGACTAGCAACGCATACATAATTGACCCGACAATAAGATAAGAAACGAGCAACGCTGACCAAGACAATGATGTTAGATTGGGAAAAGAAAACATCTACAAACCTTTTGGGTTCGGAATTGGTTTGGCAGTCGGCGAGCCTTTGGACCGAGCGTGTTAGAATTTTTTAAGGAAATGAAACTGGACACGTCAGAGCTCAGGAAGCTGTCGGAGGAAATTTTGATAAAGACTGTGCATATAGTCAATAATCATATTTATAATTGACGATAGTTTGACGTAAAAGGAAACGATAAAATTGCCGAAAATCACCTCAACTTTTAGTTTTTAAGAAGATTGCTGTTATAGATTAGTATGCCGCCGGGTATCGAGCAACTTAATGTAATTAAGCGGCACACATTATGTTAAATAAATGTTTTCTCTCTCTAACTCTATAGTATTCACCCGTATGTCTTGCAATTTACCGACAAAAAACTCGCTTTTTAATGCGTCATTTCGTGCGTCTAGTGCGACAAAACGCACTAGTCAAAAACAATGAAAATTTCGACAAATTTTTGCAAGCCGATACACTCAGGGAAAAGCTTGTTTTTTGTCGGCAAATAACACTGTTTGATACACGCTATGTATGCTGGTAGTTTAGCGCACACGATGTGCTGCCGAACTCGCCTTCGGCTCGTAACGGCAATCTCACATCTTGTGCGATTAAATTCATACTCAACTTGTATCAAAAACTATTATTGTAATCTGTTGTTACGAACTGAAATATGTGTCATAAATAAAACAATCAACCAACAGCGTCACAGAGAATGACTTGCGTTGGAAAAATATTGATAAAAGTAACACTAACAACATGTTGAAACAATTGCACCGTCCGGGCAATCGTCGTAAAATTTTTAACGGGTGGCAGAAGATTTCTTTGGAAGCTTTTTCAGCTTATTCGTTTCTATCGACAGCCGCGCCGGCCAATGCAAGTTAAAAATCAGCCTTTTACTCATGAGGACATTTGATGTATATGGAAATAAATCAAAGGAACGGCCGGCCGGTAACAGACGAGACGAGTGGTACGGACGGTTACCAGCCGTTGACAATGACGTAAAAGTCTCCTAAATGCTTCGTTCTCAAGATTATCAAAGTCGGCTAAAAAC
Organism: Pseudolycoriella hygida; assembly: GCA_029228625.1. Lineage (NCBI taxonomy): Eukaryota > Metazoa > Arthropoda > Insecta > Diptera > Sciaridae > Pseudolycoriella > Pseudolycoriella hygida. Next base: position 39,180,430 of record CM055404.1, on the reverse strand, counting down.
CTCAACATCTTTATTTATTTTTTATTTATTTATTTAATTTTTATAGATAAACAAACAGGCATAAAGCCAAATAACATGTTCATCTTATCTAAATAACAAATTACACTATCAAACAAAGAGATCAGTATTTAGTATTCAAAATAGTTTCTTATTCTCCTTTTCAACGATGAAAATCTACTATTTATAATGTCATGCTTACGTTTAAGTCTGTATATTGGCGAGTTTGCTTCGTAATTTGTGGTTAATGTAGGTAAGTAGAATAATCTCGTGGGCCGAGTGTTAACGATTTGCTGGTTTAGATGATTCTGTCTAGTAGTTGATCTCGTCGGTTGACGGAACCTTAGCTGTTTATGTAGGGATCGCGAGTCTACATACTTGCGTATTATTTTGCACAGAATAATTTCATCATTTTCAAGTCGCCGTGTTTCAAGTGAATGCAGTTTCAAATACCTTAAACGAGTGATATGTATTCCGGTCTTAGGATTTGTATGTTGCATTTGAAGTAGAACATTCTCGTAAATTTTTTTTGTACCCGTTCAATTTGATCAATCGCATTTTTGTATTGCGGATTCCATACAGATGAGCAATATTCTAATCGATTTATGACCAGAGACTTATAGAGCAGCATTAGACTTGACCTGTTCTTAAAATATTTCCCACAACGAAAATTGCATTTGATAGGCCTTTTTCGTAATCATTTTAACGCGTTCATTAAACGACAATTTATCATCGAAAATTACTCCTAAGTCCTTTATTTCAGACACTCTCTCCACAACCACATTTTTGAGACCATAATCGAATAACGTTTTGGATCCATCTGTTGTTCACATAATAGCGCATTTTTTTAAATTTAGAAGCATTTTGTTATCAGGGCCATTCCAAATGTATGTAATGTAAGGAACGAAAATTTCTCTCGAGTCATCCAAGGGTCCAAATTTTGTGTTCTATGAAAAAATTGTTCATAATTGCAAGATCTAATTTTCTGCCGAACGTATGGTTTCGTTATCTCCTACGGTTGAGGCAGTATTTCCGTTCCTTACATTACAGGCGTCGCGATTTGCATGGAATGGGCCATCAGTGCACCAGTTGTAAATCTTGACCAAATCTTCTTGTAACAAGACACAGTCATTTTCATCTCTTATTGCGCGAAATACCTTCAAGTCATCCGCAACATGATGATAGAAACGTTAAGAGATCATTAATGAATATGATGAATAAAAATGGTCCGAGAATCGAGCCTTGAGGTACTCCAGATGTGGGTACTATCTTATCTGACCTCGATTCACCAATTACGACGAACTGTGACCTATTACTCAAGTATGACAAAAGATTTTAACTATCCTATTAGTCTTTTATGATCAACTTTGTCAAATGCCTTAGTGAAGTCGGTATATATGATATCTACCTGTCCACCATTAACTATTTGTTGTAAGTCGGATCACTTTTCAGATCCTTTCAATTCGTGTATTTTTGTGTGAGCAAGCGGTTCAACTTTTTGTGAACACCAAAATTAACGCTTTAGCTTTTTCCCCTAAGTCGTTGCATGACATGAAATGAGTCACTTAAAATCCAGAATCACGTACGACGCGACGTACTCTTGCTTTCCATCTTCGCATTTGCGATTTTTTTCTTCATTTTAATGTACAAAGTAACTACATCTCTGCGAGAACCATTAAAAAAACGTTGCATATTTCAGCCGAATATAAGAGTTTCAACATCACATCATTTTACTTAGAGCATACACGAGTAATAAAATAAATAAAAAATAAAAAAAAAAAATACAAATTTCAAAACCATTTAGCAGACGTCTAGAAAGAGAAAATCAGAAATGAATCTAAGAGAATTTCTCCTCTGTGTGTTATATACGCGGATGATACATAACAAAATACATGCAACGCTCAAACGGAACAGACCGGCATTGTACTACACAGCCACTATAATCCACCAACGAGCAACGTCAGTACATCGTGTGCAATTGAACGTGTTCTTGGTTCTTTTTATTTTCGCAATTTAAAACTAAAAAAAATCGTCGCGTGTGTAAAATAAAATTCTTCTTTTTCATTTGGTGCGCTTCTTACATTTGGAAAATTAAAAACGTGGTAAAAAAAACTGATAGTGTGACGTCCTGAGATTAGATTGATGTTGTTAACAGTTCCAATTCGAATCGCATTTTCATTTCCAATTTGAATTCTAAGAATATTCAAAATCATAACAAAACACACCTTTTCGGTCTTCGAAATTCGTCTCAAACCGAAACTCTGGTGGTGGTGTACATAAAGTCCAATATGAAATTTGATATTCCCATTCGGTTTTTATATGCATCATGCAACGAAATACACAGAAATTCCTTTGTTGAATTTTGATCCAATTCGCGATTATTTTTAGTTAAAATAAAAGCGAACGAAAAAAAAATCAATTCAACTTGAGCATCTCTTTAGCGGGCATACCATCGTGATTCTATGTCACTGCTCTTAAGCTCGTGGTTTTCTTTAAGGTATTTTTGATGTTTATTTTTGTACAAAAGGAGGGGAAAGGAATAAAGTGTACGGTATTTATAATTTGTAACCGAAATGAATGTTCTCGCAATTTTAAGTTGACCAAATCTTCTGTTATATATCAATGTAAATTGGTAGTATGTATAACAGTTCCATTTAACCGTTCTGTATTCGGTGTATGAATAATTCAAGAAATCCATGAAAGCAAGAAGAAAAAAAACGCTCATTTTACGAACATTGTGTACATTATCCATTACGAAAACAGATATCTCTCAAGTCCAAAAATAAATGCGAAAAATTACTTTTACCTACAGTTCAAACATTCTGTTCTCAATTCGACTGAGTCAATATCACAGAAGATCTGAACTGTGTGTATGAAATGGAAGAGGTGAAAAATTTCCGAATGAAAAGTCATCAAAATTTTCAACGCAAAATGACTTATTTTCGGAGAGTATGTTTATGTCAATGATTTTTTTTTGCTTTTTGAGAAAATCATTCAACAGATTGTAACACAAATACCTGACTGCATATGATAATAAATAGTTCATTCGACACTACAGGAGGAAAAGTGAAATTGAAAAATTAGAAAATTGGAAATCATTTGGTTCAACCGGTACACCGAAATATTTAGTTTTAGTGTTAGCTACCGGACGACGTGGTAGGTATGAGAGTGTCTGCTAAAGGGGCCATTTGTAAATTGCACCTTTGGATGGTAGGGGATTTCTCGAAGAGGGTACGAAAACGTGCTTCGGGGATGGGTAAAGAATAGTAGATTACATTGGGGGGTGTGGAAGTAAGTCATTACATGAGCGATCAATTTTGTGAAATGAGCCAAACTCAAGAATGTGGTTTTAAGCAAAAAGCTTTTGAAAACTGTTTTTTGACTCGTGCAGTTGTATACCTCGCCTTCGGCTCAGGATACAAACTCTACACTTGTCAAAAAACAGTTTTCAAAAGCAAGTGTAGAGTTTGTATCCCGAGCCGAAGGCGAGGTATACAACTGCACGAGTCAAAAAACAGTTTTCAAAGCGAGTTGCTTAAAAATACACGAATGAGTTTGCGAGTGTCACGAAATGATCCTGAATGGATGACTTACCAAGCACTACCCACTGTATGCCTGTATGACTCGTGCAGTTGTATACCTCGCCTTCGGCTCGGGATACAAACTCTACACTTGTCAAAAAACAGTTTTCAAAAGCCGAAGGCGAGGTATACAACTGCACGAGTCAAAAAACAGTTTTCAAAGCGAGTTGCTTAAAAATACACGAATGAGTTTGCGAGTGTCACGAAGTGATCCTGAATGGATGACTTACCAAGCACTCCCCACTGTATGCTATTTTGATCGGTGTCCCACCCGAAAACGCGTCATTACATGCAGATAAACATGTACTGAGAAGTTTCCCTAACATACATGTAATGAATAATTTCCGTGGGGTGCACATATACATGCAATGACAAGTTTTCGGTGGGACATCGATTAAAAAATATTCCTGTCAGTGTCTGCCCGCGAAGGAAAAATCCATCCGAGTTCCACCATTACTCTAAGCAGTCATTCTTACTCCACACCACTTTCGAAGCCAAGGAGCTTTAGATATTTTACTATCCACCCCATGCGAAAATTGATCATTACATGTCAATATGTCCCCTGCGAAAATGATGGTACATTTTTCGTAGATTTTTATGTAAAATTCAAACTTCCCATGGGCAGGCAATCATTTAACATTGGACCCTGCTACATAATTCATTACTTCGAAAAGAACTCATTCGGATATTTTGAGCAACTCGCTTTGGAAACTGTTGTTTTGACGGGTGTAGAGTTGGCATATCCGAGCCGAAGGTGCTTGTTGCTCAAAAAAACACTCGTGAGTTTGGCTCTTATCACAAAATTGTGTCCTCATAATGAGTTACTTTCGCAGCGTTCAATGTAATGTACTACTTTTGGATCTAATGTCAAACTTCGGTTCTTATTCAGCCAGTTCAATAACATCCACTCATTTTTTAGACAGAAGAACCATTTTGTATAAGGAAAACATCCATGAGATGGGCTGATTGAACTGGATGAAAGTGGGTGAGAGACATATTACTTTGGATGTTTTTGAACTTCTCCACGAAGAATCGCCGAGAAAAAACGCCGATTTTTTCGGCATAGTCTAGTTGTTATAGTGGTGTTGCAGTAGCCAAGTCGGTGAAGGCAGGCTAAATTATGTTACAGAAGTCTGAATCTACTATCCAGTACATTATGGCGCAAAACTTTTTGATTTTGCACCAGGCTGCCCTCTATGTGACCTTGAACAATGAAATAAAAGGCAGCCTGGTGCCAAAAAATGAAGAATATCACTAAAACGGCATTGACGAATGCTTAACAGCGCACCCATTTTCATCTTCAGCACCGGGCTCGCGCTGCCTTCTAAATTTGAACGAGCATAGCTCAAGAAGGCAGCCTGGTGCCAAGATAAAAATTGATGCGTTGTGAATTATTCGTCAATGCCGTCATAGTGATATGCTTAAATTTATGGCACCCGGTTGTGTACTCTGTGCCATCGAACCATGATAAAGTACGCAGCCTTTTGTCAAATTGAGAATTATTTTTCCAAGGAGTACTTGCTTTATTGGCTTTAACATTGCTTTACATCATTTTTTGATCCCAGGCTTCCTAGCCGGAAATGCATGCAGTCTTCCACTTGTTGCAATTTTTTGAAGGCTGCGTACTTCGGATTCAAGATCATGTAGTTTCATGCACTAGAGGAAGGATCATTCTAGCGCATGAAAGAACTATAATTGCTGAATGTATTGGAGATTCTCAGCAAAACGCCATCAGTATGTGGAACTTCACCGACGATTTTGTATCTCCAAGAAGTATCGCCGAAGAAACCATCAAATTCCAATCCACCGAAAACATTTTCCTTGCGCAGAAGCTTTTTCATGACACTTTGTAAAAGCAAAACTAGTTTCTACATATCTTTGCTCCATTTTATCAAAAGAAAACTACATTTTCTTCTAAAAAATATGGAAAAGGCAAATGTTTTGGTGGTTTAAAATCGAGAGGTTTTTTAGGCGATACTTCTTGGAGATAGAGACAACGTCATTACAACTTGAGAAAAAAATCGGCGTTTTTTTCTTCGATACTTCTCGGATTCTTTTTTGAACTGGATAAAATGGACTGTGGATGTTAGTTATGGACGGCTAAGCCAATACCACATCTTTTGTTACCATATCAGACACAGACTCTTTTTAAAACTGAATGTCCTGCTACTTCCCAAAGCTTCAGAATTTTCTAATTTTTAAATGACTCCTCAAATATTAAGGGTTTTATGATTGCTCAGCATTTAAAAGATATTAATAAAAAAAAGTTTTTTCTAATTGCAATTCGAAAAATTTTCTTAAATGAGGGATTTGCTAACTGCATGGGATTTTCATAAGGTGATCTCTCACAAATTGATGGCGTACTTTGTTACAATTATTCTACATTATACATCAAGCAATTATAGTTGTTTCATGCACTAGTTTATCCTTCCACTAGTGCATGAAGCTACTGGATCTTGAATCCGAAGTACGCAGCCTTCAGAAAGTTGAAACAAGTGGAAGAGTGTTATTTAGGCCGGGAATCCGGGTGTCCAAAACTGATGTTAGGAAATGTTAGAGCCAATAGCGAGTGCTTTATGGTAAAATAACTGACAATTCTACAACAGGCTGCGTACTTTATCATAATTCAAGGTCAATAAGAAGGCAATTGAGGCATGTCACTATGACGAGATTAACAAATGCTTTACAACGCGCCAATTTTTATCTTGACACCAGGTATCCTTCTCGAGTTATGTTTGTTTAAATGTAGATGATAGCGGCAGCCTGGCGTCAAGTTGAAATTTACTGCGTTGTAAGGCATTCGTCGTTTCCGTCAAGGTGATATGCTTCCATTTTTGACACCAGGCTGCCTTCTTTTTCATGGTTCAATGTCACATAGAGGGCATTCTGGTGGCAAATTGAAAATTATTGCGCCGTAAAGTACCGGCTACTAGATTCAAATTGTCGATACATCATTTTTTGGCCCTATGTCGTAACACGTTATTGGGGGCTGTTCACAAACCGTACAATTCCAAAGACCCCTACAAATTACGTACGAATTTTAGAACTCCCCCACACTAAAAAAATGAAGTTTATTCTTCTCTATTATTGTCTATTATTGTGTCATAAGTCGTTCAACGCTACTTCAAAAAGATTCAGGATCAGGATTATATATTCGCATCGCGTAAGGTTTGTGTGAAAGCTCAACTTGTAACAAAAAAATATTTTTTGCAACGCACAATCGATTTTCGACTGTTTCCGATGTTGTTCACGATGCGGTAACGCGATCAAAATCAAAACAGTTTCTAATTTTTTTAAGAGTGTGAGGTGAAGTGAAACAAATTTACACCTTGTAACGATATGACTTTTAAAATTTGATACATGTGCTGAAATGTACCCCTCCGTTGCTATGATACGACGTTACAATGTCATATGTGTGCATTGCAATCTGATCAGAAATTGTTTGTACACTGTAAAATATAATGGTTTCTGTGGAGTGAATTTTTCAATCGATTTGTTTGTTGCAAAAAGCATACGTCCTAAATGTTGTCCAACTCGCCTTTGGCTCGTATGGACAATATTAGGACTGATGCTGAAAAAATCAACGTATCGCAACATGGTCGACAAACTACTATTTATCAAGTTGAGCTTTCACACAAACCTTCACGCGTGAAAAAGTGAACACTTTATTTTTTTGTACGTATATGACTTAAATTTGACCCTATCCACCGCCTTAGGCTACCGTTCGAATTCTGGAACCCATCCCCCCACCTTAAACCTGTACGTCTTTTATGAACAGCCCCTTATCTCTAGTAATAAAAATGCATTGACGTAAAAGCTTGATTAAGTGAAAATTATATTTGGTAGTAATTCGTGACATAATAGCTGTTTGTCAGTTCGATTTTGTCATCGGGAGATTTGCTTTTAAATCCCTGACGACAAAGGCGTGTGACTTACGAAACATTCACAGACCAACAAACACCCTTGCGGTAATAACAACAACGCAGTTACTTATTTATTTTGTCTCCAGGTAATATACGCAGTACCTACCACAGCTGTAGCGCCACAATGAACTTGAGCCAATTTTACAATGTATACCATATTACATGTCGCATGTCTAAATCCAACCGTCTTTGGAATTAAATCGCAATCAAAATTTACCAGTTCTCCCTTTTTCATCCCCGAAGCGAACCTGTACACCGAAAGTACTTTACAAAGTTAAACATCCATATTTCCATTTAATATTTGACAAAAAACAGAAAGGTCTTTGAGGTTATTTCATTTTAGTTCGGTAATTGAATTGTAGTGTCTTCATTGATTTAGAAGGCAGCAGATAAACGAGAAAAACGAAGTGATATATATTCTCATGATAATTCTACAATAAAGTCATTCATAGGTAGGAGATTTTAATGATTCGAAAACGCAAAGCACATAAGAGCCTCTTAACACATAGAAAAGTCAAGTCCCTGTACACCTTTACACATGCATTTATCCACAAAGTAACATACAATCTTCATTCTGTACAACCAAACGAGAAACCACCAGACAGCCAACTCTCATAATTGTAACATATTTCCACACAACTGTTTTCTCCTCGCGCTACATGCGATGAGAGTGAAATTCTCATTCTTCTAAAATTTTCTGAAAATATGCGTGAAAATATCAAAAATCTCAAAGAACAGCGCACAATTTCGACGTAAATGTCACCGATAAAAATAGGAAAACAAAAATAACAACAACAAGAATTTGAAGAAAATTTACGGAAATAAAATAATTTTTTTTCGGGTCAATTGTTCGAATTAATAAAATTTCATTTCGAAATTCACGATTTTACTTCATCAGGTGAAATTCCAAGGAATTGCAGGTGATCTCCTTGTCGCAGCAGTATCTTTTGGCTGATTATTTTAATTGATTGTGTGTTTGGGACAATAATAAAAAAAATTATTTGAATTGAAAGTTTTTTTTATATAAAAAAAGTGGTACCGGACACTGGACATAGGCAAATGTGCTGAGCGAACGAAGACATTTTTATAGATTTAAACAATTCATCTCTAGAAGTCGTCGTAAACAGAAGTAAGTCTAAAAATTATTTTGTCTTAATTGTCTATTAATTTCGCCCATCCCCTTCGCTCATACCCGAAATATTTCGCATGCTTAAAAGAAAAGAGATTTCGTGCCTCACATCTACATTTGCTCGTAATTTATTGAGAGGTATGATGTGTTGCGAAGTTATAATTAAAATCAACGTATACTTTTGACGTGAATTTTATAGACCATTTCGCAACGCATCGGAAAATTGAGTTCAGTTCCATTTGAAGTGTCTTCCAGCGTGAATTTTCGCTTTTCATGTTCTACATAATTGACTGCACATATTGACCATTTTCCACTGGTTCGTTTGATGTAATTTATAATCGAAAAAAAAAATATTTTATTCATTAGAAAAATCGAAAAAAAATCCTCAATTTCAATAAACTCTTTAGGTGAATAACGAAACAAAACAAATTTCAACAAACATGTGATTCTTGTCCAGTGGTTTATGCAAACAAAGTAGTGATAAGCGTGTCATGAATTCACACTACAATAACACACCAGACAAAACATTTTCTGCTGATTTGTTATGCAAATATTCGATTCACTCTATCAGTTCGAAGAACTGTGAAGGAACATATATAGTTTAGTTACTTAGATATGGGCGGTGACCCAAAACTATCGGCATTTCCCGGTGGTGCGGGAATTCGATGAACTAAAAAACAACGGCAACGAAATGGGAATTCAAAATTCAGAATTTGGTAAAATTATATGAAAATTTAAAGAAATTTGAGTTAAAGCGCCTCATGGCTCGCAACAGTGAACTCTAAAAATACTTAGATTTCATGTAAAATTCAAAGCAATCATTAGTTTCATTTTGAATCCTCTAATCGTTGGTATGGGCACCGCGCGCTGAATTAGGCGCTACGAGAAAGAAAGTTGATTGCATGCCTGAGGCATCCCTGAGCGGCGATGGAGATACTACTGTCACTGCCGCCGCTAGATCTATTTTTGATGATAGTGTATAGACTGTACAAAGGTGGAAATTGGATTGCAGAAGATCGAAATTTTGGTCTTGCAAGTGGAAATGAACTTAATAGAATTGATGCTCTCAATGTTATCAAATCCTATTTTTATTTCAACACATTCTACATAAAATGAACAGAGTGGTACAAGTTAAGTTAAAATCGGTCACAGTGAGTAAACTTCGTTATGCTAGATAAGACACACATTGCGTTGCCACGCTGGATGGCCAACGACATCCTCTGATAAATGTATAGCCTCGCTTTAGGTTCACCTGATTGTCTAATGAGATTAGAGCCTATCTTGTCTAACAACTTTACCGCTTCCATGGACCAGGGACCGAACGATTCGACCGCCACGGCGACGAATTGATGATTGCCTTTGACTTTAGTGTATTTCGAATGTTTTCGGGTCACAGCTCTTTCCGGTGCTATCTGCCAGTCATGTTAGAAGGTGCTAACGAATCCGCACACGTAGCGTCCCAAACGAGTGCTCTTGCTCTTCCTCTCTCCCATGCGGTGTAGGTAATGCCGTCTGGTCGCTTGTCGAAAAAGACCGATCGGTTCGAGCAATGAATTCATGTTGATTGATGCAAGGCTTTGATGGATTATTCTGTTCAAGTCTGCATGTCTGAAATATTTGCCGGGATTTTTCTTGCAATGGACGCCGTGTCTCCCGTTGGATTCGACCGATGTACCGCAAATGCATTGGTATGGGTGACACATTTTCGCACCGAGCCTCAGGCCAATACACACACGCATCACATCATCGCTTAAAAACGTGCCAATGTTCGGACTCGGAATTACGTTGAGCCATGCTCCGGACATTTTATTCTGGAGTAGTGCTATACAGAATTTTTCGATTGCGGTTGGGAATGTCAACCCAGATGTAATGTGCTTGATGTTAATCTGCTCCCAGGAATATTGAGAATTCAGATTCGTAGGCATAATTCCGTCGTTGATTTCATTCCATTTGGCCAGAGCATCGGTGTAAAATGGGATGTCAGACTCGTAATCCTGAATTATGGTTGTGATAGACACGATATCTTTAACTCCATTAACCGATGACAAAAACGCTGGGAGAGAAATTTCAAGGAATGAACGTATCCCTAAGCCGCCGAAATTCACTGGTAAGCTGGACTGTAGCCATTGTTGGGCAATCGGACATTGACTAATTTCTCCATAGCTCATTTCAATTGCGTGTCCAGTTCACGTAAAAGGCCAGGGAATTTCCAAAGAGGCGAACATCTGAGCAAGTAGACCAGCTTTGGTACTGCCAGGCAGTTTTTCAGTATGAAATATGCATAGTGGGTTTGCAAGGATGAAAGCCGACCGATCAAACTTTTTCCGAGTGAAGGATTCCATTCCGGCTTCCGTAATCGGGCGCCCAAAATTTCAAGCTCTTCGTCACTGACTACCCGAATACCGGGAGCTACAGTTTCGAATTGGCTAATCACGTCATCATCCAGTACGCCATTGATGAAATAAATTTCACATTTTTCGCTGTTAAGATCCAGACCAACAAACTTCGCTGTGTCCTTGATTTTTTCCAAACTGGCAAGCACACTAGCGGGTGTGTCACTAAGGGTGCCATCGCCCAAGTACCACAAATTCGACTCGGCTTCCAAGATGAAGATCAAAGGGCCTGCGGGATCTCCTTGTTGAGCTCCGACTTTAGATAAAATGATTTTGCTTCCAAAAGCGAGGATGGTCGGTCTCAAATAACATTGGCTGATGTAATGATATAGTTGCGGTGTTTTGTCATTAATTTCGGCTAGCATGATGTCTCTTTTTACACTATTGAAGGCGTTCTTAACATCGACCTTTACGATTAGTTTGAGGACGTTCCACGGGTTGCGTATATAAGAACGAAGTATTCTCTCGCAACTCAATGAGGAGTTCAGCGAGGCTGATATGCCAGAAGACTCTATGCGAGTGCGTTTCCGCTTCGAAAGAAGTTGCGAAGTGCACCTGCCAAAGAGGTCAGAATGGAAATTAGGGACGCCTCCAGCAGAGGCAGATGTCGTAATTTACACAGATGGATCGAAGACAAATGAAGGAACGGGAGCAGGTGTACACTTAGTGGACTTGGATTACGACGTATCCATGGCTCTGGGTTCATACACCACCGTTTTTGAGTCGGAGATAGTCGCCATCTGTGAGAGTTCAGATATGATGCAGCGAGATGGCATCAAAAATAAGAAAATTTTGATTTGTTCAGACATCTGCCATCGGAAAAGATACCGTCATCAGTGCTTCGACACTCAGGAAACTCTGTCAAGCGACAATAAAGTCACATTGACAGGGGTACCAAGTCACTCAGGAGTGCAGCGGAACGAAAATGCTGATTTGTTGGCCAGAGAGGGAAGAAGCTCGAAAACGTTGGGCCAGAACTGTAGAGATAACGAGAGAAAGTTTTGTTAAAAAGTAAGTAAATTAAGTAAACCTCTGAATCAACGAGGATGTGTTTGAAAGGTACGACAATATTAGGCCTCTCTATAACCTCTACGTCATCGACGATGTGTGTGAAAGAGACCACCACAGTAGGCTTAGTTTTAAAGATAAATCATTTCCCGCACCTACCTCAGACATGTTTAATTTTTAACTCAATTTTGCTCTTGAGTAGTCAGTAATTCCGTGATTACCATCATTAGAGATGTGAACTTATTTAGCTTCTGTAAATAAATTGTGATTTGTTTAGACAAAAATAATCAAAGTGACACAAATGTCTGAATTTATGTGAGGAATCTGAAAAATGTTGTGGTGTACTCTAAATGAAGTGGACACTACAAAGCGACAATATCGCTGTATAAAGTGTTCTAGTTCGCATAATTCAAACTTTATTACAGTTTTGTCGTAGAGTAGCGCTGAGGGTACAGGGATGTCACAAATCACAACAAACATTTTCACAGAATTTATACACAGAAATAACAAATGTTGGGCTCATTTTTGACAGTTACTATTTCGTTATTTGAATTCCCATCCGTCAATTATTTCCCTGCTTTATTTCCCACCTGTCAATTATTTCCCTACTTTATTTCCCACTCGTCTATTCTTGCTTTGTAATGCTTTATTATGCAATTAACAGTGGAGATATCTTTTCAATTCCTCAACCGTGACTATGATTTCAGCTCCTTACCCGCAACCTAACCGTTCGAACAGTTACAAACGTACAATTATAATGAACTAAAACACTCTATAGCGATAGTGACAGCGACAGCAATTCGATCAAATCTTGAGTTGAACCTTGTACGCGCTCTTTTTAATAAGTGGTCGTAAATATTGATTTTTATTGATTGGTGATGAAGACTTGAGAAATGTCAGTGAACATGAAACGAGTCTCTTGAAATGTTTAGTTTCAATGTTGTTCTAAGTGATACTCTGACTTTCCTCCTTTTCGCTGGTATTCAACTGTTATTTGGCGGAACACGTTTTCATAACCTTTGGGCTGTATCACCCCAATTAGTCACGATCGTCGTTGTTCGGGATCCACCGTTGGTATAACTCACAATCGGAAGTATATGTGCGAGTGCAAAGATATTAAGAAGGATTTGTGTATTTAGTGATATTTTGGTTCATAATGGGCGCAAATATTTCCTGTGGCCCCTTTGGGGGAAGGTCAGTTTAAACAAATTTGCGGTATCTCGTCAATTTTTTGTGCTAAAGTGTAATAAAGTGTATGCCTATATACATCAAAGCATTTCGATTTGGTGAATCATTGTCTTTATGCTCAAGTGGTGTTCTTTCTCAGATATTTCTCACCAAGTGATTATGGTTCATGTAATTTGTCGTACCCTCTTTTTCTCTCATTTCACAAGGTTTCTCTTCGGATCTTTTGCTTTTTTTCTCAACGACTTGATTCAAAAGCTAATATTCTCTACTTGACACGATCTGAGAATCAAAAGACTTAATTTTTTCTGTACAATTCAAGTCTCAATTGTACAATAAAAAATGTGTTTTGTACAAAACAAATAGGAAACTGTACACAAAAAATAAGAAATTGTACACAGGAAATGGAAGACTGTGCACAAAAAATAGGAGATTGTACATTAGATTACACAAAAAATTGAATTTGTACGAGGAATTGTCTGTACACAAAGTTAATGAAAATGTACCATCGAATCTGTACAAATAAAAATAATTGTGTTCACAAAAGGTATTTTTTCTACACAAATCTTCGACTTTGTACACGGAATATTTACTAAAAAAATTGCCTTTCACGAAAAGACTATTGGTTGCAGGAAAAGGGAATATGACAAAAACCCTTAAAAGGGAAAAGTGAACAGTTCCCATTGACATGAAATGATTCAAACTTGACTGGAATTTCATTGTAAAACTCAGATGTTCTAGTTAATCCGGAAACCAATAAATTCTAACGTCAGAAAATTTCTAATATTTGTAAACGCTAAAACAAGCGCCAAGCGATCCGGCCCATGGGCACAAATTGAGCCCCGGAGCGAAGCGAACAGCGCGAAATTTATTCCCATGCGAGCCGGGCGCCGGAACCGACATTGCCGGGCGAGAGGGTGACTATCAATAAGTCCAAGCGAGCCGGTCTCGGGTAGCGAGATCTGATTGGCGTCGGAGCGAAGCGAAGGGCCGCCGACCAAGTACGGCGAGCCTGCCACTCCGAGTTTGCTCATTCATCTGATCAGCAAATCAATAAATTTTAACGTTCGAAAAGTTCTACTATTTCTAAATGCTAAAACAAGCGCTGAGCGATCTGGCCGAAAATTAGCGAAAGTTAAAAAAAACTAACGTTCATTCCGACAAAATAATTTGTCGTTTTTACCATATTTACAAAAAAAAAATACGAAGTGACTATTCGCACCTGGTGCTCTTTAATGAAACGTCACGAAAATCTAGGTGGCTAGCGAAGCTACAGAACTTTTCCTTTTAAGAAGTGTCACGAAAAACTAGGTGGCTAACAAAACTTGAGGTCTTTTCCTTTTACAAAATGTAACAAAACTAGGTGGCTAACGAAGCTAGGGAACTTGCGATGTAATGGTACTTACGTGTTGCGTATTACTAAAGTGTAGTGACTGTTATTGATTAGAGCAACAAAAAGTACAACAATTCAAATAAAGCAGAATCTTACGGCATCATTTAAATGTTCCAATATAAACTCAAATGTTTCAAAATAAAATGTTTTTGTTACGTTATTTATTGGTTTTGTTCCCAAAAATAATCTTTTTGTTCTAATCTTGAACACCGGATGTTCCAATGAATAATACAAATGTTCCAAAAGAAATTGATTTTGTTCCACAAAAAAATGGTTTTGTTCCAAAATTTGTAAAAGGGTTAAATTCCAATTTTTTGTGGAACAAAATCAATTTCTTTTGGAACATTTGTATTATTTGTTGGAATATTTCTATTATTTATTGGAACATTCAGTGATTTTTTTTGGAACAAAAAGTTTTTTTTTTGTAACGAAAGTTTTATTTTTTGTAACCAAAAAATATATTCCGAATCTTACTGTGAGCCAGTGTAATTGAGCGACCCCAGAAAAGCTGCAATTAAGCAGGGTCGGCCGTGTTAACAACGAAATATTAGTTTGTACAATTTTCAAGTGTCTTTTGTACAAAGTCGAAGATATACAAAATGTACAAAATATACCTTATGTGTACACAATTTTTTTTGTACAGATTCGATGGTACATTTTCATTAATTGTGTGTACAGTCAATTCCTTGTACAAATTCAATTTTTTGTGTACACGTTACTACAATTGTGTACAAAATCTAACGTACAATCTCCAATTTTTTGTGTACAATTTCTTATTTTTTGTGTACAATTTCCTATTTTTTTTTTTGTACACAACACATTTTTAATTGTACAATTCAGACTTGAATTGTACACTTACGGAAATATATTTTTGCATCAAATAGAATTTTGTACTTTTGCGCAAGTTTTCGCAGTGTTAAAAAGCTGCGCAGAAGTACAAAATTCTATTTGATGCAAAAATATATTTTTGCATCAAATAGAGTTTTGTACTTTTGCGCAAGTTTTCGCAGTGTTAAAAAGCTGCGCAGAAGTACAAAATTCTATTTGATGCAAAAATATATTTCCGTAAGTGTACAGAAAAAATCAAGTCGAATCAATACTGTTGCTCCAAAAAGTCAGAAAATGAAGTTGTTTTCGTTCAATAATGTAAGATGATGGATTCAGTAGTTGAAATTCCAAAAACAATTGCTATAGGTCCCCGATAGTAAGAGTGAAAAATTGCCGAAGTTCAAGACTCATTATATCCATCAGCAAGTGCCCGAATTCCTTGTTAATAGACAAGTTTTGTAGTTTTTTAGAGAAGCAAACCAAACTTGATCACTAAGAAAGCTCTTGAACACTTGCTGATGAATATTCGTCCATTTTTCGCATTTATCCCTATTGAACGCCTATTCTATCGCTTGGAATCTCGCTCGTTAGTAACCATAATCTAAGCTAAGTGGCAAAGCATTCGGCAACTTAATTTTCCACTTAACATTTGCACCAAGTAAACGTTACTTCAGTTGCACGTTTTGGATGATCTCAATTTGTTTTAATTGTATAAAAAACTGAAAGTTGAACTGGACGGTCTCAATCCGTTCCTTATGATTTTCATGCTCTCTAAGTCTATTTTCAATCATCATTATCAATTAGACTCCTGATCATTCCAAAACTCAGGCAAAATATGAAGTTTTTATCATCCGAATATCTTGGGCGTATGGTTCTACTTATATATCACATTTGATTATCTTGTGACGCCACACAAGTTCGCAGTTTTTTCATTTAATGTATTTCTCGCATAACGAACGAGACAAGTGCCAACCGTTCCGTTTACATTTCAATAGAATAAAAAATTGGCTAAGTTTCGGGATAATTTTTCGATTAAACATCGTCATCATATCAGAAGTTGTAGAATTTGATCTGAAGTTAATTTAGGAACCAAGAATTCAACAAAAAAAAAAATTCAATGATCCCCTAGTCATTCAACCGAGAGCAAATTTTCATAAAATCCAGCTGCTTGTTGAACAAGTATACAGCCACAAAGATTGTAAAAGACAAAAAAAAATGAAATTATGTACTTAAAGTGTATGATTTAACAACCGTACACAACAAATTAAACGAGAAAAAACGAGTCTTAGATTCATTGAACTTCATTCGACCACATGCAACTTATACAAGAGTATTTAAAACAGCATCGACAAAAAATACAATTCCATGCATCCCATATAACACCTCACTGTACATTACATACATAAAATCGGAACATTGAAATCCGGTTCTCATTCAAATATTACGCAGAAATAGAAGAGTATAGAAGTTTAAATTGGAACTTTTTCGTGTATTTAGTTTTGCTGTAATGAAGTGTATACAAAATGACATGCCATTTAACGTTATTTTCGTTTTGTCAAAATACTTTACGAACCTTTAATGATTTCTGCTTTTAATCGGTCGATTTGCATACTCAATTACACTTCTAATCGGTCCGAGAGAGAGCATTGTTACTAATCAGATTGGGTTTATTGATGAATGTTTTTGAGCAGCGATATAGCTGACGCTATAATAGCTGCTAGGAGGCTTTTGTCGAAAGAATATAGTTTGACATAAAAGTCCATTCATAAAGTACGTACTTCCTTAAAGGGGGAGGGGGGTTCGACGAAAGCGTACGTTCCACACATTTCAATATTTCTTTCCATACTTTTTTGCGTACAAGGGGGGAGTCTAAGAATAGTCATTTTTCGAGTGCGTACTTTATGTGGGGCCCAGATTCTTAGCGTTCAAATAACAGATGGCGTTAGGTGTGTCGCTAAGATTGCCATTGGCACAGTAAAAATAACGAAAAACATAACCAAAGACCCGTACGTATCAGAATAGATGTGGCAAAGAGACTCGAACGTATCTAAACATACAAATAAGCAAACAATCCAACGTTTTCTGTTCTTTTATAACTTAAAAATTTCAAAGATCCATAGAAATTATCCAAGGTAATGTCAAAGGCCCTACCGAAGTACGTCTCAGACCATTCAAATCTAGAAAAGCTTATATCCAAGGACTAAGCCATTTCCCCTTCAAACCCCGAATTACGTGTTCTCCAAAATTTTATTCTCTACAACTTTGCCTTTGGAAGCAACTTTCTACCTCTTATAGTTCTAGAAATATGGATCATCCCTCCTAATTCTAGAAGTGGTCATATCCCAGGATTATGGCATTTTTACCCAAAACTCTGACACACGTGTTCTCTAAAATTTTATTCTCTACAGCTTTGCCTTTGAAAGCAACTTTCTACCTATCATAGTTCTGGAGATTCGGGTCATCCTGCCCAATTATGGAAGTGGCTTACACCAGAATTGGGCCATATTTCCCCATAATCCTGAAACACGTGTTCGCTTAAATATAATTCTCTACAACTTCGCCTTCGGAACCAACTTTCTAACTCTCATAGTTCTGGAGGTTCGGGTCATCCTGTCCAATTATGGAAGTGGCCATACACCAGGATTGTGCCATATTTCCCCAAAACCCTTAGACATGTGTTCGCTTAAATTTAATTCTCTACAACTTTGGCTTTGACAGTAAATCTCCACTTTGCATTGTTAAGGAAATATATACGAAAAACCGTTTTCGTATATGGCCAAGAAACTCAATTTCGTCCATTCCATTGGTCCCAGTGCCAAGACCCCTGACCCGATTCCCACAAAAATTTTTTCCCAGTTTTGTGACATCAAATGCTTTCATTTGACACCGAAATGAGGAATTTTCGTGCTATACTTGCTGAAATATTTGCAAAAAAGTTTCATCGACCCTCGAAAATTTCATGTCTGGCCTCCACTTCTTGGACCACATCTCCGGAACTACTTGGCCGCTTTTGCTTATCTTCGAACTTGAATCATGGGAAGCATGTACCTTTCAGGGGAAAAAAGTTTAGGCTGATCGGTTGAGCCGTTTGAAAAAAAAGTGGAGACAGATAGACGGACATTTTTTTTATTGCTGATTCGTCATCTCTAGACTATAATAGATGCATCCCCTCCTCCTCATACCTCGATCTACCCCATGTAACAATAAAATTGTTTGTAGTAAACGTATAGGACCCTTGTACTTTATACTGGTTCCAAAAACAAGAACTACAAGCAGAGAAATTAGCAAAAAATGATCGAGCCCCAACCAAGCCGCCTATTCCGGAGTAGTTTCTGTGGAACCGTCGTCGGCGGAAAGATGGTACCACCTAGGAGTGCACGCGGACGTCGTTCAGGCTGAAATTTTTGCGGCATTGATGGGATTGCAGGAGGCAACCTCAGCAGAGGCAAGTGGGGAAAATATTGCAGTCTGTTCTGACAGTGAGGCTATGATTAAAGCACTGATGTCGCCTGTCGTGACATCCAAGCTAATGAAAATGCTGAAGGAAATCCTGAACCATTTGGGACTGAGAAATCAGGTCACGCTGGTAGGGGTTCCCGGACACTGGAGCGAAACGAGAAAGCAGATGAGCTGGTGAGAAAGGGCTCAGCAACATCTTGTTACGGGCCGGAGCCTCTTATACCCATCACAAATTCGGAATGCGTGAAAGCGATGAAGAATTCTTCCCTGTGGCCGATGGGAGGTGGGCGAAGAAACTGCTAAACTTGGACATTAAGGTTCAACCCAAACTGATAAATCTAAGAAAAAGCCACCTATTCATCCTGCACAGTGTTCTAAACAGTGTTCTCCTAGGTAGACAAATTTTTTCCATTCGTATAAGTCATTAATACTAGCTATTAGGCGCGCTAAAGTAAAGAATAGCGACGCTAACGCAACGTTGATTAATGATTTGTTCGCACTGAACACACAAATATTTATCGGATCAATCTCAGGCTATAATTATTTCGGAAATGTAGAGGCTTTAGCTTTGGAATTTCTTCACTTGTTAAAACGATAAAAAAAATGAATTAACATCACCATTCTGTTACACCATCTGCACTAAAATCGTCTTCAAGTAAAGTTCTTTTTAGAAATCAGTTTAAATGAAAATTACAGTTGCTTTTGTATAAAACTTTCGAAGTGGCAATATCGGTTAATAAAGAATAATTTCAAATTTAATAACACGAAAGCAATTATTTCAATTCTTTGGGTCCATCAACCATGAATGGTTTGTAATCAAATTTTTTCCAGATACTCACAAATAAAAAATAAAGTTGGAAGTGTTAACGACCCCGCAAAAAAAAATATATTTGCAGTTAATTCTTCTGGTCGAGCAAAATCAATGAAATGGCCATTGTTCATATTGTTTGGCACCAAATAATTCATACTTGAATTCACTTGCATGTGAAGAACATTGGAATTGAAGATAAAGTGTTATGTCTTTTTTAGCTGCTCCATGATTTGGTGTTTTAAATTTTTTTTTCTTTAGAAACATACGATGAATAACTTCTTTATGAGAGTTGAGAGTTATGGCTTTTGTTTACTTGGCAATCAAATTTGTATGCCAAAAAAATCGCTGAAAAATTCAAATATTTTACCGCGTGTTGCCCTTAGGAAAAATCTTTATTTAACAAAGAAATTAGCCATAAATATTGCAACGTTTAATTAAAGTAGCATTTCTCTGAGAGTTTCATTTTCTTAAACGTTAAAATTTAACGCTTCATGTTTAAGAACACCGTCATATGACAACAAAATATGATAGTCACAATGATATCTGTCCCAAATAATAAAAACACGGGAAAAACATAACTTAATTTTGTAATTGTTATAATGTTTAATGATTATGCCAGTTCGATTTCCTCTATTTGTTCGATACATAGGTGATTTATGTATCGTGTAAACTTCTATTTCTATGTAAATATATGTTCGACTTATGCAAATTAATGTGTCCGTATTAACTGCATAGAACGTCCATTCCTAACTAGGTACTTTATTTGGATCGTTCCCTAAGAGACATGATCGTTTCTTAGAAGACAGAACAGATATGTTGACCTTCTCTTCTCGTTTGACGCAAAACTTTCAAAGTTCATTAGAAGATGTCATGTCATACGATGCAGATTCTTGAGCTTGCGTAGGCGGAAAAACGTAAAGATGACTGAGTACCACAGGGTGGCATCTTGGGTCATTTGGTTTTCATAACTTACATCAACGATTTTTAGAGGCTCTTGTCAATCTTTGAGAGATTTCCAATGATCTGTGTTTTCAGAGATTTCAATACGCAAGTTTTTTTTTTGTACAGTGTCAGAAAAGTGAAGACCGACAAGTTTCTGATTTATCTTACGAATTTACCATACAAATCAGAATTTTGTCGGTTTTCACTTTTCTGTTCCTGAAAATTTATTTATCACAAGAATGTTAAATTTTTTACAATTTATTCAATAGTAGATACAGATCTCCCGCGTTTTATGCGGTATTTGATTTATGCGGATTCGGTTATATGCGGTTTCGACGGCTTCGAAATATGCGACGTAACTTCGGGTATATGCGCATTATGTGTTACCAGATGTGTGTTAAATTTTGACAAGAAAGACAACAATAGAGTTTAAACGAAAAAGTAATTTTTAAATGCGCAATTGACGTAACCTTATCATTTATTTTGGATTTTAAATGGGAGTAAGTGCGGACGGAATTTGTGAACAGCCACTTTCCCTTGGAGCGTGATATACTTTATAAACAGCCTCCAATGCATAGAAATGGTCGTGCAGTGGTCTAAAAATTTTATTTCTGTATCTGAAGAACGACATTCGCTACATTGACAAGATTCAATTTTGGAATCTGTCGGATGGAGTGCTGAAGTTTCGCCCCTTCATCCTTCGGCCTTTAGAACTCATTCGCTGAAAAGTCTTTTAGCATTCCTCAGGAATTAAAGCGATATGTGACGAGTTGCAGAAAATGAACTGATAATTTTTGTAACGATATGTGAAAACCAAAGAAGCGTGTTTAATAAAGATATCGTGTGACAAAAATTCTCAATTTCATCACGAATTTTATAAATTTATGCAAAAAAATGATTTGATAGTTAATTTCATATCTATGGAGACTACATACATTCAGACGTTATGTCATGAAAACTCATTTGTTGTTACTACACATCGGGTAATACATTTTTAATGTCAACTGTTGATAACGGTATCGAGCTCGAATTATGCGGTTCGAAGATATGCGGTACGAAAACACCGCATAAAACGCGGGAGATCTGTATATATTGGGCTAAATTTACAGCCAAGATAAGGGTTTTACCAAATTTGTATGACGACATTTCTGTGTGTGTACTGTACTCATGTACCTGACAGGTCTCATTTTTTATTGGACCTATCAGAAGTACAAAGGTCCAATACGTTTACTGCAAACAAATTTATTGTCACTTTTTCACTTTTCCGTTCCTGTAGCACTCGATGATTCATATTGCCGGGAGTATAGTAGAACTAACAGGTTCGGCAGCCATAGTGATGATATTGTACGTTTTCTGGATATCATCATTCACACTTGTTCGGCGTCCATTTTATGTTGAATGTGATGCTGTGTGTCCAGTACGAGCGTCCCGCGTGGAAATTATGTTTTTTTCACGGTATCCAAATTCGATTTCCCGATTTTTCCCGGTATCCGCGAAAATCAGGCTGAATTTTCCGATTTTGGTAACCAAATTTCCCGATTTCGAAGATAGGACGTACCTTCCTCGTTTAGTTTCGGATTAAGGTATTCAGCGCAAACGACAACCGATAGATAACTTAACCGCTTAGAGAGTCTCTATTTACGCCGCAGAGGGAAAATGTGAGCCTGGGATAAAACATTTATATTGAGGTCCAATATAATTATTAATAACTATGAAAACGCGAGCGGAGCGAGCGATTTTTTTTAGACTTTCTTTGTAATTGTAATATTTTTCAAGCGCTCTCCACAGCAGATCACTAACCAAATTGTCTATGCCTATACAATAATCCTAAACGCAGAGGAATAAAGTTAAATTGAAACATTTATCTGTGTCATTCGCAAATTAACATCGTCACATTGTAGGCAAAATTTAGCTGAGCTTTGCATGTAAGATCATTTATAAATAATCCGAAAGTTTGTAGCGCCGCAGGTGAAAATTTTGAAAATTGTCTTTTTTATCATTTCTGGGATCATAAAATCGCTTTCGGATTCTATATTCGGTTGTCACCCGGTGCAGATATACAATCTATCTGCACCGGGTGACAACAAAACTAATTCGGTTTTGTAAAGTAGTAAATAAAACTTCCGAACGGAGCGAGCGAAATTTTTTTTTTTTTGAATTTTTAGTTTTTTTCTGATTTTTAACTATTCCAACCTTTTAGCTATTTTCCGTTTTTAGTGACTTTAGTCATTTCCCGATTTTCAGCCATTTTCCGAATTTTTGTTATTTCCCGTTTTTCTGCCATATCCTGTTTTGTGTCATTTCAGGGATTTCCCTATTTTTAGTTATTTCCCGACTTTTAGTCTTTTCCCGATTTTTAGTCATTTCCCGATTTTTAGTCAATTCCCGATTTGTAGTCATTTCCCGATTCTTAGTTATTTCCCGATTTTTATTCATTTCCCGATTCTTAGTCATTTCCCGATTCTTAGTCATTTCCCGATTTTTAGTCATTTCCCGATTTTTAGTCATTTCCCGATTTTTAGTTATTTCCCGATTTTTAGTCATTTCCCGATTTTTAATCATTTCCCGATTTTTAGTCATTTCCCGATTTTTAATCATTTCCCGATTTTTAGTCATCTCCCGATTTTTAGTAATTTCCCTATTTTCGAAGCGTTAAATCCTGGGTTATTTGGGTGGAGAGTTATCTTATATATCTATCAATTTTTCTCGACCGTTGGAACACAATATTTATTTGACTGGGTTATGACAACTTCTATTAGAATTGTGAGGTATGACAAATATAAGGATCAGGGTGGGTCGACTCACACCTGACCCACAGTTGCAGAATTCACAGAAATCGTTTTTCTGTGTGTACTAAAACTTTGGGTCAGGTGTGGGTCGACCCGCTAAAATTGTGGGTCAGATGTGGGTCGACCCATTTCGATCCTTAGACAAATATCTATAAAATTACGGCAGTTTGAAGTTTATTTCTTAGGGCAAAGTTGGTAAGAATTACATTTTAGAGAAGGTAGTTTCAGGGTTTCTTGAAGAAACTACGTTGGTTCTCCTTTTGATATGGTGCAGGGCAGAACATTTAGGCCATCAAAATCAATGGTCTCAGACGTTTTTCGGTAGGTCCTTTGACATTTTCTATGGATCTTTCAAATTCTCATAGTTATAAAATAGCACAAAACATTGGGTTGTTTGCTCATTTCTATATTTAGCTACGTTCGAGTCTTTTTGCATCTACTCTGTTTGCTACATCTATTCTGATACGTACGGGTCTTTGGTTATGTTTGTTTGATAACATTAGAAATTTAATTGGAAATCCAATGATCATGTTTTCCTGTTGAAAGATTCGACTCAGCATCCTTTTAGCCAAATCATGCAGTTGTTCGTTTAGTCTAGGAGTTTTTGTAATTTCATGCAGCGATTGAGTAGATATATATACTTGTAGTAGTTGACTTTAGTTCTTTTAAAGTCAATTGCTATGCGTAGGCACTTATCATCGAATATCTTCATTATTCTAATCAAGTACTTTGGGATATCATGCCACACTGCCACTGCGTACTTGAAATAACTCGTTGTTTTCCCTGAGAATCGGATAACGCCGACATGTGCCTTCAGGAGAATTCTTTTGACATGCTCATTATGTTTCAAATTTGTTGAATGTGGTAACCGAGGTGACGGGCGTCTTCTTTATATTCAATTTTTTCATCGTTCATTTCTAACTTCGGTAAGTCTTCGGCTCTATTACCTTGACGAATATGTTTTCTAATGTTAAGTGCCATGGCACTTTCAAGCACCGACGACATCCCTCTAATTTTCACTTAAGTACAGGGGCGAATAGTGACAGTGTAAATTGTCATTAGAAACAGTACACTATGAATAATAATTTTAAATAAACCATGAGCTGACATTTAATTTGAAAATGAGCGTGATTTCGATTTTTGTTTCAGCGAAATGTTACAGCAGGCCACTCAGTTTGTATGCCATCAATTCATTGTAATAAAAACACTTTTCTACCGAATATCCTAGTTTTTCCGTTCAAAATATTGAAAACATAAGAAAAACAGAAAAAGAATTCGTCGTTTGGAGCTTTATTTTTTTTTTTTTTTATTAAAAATAGTTGTTCTATTCGTGATAGAACTCGCACGGAGGCCTCTGTGTGGGCCCATTGTGCTCACTATGTTATATGCTCTACACGTTTATTGTTTTGTCAAATCTACCTGAGCTCGTAATATAGCTCAGTATGTTTGTGGATGTAGAGATTTGATTAGGCTGTACCTAATTATGTAGCTACCCAGATGCTTTCTTTTTGTGTTAATGAAAGCAGGACAGTAACATAAGAAGTGTTCAGCTGTGTCCATGTGGTCTCCACATAGATCACAGCTTGGATCCGTGCGTTTGCCAATGGTTGTGAGGTGTTTGTTGAAATTAAAATGTCCCGTCAGTACTCCGGTGATGGTTTTGAGTCTCGTTCTGCTAACGTTAATGAAGTACTTGGAGTAATTCTTGTTAATTGTGATGCAACTTTTAGCTTGGCGACATCCTGTTATGTTGTTCCAGTGAAGTACAAACTCCCGCATTGTTTCCGATCGTATTTTCGTTCTTAAGTAATTATAGGGAGTGCCATTAGCCGGTTCTGGGCCTATCCATCCGGACTGTGCCCCGATCTTTGCTAGTTCATCGGCTCTTTCGTTACCCTCTATACCTGAGTGTCCAGGGACCCATATGAGGTTTACGTGGTTTGATAGAGCAAGTTTGTTCAGCGCTTCCCAGCATTCTAATACTAATGCCGACTTAAAAGTTTGTGCTGATAGTGCCTTTATGACTCCTTGGCTGTCCGCGCATATGGAGATGGTTTCACCTCTTGAGTGCAATTCTCTAGCAATGAAACATCCTTCTAGTATTGCTCTGACCTCGGCTAGGAAGATGGATGAATA
This sequence comes from Pseudolycoriella hygida, assembly GCA_029228625.1. Lineage (NCBI taxonomy): Eukaryota > Metazoa > Arthropoda > Insecta > Diptera > Sciaridae > Pseudolycoriella > Pseudolycoriella hygida. The sequence continues at coordinate 39,154,856 of CM055404.1, read as the reverse complement.
GTTGCCCAGAGATATGGACTTTTCAATGTTAAGTTCTGTACAGAAGATGCCTGGCCCAGCGGATTACCCTATCAGTGACCCGTCTGGATATAGTGTTATTCCATGCTCCGGTAGTGGAAGACCCTCTACCCAGTGCTCTTTGTGAGGGATACTCACCTTAAATTGCCTACCAAACCTGTGTGTCGGTATAATTCTGTCCGAGGGCATTAGTATCGAAGGGCCCTTCCTCACCAGCTTGGTCCATACTCTTGTGTGATCGGTTTCTCTTATTATTCTACGGTCTCTGGCAATTCTGCTTAGTGTGGCGAGAGCTTCCATTTTAATATGGATTTGTAGGGGGTAAGTTTTAGTACAGCTTCCATTGATGCAGTAGGAGTAGAACTCCAGGCACTGGTTATAGCTATACAAGCTTTCCTTTGAAATTTGTTAAGCTTATTTTGTACATGTTTAAGTTCGCATCTGTGGTTCCATAAGAAGGAGCCATAAGTCAGTATAGGTCTAATTATCGTGCTGTAGATCCAGAACATGACCTTAGGCGAGAGTCCCCACTTGGAACCATAGGCTTTTCGACATTGCCACAGCACTATTAGAGCCTTTTCTATTCTCGCGTCAATATTGGCGTGCCACATGAGTCGATAGTCGAGGAGAATGCCTAGGTATTTGACAACTTCTACCAGTTTTATTGGTATCCCCTTTATAACAGGAATTTTTATTCCAGTAACTTTATTTTTCCTATTAAACAGTATCATTTTAGTTTTTCCTGGATTAATTGTAAGTTCGTTTTCATCACACCAGTTTGAGACGATGTTCAGTGTTGTTTGTAATAGGTCACAAAGTACATTTACAGATTTACCTCTTATTAGAGTAGCAACGTCATCTGAAAAGCCCTCAGTCTGAATGTTCAGGTCGTTTAAAATGCCGATTAGTTCGTTAATGACTAGACACCATAGGGGCGGAGGTAGGACGCACCCTTGTGGGCAACCCTTGACTACCGAGACTGTGATTGATGATGTCCCAAATTTTGTATAGCATGGTCATTATCCAGCCAACGACTCCCCTGTCGAACTTATGCTGATCGCATGCTTTTTTAATAGCTGCATAGGTTACGTTATTGAACGCGCCCGAGATGTCAATGAAGCATCCCAGTGCAAATTCCTGGGCGTCTAGTGCCATCTCGATGTTGCTAACCAAGTTATGAAGTGCATTTTCTGTAGATTTTCCACTTTGGTACGCGTGTTGTTTATCGTGTATTTTGATTAGCTTAAGGGGTATCAGGTATCAGGTATCTGTCAATCAATTTTTCAATGGTCTTTAGTAAAAATGAAGTAAGGCTTATTGGTCGACAGTTTTCTGCTAAAGAATAATTACTTTTCCCTGGCTTTGGAATAAAAGTAACTAGCGACTCTCTTATCGGTTTGGGGATGTATTTTAGTTTCATAGATGCTCTTAATATGTCACATAAAATATGTTTAGAGTGTTCAAAGGAATGTTGTAGCATTTCTGGAATAATATTATCCAATCCTGGCGATTTGAACGTCTTAAACGTATTAATTCCCCATTTCAATCTTTCTTCTGTGATAATCCTTTCGGTTAAATCTCTGTTGGGCTCCCCTTCATTTAGTGTGGGTGAGAAATTCGTGTTCGTCTCCTCAGCTAATTTACAGCCAGGAAAGTGGAACTCAAGTAAGTGTTTGTATGTTTCATCCTGATCCTTAGTGTATTCATCAGATGGGAGGAGTAGTGAGCCTACCGACTGGATCGGATTCTTTGAAAGAATTTTATACATTTTTGCGGAGTCATGCACTCCACTGATCTCATTGCATTGATTTCTCCAGCCTTCTCTTTCCCTTTTCCTTAGATTTTTGCTATATTTGCGAAGTTCTGCATAATACGGCGATTTGTCTGTGGAATTTCTACATCTGTTGAACTGTTCTCTCACCTTTTTCCTTTGCCTTCTGTCTTCTGATGTATAGTAGGGTACCGACACACCCGCCTTATGCTTGAGTATTGGACAGGATTTCGTGAACGCATTATTCAGTGCTGACTTGGAGCTTTAAGTTGATCAACAAAATTTTGAAACTTTCGCGCTCCGGCTTTAAGCTGACTCACACTATAAAATTTTTCATTTTCGACTCGCATCATTTCAGCCCTCTATTTGAGTGAAAATTTATGAGCTGTCAGTGCTTGAAAAAGCTCCAGATTTGCTTGCATTCACTTTCACCTTCCAATTTGTGGTAATAATCTTGGAGCTTCTAGAGGTGGCTCTGTACATTAGATTCAGCACTGGCTGGCGACAATCTGGTGGAATAAGTGTTTGTGTCATCGGCAGAAATAGATAGAGTCATGTTTGTGTGCATGGATAGATCAGCCATAAATATGATAAACAGAAGGGGTCCGAGAATAGAGCCTTGCGGAACTCCATCGTTTACTTGTACAGGGTCTGACAGATGACATGCTAGTTTTACCCTGAAATCTCTTTTCTGGAGATATGATAGAATAATCTTAATCAGATAATTTGGAAATTTCATATTAATCATTTTGTAGATCAGGCCAAAAGTTTTTTCAATATCTAAGAAAGTAGCGACCGTACATTTACTCTCGTTGAAACCAAGGACACATTCCTCAAATATCCTTATGAGGGCACGTAATGAGTGTTTTACCTCTAAACCCGAAGTTATTATCAGGCAGGAGATTTCTCTGCGCACAAAATTTTAGTATCCAAGCATGCAGAATCTTTTCAAGAATCTTGCTCAGGTTATTTAGGAGGCTAATAGGTCTTAAATTTTCTATGGCTTCGGAATAGTATGTGATTTATTAACTACTGTGCTATGGAATTATGTGCCGAACATAGATGCTTTTTCAGGGCAATATTCGGAACAGAATCAGACCCATCTGATAATCAATATTCAGTTCAATCAAAATTCAATTCGCGATATTCACCTTGTTTGAAGAAGAAAATGGATTTTTTCCTTAGCATCCCAAAAATGAAATTTTCTATAGTCTTTTTGAACTAGGCGAACTATTCGCTTAAATAGAAGTCGACTGGTCTAATTTCATTACACATTTCGCATGAGCAGAGCATCAAAATCTAATAAAGTTTTTCGTAGTAATAAAATTGTGTGAAAATAAATCCACTGTGACTGGATGAATTTTTCCACTGATTGCTTAAAGATAGAAAGGAATTTCGCTTTGAGCATAAAAGTGAATCGAATCAATTCTAAATAATAATAATGTTAAAGTAAACATAGTGTGAAATTATTGCGCAACAAAATAATTTTAAGTAAAAAATAGTAAAATTCTCGTGAAATTGTTTTATATAGGAAATGCAATCATTAAAACACCATATGTGATGATGTGACCCAATTTTCTAAGGTATGGTGCCTACGCGATGTGATTTATTTTTTCGTTAATTTTAGTTGAATTTAATTTTAACGTTTTGCACCGAGAGTTTGTCAGCAATGTTTAATTATATTTAGATTATTTGATGCATTATTTTCTAGAATGAAGCACGAATCATTTGTACACAACATTTTTCATTTGTTCAATAGACGAAATTCTTTCGCTAAAAGTGCTTTACGTTGAAATGAATCACAGTCATAACAATTTCCATTTTAATTCATTAAGGAGTGAATGCACTTAGCACATTCGTATAAGACGCGAAATGCCAACGATTACCTGCGTGTAAATTTTGCCACATTAATGATGTAACGTTAACCGTCACTGTTCTGAAGACAGTTTATGAACTTATGATTATGTTCATCATCTTTCATTCTGTATAATTGAGATGGTGACAAATTATCTTACAAGTTCGTAATTTAATATAATATTGCGATAAACGACGTCGGTAATGGCAGGTTGTGTTACAATGGCTTTTCTGAACAAGTTATGGATAGAAAATGATGTTTTTGCATGCGGAAACTAGTTTCGTTGTCACACAAATTCCTTTCTCAGGTCTTTTAGATTGGCCAGTATTGTCAAATTGAGGAAATAGCCTTGAAGTCATGAAATTTTATTTTGAATTCATCCATTATTTGCTCATAGTTGTGTTTCAGCTATGATCTGACCAGCTGGTGCACTTATACACAGAAACATAGAAAAATTGTAATTGTAAGTCAACAAAATTTTCACAGTGAAGACACACACAAAGTCTCATAGTGCGCATACGCAATTACGAATTTATCTAATTTTCTCTGTAAGAGTGCATCAGCTGGTGCAGAAAATTCCCTGTACATCATGAATGAGGTAACTTTAATAATCAAAATATTCAAGAAAACTGTTACAAGACACGAAAATAATTCTGAATTTTCGAAAAAAAAAATTGAAACTCTTAAATTTCCTAACACCAAACCACTACGCTGAATTGTAAGGTATAAAAGTTTTGTCACCCTCCTTAATAATATGATTTTTTTGAAGAACACAAAATAGTTATTTATGCAACTAGTTGCGAAATGGAGTTGTTTTTGTCACTAGATGTGAAGTTATCAAACGAGCGAAGCGAGTTGGATAAACACATCGTGTGACAAAAACAACCAATTTCGCAACGTGTTTCATACAAGACTTTATGCAACAACTTATGAAACGTGAACTTTTGAATAAGTGATAAAAAGTTACTTTTTATCACTAGTTACAAAAAATTACTTTTTATCACGCAAATTAGTTATAAAAAGGTACTTTTTATCACTAGTGACAAAAACTAACTTCATATCACCCAAATGAGTGATAAAAAGTTACTTTTTGTCACTAGAATACGTCTTTATCTATTAATAATTTTCGATCTCGAGAACTAGACAGCCGATCTTCCTGAAATTTTCAGAGAACGTCAGTCTCGGCCCCAAATGAAAAACTCGTTTATGGAGTGTTCCGAAGGTAGCCGAAGGTGACATGAAGTGTTCCGAAGGTAGCCGAAGGTGGCATGAATTGTTCCGAAGGTAGCCGAAGGTGACACGAAGTACTCCGAAGGTAGCCGAAGGTGACACGAGGTGTTCCGATGGTAGCCGAAGGTGACACGAAGTGTTCCGAAGGCAGCCGAAGGTGAAACGAAGTGTTCCTAAGGTAACACGAAGTGTTCCGAAGGTAACACGAAGTGTTCCGAAGGTAACACGAAGTGTTCCGAAGGTAACACGAAGTGTTCCGAAGGTAGCCTAAGGTGACACGAGGTGTTACGAAGGCAGCCGAAGGTGCCACAAAGTATTCCGAAGGTAGCCGAAGTTGATACAAAGTGTTCCGATGGTAGCGGAAGGTGTTGGAGAACAATTTTTTTCGAAAAGAAAATTTTTTCGGAGAAAAATTTTTTTGGAGAAAATTTTCACGGAGAAAGATTTTTTTTGGAGAAATTCTTTTTGTGAAAAAAAGATTTTTCACATGAATTTATGTTATAACAACTGAAAACTTCCAAAAATACTGATATCACAACAAAAACATCTTAAAAGGTAGAGTGTGACGCAGTCCGAAAGTCCGCTTCCAAAATTAATGATATCGCTTGAGGTGACGCTATCGCTGATAATACGCAGAAGTTTGTTTGAATGGAACATTGTGTTCGAAGTTTTGATTTCCTGAAAAAATTGCAGCGCTTTTTTTAAAACAAAATTACGTTGTGTTAAAAAAATTGCGTCACAAATGTCGGACCCAACGACGAAATAATTTTTCTGTACTTTCAGTTTTTATGCTGCAAAAATTTGACTTTTATCTCTTATTGCGTAGATTGTTTAGAGTAAATTTAAATTTTTGCTTGTAAAAACTGAAAGTATTGAAAAATTGTTCCGCTGGTGGATATGCCATGTGCTCTGTGTTCGGATCCAATGGCTGATACGCAACTTTTTTTTCTCGTTTTTCGAAAGGACAATTGAGGACAATTTTTTTCCGTCAATAATAGGACATATTGAGGACGATTGTTTTAGATGACAAAAAAAAATCCAGAAAATTTTGCCTTTTTGTTATTTCACCCTGGATCTGACCCTCGCTCCTCGTGCGAATACACCGCTTATACACGACTATGACAGTAACATACTATTAGTGCATTCGCTGTCGGTGTGTTAGTAGAGTTTATAAGTTGGTTAAGACTGTATATAAGTCAGTTCACTCCTCATGCGTATACACCGCTTATATACTATATATGCGAGAGTGTATTGATGTCAAATTATGAACAATTATATAATTAAGGAAATGTCAAGTTTGCATCAACACACTCTCGCGTATTTTGACATTACACGACGCTACGAAGCATATAACTCGATGAGATGTGTAAGATCACACCTCGTTATATACTTACTTCATAATATTGGCGTGTAATCCTTTTTATCTCTAGTTATGTAAATAGCTATCACTAGGGTAAACACAAACTGATCCTCGTGAGAAGTATTTGCATGCAAGTTATTTCAATAATGAAAAGGGGGTAATTCCTAAGCGCAATTATTTTTACCAACTCGAAAGAGAGTTCAAAATAGTCATTTAGGGAAAACTCGTCGCTTTACCTTTGCAGTGTGCAAGTCGTCATCAAATATGACTAAACAAGAATTTATTCAATTTCAGATTCATCATGTCCACGAAGAGTGCCCAACAAATTGTAAGTAATGCCACAGAATCATTACACAGCACATCGCCACATAACAAAAAGCTAACATTAACCGACGCTGACAATCCATTAATTTCGACTGATTTGAGCAATTCAATAACACTTAATAACAGCGATATCGACGATGAATACTTAAACACTCAAAATCTAACCCTATTCACGGATCAAGAACTCCAATCGTTTGATACTCTCTTGAACACAGACAAAGAAATACGGGATCACGTCGATACTTTACCATACGACATTGACACGTCCGATTCGGTCGAACATCGAGACACAATAAATGGCGGAAATAATGACAAAATTATCGAATTTATTGACGACGCATGCGAAGTTGATAAATCGAATGGCATCACCCAAGACGACATTTGCTTCGATCAGAATGGTTCCTTTGATTCGAACCACATCGTCAAGAAAGCAACAAAACCAGCGTCATTGCGATTGGTCATTACCGATACGGACGATGAAACGGGCCCACCCATTGTGAATAAAACGAAAAAGTTTTACGAAACTGACGACGCATTCATTTCGGCGATATTTTCGCAAACAATTACGTCGACCACAGCCACGCCAACGGATGACGATCTGTCTTACTCGTTTGATCCGCCATTTACAGAGCCGGTAGCTATGAATGGTGGAAATGATGTTGAGAAAACGGGTGTCGGTGGTGGTGGTCTAACTGTTGATGACAATGTCAATGCGGACCATTCCATAAATGAATCGCAAACGGAAAATTTGGACAATTACAACGAAGGTCTGGTTTCGTTGACCCATACAGTGTGTTTGGATGGTGATGACTTTGATCGCTATGACGAGGACGAATTGAACAGCAGCAAAGAGATAGCTACGAAATCTCCTCACTACAAAAATGTAGAACCCGGTGGTAATAATCGGTCCCATGATCATGTTGTCAATGACGACGATGAAGAGGACGATGGAATTTATGAAAATGTTCTTATGCATAAGGGGACCTACAAGCAGAGGCCCAGTATCGTTGTTGACTGCTATACGGAAGAAGATGGCTCCTCGGAACAATTTAATGTTGAGCCAGCTGTTACAGACGATGCGTATAATGTGGTTGTTGCTTCATATTTTGATCAAACAATAGAAGACGATGACGATGTTGATCTGGTTAATGACTATGAAAGGAATGAAGGTGATGATCCTAATGTCAAGTTGGGTGATCCAGAAACTTCGAGTTCCGAGGAAGATGCTAACAGCGATAGTGAAGATAATAATGAAAGTTTTAGTAATGTAGGAGTGCACGTAAGTTAATTGCAAAGCTTTAATAATATTTTTCTAAAATTTTTGGTTTTGTTTTTAATTTTATTAATTTGTTTAACGTAAACCTCAATTCAACATATTTTCCGTTCATTCATTCATTAACTCGAACATTATGAGTAATTTCAATTGAAGTTAGCCGTGCAACTCAGACATTTTCCGATATCTGAAATTCTTTTTGTTTTTTCTTCTCCTAACTTTAAAGAAAGCCATCGAACGTTTCGAATCAGAGACTTCTACAATGGTTACCACAAAGAAAACAGTCAAACAACAATCATCGGTGACCGCATCATCCATAACCACAACAACATCGTCAACGGTGGCTGGTATAGAAGAGGCCGAAACCATCACAACGAAGAAGACAGAGAAGGCAACGAAAAAGAAATCGGAAGCAACCGGAGAGAAGAAGAAAAAATCCAAAAAGTCTAAAAAGTCGGATCCGGAGAAGGAAAATATTTCTGTGGTGAGTTTTCTTTTGTGCATTCATTTCAAGGTTGTTTTTCAGCGTAAAGGTAGAGCATGAAAATAATTTTAAAAATGGTTTGCCTTTGTACCAAACAGCACGAAACGTTGAAAATGATCTCTTGTGTTGTCTTCTCGTTGCCATTAAACACCCACTTATTGACAACTTAAATAAAAAAAACATAAAAGAAATTTGGGTTTAAGAAGCTCACAGTTTTTTCCCATACCACTGCGACGTCTTCGTAAATTGGTGACATATTTCAGTGGTTAATGTAAACATATGAAATGACTCAACACCCACCATTCCTTTCAGAAATAAAATGTAAATTCGACAATAACAAAAACTTTAAGATATAAATTTAAAGGAACTCTTTGTTCATTACAGTGTCTTTTATGGTTGAAGAATTTTATGTTGGCAAATAAAAACTAGATTGGCTAATGTTTCTGTGTCGCTTTCAAATTTTATCGTTGCAGGTTGTTAAAACCGTGGTCTCGTCCATTAATAATACCATAATAATAATACCATTTCAATAAGGAAGGGGCGTAAGAAAATTAGGCACATAGGATATGGGATATGGGGAGGGTGGTAGAAAATCGTGAATTTTTTTCATGTTAATTTCATTTAAATTTCGCGCTCTAATTACGCTAGAGCTTATCAAAATGTCTTTGATCCGCATAACGGGGAATGTTCCAGCCCCTGCCCCTTCGACTGCCTTGGATTCCACACAATGCTATTGTTTCTAGTTATCTTTCTCTAGTTTTGACAAATCATAAGATACCACGTTGAACGTAACTACATTTGCTTCTTTTTGTTACGTAACAGGGGGGGGGGTGTTCGAGTGATTGTTACAGTGTGTGTTACGTAATTTAGGGACAGCCCCTTTCGAACCGCCTTGTGAAGTCAATTACCGGCGTCAATCGGTCCCTACTTACTTACTTAACCGGTACTACAACCCATTAAGGGTCTAGGCCTTCAGCAACATGCTTCTCCAACCGGACCTATCCGCAGCTAACGTCTCCCAGCTGGATACTCCCACAGTTTTTAGGTCGGCAAGAGCTGCGTCATACCATCTGGATTTTGGACGCCCTGCACCTCTCTTGCCCTCCGGTCTGGTTTTAAGGATTTTTTTCGGAATACGATGATCTTCATTCGTCCTCTAGGCATGCTAAAAACTGGATCAGGAATCATCTCACCGATTTTCCCATGTCCAACCCCGAAGCGGCAGCCCACATACCATTCTGTACCAACCTCTCCGCTGTTGCAAAAGATCTAGACTTGATAACCAAGTCCACAGGTGGTACAGCCAACAGTGCTTCCATGGCAGCGGTCGCCGTGGTCTTCATACCTCCAGTGATGCAAAGGCATACCAGCCTCTGAACCTCACTCAACTCCTTCCTTGCACACTCAACGTTGAGCCTTGGCCATCATACCACAGAGCCATGACTCATCATTGGCCTGATCACAGCCTCGTACAACCATAGAATAGCCTTAGACGGTAGACCACAGTTTCTCCCGAAAGAGTTCCTGCAGATCAAAAAGCCGTCAAAGCCTTCCTTGCTTTGTCTGTGACATGGTCAATCCAGCTCAGCTTAGGTCACCCTTGCGTATATATCCCCTCCTCATTCAGCTTCCTGATGAGGGAGTCCACCACCATGCACCAAATCACAGGTGATAAGATTCCACCTTGTGGACAACCTTTAGCTACCCAGAGATTAGTCTTATGGCTACGGACGTCAACTTCGACCGACCTATCTCTGAGTAACCTTAAGGGAAATTCAAAATACCGCGCACGCTAAAAAAGACTGATTTTTGACTCCCTCCACCTTGCACGCAAACGTAGATGAAAAAAACCCAGAATGTATGGAGTTCACGCTTTTCTCAAACCCGTCCTGGTGCCGCTACAAAATCCGGAGGCGTCAAAATCCGGACGAAAAATCCGGAGGCTACAAAATCCAGACGCAACAACATTATCAGGATTTTGGTGCCTCTGGATTTTGGCGCCACCGGATTTTGACGCCTCCTGATTTTGAAGCCTTCGGATTTTGACGTTTCCGGATTTTGACGCCTCCGGATTTTTTGTCCGGATTTTGACGCCTCTGGATTTTTTGTCCGGATTTTGACACCTCTGGATTTTTTGTCCGGATTTTGACACCTCTGGATTTTGTGTCTCCGGATTTTGTAGGGAAGCCTTTTTGTTTCAGCTCTTGTTTCTCCAGAGAGAAGATCAGACTTGGAACTTAAGGGACTTTCACAGGGGAAACAATCCCTCTCCTTGGCTATAAATGGGCTTGGGCACACAGTGCGCACGCTTTTTTGGGGGAGGGCGGATGGCCCCTCACTGTGTGGGAACGTGTACCACTCTTTTTCATTTAGAGTCAAGGAGAGGGATTGTTCCCCCTGTGAAAGTCCCTTAAGTTCCAAATCTGACTGGAGAAACAAGAGCTGAAACAGAAATGGAAGCACCGAAATCATTGACAGGTTTAACGGGTGGAAGCGAAGGTTTTTCGGGGGTCACCAGAGAGAGAAGGGAAGAGTCTTACAAAACGTTACGATGAGAAAAATGTGCTTAGGTGCACGTCAACTCAACAGTAACCCAAATATGTTTCGCCCAATTGTTGTTGTATCTATTTCCTTCCGACTACGAAATACGTGTGAATGACTCAAAAAACCGTCGTTCCCCTCTAAGCTATTTTTATTAATGAAACGAAAATTGATTTAATGGATTCCGCCGTGCAGATAAGACACACTGAATCATTTCATATTTTTGTTCTTTGCATGTTCGGTTGACTGTTTTTGATTTTTGCATTATGAACGTTTGCTATTATATAGAGTGCCTTATCATCAACATATCGATGTGATACAATGCATAGTTGGAATGCTTGTAGCGATAAAAACGACTGCAATCATAACGCTGCCAGTGTTACTAATCAAACTATAAAGTCGTCCGGTAAACGATGGACTCCATTCAATCACTCCTCATCTGATGTACCTCCGACAACGAATAATTTCAGTCAATTTTTATCGAACCAGACAAATTCAATTGTACTAAGCAATCCATTTATTGTGAATGCCGTCTTAAATGGCGACCAAGTTTGTGGAAGAAGGTGTCAAATGTCGCTTAGAAACAGTGAAAAACTAACGGACGATTGTTGCGACATGTCGAATGACAAAGTAATTAGTAACGCTACTGCCTGTGATGATGTTCGAAGTGATAAAGATGATGAGAAGTCAATTGTTCGATCGTCTGTCGATAAGTTTGTAGAAGAAACGTTGTCTAAGAAAATTATTCCATCGAATGTGGTCTTGCATGAGGACGATTTATCGAATATCGATGTGAAAAGTTTGGTAAGTAAATTGTTTGATTTAAAAATATTTGACATCACTGAAAGGGAGGCCTTAAAAATCGAGTGGAAAACAAGTATTCCGATTCGCACAGAATCGTAGTTTTGTGTTTCGAATATTAATTTTTTTAAAGACGAATACAGCCATGCATTCATAACTTCCCGCAATTTATCCCACAAAATTTACGCATGTAAGATACATACGTAAAAGATACATGCGAAAGAAAAATTAACATATGCGCATGCGCGCTGAATGCGATAACTTGGGTATAGCACGAATAGTTCAAGTATTTTTATGTAATTTATTTATCTAAATTTTGTGGGGTAAATTGGATTGCTATGTCATAACATGCGGGAAGTTACTAATGCGTGGTGGCTGTAATAAAGTCGAAAAAACTCACCTTTTTCATGTGAAGCTCAGAATTGTGATATAAAAATTGTTAATAGCATGCAGAGTATTTGCTTCTGGAGATAATTTCCTTAAATTTCCCAAAATGTCCTTAGTGCAACGTGAAACTTTGGTTTCTAGGGTTAGGACCGAATATCCAAAAAAAAATCCCCGGATAAAATAATCGGACATAACAACCACAATTTTTCCATTAAAAAAAAGGACAAAATAACCCCTGAACGGAAATATCCCCTCAGACAAAATATCCATTCACACTCAAAAATTAAGAATATTCAATGTGAAGTGTACTTAGCGCCGCAGGCCTGAAATTAACAACCAAAAACAAAAAAGCGGGGTAGAGGGGCGGCAGCCATCGAACAGGGGGATCAAGGGGGGAATATCCCCCCTTGCGGGGTCTAATATGCGGAGCCCCTAGCGGGGTTTGGGGCAGCGCTGCATTTACGTAAGGCCGCCTGCAAGGTTTAAAAAAGCCACCGCAGGCGCGGGGGTGAGGGGGCAGGGCCCCCCAACACACAATATAATATCTAATTATTAACATTTACCTATAATAACCATTTCTGAGTAGACATTACATCTGGGGATATTTTGTCCGTTTTTTGTGGGATATTTTGTCTGGGGACATTTTGTCCGGGGATATTTTGTCTGGGGACATTTTGTCCGGGGATATTTTGTCCGGTGATATTTTCACTGGCGATAATCGGTCCTAGAGCCTTGGTTTCTAATTATTTTGGAGTGGAAAACTCTGCTCTTAGACCTACCTATAGACATAGTTGTCCTAATTTCCACAAGTAATTGTAAATTTAGGGATATTTATGGCAAAATTCGCTTTAAAGCCGCTGACCTAAATTTTCCTTTTGATCTTTCGATCGTTTTCGGTCGGTCATGTGACATTTCCCCGGAAAAAATATCTTTCGGAGGGATATTTTCACTAGTTAATAAATAATTCTTCTTTCGTAAATCAGGATATTATTGGCATTTGAACTTTCACTCATTTGATGGCGAATAGTTCCCTTATAATAGTTATTTATCTCTGATGGAATGAACCCCGACAAAACGGACATTGCGCTTTTTAGTAAAACGAATAAAGCACACGATTTAGTGGGGAATTTTAGGGTCTTCGGAAAGCTGAACTGGATCAAGCATGTCAAATACAAAGCACAGAAAGTGGTATTCGCTTTGCGAATCTGTTGAAAGGCTTTCGAAGGGAACTGGTTAATACCGTCTAGAGCCATATTGTGGATCTATAAGACGGTGGCCAGACCCATGTTGAGCCATGGCTGCGTAGTTTGGTGGCCTAGGCTCAACGTGGAGTGCGCGAGGAAGGATTTGAATGAAATTCAGAGGCTCGTGTGCATCTGTGTCACGGGAGCTATGAAGACTACGGCCACAGCATCCATGGAAGCGCTCATTGCGCTATCGCCCATCCAGACGATCGTTAGAGCAAGAGCTTTTGCCCCGGCAGACAGGCTGAAGCAAAATGGTCTCTGGTCGACTGTGTGAGGCGGTACAAGATCGTTATACCGGACAGGGCGGATTGGGTAGGAAACTGGCTTACCCATCTGCTGGCTGATAGACTGGTGAGCATTACGGATGGGTCAAAAACTGAGGAAGGAGTGGGAGCCAGGATCTATTCGCAAAATCCGGCAAACTGCGACAGTCTCTATTTGGGAAAGTTAGTGAGCGTCCTCCAAGCGGAGACGTTTGCGACGTTGATGGGAGAGATAAATTCAGTCGAAGGAATGAAGGGTGGCAGAGTGACCATCTGCTCAGGCAGTGAGTTGATGATTGAGGCGCTCGCGTCCGTCGCCTGTGACAACGTCAAAACTGGTTAAATAGCAGAAAGAGACCCTAAACCGATTGGGACTGAGAAATCAAATCACGATCGCCTGGGTCCCTGGGCACACTGGTGTAGACGGTAATAAGGGAGCAGGCGAGCTTGCCAGACAGGGTTCAGCATCTGCAATCGAGGGCCCAGAGCCCCACACTCTCTGTGTGAAAAGACGGTGGAAGACTGGGTACGTGCTGAGTCCGCAAAGAGTTAACGCGCGTACGGCTGAGAAAATCACACGAAACTCTTCTTCCCGCCGCCTGACGAGAAGTGGGCCTAGGAGGGGTCACTGTGGGTTGAACCACAGTGACCATATTTGCTGATCCAAAATGCGATTGTGGCCTGGAGGAGCAAACGAGCGTCCACGTAATATGTGAATGCCCGAAGTTCCACTTGCTTAGGAGCATGACATTAGGTGGTTATATGATTCGACCCTCCGATATCTTAGACCTAGAACCTGTCGCTCTAGACATGTTCTTGGTGAGAACCGGAAGGTTTTAAGGATTTGTATGTTGAAAGGGAAGCTCTGTGTTTTCGGAGCCAGAAATTCCCCATCCCACGCTGATAAGTCTAAAACAGAATGTTCCCTCTTTTCAAAAACAAATATCACTCGACTCCCCAGAGGGAGTTTCTTCATCTCTGAGTATGATTTCCCATGGATACAGAAAGACATCATACTGAGGAAAAATATACCGCCGGAAGTCAATGTTATTTCTTCCATTAAGTCTTTCATGAGCTCTTAGTTTTCCTCGTAATTTGGGGCCATTTTTAAAGTGATAAAAATATTTTAACATTTTTATTTTGTGTGTTTGTGTGTGCATGCGAGTTAAACGAGTCTTTTTTCGCATTTTGTTTTCATTAGAAAAAAATTTATCTTATGGAACAACCTCCACAACAGCATGTACACCACCGTGAACGATACAAAGAAAATCGTGTCATAGTTAAGGATGTGTCCGTCAAACATTTGGTAAGTTTGCTTAATTAAAAAAAACAATAGAAGCAATTTGTGGGAGTGCTGCAATTAAACAAAGCTGCTAATCGCAATAATTTTGAAATGCTTTTTTTATCGAATGTCAGTTATAAATGTCACGTTGCGCTTAAGATAGAAATTTGAAATTGTTTTTAGTGTCGAAGCTTTGGTGATCTAACTACATTGAACGATGACGAACAATTTTGTAGTAATTTATTTTCGTCGATACACGTAAGTTGATTTTGGTTGAAACTAATATTTTTATCGCTTGAGTCATTAATGCAAGGAATCATTTCCTTTTACCCTGCTCTTAATAACGATGTGTGCATGAAAAACAGCGCGCTAAATCTGTTGGTGATTTGAGAAAGTTTGAGCAATTGCCTATTCAAACTGGTGTATCAGTCAGAGCTTTGGTGAGTGATGTTTGATTTGTGTAAACGTATTTTTGTAGCTAACATTTTTTGTGTGTGCTTTGCTAACATGTAGAGAGATAGT
Organism: Pseudolycoriella hygida; assembly: GCA_029228625.1. NCBI lineage: Eukaryota > Metazoa > Arthropoda > Insecta > Diptera > Sciaridae > Pseudolycoriella > Pseudolycoriella hygida. Next base: position 39,139,498 of record CM055404.1, on the reverse strand, counting down.
TATTGCAGTCTAGTCGCACTGGGCGATGGGTGTCTGCAACGACACTCCAAATCAAAACAAGTTAAATTTGGCGTCATTCAGTACGACATGGTACGTTTCTTTTTTCCCAAACGAACACCACGGAGCTGTTCGAATGTTGGTTGGTGAACCGATCATCGGTTTTCGTACTGACAATTGAGTCAAACTCATTTATCGTTTTTTTCGACATTTTTAATTTTGATTTTTGTTTGTTTTTATTTCAGAAATCAAGTTTCAGTAAATTCGACGCATTACAAAAGAAAAATATTCTTCATGTTCGGTCCAGTGATGCTGGAAAAGCTCAAGAAAAGTTTAATGTAATTTTATTTTAATTTTTTCATTTATTCTAAGTTTTGTATTTTTTTTTTTTTGAATTACTATTTTAGAACATTGTCATTTATCAGCTTTTTTATTGTACCAAAGAGATATGTTTTTCTAACTAGTGCTAAAATGTGACACTTACTTGTAAACCAAGTTAGGAAAAATGTTGTATGAAAGTCTGATTTATCATCGGGCAACATTCCTGATTTTGATGCGTTGTGACATCTAGCTTTTCCCATTTTTTTAGATTTATCAGGTTGGGCCGGTCCATTTCTGGTTCATGAAACACAGATCTGATGATCCTTTGTTTCGTCACCCGTCCATCATGTTAATCTGGAAAACTCCCAGTCCCTACCAGGAGCAGGTCCTATTTTAGGCACTGTTGCGGGTTGAACCATATGACTTCCTAGATTCCTAAGCCTCAGTGAGGAAAACTTTAGGCATTCGCATATTACGTGAACGCCGTCTCCTCTCCGAGACAACAGGAGCAGTTGGGATCGTTATGGAGTAGTTAGATCTTTGCTCAGACCACAGTGCCCAGTAATCGCACTCATCACGATCCTGATGCGACAGCTGTCCATATTTATAAATTTTCTAGCCCACTTTCCATTCTTGTGCAGTCCTTCATAGGCTCCCCATTATTTGGTGAACTCCGACCTCACCCAACTCTTCAGCGCTTTTACGCATGTCGAGTGTAGAATGTGTAAAAAAGGATCTGACCCACAACTAGGTGTTTCTCAACCTTTTCTTGCCAGACTTTCCGCTCTCTCGTTCCACGCCAGTGTGGCCAGAGTGCCCAGAAACCAAGACTATCTTTACCTGATTTCTCAGTCCCGTTCGGATTAGAGTTTCCTGCAACTCTTTTACTAGCGTGGATCTTACGACAAGAGACACGCCTTAATCATCGCCTCACTGTAAGAACAGACTGTGATATATCCTCACATGTCATGTCTCTGCTGAGATTGCCTCTAGCGTTCCCATCAGTGCCGCGAATGTCTCAGCCTGAAAGACATTAGCGAACCTTCCTAGGTGATACCATCTCTCCGACGACGGTTCCACAGAGCCATCAGAGAAGCCATCCGCGGTCAGCCTTCTAGCCGCTCCAGCCTGTTGAGTGCAACCGTCTCAAGAAGCCTTTCGATGTTTGTCTCCGTTTTTATTCAGTCCCTAGGTATTGCAAAGAAGTCATAGCCTTTTTGATTTTCTCGTGGTTCGAAATGAAGTTCGGAGTCCAAAGATCGTTCTACGATAGTCCATCTACATAAAGTCGCAATTCTCCAATGGTCTCGTGTGAGAATGCTGGAATGGTGTTCGGGTGGTTTTCATCTCTTACCAGCTACCTGAATCTTTCAGGCCAATCAGCCTTACGTCATTTATACTAAAGACGCTGGAGAAATTCTATTACATAAGAGATGAGTACTTAAACATCATTGAATTGCATCTCCTACAATTGGCATATCAGCCAAAAAAGTCAGCTGAATTAGCTCTGCACCGCTTAGTTGTAAAAATAGAAAATGCCCTAGAGAATGAAGAAGAAGCTCTCGGCTGATTCATCGACATAGATGGAGCATTCAATAACATAATGTTTAAAGCCGTCGCTAAAGTGTACAGCGAGCACGGCATTCGTGAAACCATGACGGGGTGGATTATAGTAATGCTTCAATCAAGAATCGTAAGTTCCCAATTAGGAAACGTTAAAGTTAGCGTCATCGTGAGTAAAGGTTGTCCTCAAGTGGGTAGACTTCCACCATTAATCTATTGTCTAATCAAGGATAGCCTTCTAAAATTGTTTAACAGCTCTGGCTACTACTCACAAGCATATGCCGACGACTTGTCTATACTGATCATGGGCAAATTTGCGTCAACATTGCGCGATCTTATGTAATTCGCACTAATTCTAGTTGAAAGGTGGTGCGTATCGCAGGAATAGTCTGCAAACCCTGAAAAGTCAAAGTTAGTTTTATTCTCGAGAAGAAACAAAATCATTGGATTCACGCCGCCAAAATTCTTCGGGGAAGTGCTCAAACTGTCTCCTTCAGTAAAATATTTGGGAATGCTTTTGGATCCTAAAATGAACTTCTCGCTTTATCACTCTAATATTTGTCAGAAGGCAATCGCAAAGATTTGGCACTGTAGGAGAGCCTTCGGTCTAACTTGGGGTTTAAGCCCAAAAATTTTACTGTGGATCTACGCAGCTATACTTATTCCTAGATTATGCTAGCTATGCTGCAATAATTTGGTGGCTACGGTGTAGGACAAAAACAGCTAAGATGCAGCTGTCCAAGATTCAACCCCTAGCTTTAGTAGGAGTCACAGGTGCCATGCGCACCGCACCCACAGCAGCCCTAGAGGCTTTACTACGAATTCCGCCTCTGCATATTCAAATCGAAGCAGTCGCAAGGTCCACCGCACTTAGGTTTAAACTTTCAAACTATTTGCGGATATCTAACACCGGGCACGCTAAAATTTGGAACTTGATGGTGAAATCTAATCCGGGATTTGAAATGCCTAGTGACATGATGAAACCGGTGTACAAATTTGATAAAGCCTTTAGAGTTAGCATCCCATCAAGGCACGATTGGGAGAGTCGCTCAACCAGTCCACAGGAAGGTGAAATAAATTGTTACTCTGACGGCTCCCGCCTGGGTGGCGGCTCAGGAGCAGGGTATTGCTGCCCAAAGATGAATATAGAAAAATCTTTGTCACTAGAAAATGGGTAACTGCTTTCTTACAGAAATAACGGGCATTCAAGGATGTTGTGAACTAATTCTCTCAGAAGGTCAAAGCAGACAGCCAATCAGCACTTAAGGCATTAGATAGCCATAGATTCTCATCCTTATCAGCTCTGCAGTGTAGAGATTCCCTTCAGCTCATTGCAGCCCGAAATCAAGTGAATTTGATCTGGATTCCTAGCCATAGCGGCTTCATGGGAAACGAGATTGCAGATTGACTGGCCCGTGTCCCAATCGCAACGTTTCAAAGCTGGATTGACGAATGGAAATTCGTCTCCTTCACGAGTTATTGGAAATCGATAAGATGTGCGATACATGCCAAGGCATGTATCCTCTTGAGCAAGATCAGATCAAAAGAAGCGCTATCTCTAAGTAAACGAGTCGTAGGGATCTTAACAGGACACTGTCAGCTTAGGGCCCATCTCCACATTATGGGAATCGTCGAAAACCCGAGCTGTGAACAATGTGGAGATCCTGAAACTGTCGAGCACTTTCTGTGTAAATGCCCGGCTTACATTATGAAGAGAGCCAAGTATTTTGGCTCATATACTGTGAAGTGTGAGCACATGAAGTGCATTTCTCCTAAATTAGTGCTGGAGTACCTCAATGCCACTAAGAGGTTATAACTGCTCGTAACTATCAAGAAATTGTCAACAATAATTCGTAATTAACAGAAAACATTCGTAGGTAAGCACAACAGGCCTATTGGCGGCCTAGATGCAGGAGTCCCAGAGGACTCTACCCACCGAATCTAATCTCGTCTGGTCTCGTCCTGGGATTGCCTTCGGTTCCTTCAAAAAACGTTTTCCAGTGGTGTTTCACGATGCGTGTTTTACTCCATTCTTTTACTCACTGACGCACTTCTACGCCTTTTGAAACTAGCCACTGCGAACTTATTAAATTCCTCATATGCTTCATGCGTTGTTAGGACATTCCCCGATTCGATGTTCCCCCTATCATCAACAGTCCGCTAAGAGTCGCCTAAATAGGAATTCCTTTATAATACCTTGTCCAATGAGCATAAAGTCCAGTGAATCGAAACGAATCTGACATTCGGTGTGAACCTAAACGTCGTTCGCCCCTTACCCTTCACATTCCATCTATTCTATCATTCTTCCAAGGAATTTTTTCCTGTCCTCTGCATAAAACAGATAAATACGGTTGAGTAGGAAGCAAATGACACTTTTGTCACCAACTTCTCTAAAGACGCCATTAGTCCTGAGGTTAGGGCTACTAACTAGTGCAACTTTCGCCTTCATTATCTGTCAAGAAAAATCGCTTCGTATGTCTGTCTTCCTTCCTTCTCCATGATCGCTACGCCTTCAGAGCCAATTAGCCCATTTACTCCTTATCATCATCTCTTCCCTTTTGCTCAATAATACTACGAAGACCATACATCTTCCAATCATTTCTCAAGGCATTATTAGAGAGTTATTTGTTCTTTTCTTCAACCCATTCGCAAATAAGATTTGAGTTCTATTCATAGATTCAATTCATGAAATTTACAACTTTCCTCAACAGGGTGTTGCAGCTGAGGCAGAAAAAAACTGCCGCTCATGCAGCAAAGCAGTTTACAAAATGGAAGAAATAAAAGCGGAACGAAATATCTGGCACAAGAGTTGCTTCAAATGCAGCGAATGTAACAAGCAATTGAAGTAAGAAAAAGGAGACGAAAAATTCGGAACACATTTCATGAAAACTAATTTCCATTCCCGTAGTGTGGACACATACGAAAGTCACGAGAGTATTTTATATTGCAAACCACATTTCAAAGCTCTGTTTACACCCAAAGCTGTAGAGGACAACGAGCCGGGTGAGTTGTTTTTCGTCAACTTACAATGAAACCGATGTCATTTTTGTCCATTGCACAGTGCCTCCTCGGAGACCAGAGCTAATAATCCGTGAAAATCAACCCATTGAATTGCCGCCGGATGTAATCCGATCTAGTGATAAAGCAGACCTTGGCTTGGAAGAATTGCATCAACTAAACGTGAAGTCTCGATATGAAATTTTTGAAAATGCTGGACAGATCACCGAGCAGGATGCACCACAGTTGGATCGTTCGCCTAGCGGTGTTAAGAGAAGCGCAACGATTTTATCGAAATTGGCTAGGTATACGTCCAAGTATTGAGACGGAGAGTAGAGACTTAGGAAATTTATTTGCAGATTTCAATCCAAAGGTATAGATGTCGGTTTGACCGATGAGTCACTGGACGGTGTAACATTAGAAGATTCGTCTGAGGATGAGTTGAATGGGGAAGATGAAAATGGAGAAGACATCGATTTGATTCGAGCTAAACGAGCCCAGCGTGAACGACCTTTGAGCTTTGCGAATATGAGTGACATCAAGAGCAAATTTGAAAGTGGCCACTCAGTCAGTAAGGAGGAAAGGCGGGAGGAACGAAAACAGGAAATACAAAATATTCGTTCGAGACTTTTTATGGGTAAACAGGCAAAGATTAAGGAAATGTACCAACAGGCTGTGCTAGAATCTGAACAAGGTTTGGTTTTCTAAAATTGTTTTAAATTCGGAATGAGTCGAATCCGAAAAAAAAATTTTGTAGGAGTTCGCTCGGTGGACAAGAAACCTGATGTTGATATTGGCGATAAGGCGAAATCAATCAAAGATCGTTTCGAAAAGGGGGAAATTTACAACAACGATGAGAATGATAGCAATCACCATAAGCACCAGGACGAAGATATGGCTGTGTTTGAACAAGGTGGGTGAATGGGGAAATGTTTCATATGTGAGTGACGTCGCAGATTTTTTCGTGTTTCTGTATTGTGCGTTTCGGGAGTCGAACCCGGGTTTCTGCGTGGAAGGCAAGCACGTTCATTACACCTCTGTCCCGACATGAAATGGTGAAAGTACTTGTTATTTCATGGAACGGAAAGCTCTTGAATCTTTCAGTTCATCCGTGTGAAGAAACGGCTTTACCTACTTTGCTCCTTCCCACTCTTCCCCAGTAGCCACTCTTTACCCGTGACTTTTTTTTAGATTTTATCAGCTTAGGACCGATCATTTCTGATCGATGCACACAGGCTACAAAAGTATTCACATTGCAAGCCCGGTCAAGAGCCGGCAATCGGTTGAATCCAAGCCAAGTGTAGCGCCATACGCATATAAAACCGTGGGACTTTCCTGTTTGGAGTTTGGACCAAGGCACAGTCGGGCCATGTTTCATTCCTGCCCAACGGCATGCCATCACACCTCCAGCGTCGACCTCTGCCACCTTGTAACGCTAAAAGCTTTCGCTCATTGGAATAGTCCCAATGTAACTATCGAGCCACATTCAAGGCAAAATCATCTCGTCCACAAGCCGATAAGGGGTGTAAGCCGTCGGGTAACACGAGGCTATCTAGTACGAAGGGTAAACGACTCCGGAAAATCGTGACACAATATAAACAAAATCTTTCGCAACCACCAAGTTCAGTTTCCCGACCTCAAATAGCAGAACCGTTAAACCATAAAGCCAGATCCTGAAATGAAAGTAGTCTCTACGGCGAGACCATGTGAAGGTTAAATCAGGCCGCCTCTCGTTCAAAGGTGCACAACTGTCACGTCACACTGCAGCGACGCCTTTCCTTTAGCCCTGAGCGAACTCGCTTACAGACTAGCCCTCCCATCCAGTGGCGAGCAAGCCTCAGTTCTACGACCTGAGGGGGAGTATTATCAGGCAAGAAGGCAAAGTGTATGAGCGTCGTAACTGGGGAACATCACTGACCAAGGTGGCAGTCCGGCAAAAATCTTCCATAGCCTTACTACTGAGGAAACATTGTACTCACGAATCCACTATCCTCTAAAACATTATACATGTTCTGGTCTGGCATTTCAATCTGTCAATCATTATGTCTGTTAGCTGAATGGTTATGGTGAAAGGTCATCCACAAAAGCTGCTGAAATCACTGGGTCGATTGGCGATGTGATAAGAACTTCAACTTCATTCGCGACCTTAGCGCTTTATAAATGATATTTAGTCAACAAAATACTTCATTCGTCAATTTCCACTACAAAAACGTATCACAACAAAAACTCTTTTTACAAAGGAAATGTGACGGAAGTCCTCGCCCCTTCTTCCAAAACAACTGATAACAATTTGGGTGACGCTTAAAGCTTCGGAACGCAAAAAATTCTTTTGAAATATTTTCACTTTTGATTAAAAAAAATGCGTCACAAATACCGGACCCTCTCAACGCAATAATTTTTCTGCGCTTTCAGATTTCACACCTCAAAAATTTAGCTTTGCGTCCCGTATTGAGTACGGGTAACCAAATTTTTGCGTGTGAAATCTGGAAACGCAGAAAAATTATTACATTGGGAGGGTCCAGCAGGTGTGACGTATTTTTTTTAATCAAATGTGAAAATAGTTCAGAAAAATTTCTTGTGATCCAAAGCTGGAAGCGTCAACCAAATTGATTTCAGTTGTTTTGGAAGAAAAAAATGATTTTATAGTTGTAATTTCATTTCTTTTGGAAACAGGAAAATTGTTCTTGACGAATTATATTTAGAACATTTTTCTCGCCGCCGCCGCCTCCAAACCAAAGCGCGGCGGCTACTACTTCCATGGGCGAAAATGATCCTTCGGTGGCTACTACTCCCATGGGCGAAAATGATCCCCACAGCTTCCTGTACTACATATTTAGTTTTTTTAGCCGCCGCCGCCGCCAAACCGAAGCGTGGCGGCTACTACTTCCATGGGCGAAAATGATCCTCACAAGTTCATCTACAAGATATCAAAAGTTCTTTTTTGAGCTGCCGCCAAACCGAAGCGCGGCGACTACTTCTTCCATGGACGAAAATGACCCCTTCAACTTTGCTCTACCTCGCTTATTTTCCGCCATTTTGGCGGTCACGCTGATACACTACACACCTAACCCAACAACTTTCTCTTTCACACCAAACCTCTACACATTACACACACAAACACATACACATGGGCTTCATATGGAGCCTTCTAAAGGCCCCGGCGCCCAAACGAGGCCGGTACCGCCCCCCCCCCCCTGTTTTTAAATTTCATATGGCGTCCGAAGGTCCCTGAAAAATTATCGAGCCGTTTTCGAGCGGGAGCGAAAAAATTCTTTTTTCATACAAGTGCCAGTAACTAACTGACTAAATAACGAGGGGTTATCCACTTCATTTTTTTTTTGGTACAGGCTGATAGAATTTTTGGAATTAAAATGGAATTTCTCTGGAATAATTGGAATTTTTTGAATTTCCGGAATTTCAATTAAAGATGAGCGGGTTGTCTGAAACTTCGAGAAACCCGACCCGAACCCGAACCCGACCCGAACCCGACCCGAACCCGACCCGAACCCGAACCCGACCCGACCCGAACCCGAACCCGACCCGACCCGAACCCGAACCCGACCCGACCCGAACCCCAACCCGAACCCGAACCCGAACCCGAATTGTTTTTTTCGGGTTCATGGGTTTCGGGTTTTGAAAATTTTAATCGGGTCGGGTTCGGTCCGGGCCGGGTTGTTGTATCATTTTATTCGGATCCCGATCCTTTATTGACTTTTTATATTTTACAAAACTCGTCTAAATTTTATCATCTTACATTACACGAATTTTGTTTTAGTCTTCGGTTTTCGAAAATTTCAATCGGGTCGGGTTCGGTCCAGGTCGGGTTTCGAAAAATGGTCGACCCGCTCATCTCTAATTTCGATGAAATTTTTGGAATTTCTGTGGAATTTTTGGAATTTCTGAAATTTTCTGAACTTCGGAAATTTTGTGGAAATTTGGGAAATTCGATGGAATTTTTGTGGATTTTTTTAAAAATTTTATAGAATTGGGAATTTTTGGTACAAATTTTGGACTCGTGGATAACCCCTCGCTAACTAACGTAGGATGTTTTCATTAACTTTGGCTTCTATGAAAATGCACATTTTGTATTGAAAATGATCATTTTCTAAAGGTCATATCTCCGGATCCACTGAACTGATTTTAATGAGTGAAAATACGCTTCGCCCTAGAATTTTCCATAGAATTCGGGAAAAATATTTTCCGCGTGTTACGCCCCAAGAGGGGAAGTCAAAACTTAGCTGTATATATGGTTCGTCAGTCTACGAAAAAAAAATTCTTAATTTTTTGTTTGTATGTGAACTTGCGTCACGGGCGCATTGCTACCGCGCGCCCATGATAAGTAACTTCAGACACAATAACAAAACACTTGTTGACTTGATGAGTGTTGACAGATGACGGTTCTATTACCTATGGCTACTAAGTACAGTTCTCAATTCTAAGTACCCCATGTGCGTATTGCTTTTCCACCGGTCGGAAGCTTTATTCGGAATATTCGTTCAGTAAACACAAGCTTTATTATAAGTATCGAAGAGAAGGTTTTCTCGGAGTAGGACACATTTTTTTGGAGTATGAGAGAATGGAAATCTATAAGAGAGTCCTTACAAGCTGCGCTGCTGTTCAACCACCACTTCTTTTAATAACGAATCGCTCCACACGAAACAATAACACAATTTTTCCATTAGGAATTGGCAAAAAATCTCGTTCGATGTTTATGGAAATGGACGCAAATGCCGCTAAGTCACCGTCAATTACATCAGGACCACAAACCCCAGAAATAAAAAAGAATTCGCAAGTTAGTCCTATTTGGCCGCCGCCAATGAAAACAAAGGTAAAATACAAAAAGCTTTCCGAGGCCTAGGGAGGAAAACTTTGCTTTACTGATAGAAGTTTTCTCGTATCTTTTTCTTTGATGAAATATATTTTTGCTGAATTCTAATTTCGATCAAATTTTCAGCCTCTCGATGACGTCATCAAGTGTGACGATAAAGTCGACGACATCAAAATTGAAACTGCTGACATTTCAAACAAATTTAAGTTCTTTGAGACTTACAAACCAGCTGCAGGAGAAAAGAAGCAATTCCGCATTACTCCGCCGCGCGAAGGTGTCGTAAAATTACCATCGCCAGATCGGTCGGACATTTACATTGACCCGGATGTGGTACGGTCGGGAGAGATCATTGAAGATTCGATAATCGCCGAAAACAGTCAAACAACCACGAAAATGTTATCCATGTTCCGACAAATGGAAGAGCAGAAAAAGGAGAATGGCAATTTTAACGGTACGTTGAATTGAGCAAGAAAAAAATACATTTTGTTTAAAAACGTCGTTCCCACTGCAGGTCTTAAACCGTTGAAACGCTTCACTCCACCGCCAGACGATAATCGACGCGTTCTTACGCGTAATAGTGAGTCGGAAAATGATTGCACCGATTCCGAAGAAGAGGACGATGATGAGGATGAGGAAGAAGAAAATGATGCACAGCCTTCGAATCAGGACTACGTTCGTTCGTCGGATAAAAATGTTGATGAGTCTTTACAACAGGCTCAGTCTGCTGCACGTGCCAAACAATTGAGAGCCAAATTCGAACGATGGGAATCGAGGGAAATTGCCCGAGAACAGAACAATAGCTCGGTCATGTTGTACGATGGAAATGAACAAAGTCAAGTTGAAACAGCTAAAGAGTAAGTGGAAATGACGTTTTAAGCTCAAAATACGGTAAAGTGAAGAAGAAGAACCTTCCAAAGGTTATTTTTTTTTAAATCAGAGTGGAAGAAATTCGCAGAAACTCTTTAGAGCTTCAAAGAGAAATATTCCGTTATTTGTGCTTAATGAGGAAAATTTATAAAATGTGGGACGTGACACTTCTCCGGTATGATTATTACAAATAAGAAAATTTCCCTACTGTAAAAAATTTCTTTATCACGTCGGGGTCACCAATTTGTAGTGAATAGATAATTATATTCTACAAATGAAATGAAATCTTTCCTCATTCGAGGTTTGAACAAATCCAAATTTATTATGGAAAATCACGAGTATTTATCCATGATTTCTGGGTTGCTAAATTAAAAATTAATTTGATATTTAAATGCTTTCTTTCATCACCACATTATGCACCCGTTACCCAATGGGGGGATAACTGTTTTACATGATACTCTATCCTCTTGTATTTACAATTTTATTCCCTTAAATGAAAACTGTCACCTACTACTGTTAAACAAAGTCTGTGGAATGAGTACCACCTGCCGTCGCATCATTGCCGGGTGACAATAAACGCCGAACCGGAGAAATGTCATGTCACCGTTAAAATGAACGTGAAATTAACTTGTGATGTACAATTTTCAGAATCAGAGCCAAATTCGAAAATATGCGAGACACTAGTCATGCTGAGCCACGTGAAAAGATTAAAGTCAATCGATTTGTGGTAAGTTTTTGAAAAGAAAAAGTTTAAGTTTTAGCACTGTATAAGAGATTTGGGAATGTCCATGTATGTTAAAGAACATTATTTTGGGGATGGCTTTCCCTTCCCCTAATTGTTATACGTAATATGTTGGAAACCCCAAACTTTTCGTACAGTCCGCAAAAACCTATTCATTCCTTCACTTCACAACTTATTTGTTAATTTCTGAGAAATGATAAAAGATGGCGTCAACTTCGCCCGCAGATCAGGGCAACGCCATCTACAATCATTTCTCTAATTAGTTCGCAATGCCTTGTTCCAAATTGTAGCGCAAGATTTTTAAAATACTTGGCAAGAAAAAATGTTTTCTGATAGCAAATCAGATAAATTTTTTAGATGAATGAAAATCCAAAGTGTGTGAAGTTAAAGGATTGAGCAGAAAAATTTAAATTCAAAAATCAATCCTCCTATCATTTTTTGTCATATTACATTTTTCACAATTTCTATGCTACCATTCAGTGTGAATCCAATGAAGTAAGTATTTCATAAATTTATTAGCTATCTAGAACCTACCCATCGTAAAACTCGTGCGTCTCTCTTCCATTCATCCCAATTTGCAATTTGGTTCATAGACTGTGTGTGACAGGTCACTGTTTGAATGTTACGTTTGATGTATCTGAGTGAGCGACAATGCTTCGATTGCATAACATAAATTAATAACTTCACTGTGAATATCATTCAATATGAAGTTAGCTGCAATTTTGACATTTCTACTCAATTCTATTGCTATGAGAAACAACGTCAACGACAACGGCATGAAAGCAGCTGTACTGCCATGTTAAGCCAAAACAACGTATCGCATCGAATCTGCGCTTTAAAGCTCTTTGGTGAGCTTTGAGCTTCTTTCAAAGCTCTCGAAAGCTTTTCATTAGCAAAGGCACGAATGTGATACGTTGTTTTGCTGTAACCAGGCAGTGTAAGAAATATAATTCTACTATATGTAAGCACACGCCATTGATTTATCTTTCGCATACTTTTCGTTGCGTTTAAGTTTATAGGCCGGTGCTATGAAAAATTGGCCCGTCCAAAATCGTTCAGTCCAATAACGTCCTGTTCAATATCGTTCAGTCCAATATCGTTCAGTCCAATAGCGTTAAGTACAATTAAATATACCCTTCAATATCATTCTGTCCCAAGATCGTCCAGTCCAAATGCATTTCTTCCAAAATTACTCAAATTCCAAAATAATACATTCCAACATCATTTTGTCAAATATCATTGTGTGCAATATTCTCTCAAGTCCAAGACCAGTCCAATACCATGAAGTCCAATTAGTTACTGTCCAATCATCATTCAATATAATTTAGTCCGAAATCGCCGAGTACAATATTTTCCGTTAGAATATCTTTTAGTTCAAAATCTTTCATTCCAATTTTATCATTAGAATGGATGATATTGGACAGAATGGTGTATATATTGGACTGAAAAATTTGGACCATACATGAAATTGGATAGAATGATTTTGCACAGAATGTTATTGGAGCGAGAGATAGCAGTGACGCTAGTCCCACATACTATCAAAAAATTCAGATATTTTTTCATAGACGGCGGAACCACATACACAGCCAGGGTTTGATTTTTTGTACCTTGTGTCGCGTCGTATGCCAAAGCTTTTTGGATTTTACGGTTGAAACCGACCGTTCACTTATTAAAATTGGTTCCGTGGATCCGGATCTGGAAGTATGACAATTCTCAATACAATTTTTTTTTTATATATAAGCCAAAGCGCTCGGAAACGGGTCTATAACTTTTCTGGAAAATTTGCAGGGACCTTGGTCACCCCAATTGATAATAGTTATTTTGACTTACGTCTCATTTCCCTGAGGCTAATGGCACCGGTATAACAAAGTGACTCTTGACACCTAAGTCTTGTGGCATTTCCAAAACCGACAAACTTTCCTAAATATATCAGCCACCTAGTCTGTGACATTTCGTTTTGCGAAGTTTCCTAGCTTCCTAGCTTCGTTAGCCACCTAGGTTTTGTAACATTTCGTAAGAGGAAGAAATCCTATGTTTGTTAGCCACCTAGGTTTTGTGACTTTTCCTTAAAGGATTAAGTTCCTAGGTTCGTTTGCAACCTTTAATTTACAATTATATACAATTTACAATGATGAGTACTATAAAACACTAAATTCCTTAACACTCAAACCACGTAAAACACCTCCTCTAACTTTTCCGTCGATTGAGGGATTGTCCCGAAAATGGAAGCAGCGTTTCCCGTTGATTCGCAAGGCTTTGAACTAAAAAACGTTTTGATCTTTTCTCTAATGTAGCTTCTTTCAACTTTTCTCCGATGATATTAATCATTTTTGTACCTTCATTTCCCCATGGGCCATAAGTTTCAATTGCAATAGGACAGAAAAAGAAATTGTCCGTAAGAGATTCGTATTTTAAAGTCTTAGATTGCTCTCTTATTTTTGCTGCTGCTGCAGATTTTCTGCATATGGATCGTAAATATATTTGGCAGGCCGTATCCGCGCAGGTAAAGTCCCAAATTAACGGCTTACCTTTCTTCCATGGCACTAAAGTAATTCCATCTGGTCTTTTTCCATCAGACCGGTTGCATCCGGTCGGCTCTCTGAGAGATGGACATCTACATGTTGTTAGCGCTCGTTTTATTAGGTCGTTTATTGATTCATGCCTCGATTTTCTTCCAGCACTTTTTTTTTCAAGCGAGTCCATGTGGTCCAAACCTATCAACCTCATCGCCACACAAACACTTATGAGGGTAGCATACTGGCAATCCAAGTCTTAAATGCACTGAAATTCGAAACGATTGATTGTCGAGTGAAGCGCAAGACAGTGCATTCAATCATGAACTAGCACATTTTCAAACATTCGCTAAAAGTCTGGCCTTGTCGACGTCCGTTGAAGTTGATGTCAAAATTTTCGTGTAATGAGCCGAGCAGATTTCCTGGTCCCAATTACTTTGTAGTTTATTTTGCGGAGTTGTTAACAGCTCTTTGTTTGTTATACGTTTCTATGATTCAGCGGCCTCAGCTACTATCTCAACTGAAAACATTTAAATTTGCTAAAAATGTGAATTCCAATATTTCTCTGAAAAAGTCAGTCTTTCAGCTTTTCCACTTTATAAACACTTGGAAACGCGTAATTTTTTCGACCAATGTGTTTCCTCACTTAATCTTTAACTGAATAATAAATTTAAATGACAGAAAACATTTTTACGAGTCAGAAATGGATAAAAATTTTTTGAGTCAATACATTTGCAAATATTTGTAAACGTCAAAAGCCAACAAAGATGGCGGCCATTTTTATTTGCAATCATCAACTCAAAATTTTTTGTATCAATTTCTGACTTTTAGAAAATGATTTCTGTCATTTAAATTGATTATTCAGTTAAAGACTAAGTGAGCAAACAGATTGATCGAAAAAATTATGCGTTTTGAAGTGTTTATTAAGTGGAAAAGCTGAAAGACTGACTTTTGCAGTGAAATATTGGAATTCACATTTCTAGCAAATGTAAATGTTTTTTCCAAAAGTGTTTCCGCAATTTTGTTTGGGAATAGGTTAAGTATGTAATGATGACATAAGCATTCGTTTTCATTTCAGACTTTAAGAGGAAAACGTTACAGAAAATTGCGGCTTTTTCCATACAAATTTTCATTAGTTGAAAAGATTCCCACAGATGGCTCTTTTGTAAGTAGTGTGCACTCTTAAGTTTGTGAGCCACCTAGGCTTTGTGACATTTCGTAAAACGATGAAGTTTCTAGGTTTGTTAGCCACCTATGTTTCATAACATTTTGTACTACGTCTTCTGCGGCTGGCTTGGTAACGCCCCGCAGACGGACGTACGTGCATGTGGCTCTGCCCCGAAACCTGCTAGAGGCTCTGCCCGTTAGACCTCGCAAGTGGAATATTTCCCCATGACCCCGCTTTTTTAATAAGTAGCGATAACTAACGTCCGTTCATCTATGCACCCCTCCTCGGTAGCTCCTTGGAGCGACGCTCTAACGGTCTCCTCAGCGAGACCTCCGGTAGATCTCTGCATCGAAACTTCTGGGAGGGCTCCGCATCGAGACCTCTAGGAGGTATTACCAGCGAGACCCGTGGGAGGTCTCCTCAGCACGACTTCTGTAAGGTATCTTCCGTTATATTTTCGGGACGTTTCTCCAGCGAGACCTCTTGAATGTCTACATTGCAAGATGTCCCTATAGTTATGGCTTGATTTTTGTCAACAACCTAACGCTACTTTCCGATGTCAATGGTTTATTTTTCATTTCTTTTCCGGCCTGCGGCGCTATCCCGATTTTGCTCCAAAATCCACTGGATTAAAAAATTGGGGATATTTTCACCAGATTTTTTTCCGTGGTTTTTATGTCCGAAATTTTTTTTCACCAGCTGTTTTTTGGACCGGAGTTTTTTTGACCAAATGGATGGCCGAGGGCTCTGCCCCCTTACCATAGCGCCTGTGGCGAGCTAACTTACGCCTGCGGCGGGCTTCATGACGTTGCGTATCAAAGCCTTGAGCGTCACTCCACTTGACATCAGAAAAAACGACTTGCGTCACATCTCTATTTTAAAAGGGTTTTTGTTGTGATGCAAAAATGATACCATTCTGTCCAATATGATCTAGCCCAATTATAGTTTGTCCAATAGATTGAGTCACGTGAAAAAAAAAAGTTAACCAAAACCTTCACGCAAATCTTTTTTTCACTTCTTTATGGAATCCGAAACTCTTGTCTAGAATATCAAAACTTGATTAAATGTTGTTTGGAACTCCCGAAAAACCTCCGAAAATTCTAAAAATGCCATTTGGAATGGATGAATTTGGACTGGACGATCTTGGACAGAATGAAATTGGACTGCACGATATTGGACTAAATGATATTAGACTGAATGATATTGAAATAAATGATTCTGGACATGAGGACAATATTTGAACGAATGATATTGGACTGAATGATATTGCACTATATGTAAATGGGACAATGTGTGACCTTGGAATGGATAATGGGAAGAATGATACTGGACAAAAGCAGTGGACGATGTTGTACGAAATGTTGGACGAAATTATACACTGTGAACGATATTGGACGGTCTGATTTCGCGAGCCACCTTGTAGGCCATTCTCAACGAAAAAGCGACATCTATCCTCGTAACGTCGATATAATGAACTAAAGATAATCTGCTCCAAATGTCAGAACTAGGCATGGCAACCAAACAATTAAACTCCACAGATTGATCTCATCCACCCCACACAAAAAATTGTAGATGACCCAAACACCAAAAATTTTTTTTTTTGATTTTTTTGAGTAAAAATTGGCCGAGTTAAAATTCAAAAATGTGATTTTTGAGCCATTTTTCAAATTGGAAACGCTCGCAGTGCCATCGTATCGCCTGTTATGTAAAAAATATGATTTTTATAGGCGGCCTTCTTTATTACCTACCAGACGGCACCTCTCTCGTTAAATTTGATCAACAAATGTATTTTATAGAATGGTTTCTGTGAATGATTGTCGTATTGAGTTTCCTCATTTCAAATTCGTTTCGTTTCAAATTTGAAAAATGGCTCAAAAATCACATTTTTGAATTTTAATTCGGCCAATTTTTAAACAAAAAAATCACAAAAAATATTTTCGGGTTTTGGTCATCTACAACTTCTTGTGTGGGGTGATGAGTTCAATCTGTGGCGTTTAATTTTTTTGTTGCCAGGTGCCGCTACAAAATCCGGAGGCACAGAATCCAGAGGCGTCAAAATCTGGACGAAAAATACTGAGGCTACAAAATCCGGAGGCTACAAAATCCGGAAGCATCAAAATCCGGAGGCGTCAAAATCCGGAGGCGTCAAAATCCGAAGGCGTCAAAATCCGGTGGCGTCAAAATCCGGTGGCGTCAAAATCCGGTGGCGTCAAAATCCAGTGGCGTCAAAATCCAGAAGAAAGTAAAAAATCAGGATAAAATCTGGACGAAATACGGGCGAAATGTTATTTGCAGCAGCTACAGTTTATTTATACGAATTGTATTATGAATATGTATTGCTGCGCCGCAGGCCGTGAATAAAATTTGAAAAAAAAGCGGGGTGGAGGGGCGGCAGCCCCCGCATATGGGGTAAAGGGGTAATATCACTCTTGCGGGGTCTAAGGGGCAGAGCCCCATGCACACATGACCGCCTACAGGGCGTAACCAAGCCCGGCGCAGGCGCGTGGGTGAGGGGGCAGAGCCCCCCAAATATTAAATATAATTAAGACCGTCGCGCCACCAATGAATTACAATCATTCATTCGCTGTGATACATTTAAATGTTAAATTTGTAAAAAATTCAAAATACAGTATTGTACACTTAGTATTAATAAAAATTCGGAGGTTACAAGATCCGGAGGCTACAAAATCCAGACGCACAACATAATCAGGATTTTGATGCCTCTGGATTTTGACGCCACCGGATTTTGACGCCTCCTGATTCTGAAACCTCCAGATTTTGACGTCTCCGGGTTTTGACGCCTCCGGATTTTGTAGCCTCCGGATTTTTTGTCCGGATTTTGACGCCTTTGGATTTTGTGCCTCCGGACTTTGTAGGGGAGCCTTGTTGCCATGCCTAGTCAGAATACTGAAATAAGTTAGTCTGCTTCAAAATGTCAAGTGCATAGAATGTACTGCCATCTATTTTCGTTAAGAACTGCCTATTGTTGAATATTCCTAACAATTTTTTTTCTTCTTTTTTTTCAGTAAAGAACTGACAACATACATTAAACGTACTCCATTTACCGCATTAAACTTAAATTACTCTAACCTCAGATGAAACCTAACCCACTATTTCCCATTCTAAATTTATAATAAAAAATACTATTTGGATGATTTACACCCAAACTTGTTAAAGAAATTATCAAACCGAAAGTAATATCGAAAAAGTAAAAGTCAAACCAATTTTTTAACCACTTTGACATGAAGAAAAGAAAATCTTTTTTAAAAAATATTATTTATTTTCTGAGTGAGTCTATTCTGTATGTTAATTTGTGAAAATTAAATTATTTTTTGCTCAGTTTTGTTTTAAAGCTTCGAGTTTTCTACATCCGCCTATAGACAGTCAATTCTTTGTATCATCTTTGACATTATTATAAATAAGTTTTTTTCTAAGTGGTTCATTCAATGAAAGATTGCAGGAAAAAACCCTCACTTGAATAGTATACAGACGTCAAAGCATTATGAAACGTTGAAACGGCATTGAAAACGCGACTCTATTTTTTGAGCCGATGGACGATAAGTGTAAATTAATCAAAATTTCGTTGCTACTTTCTTAAAATATAGTTATTTGCCTCTTACAACATGACTGTCATACACTATCGAGAAATGGCAACTAGATGGCGTTGAAATCCACGCTTTTTAATGCGACGTCGGCTTATGTCAAAGTATACAAAATTTGATGATGAAAGTGAAAAATCATATGCATGGCAGCTTATGAAGTACATCATAAAATTTCGAATGCTTTGACACTATACGCGTATATTTCGCTACTTTTCGCGAATTTTTAGCAAATTAAATCAAAATATTCGATACATACGCGACTGCTGTTGAGCATCAGCGCCATCTGATAATAACTTCGTTCCTGAAATTAACTACCCAACAACCCCTCAAAGTCTGAATACGTATGAATTTTAAAAAGGTTGTATACACGTCAATATCAAAATTAAAATGAGTGTCAGTAAATGTTTCATGTTAGACTAATATATGGACTAAAAAACCGATCTCCTGCATGATAGATAAACAATTGAGACAAAAGCTACTCAAAATGTCTCGTTGCACTTTAACATTACTTTAATTATCACTGGAAAGAAGAAATCATCGACAAACATCCCTATTAATATCACATCGATTGATAAATTATTGTTCCTCACCTCATTTTAGATTTTCATAAAGGAAATACTGGGACGTTCCAGCCCTTTTTTTCTTAATTAAGTTGATGAAAAAGATAATCTTCGATTTCAACTGTTTGTTTGTTACACTTTTTGTCAATAGCTCCTTTTCTGTCACAACCGCAGAAGCTCTTCGTCAGAAAAACATTTTTTACACTTACTAAGTGTAAACCAGACTCACAAAAGATGGCGCTAATGTCAGTACCACGTGACAACAATCTTTATGATAAAGAGAGTCTATGAATAGAAGTCGAAAATTTGCCGTATATATGCTCCTTAGTCTACGAAAAAAATGTCCTGCAAAGACCCGTTTTCGAAATCGAACGGGCACGGGCATCGCTATTTCGAAAACGACCGGGCACGGGCTGCCCGTTTTCAAAATCGGACGGGCACGGGTAGGCGCAGTAGAAGTGTGCGGGCACGCATGATTTTTCGTCCCGTTCACAAGCCCACCCGCCCAATACCAGGCACACGCGAGCACCCGCATCTTTATTTCGAAAACGGGCGGGCACGGGCAGGCGGAAAGTGATGCCCGCACACCTCTAATTGGTACCGCGCGTTCATGATATGAAGGGCTCGCCTCCGACAGGATAGTTTGTATCAGCTGATGGTACAGGACAATAATCATAAGATTGTGCAACGTTTCGTTTTAACTCGTTTCACCGAAAAACCGAGTTTTACATGCACAAAATGCAAGCGAATACGTGAAAAAAGAGATAAAAGAGAAATAAGAAAGATGCACAACCTTGTGATTCTCTTCCTGTAATTCTAAATGACAGATTGGAAAACGGGACTTGAAAACGAGCTAAAAATGGAAAGACAGTTGCAGCGTTTGTTTTCAAATTACGTTTTTCCTATAAAGTTTTTAGGCGTTGCATTGCACGATTTACTTGTGCTCCCTTTCACCCAATTTTTAATCGGCTTCTGTCAAAGTATAGCGAATTTCATGATAAGATCCATAACGTTCATACCAGCAAATTATGACATTGCCCGCACTCAATGCATCTTTTTTCAAGTAAAACTTATCTTTTCTGACATAGTAGTGACACCCCGTGTCATGTAGATACAACAGAAACCATCATTAGCGTCATCTTACCGACTTTTTTCTGAAAATTCTTTGAAATGAAACGTTTCTTATGAACATTAACTTATGTATAACTTCCACACCAATAAATGGATTTGAAATTTTTGATTGTAATATGAGTTAAGTACGTTGTCCGTCGTTTTACCAATTTAAGAGAAACTATTGTAAACTTTTATTTTTGTTCCGACATTTGTAGTAAAATGAAAAAGAAATATTTTTAGAGATCCTGTAACATCTTTAGATAATCTCACTTGAATGCATGTTTAAAGTTTCCATTTTGTCATTAGATAAACAAGTTTTTTAATTAATTGTTGCAATAAAAGAAAATGTTTCTATTAATTTTGTCATATCAGTAAACGTTATAAGCAAGTGATAATATCATCACTTTGAAATAAAATCAAAATTTTTAATTGGCTTGCTTTTGAAATTCTCACACTTTTTTAAAAGCAATTCGGAGGGGTAGTTGACTTTTTTGGTGCATCATCGGCTTCTGCAGCATTTCATAATCTTCAGTTTAGTGAAATATCGGCTTATGTCAAAGTATACTATGTTTCATGATGTGGTGCACAAGCACACCATGAGCCATGAAATTTTGAATACTTTGATATAGGCCGACGCCGCACTATATGCGTGGATAAGATGAAACCCGTTATATTTTGACAGAAGCCGATGCCGCACCAAACACGTCAATAAAGAAAAATTACAATCATTAATGTTACACATTGTAATCACATAACTAAATATTTAAAAAACATACATCTTAAGTCATTGAGAATATTGACATTTTGTTTGAATATTTCTTTTACAAATTAAATAAGAAAAGTGCTGAACTTAGTCAGTTAACTTAAAAAACCATGAATTTATGATACAATATTTTACAAAGCAAAAATCTTATGTATTTATAGTAAAATAAAAGTAAATTTTAGACCGTACGCACATGGTTTGTTGTTTTTAATTTTCTCGCAAGGTTTTCCTTCTTTCGCAGGTAAATAAATCCATTGTTTTTGTATAGAAGTGTCCGTTCCTTCACCTATGCCACTGGCAACTCGATCGAATGATGGTAAAGAGCCGAAATGCGAAATTCTGCTAATCAAACAATTTTAAATGAAATTTTGTCTCGTCTAAAAGAAGGCAAGAAAACGATTTGCCAGTGAAAAGCTATTCTGCGAACAATTCCGAAACTTGTAACCAGTGTAAGTGGCAATTTTGATAAAACTTGTCGTTTCAAAAATATAATCTTTGATAGAAAAAACATCGTCTGCTTTTTGTTAATAAGATGCTCAGAATTGGGAAAAATTTCGTTACATAATAAATAAGAGATTTTCATGTTTGATCCCAGTCGAACCTAGAAGCGTGCGCCGACATATTTAGTCGGTATACAATCGGCTGGAGATTTTCAATCGTGGCAAGAGTTTTGATTGTCATTAAATAAGTGAAATAATTTTAGTTTCGACTACATAGAAACTATAGGGAAATCGCCGTTGCCACGTTTTAACAACGTCGTGTCTCTAGACGTCGTTTATTATACGCGCGTCACGAGAGAGCTATACGTCAGACCAAACGCTACAAAGGTTTTTCAATCTACGCACACCTCTAGTCGAGCCTAGAGATGTGCACCGATCGAAACTTCGCGACAACAATTTCGCCATATAAAGTCCCTAGCGTTTGCAATCAGAAATGCTGCTTTTTGATCATTGTCGCACGAATTTACACTTAGTCAATTTCAATTAATTCTTTGCTAAGATTAACATCACGTGACATGAGTTCACGGAACAAAAATCAAGACGAGCAATGAAACAATTGAACTTCTAGATCTATTCCAACTGTCAAGGTGACATTTCAAACGTCAAATATTCAGATAACTAAATAGATTCTTTTTTGATCAAATATCAAGCAGTAGTTACACCTATCCTTTTTTGACTTTTAGACGTTGCTAAAATTAATCTCAAAGTACATGACAATAAATTAGGGGTACACGTCCATTGATTTGGTTTTTTTCCCAGTGATTTTCGACACAATCTGCTTCGTTTACTCAAAAAGTAGTAGTAAAATAGAGCGAAGATTGTCGTTTATAGATGACATCACACTGAAGATGAGCTTACAAACGTCAGCGTTAAGTAATTGGAGTAATGCGAAGTCCTTACTAATTGCAGAGCAGAACGGGCAAAATCGCCCAATGTATTTTGTGCCAGGGTGACATTATCTCTCCCACAGGCGCTGTTATCATTTCAAGAATGACAATATGACACCAACGGCGACAATATCGTCACAAGAACAATACTGGCGTTATAACAAAAAAAAAATTAGAGAAAATCAGCGAAGATTTTCAACGAAATTCGCCGAAAAAATTCAAATTAGCGACAAAATTGAACAATAGATTCTCGGCGATTGTTTTGTTTAATTTTGTTGCTAATTCAATTTTTTTCGGCGAAATTCGTTAAAAATCTTCTGTGATTTTCTCTAAGTTCTAATTCCATCGGTACCGTCACCTGGGTAACGAATTTCATCTCTTTCACTCTTTCATTGAGATTTATATTAGCATGAGACGGAACACATTTGTATGGTAGCGACAATGTATGGGTTACCGATGGAATTAGCCATATATACTATCATACGAGCGGGCGATGATATCTTTCCAGAAAAGATAACATTACACCACCACCGGGCACAACATAGTCCAGGAAATTTGGCATTTTTCATTATGAAGAGTAGAGTACCAAAAAATGTTACGGTGGCCGTGAAAAATCTCGAAAATTAAAATCCCGAATGCACAAATCCAGAATGCAAAAATCCCGAATGTACAAAAATCCCGAATAACAAAAATCCAGAACATTTTTACCGAAATGTATTAGCAAGATCCAAACCGATATGCGTGACAATCAAAACTCGAGTGTGGTTGTAGTCACATGAATGCAATGAAATAGTCTAGCGACTTTTTCATTTACACTTACTGTAGTCCAGTTATTGTTGACTGGGTTTAAGGAGAAAGAAGTTTTTTAAGCTGCGTCTCAGCGAAGATGAAATTAAAAAGAAAAAAAGCGAGGTCGAGGGGCGGCAGCCCCCGCTGTGAGGGGTCAAGGGGATACAGCCCCCCTTGCGAGGTCTAAGGGGCAGAGCCCCTAGCGGGGTTCGAGGCAGAGGCCCATGCACGTTAGGCCGGCTGCAAAACGTAAAAAAAGCCAGCCGCAGGCGTAAAAAATAAGCCCGCCGCAGGCGCGGGGGTGAGGGGGCAGAACCCCCAAACTCAAATTCACTCGTATCAATCAGGATTTTAAATATTTCAAAATTTTTGTTTTCATTCGGGATTATGGTTTTTCGGGATTTTTGTACATTCTGGATTATTGATTTTCGGGATTTTTGTTTTTCGGGATTCGTGCATTCCGGATTTTAATTTTCGGGATTTTTGGCGGGAACCAATGTTACAAATCGGATTTGGACGTCCTACGTTTTTGTTCAAAAGTAAGGTTTTGGATGTAATAAAAAGAGCTACAAACTAAAATCACGTAAACTTTTTATTGACTCAGCATTGGTACATAAATTTCATAAAAAACATTTGATTACTAAAATAGGTCCAAAATTACAGATAGAAAATCTCCTCCATTTTCTCGTAAATAAAAGACCTCCTTCATTTCACCACTTGCCCTAAAGGTGTCTATAATTGCAGCTGCGTTGCCCCTATGGATAGCCATATTAAGTCTTTGCATAAGGAAGGCTTTGGAACGAAGTTCGTAGGTTTTGAGAATTATCCTCTTTAACAGGTCATTGAAGAATCCTATGGCTTCCTGACACCACGGTCTTATGGTCTCGACAGAGAAGGGTAAGAAAAGACAGTTTTGATTTACTATTTCTTCGTCTTACGTTTCGCTTTGTTTTATGCCGCTTTAGCGGCTTGTGTAGTGCTGAACCTCATGTTACTGGGTGCAAAAATATCGGTACATGTTGAGTCCCAATTCAGGGTACTACCTCTCCACCAAGGGAACAGTGTCATACCATTCATCCTTTTGCCGTCGTCTCTTGATAAGCCCTACGGGTCCAGTTTGGCCGGTACTTCCGCCAGAATCAAAACCCGTTTTAATATGGCATTCAATTCAGCATGGCGACCTGCGCTTTTTTACATTTTAACCCATGGTGCCCTTGTCTGTCTACCCTCGAACCACAAAAGCATAAGTGGGGCGCACAAATGTCCAAACCTAACCTTAGTCCCATTATTATTCTAAAAGAGTTGTTCTCAAGTAGTGTACCCAAGGATTTTGATAGCAGAGCCAAGCAGAACCAAGCTCCAGACTCCAAGTTTTGTAGCGCTAGAACTCATGCTTTGTCTTCTTCGCATTCAAGGTTGATTCTGTTACTTAATTGGTTGACTGCGATCGAGTTCCATTGATTTTGTAATTCAGGCTTGCTTGGATGCGGAGTGTTCAGATGTATGAAATCCCATGTGTTAGTCAGCCATTTCCACAATGTTCAGCATTGGGAGGTTTAACATTATGTTAACCATCGAGGTAACCGCGTTAACTGAGGACAGAAAGGCAGGAAGGGTTGTGTCTCGAACTCTACGTATCCAACGTTTTCGAAATTTCGGTTAAATTTTGCCAGTTACTATTCAAAATGTTAGGCGATACCATTTCGCCGCGCACGTTTTGCCGCCGAGCATTTCGCCGCTGATCATATTGCTGCCGATCATATTGCCACAATGGAACGCTATGCCACGGGGAACGTTATGCCGCGAAGAACATTATGCCGCGAGGATCGTTATGCCGCGGGGAACGTTATGCCGCGGGGAACGTTATGCCGCGGAGTCGTTTGACCGTATATTCATTAGACC
Source organism: Pseudolycoriella hygida (assembly GCA_029228625.1). Lineage (NCBI taxonomy): Eukaryota > Metazoa > Arthropoda > Insecta > Diptera > Sciaridae > Pseudolycoriella > Pseudolycoriella hygida. Next base: position 39,114,386 of record CM055404.1, on the reverse strand, counting down.
GCTAAAGACATTTTGCCGCGGTACATTTGGCCGTAATGAAAAAAATAAGTAAAATAGTTTTCTCTCAAAACATTTGTAACATTTTATTATCTTCAGACCTGAATATTCAAAATAAAAATTAGAATTAGAATTAAATTCTGAACGAACCTTGGTGGTTAACAAAACTGGAAAATGTTCCCTTTTACAAAATGTCACAAAAACCTAGGTGGATGACCAAACTAGAGAATTTTTCATTTAACAAAATATCCCCAAAACCTAGGTGGTTAACAAAACTAAGAAATTTTCCCTTTTACAAAATGTCACGAAAACCTATGTGGTTAACAAAAGAAACTATTCGATGAAACGATTCAGCGGCGAATTGATCTATCGGCGAAATAATCGTGCGTATAAACGATAACTCGGCGAAAAGTTATTGCGGCGAATTGTTATGCGGCGAAACGCGCGTGGCAAAACGTACCACAACGAATTGATGTGGAACCAAAATGCTTTCCTTACCTTCCCCATAGAAGTGCTCCCTAACAAAAATTAAAATTTATTAATGTCATAGTTAAGAGGACAGCCTAATTAATGAGCCGAGCGATCTAACGATACGCGTGTGGAAATTATGTTTTTTCCTGGTATCCAAACTCGATTTTCCCGTTTTTTAATTGTAAAATTTACCGATTTTGGTAATCAAATTTCCCGATTTCCTAGCTTAGTTGCAGATTATGGTATTCAGCGCAAAGGGCACGACGGATAACTTAACCGCTCACTATGTGATTAAAATAACATGAGCACAACGAGCGGATTTTTTTAAGTGTTGCTTGATGCGTGAAAACTCGTCTTAGAATTATTTTTAATTTCCTTTTTATTTCAACAATAGAAGAATTTCTCAGAATAAAATTCAAAAGGGCGGGCGCTTACTTAAGTGTGAACATGAAAGCTAGCGCCGGAGGCGGAAATATCATAGTTATTTTCGAATATAAATAGATTACGCAAGAAAATCTGATTTTCACATGGCGCGCTAAATAGAGAAAATCCGGGCCTAGTATACAACAAAAATTTACGTTGAGATCAAATATTATGGAAACGCGAGTGGAGCGAGCGATGTTTTTATAAGTGTAACACCAAACGCAGAGGAATAAAGTTAAATTGAAACATTTATCTGTTTCATTCGCTGACAGATTAACATTGTCGCGTAGGAACGGGTTAGCTCAGTGGTAACGTACTGGCTTTCCACCAAGAATACACGGGTTCAGTCCCGTTGAGGATAAAATTCTGTATAGGTTCCTAAGCATACCCAACCTTCTAAAAATGGGTAGTTGTGGTGTTTGGTGTCCATAACGAACCGTACACGAAAGACTGACATGTATGACGTCACCTATGCACTATGAATTATCTGAGTCTATCTTAAGGCGGAGATATAATGAACACCAGATGAAATCCTATATGTCCAGCTACAATATATAGGCGTGGTTCGGAATTCACGTTAAGCATGTGGTTTAACAAACAGATTAATGGTTGCTCACACAAAAGCCCTAGAAAAAGATATTTCAGTTGTGTGTCATACACTGCATTTACGGGCTCGTTTAGAATTAGCATAGTTTCGACGGGAGGCTAGAAGATGTATTGTAATGTCCGGGCCCATTTGTCCGAGATTCATTTGGCGTGTACGGCTTGTGCCGCAGGCGAGAAGATGAATGTATCGTAGTGCGTGCGCTCAGTCGACGAGGCTCATTCGGCGTACCAGTTACAACTATGCGTTCTGAAATGGGAACATTTAATGTGGTAACTAAGACAGAATACATGACTAGTTGGAATGATAGAAGAGTAACGGGGAAGGAACAAAGGATCATAGTATCTGTGTTTCAGGGCCAGTTGGCCGCCTTGACCAGAAATCTATCTAACATTTTCGCGTTGTGGGCAAAATTCAGCTGTGCTTAGTTTGTACTATTTGATGAAGTAGGTTATGAGCACCGCAGGCGAAATTTTTTAGTCAAGGGGTTCTCTGCATGAAAGATTGTTAATAAAGTAACCAAATGTTTGTAAGACCGCGAAAATTTCGAAAATTGACCCAGTAAATTTCTCTTCATCATTTATGGGACCTTTAAAATCGCTCACCACCCAACAAAATTCTGGACCCCGGGAACATGCTTAAATATGTTCTTCCGTGGCCCCAAAACAATTTTTTTAATTTCACAAATTTTTACAAAAAACCCACTGTGGATTTCCCCTGGGCCAAATAAATGATATATTAGTGATTAGTAAAGTAGTTAATAAAAATTCGCGAGCGGAGCGAGCAAAAATTATTTTTGCCAAATTTTTTTTGCCCGTTTTTTAGTAATTCTTAAGGATCGGAGTGGGTCGATCCACACCTGACCCACAATTTTAGCGGATCAACCTACACATGACCCACAGTTGCAGAATTCACAGAAATCGTTTTTCTGTGCGTTCTAAGAGTTTGGGTCAGGTGTGGGTAGACCCGCTAAAATGATGGGCCAGGTGTGTGTCCCGTTTTTCAGTCATCTCCCGATTTTCATTCATCTCCCGTTTTTCAGTCATTTCCTAATTTTTGTTCATTTCCCGATTTATAGTCATTTTCCGATTTTCGTTCATTTCACATTTCAGTCATTTCTCGATTTATGTTCATTCCCGTTTTTCAGTCATTTCCCGATTTTTAGTCATTTCCCGATTTTTGTTCATGTCTCGATTTTTTTCATTTCCCGTTATTCAGTCATTTCCCGATTTTTAGTTATTGCCATTTTTCAGCCATTTCCCGATTTTTGTTCATTTCCCGTTTTTCAGTAATTTCCCTATTTTTAGTCATTTCCCGATTTTTGTTCATTTCCTGTTGTTCAGTTCCCAATATTCAGTCATTTCCCGATTTTTGTAAATTTCTTAATTTTTGTTCATTTCCCGATTTTTGTTCATTTGCCGTTTTTCAGTCATTTTCCGCTTTTCAGTCATTTCCCGATTTTTCTTCATTTACCGACTTTTTTCATTTCCCGTTATTGAGTCATTTCCCGTTATTCAGTCATTTTCCTATTTTTAGTTATTCCCGTTTTTCAGTCATTTCCCGATTATTGCTCATTTCCCGTTTTTCAGTCATTTCCCTATTTTTAGTCATTTCCCGTTTTCGTTAAATTCCCGATTTTTAATCATTTTCCAATTTTCGTTCATTTCACGTTTTTCAGTCATTTCTCGATTTTTGTTCATTTCCCGTTTTTCAGTCATTTCCCGATTTTTGTTCATTTCCCGATTTTTTTTTCATTTCCCGTTATTCAGTTATTTCTCAATTTTCAACGCGTCGTACCTCTTTTCGCTTCTAATTTCCCGGTATCCAGTTTTTCGGCTCCCAAATTTCCCGGTATTCAGGATATAGCACTTTTTCCACACGCGCTAACGGGAAGTTTGTGGCAGTCGAAAAATTAATAGTTTCTACGTATCTAGTCTAGTTACCAAATTGCGACTTTAATAGAATAGTTCGTAGATTGATCCATGGCAACACACGATTCTAATCCAATCCTATATCCAAAATTTCATCTAAACTCATGTTGCTTTGTCAAATCAAATTTCGTGTAATAAAAAAAAATGATTTTTTGGTAGTAGCGAAAAATTTGCAGTTAAAACATTTCTTTTTTTTTTTTTTTTGTCTTTTTCTATGTCGACATTTGCTTTGGATATTTATCAACAATAACAACATATAGATGTATAGTATCAATGCGGTCATACCAAGATAATAAATTTCCAAAAAAAAGAAAAACTTAAAAAAAAGCATTGCATGTTGAGCAAGATGATGTTGTGTATATGAAAATATATATTTGTCAGACACATTGAGAGGAGATTGCTGTTTATACGAAATCACTATAAAGTCCTTTACAAATTCATATAAACTCAGAATATTGTCTCATCATCGTCACAGCACAGTAGCTTATTAGACGTAGTGGTAGACTATTCACAAAAAATCGTTCATTGGTTAACGATTAAAAAAAAACGAAATCAAAAAATTATAAATTGAAAATTCAAATCAAATAAAAGTTGAAATGGAAATGGATTAAAAGTGGACGTAGAATTGTGTGGAATGTGTGGATCGAATTATTGGAATAATATTTGTGTTCAATCGAAATAAAATATTGATCTCTGATGATTAAAGACATGCACTCAATAAAATAAATAAAGAGGATTTCGTGACATAGACGTTGAATGATTGCATTAACAAATACGTTTACCAATAAAAATAAAAATTAAATAAGAAAAATAAAATAAAAGAAAAACATTGAATAGACTGCGTCAAATTTTCTAACGGAATAAGTTCATACAATCACCCATTCCACAATCGATGTGCATATATTCCCCCCCCCCCCCCCCACTTACAACAATGCATCTCTACATATGAGCAGCGACGTATTCACAAACAGTGCACATTTAAAAAGGAGTTTTTTTTCTCAAACTTCATATAAACTACTCGTGTAGCCTATCTATTTCTACATTCGGTTATAGTCTCACAATTGTATCATGCATCATATAAGTTTAAAAATGTATATACATGGAGTCTATTGAGGTTTTTGGGTGGTTTCAACTCCCACTTCGTATATTACCAGAGAATAGTTTCTCTGCTTCGAAGCAAAAATATAACGGAAGTTAGACTATGCTTCGAACGGGTTTCCATTCGCATCGGCAGTATAAGAATATCCTTCGGCTGAATATCATTTCAATAAAAAAATCAACTTAAAATGCAAAAAAAAAAAGTTTTAAAATAAATAATAGTTTTTCCCATGCATTGCCACATTTTTTGCAATAAGATGTATGCATACAAGCATTCGAATATTGTACGGTTGATTAAAAAATGCGCGTGTGCAGTTGAGAAAAAAGATTTTCTCGTCAATTAATTTTCCAATTTTCTTCTTCATTTTTTTTCTATGATTGCATTTTATTTGTTTCGCGTATCGTGCATCAAACAACGTTAAATAACCGCCGAGCGGAAAAATAAAAAACAGAATCATATTTGTTCAATGGAACAGCGAGTTTTTGTTTTACAAATTTTACGACAGAATTTTTAAGTCGAGTAGATTTTTTAAGATGACAATTTTTGTATGTTTGAAAACGGAATGAAAATAGTGAAATTTAACAGTAAAATAACATTTGCACAAACATAATGTTAATGTGAAAACTTGATACAAAAAAAAAAAAAAGAAAAAACAAATAATAAAAAAATTGTCAGTGCCTCTCCTCCTTCCATTTCCTAATCTTTCTCTTTTTCATCTAAGTTAACTTTTTGAATGTTACATCTTCGTTTTTACATTTACTAAATCAAGTATCACAAATTATTGACAAATTTAAAGAAATATAGTAAAATTAGTATAAAAAGCTAAATTAAAGTAAAATCTATACCGTCCACTTTTATATATTGTCCTTTAATATACATTATACCATATACAACAAAAAATAAATAAAATAAATAAATAAGAAAAAAAATTAAGAAAAAAAATTAAAAAAAAAAATTTAAAAAAAAAAACAAAAAGAAAAATCAATTTTTGACGAAACAAATCAATTAAGTTTTTCTACAGTATTCAACTCACTTTTTCTCTATCTTTTCAACCTCTCTCTTTCTATAATATACATCCTTCTCTTCTCTATAACATATTACTATTTAAAAAAACAATTAATTCTAAACGCCAATTTCTGAAAAATATTTCTGAAAATACATTACGAAAACAAATTTAAAAAGAAAGTTTTTTGGATTTAACTCAAGAGTATTAAGGTAAAAATACAATCAGCTCCTCCGTAATATTTTGTTTTTCAGATTGCGTTCATATTCATAGAATAAAATTCCACCGAAATAAAAATAGTTACTAAAAGTCCCGTTGATTTGTACGGGTCGACTAAAGAAACAAGAAGTTTAATCGTTTTTTACGCTTTGTAACCAAAGAAAAAATAGTTTCCAGTTCTCATATTTTAAAAATTTAGATTAAAATTTGTCACAATTTTCTAAAAAAAAAAAATAAAATAAAAAAAAATTCTCTGACATTTTCAAAATAAACTACAAAAAAATAGTTTCCGGTTTGTATAATTTGAAATTTAATTTCAAAAAAACAAAAAAAATTTCAAAATTTAAAACGCAAAAAAAAAATTTTTTGCAAAACTTTTTGATTTTTAAAATAATGTCAAAAGGCTATAATAATCGTAATAAGAGTAGAATTGTTACCAACGCAATAATTCAGAAACTTATGGAAATAATAAAAGTAAAATTTCAATTCAATAATTAATAACAAATAAATTAATAAAACAAAAAATTAGAATTATAAAACAAAAAGTAATTATTCAATTAGCTAGGTGATGGGAAAACCGTCAAAAAAACTTAAATATTCAGTGACATATTGTTGGATACGATGGACAAATTTATATCCAGTACCTGGACCAGGACCTACTTGCCCAGGACCTGGACGAAAGCGTAGACGTTCACTAGCTGGTGGATTGGTCTGGGTGTTATTGGGTTTGGTTTGGCTGGGAAGTCCGTTCATTATTCGACCATGTGAATGTACAGCAGATGTAATAAATGCCATTAATGATAGGACAATTGACAATAATCGGATGAACTCAGTTCAATCAGACGATACACTGAAAGCTACTACCAAACGGAAAGCTTATAACAGACAGGAAGACAGTCTTACTAATCATCATCATCATCATTTACATCATCCGGTGAGACTAAATACTGTAAAAGTTTTGACATCTGATCGGGGCAACGAGGTGATCCAGAACAATCAGAAGGCAATTGGCTGGAATGATGACAAGACTCAAACCAAGTCAAATAAAATGCGTTCTCTGCTTCAATCAACGAAACTCACGTCGAAAATGTTTGTTCCAGCATTTAAACCTATTACCGCTGATACGCTACGGTTGGAAGCGATCAAGCAGCAGATTCTCTCGAAATTGGGATTAAAGTCAAAGCCGAACATAACGCACGAATTTTCGAAACAGACCATTTTAAATACACTGAGTCGGGCAGACGATATGAATTGGCAGAATGACGAATACGAACAAAATACAAGAAACTATTACAATTATTTCAAGTTAATCGATCGTCATTTATTTGATAGTAACTCGATCAATGCGAATGACAACAACATCAATCAGTATGACTTCGTTACATCAAGAAACCATATCACCAACATGAACACTACCTACAGAGACGCTACCTTCACCAATAATCATATCATTAATGACAACGACCGCATCAACATCGACCATAACCGCAAAAATGTCATGGACACCAATCACCACATCAACAACATTAACACCAAACATCATATCACACAAACAAATCCGACCAGTTCCCATGCCAGCAAAAGTAAAAATCACATTTGCACACAGCCCGACAAGCACAAATCGAGGAGTATGACGAAAATGCCGCTGAATCGTAACAATCATAAAACGAACAATTCCAATAACAACCATAAAATAAAAGTGCACCGAAATCGCACCACAATCAATGAGCACAAGGACTTTTATAAAATAAATAATTTCAGTGATATCAGTGAGAACAGTGATAATAATTTGTTATTTGTAAATGAGGATGATTCATATCAAATCGATGAAGAACTACTACAACGACGTGACATGCATCAGCAGCCAGAACAGTTGAATCAGCCGCCAGATAATAGTGACGCCGATCAAGATGATTACTTCGGACGAACACGAGAAGTTATTACTTTTGCCGAACAAGGTAAGATACAATTTGTAACAAATTCATTTTTCTTTTATTTAGTGGCGAAAGGTTTGAAAGCTTCGGTCTGCGAAGTATCACCGGTTGTCATTCGATGAACTATTAGTGAATCATCGATGATACTTCATCAACCTAGCGAATTATCAATGAACTATCAGAGTGTTCCACAAAAAATAGAAAAGCTACGAGTTGATCTCATTTCCAAACACATAAAATTGTATGACTCCAAAATACCCAAAAAAAAATATTTTTTCCAATTCACCAACAAAAACTCTCTTTTTCGTGCGTCATTTCGGTGTCGCATGAAGTCATTTTGCCGCACTAGTGCGATGACGGTTTTTTTACGCACTGGTGGGATGAAGGTTTTTTTACGCACTACTTAGGAGCTGTCCCTAAATTACGTAACACATTTTTGGCCACTTACATCGCCCCCCCCGTCGTTGTCATACACTGTAACAATCACGCGAAACCCCCCCCCCCTCCCCTAAAGCCCGTAACAATCTGTCACCACAAATTCTTGTGTGCGCTCTGACGAAATGTCACGAAAACCTAGGTGGCAACGAAACAGGAGAATTTACGCTTTAACGAAATGTTACGAAAACCTAAGTGGCAAACAAAACTAGGGAATTTTCTTCTCTTACGAAATGTAACAAAAACTTCGGTGGCGTACAAAACTAGAGAATTTGCGCTTTAACGAAATGTCGCGCAAACCTAGGTGGCATCAAAACGAGGGAATTTGCGCTTTAACGAAATGTTACAAAAACCTATGTGGCAAACAAAGCTGGGGAATGTCTCCTTTTACGAAAAGTCACGAAAACGTAGGTGTCAATGAAAACTAGCGAATTTCTCCTTTTAAGAAATGAAAACTATCTACCTTTTTCGTTTAGTTTTGCTATCCACCTAAGGTTTTAGTGACATTCCGTAAAAGGAGACATTCCCCAGCTTTGTTTGCCACATAGGTTTTTGTAACATTTCGTTAAAGCGCAAATTCCCTCGTTTTGATTGCCACCTAGGTTTGCGTGACATTTCGTTAAAGCGCAAATTCTCTAGTTTTGTTCGCCACCGAGGTTTTTGTGACATTTCGTAAAAGGTGAAATTCACTAGTTTTTTTTGCCATACCTAGGTGAACTAAAGAATTTGGGCTTTAACGAAATGTCACGAAAATAAAGGTGGCAATGAAAACTAGCAAATTCCTACTTTTACGAAATGTCATTGCTGTGAAGGACTGATACATATTTGCACTGAGGGGATAATATAAAAAGGTGGATTGTAGAATGAATTGTAAATTTTTGTAAATAAATATGAAGGTATCAGCCACGTCAGGGCAAAAAAAAGGTGGAGAGCATAAGAATATTATCCCCCAAAATTTCTCCATACATTTGTCAGTGGGGGATAATATAAAAAGGCGCAGAACCTAAAAATATTATGACCCAAATTGAGTGATAATATTTTTACGCTCTGCACCTTTTTATATTATCCCTCACGAACAAATGTATGGAGAAATTTTGGGGGAAAATAAAAATAGGCTCAACACATAAAAATATTATGACCCCAGTACAAATTGTACTTTTGCGAAGATTTTCGTGGAAAATTTTGGGGGAAAATAAATTTGTTGCATAGGCCTATTTTGGGGGAAAATAATTTTGGGTGCTAAGATAATTCCTCCCATAAAGTACGTCCGCATTTTTTGCGACTTTTTCGATCACCCCTCCCTCCTGTCCCGCTTTGTCCGTTTAGCCACCCCCCAAGGACGTCCGAATTTGGGGAAAAATGCACGAAGTTCCCGAATTTTTGCGTGAATTCTTCGTGGAATTGGTGAAATTGTTTCACACTGCCACTCACACGGCAGAGAAGTCTGAACGGATATTACAATGTTGCTCATAGCAAGGTTTATCTGGGATCTCTACACCTTTCAAGTTTATATCATCCTGAAGATGGCACTTAGCGTCTTCTGTCTCGTTAACGTTTACATTTGTCTCTAGACAACAAATAAATTAACACTCATGTGCTCATCTACACGTTGATAGCAAAACAATAGATCAAAACATATTTGACGGTCGGTTGACATTTGCCGACTACTCTAGCAATTACGAAATATTTTGAAATTAACGGAACGGCTACTTTATTTTAAATGTCAAAGAATTTTTTCTTCAGTCCATTACAGTGATAAACAAAAAAAGTGGACGTCCAAAATGTATTCCCCCTTTCCCCTCGGTCCCATTTTGTCCGCTTTCGTAAACCGCCCTCCCCCCTAAAAAGTGGATGTCCCTAGTGCGACGACGGTTTTTTACGCACTAGTGCGTTGAAGGTTTTTTACGCACTAGCGCGGTGAAGGTTTTTTACGCACTATAGTGCGATGAAGGTTTTTTACACACTACTGTAATTGAATTTTTATATTAAAAGAAAATCTCTTTTCGGCATCTCACATCTAGATCTAGTGCGTTGAACTACCTTCAGACGTAACTTTTTCCACTTTTTTTGTGATTTGAGTGTGATTTTTCGCCATTTTTCACATTTGTGGCGCTCGCGCCATCATATTGTCTGTAATGCGAAAAATACATTTTTTACGGACTGCCTGTTTTATTAACTACCAAACGGCACCTCTCCCTTTAAATTTGACCAACAAACATATTTTAGGAAAAAATTTCACAAAAATCGTTCTAAAAAATTCATTCGTTGATTAAATTTAACGGCAGATGTGCCGTTTAATAGGTAATAAAACAAGCAGCACAAAAAAAATCATTTTTCACAAAACAAGCAAATGCGATAACGCTGCGAGCGTTCCAAATTTGAAAAATTATTTGAACTTTTACTCGCCCAATTTTCCCTAAAAAAATATTTTTGGGTGTTTTAGTCTTCTACAATTTTTTGCGTGGGGTAACGAGATCAATCTTTGGCTTTCATTTTTTTGTAGAACACCCGCACAGTACAGTGATTTATTACTAAAATTTCAATATTTTAGACTGGCAATTACTTGACAAAATTACAGTACCCTTCATAATTCCTTTTCGACAAACGAAGCGTCTTCATAAGATTAAAAAAATTAAAATGCTGATTTCGCTGTTTACGACTCATCAATACACCTTACCTACTAGACCATGTGTATATCAACACACTCGGTCAAAGAATGATGACTTCTATGAACAGTGCAATTTCTTATATACCACCTAAATCAAAACGAACGACTAGATGAAGTAGTGGTTTGAACGCTTTTAAGTACAGGAGCAGGATTTATGAATTCGTTTGGTTATTTTGCATTTGGATTTACCCAATTTAACGACTCTATCAATGATAGTATTTACGTTAAATTTTTGGCTCCTGTGGGCTAACCAAACCTTCTGTGTAATAAAGTACACAAACTTGCAAACTTGTATCAACATTACAGTACCCTTCATAATTCCATTTTGACAATAGAAGCGTCCTCATAAGATTTAACAAACTAAAGTACTATCTTTGATATTCGTTAAATTGGGTAATCTGCGTAATAATTCCAAATGCAAAATAACCAAACGAAATCATAATTCCTATACTTCAAAGCGTTTAAAACACTACTTCACCTAGTCGTTCGTATCGATTTAGGTGGTATATAAGGAAGTGCACTGTTCATAGAAGTCATCATTCTGTGATAGAGTGTGCTGATGTACACATGGTCCAGTAGGCGAGGTGTACTGATGAGTCGTAGACGAAAAAATTAAGGCTCTAAACAGGTCGATATTACCTGGCCTGAACCTGAAATCGTAAATTTGAATTCAGGTCAGGTCAGGTCAGTTGAAAAAAAAACCTGACCTGACCTGAACCTGATTTTTGTTAAACCTGAAATTACCTGAATGACCTGGTTATTTTTTGTTATTTTTTATTTGTTTAGGAAAAATTAATTAGATAAGTTTGAGGTCCGTTTGCTGAAAAAACAATAAGATACCCCCCCCCCCCCGGTTATAAGTACGCACTTCATACCAGGTACTATAAAAGACGAACAAAATTGCTAAAAGCAATGTTGATAGTCCCATTCCGAAGTACAAAGACACTTCACCCAAACTGTGTGCGTGCGTGCTTTGTGAATGGCCCCTTATGTAGTCAAGCTAAATTGAAGATTTTTCATTCATTCCTAGAGGAGTGGTGGTAAATTTGTGATAATTTAACTTTCTTGAGCCGCAGGCGAATTTTATGAGCTGTAAGGCTCTTGACGCAGACGAAACTTTATTAAATGAATTAAATTTGTTCTATTCTTGATTCGTCACTCACGGGGTGCTCGGAACAGGTTAGGTACATTAAAGCTGATCTAGCCTGAATCAAAGTCGAAATTTCCATTTTATTTCAGGTTTAGGTCAATTCAGGTTCACGTTGACCTGACAATTTGTATGAAAATATTCAGGCCAACCTGAATCACAAGTCACCAGAACCTGAAATAAAATGATATTTCAGGCTTGCTTCATGTTCAGGTTCAATTCAGTGCACGACGTAAAATGCGACCATTAGGTTAGGTCAAAAGCACGTTTAGTTAACCGAAACAAAACAGGTCGAACCTGAACTGTTCCGAGCCCTATTCACGGTATTTAGATTTTCATAAATTTTAAACGTAGAATGGAATTTTGCTTTTTAACCTTTTAGAAACGGCTAACATGTGTGTTCATCAACGAGATGACACAAGACAGTGATTTGAACACAGAAATGATTCTCCTTTTATAGCAAAAAACTGTACACGCTGTAATAGATTTATTTGCTATTAGAAGTAGAGTGAAGAGAACTTTAACAAATGAAGTAAAGTATTATTTGTTGTGAGATGTGATTCTTTTTGCGTTTACATAAGGTTAAGAGAGGAGCACAAAAATCAAAAGGCCAATCCGTGCCTGTTTAAATGTATGGAATATATCAGACTATTTTTTGTTTATAATCAATCACGAATCAAAATGATAAATGAATAAACCCATAACACATAGAAAGTGCTGTGATAAACCTCAAATAGTAATACTTTATTGACATATTATGAGGGGAACATCGAGGCTTGCCGAGATTTTGCCTCATATGTCAACACAACACAGCCCGGACGGAATATGTGAACGCTTTTTCTTTCGTTATACAAATTTTCCATCCCGTCAGGGATAAGTGAACACATTCCCTTAAGAATCGTATAGGAATCGTGTGGGAATGTCTTATGCCATATAAAAATTTGTATGACCAAAAAAAAATCGTTCACATATTCCGTCCGGGATGGCATAAGACATTCCCACACGATTCCTATACGATTCTTAAGGGAATGTGTTCACTTATCCCTGACGGAAGATTTTAGTGCTAAAGCGAAAAAGAGTAAAAAGATGTAAGGGGAACTATAAGTTCTCCTTCAGATATAAATAATGTTGGTTTAAGCGATGATTTATTGGAGTGCGATGCGAATTTTTTGTTTCAGGCACCACTATATCAGAATATCGTAACGATTTTTTTCTCTCTTTTATTTTCTTTTTTTTCTACTGATGACTGAAACAAGAATTTCGCATCGCACTTCAATATAATCATCACTTTATTCTTCTAGTGCAAGAATAACGAGGAAAACACGCGCGAACGCAATAAACAAAATTAAATCTCATCCGACTACAGGTTTCATGAGACTCGTATGATCATTAGGGATTTCAGGTTATTCAGGTCATTCAGGTTTAATCAGGTTTTTTGGATTTCAGGTTTTCAGGTTTCAGGTCAATTTCAGGTCAGGTTGAAATTTGAAAAATCAGGTTCAGGTCGTAATCCGGTTCAGGTATTTTCAGGTCAGGTCAGGTTGACCTGACCTGACTTCGAGCCTTAGAAAAAATATAAATATTGTGTGAACTTACCGAAATTTACTTCAGGTTGTGCTCTTTATTGAGTGCATAGAAGTATAAGGACAAGGTTGGTAGGTCCGCACAATATTGAAATCAGCACTTTACTTTGTTAAATCTTATGAAGACGCTTTGTTTGTCGAAATAGACTTTTAATAGGGTACTGTAATGTTGATACAAGGGTGGACCTAAAACCAATGTAAGTACCGCAGTTGTTGAAGACAAATTTTCTACAAGTGCAACAGTACTAAAAGACCTTTTGACCATGAAATTGTTGATAGAATTAAATATTTTTTTCTAACTAGCTACACAATAATGTTTCGACTCGCTTAGGAAACGAGGGGTCACTCACTTTAATTTAGTCCATTTAATCCATTTAGTCCATTTAATCCATTAAATCCACAATTTGGGCCGTACGCGTCAGAAACTAAACAAATAATTCCGAAAAAAAAGATTCGGAGAAGTTTGAGGGTGTTTGGACACTCCTGTGATTAAAAAATAAATTGGAATAAATGTATTTAGTCCATTTAATCCCATTTACACCAAATACTCCTGAACATTCTAAAAATTGTGAAATTTCGTTTTTTTAAAATTAGCTATGAGTTGTTATCTTAAAATGTAGTCTCTTGAACTCGTTAGAAAACTGATGTAAAAATCGGCTTTGCGTAATTAGTTAGAAAAAATACTATTATGCAACGCCGCTGTGAAAAGTGAACCTTTTCGGGCATCATTTTGGTAACGTATGCGAGGTCGTTTTATAACTGGTGAAAAAAGTACTTTTTATAACTTGTGACAAAAAATGAAATCAATAAGCAAAATTTGCTAGGTTTCTATTCAAAACTTTACGTTTCACAAGTTGTTGCATAAAATGTTGTACGAAACACATTGCGTTAGCTTCGCTCGTTTAATAACTCACACACATTGCGTTAGCTTCGCTCGTTTAATAACTCACATCTAGTGACAAAAAACACCTCGGTCCGCAACTAATGTGGATGGTATTTTATGCAACTGAGTGTCATAAAGCAGAATTATAAACGTCTCTGTTGCATAAAACTAGTAGATACTTTTTGTCATTAGATGTGACATTTTCAAACGAGCGAAAAGTACCATATTTGATTCGATTTCCACGCAATCTTTTAAGTGCAAACTTAATTTCTTCGCTCGTTTGAAAATTTCACATGTAGTGTCGGTCGCCACGAATTGAAGAAATTACTATTTATTTTTGTACATTGTTACCGAAATGTCAACTTTTCATTCGTCACTTTGACATCTCTTTCATTTAACATCTCATTTGAATGTCTGACTACCGTAAAATGGGGTGAATATGAGAGATGAGCGGGTCGACCATTTTTCGAAACCCGACCCGGACCGAACCCGACCCGATAAAATTTTTCGAAACCCGAACAATTTCCAAAACCGGCCCGGACCGAACCCGACCCGATTAAAATTTTCGAAACCCGAAACCCATGAACCCGAAAAAAACTCTTCGGGTCGGGTTTTTTGAACTTTCGGGCAACCCGCTCATCTCTAGCTCATACCAGCCAGAAAAATAACTAATTTTGTTAAATACTGGTATCGAACATAACTATTTACGCGACTCGCTTGGACGGTTCATTCGCTGATTGATAATTGATTAATTCGCTAGATTAGATATGCTTCTCAAATGTAGGCAATCTTCAAGCGTATTCCCTTTATTTGTAAAATAATGTTTTCTTCTTCTCTTTTGGGTCGTCTAAAAGGTCTTTGTCTTTAAGATAGCCAGAAAACACTAATATTGTTGTCTCACTCTAGCTGAGGTCAATAAACTTATTTTTGCTATAAGATTTTCCAAATTCCTCTGTCGTCTCCAAAACTTACATACTCTTTTGATTTTGCTGAGAATTCCTATCAACCTCTTCTCAGGTTTTCTCAATAGCGTCAACACAACAACATGTTCAAAGAAAAGTCACAACTTACTCAAATGTATTCCACGTTCTAAGGTCTGCAGGTATACTTTCGGACATAAAGTTGTATAACGAATCACAAATAGCAAGAATTTTGAGGTCAGGGTTTTTATGCTGGGTTTGTTTAGATAGAACGTTGTTATTCAGCAATATTTCGAATTATCCGGGCGATTAAATTTGCTTTTCGCGCTCTTCGAAGGCTTTAGAATAGTGGATTTTCGTTAATTTCTTGAATTTATCACTAAAAACCCATATACTAGAGCCGTGCGCCAGCGTTTCATCGGCAGGTTCTTCAAGACAGTCTCTTGCCTAAGGACTACATCCGACACTTGTCCAATGTTCAGCAAAAATGTAGAGGAGAGTTGTATCTAATCGATTCTTAAAGACAATATTTTTTATTTGAGTTGAGCCGACTTAAAATCGAACATTCGGCCGCATTCGGCTGACAATCGATTTTAAGTCGGCGCAACCCAAATAATTTGTTCCAGTGACATTTACTAGCAAAATTGTCTTTGAGAGTCGATCAGATGCAACTCTCCTCTACATTTTTGTTGAACATTGGACAAATGTGTAGTCCTTAAGCTAGAGATTGTCTTGAAGACCCTGCCGACGAAACGCTGGCGTACGTCTCTGTCTTAGAAGGGTTTGGTCCAATCACAATTGAATCTGCCAACGGCGTCACTCGAATATACCATCTCCTTCGTTCCCTTGGCTCAAACTCAAAAGTCTTATACCAAAAAAGATCTCTAATACATTTACAAAAGACACTCTGAGTCAGTCTCGAAAATGCAGACGAAGTGATTTCAGCGATGCGCCCGTGAGGCAAGTCCCCATACGATCAAAAAATTTGTTTTGGCGGAACCATATGTACAACAGCTAGGTTTTGAATTTTTTCCCTTGCGTCGTATCCCCCTGAGACCTAGTTTTTCAGATTCCAGAACCGTTTGTATGAAAACCGACTTTTTTGGCTCGTGCTCGAAAACGGCTCGATAACTTTTCTTGAAATTTTGCAGGGATCTTCGGGTGGGCATTCTACGCCATATGAGATTTTAAAAATGGGGGGGTACTGGCCTCGTTTGGGCGCCAGGGCTCTTAGAAGAATGTTTTATATGTGTGCGTGAGTGTATTCAAAGTATGGGTCAAATATGATCAAAATTTTTGGACTTAAGATGGAGATAGATGTTTGGTGTCAAAGGAAAAGTTATTGGGTTGAGTATGTAGTGTGTCAGTGTGACCAACAAAATGGTGGTATGGGACGTACTTAGGAGGAAAATTAAATTTTTATTTGTTGAAGATAGATGTTTCGTGTTAAAGGAAATTTTTTTCGCCGGATTTTTTTTTTCGCCGGAATTTTTTCTTCGCCGGAAATTTTTTTCGCCGGAAATTTTTTTTCGACAGAATTTTTTTTCGCCAGACTTTTTTTCGCTGAAAATTTTTTTTCGTTGAAATTTTTTTCACCGGGAGTTTTTTTCACTGGAAATTTTTTCTCCAAACCCTTTTTGAAAAGGAAACGTTGCGCGAGGAGGACTCTTCCAAAACAACTGATATCGATTTGAGTGACGCTTACAGCTTCGGAACGCAAAAAATTCTTTTGAAATATTTTCATTTTTGATTAAAGTAATGCGTCACAAATGCCGGACCCTCCCAACGTAATAATTTTTCTGCACTTTCAGATTTCGTACGCCAAAAATTTGGCTATCCGTACTCCACACATCACGCAAAACTTAATTTTTTTTCGTGTCAAATCTGAAAGAACAGAAAAACATAACATTGGGGGTCCGGCATTTCTGACGCATTTCTTTAATCAGAACTGAAAATATTTCAAAATAATTTTTTGCGTTCCGAAGCTGTAAGCGTCACCCAAAGCGATATCAGTTGTTTTGGAAGAAGAGACGAGGACTTGCGTTTTTATTGTGATACGGTACAAATTTTAGGAAGTTTTCTTCATAATTCGTTGACTGTGGTCCGATGAGTGAATATACAACTATTAGTTATCTCAATTAGAAATTATGTGTATGCATTGTACGTGTGTGCATTCGGTTGACAATCGATTTTAAGTTAGCGCAACTCAAATAATTTGTTCCAGTGACATCTACATTATTGCTGGACATTGGACAAGTCTAGGATGTAGTCCAAAGGCTAGATACTTCCTTGAAGATCCAAGCGACGAAACGCCGGCGCACGGCCTTACCACATGCAAATTAACGAGAATCCACCCGTATATGAAATAATTTCCTTTAAAAGAACTCCATCCAATTCGAACTAACTAAGACTTGAACTTTTATTTCACTTCATTTTGATCTGACCGGATAATAATTCCATCTCACAAAATCTGCGATCAAAATACTTCAGTATCTAATCCGAAAAATCGTTGAATTCATTTTTCTCACGCTGAGAAAGTTCTCGCACCTAAAACTTCTTTGGCTGTAAATGTTACTTTAAGTTGACTTAATGGAATCGTACATCGAGTCGAGTCCCTATCGGCCCAACCGACAAATGAACATACACGATAAGTTAGACGAGGAAAATCTGAACTTGTTTCTTCTATTAATTGACTACAACCAAAACAAAATTAGCAACTTAAATTTATGAGAAGTTCGTTTCACAACTTTTTGAGCTTTCATGAACTTCAAAAGTTTTGTCAAGTTTGTCGAAGTTTTGTGAAACTCTAGGAAAGTAGCGAATAAAGTAATATAGTCTCATTATACGTGCTCACACAATCACAGCAATTGCAACATAAAGCTTAATGTTGAATTGTATGTACCTGTTCACCCTCTCATGAAAAGCTTTAAGCTACAGAATGCATCAGTGCTTAACACTTTCCTTTTTTAAGAGCTTGTAAGCATTAAAATATCAATCAATCAATCATTTTGAATTCTCTTTTTCCGATTTTCGTTGCATTTTTTCATAATTCTTATAAAAGCCGACACGACGCGACGCCTCGTACATCGATGCTGTAAATTGATTAACCCATTCCGACTATGCAACCAATGTAACTGAAATCGGCTACCAGACAATTTCAACATTTCCTTTACAATTTTATGGTTCGTAGCGTCTTAGCGTGGTAAATTTACTCATAAAAATGATTCGTTCCGAAAAGAATATTTGATTTGTATCATTTCTCTTGCTGCACTAGTGCATGCCAAAAAATATATTTCTTTTATGTTGCCCGGTCCTTCCGTTCAACCATTGGACAGAGAAATGAAATTAAGTTTTCAGTTCCTACAACATCCATCAAGTGGAATTCAGCAAATAAATTAAATGCTCGTAAATACTGGCCAAAAATTCTTACAAAATATATAATTACACTCATAGTGCATCTCGCACTGCAAACATGTGCGCACATTTATGCATTACACTAAATAAAGCATGAAATACATTGAGTGATATACGATTGCAATAGTATACATGTAGGTAGTAAGCATAATACGAAATGAACATCGGGATAGCACAGAAAGCTAAGACTAGACAAGATCGATTTTTTGTGGCTCCGACGTGACGCCACACAGAAATCTATTGTAAAACGTCGTTTGTGTTGTACTATAGTTACCATTACACTATGTTCAGCTTGTGTACGATAAAATATATGTGTGAATGCTCTAGCCGTTGATGTCTCCCGGTTTGATTGTCTCTTGCTGTTTAAGAATATGAAATATAAAAAAAAAGTCCAAAACTGAAATGGGATAGTGCCATCACATGGGGAGAAGATCAGACATAGCTTTTAAGGATGTAAAAATTGTTGTAATTTATCTTTGATAAATGTCCGAGAGTACAAAGAGGGTTGGATTTAATATTTTTTTTTCTTTACAATTATTGGTTGTTCAGTTCATATAGAGAGAATTCTATAGTTTATAGATGAACCGATTGGATATAAATGTATTCAGATTTTCCGATGGTCAATTGAGCAACTCCAAAAAATTTTTATGAGAATACTTTATTGAGATTAGACATGTCCATAGCGGATTTTATGTGTTTGGAAAACTGAATATCATTTCGAATATTTAATTGATTGCAGCAATCGGAAACGTTTTCTTCTCTTCATTCGTACAAATGGAAGCGAACTACTCACTCCATCTACTTACTTATACACTGACTAGCTTTATTAAAGACATAACTTTCAGTCGATAAAAACATTTTCGATAAAATATTTTAAATTTGTTTGACCTACTTTCCAATCACTATCTGCTGAAAATTGTCCTCTCGCATGAATCAAATATATTGCATTAATAAAATTTCTAAAACTTTCATCAAATGCATAAAACTCGTTTCCTACAATTAAAATCGACACTTCAAGTTTTTCGAATCAGTTTGCCAAACACTCGCTGTTGATGGCGTCGCTGATAACTTTAAACTTTATGGTAGGTGGTAAGTGTGTGTGAAGAAGTGGGCATAGTCAGCACGAGCTTAATAAAAGGAATGCTAACCGTTCTACCTATCAATAAGCAAGTACCGACCCTCCCCTCTTAGTCTCAACCGATTTCTTTCTTGTCGATAACCGTAACGTCTACTAGAACTGTCCTTCGTTCTTTGTGCCGCATTCGATTGAGTTGCCAGTGTGATGGTTCGAAACTCACCCGCAACAGAAAAAAAATCGGTTGTCAGACGTGTACACAAATACACAGCTGGCTGAATCGGTTCAAATCTGGTGTAGTTGTTGTGAAGAGCTGTCACACGGATTACCGGTCAATACATTGTTGGGAGCTGCCGGTATTCTACTCCTACTGCGATTTAGTGGGCTAAGCACTGCTATAGGTACTGAGGCGCAACATTCAAAAATCCTTCAGAGTGTAAAAAATACTTAGAAGGAATTCACGTTGAGCATGTGGTCCCTAGTGCTAGGTCATTACAATACCATGTAAAAGTACTTTCACTAACTATAGCAGTAATGGTAGCCGAATTTGTCACTTAAAAAGTATCCTCCCGGCTGAACAATACCATACGCTACTATTATTATTATGTGCCGCACCACTTCGATTCTGGTCTCACAGCTCCGGTATCGCTCTATCAACCGACTTACCGCGGTTCTGGCGAGGATTCTACGCAAAGATTCCATTTATAGCGAACGTTCGATTGCTAAAAATGACGAGGAGGTAGGGCGCACGTAAACACGTATGGACCAGGGCCTATTTTTGAGAAAATTTGAGAAAATTTATGAAATTTTGGGAAATTTTCTCAAAATTGCTTACAATTTCTAAAAAATTTATAACATTTTTGAAGCATAATTGATGTTTTTTATTTAAAAAATTATTCGAACGACCTATTTTAGGTGTTTTAGGGCATCCTAAGGGCTGAATTTTCAGCCACCCGTTCATGCTTGGTTTCTTGTTGTTTTTTTCATCTGCGCGACCTCTAATATGGTTCAGAATACACTTTACGTCGATTCTTATTAATTTTACACTCATTTTAACTTGTTTGAACGTATTTTTCCTTAAAATAAAATTCTGGAAAATTTGAGAAAATTTGATAAAAATTTCTCAAAAATAGGCCCTCGTATGGACACTTCACTTTTATGTGTTTTTTTGTTCAAAAAACTGTGAAGTCTAAGCAAACGGATCAATTTTCTGTTGAGGCTCAATTATTGTTATGATAGAGGCCAAGCTTGTCAAACAACGTTAATAATTGGTAGACACTATTCGCACAATGTGCGAATAGTGAAATAAAGCCATATAATGACTATTCGCGCATTATCCAAATAGCCATATAAGGACTATTCGCACATTGTACGAGTGAGAGCTGTTTGCACAATATTATACAGACAATAAAAGTAAATGCAACTTGCACACAGAGAGAATAGTCACAGCGCAGTGCGAATAGTCTCTTTATAGTACTATGGCTATTCACCCTCATATTACTCTCTCAGTAGTAGTTAAATCAACTAAGTCAAAATGGAATGTGTTTCGTTACTCACCTAGTGACAATTAGTAAAAGGAAAAATTCCTAAGCGTCGTCGTCAACCACCTAGTTTTTGTGACATTTTGTAAAAGGAAAAGGCTCCCTAGTTTTGTTAGCTACCCAGGTTTTTGTGGCATTTCATTAAAGCGCAAAATCCTGACTCTGCTAGCCACCGCATCTTCGCGACGTTTCGTAAAAGGTTAAAGGCCTTAGCTTCGTTACACACCTAGATTTTAGTGACATTTTGTAAAAGGAAAAAGCTCCCTAGTTTTGTTAGCTACTTAGGGCGTTTCATTAAAGCGCAAAATCCTGGCTTGTTAGCCACCTGCCTTCGCGACGTTTCGTAAAAGGTAAAAATCCCTAGCTTCGTCATAACTCCCTTATTTCAGAACAAGCTCACACCCCCGATCATGTTTTCTCGACGTTTTAGACCATCTTCGACAACATGTCAAAACTTAATTTTTAAGTCTTTTTCCGGCAGCGGAGCTAATTTTTAGACACCGAACCGCCAAATCGACTCTCACAATCCCGGTTCCGTTAGCTTCGCGGGATCGAAAAGTTTCATTTGACACCTTACTGACCGCATTCTGACCACTGCCGACCGCACAAAAGTGGCCTATATCTCGGTGGGATGGATTTTTTTCACTCGACATTGTTTACCAGTACATCTAAGTTTTGATGACATTTTGTAAAAGGAAAAAGCTCCCTAGTTTTGTTAGCTACCCAGGTTTTTGTGGCGTTAAAGCGCAAAATCCTGGCTTTGTTAGCCACCGGGTTCTTATATGGCTATTCGCACAATGTGCGATTAGACTATATTTCAAGGCTGGCATGAGCGCCGCTCATCGTGCGGCGCTCCGAGCGGCGCTTGGAGCGCGAGCGCGAGCGCCGCTCATTTTTGAATACCATGAGCGGGAGCGCGAGCGCCGCTCATTTTCAGCGCTCACGCGCTCATTAAACATACATATTAAATTTTCTTTGAATTTTGTGATTTTATAACTGTTTCGTTTGAAGAAAAAAAATGGTACAAATCTTTCCTGTAATGACGCTCTATTTCATTATATTATCGTTTGAACTGTTCGAAGATAGGAAACAGCGAAGTTCTGAAACAGTTAATACAACGTCATTTTCCATTGATAATATTGTTTACATACTTCAGTTTAAAACACGTTAGTTATAGCGACTTTACCGACTAAGATATGCAGCCGGTAATTGTGAACTGTTGCTTCAGTATGTAAAATATGCTACCTAACTGCTTCCAAATTGTTATTTTGACTTGTGGGATAAAAGCCCTTACCTTCGGCTCGGGCTACAAACTTCCCACAAGTCAAAATAAAAATTTGGAAGCAATGAGGTAATATACTATTACTTAACTTTACTTTAAAATATTATACAACGCGCTAGATTAATTATGCTGATTTCAAGCATATTCAGTGGCGTCGACTCCATGGGGGCAAAGGTTCGTGGGGGGAACGCCTCCTATGGCGTGAGACCAAACAGAACAAAAAAATCAATTAATCAACATTTTGCGCCTATTTCTTCCGATTTGTCGTTCTGCCTTTTCTAACCTTTTTCTTAACGTCGAGTTCGGGGATCTATGCCCTAAAAGTGAGTGAAAAGTGGTTAAAAAATCGTTTTTACCTCTCAGAATTTTTGAAATTTTCAGTAAATTTTCTACCCAGCATCGGCTGGAAAAGGTGCCCTTAGTGGGGAAATGGACTTTAAACTTGTTTAATATCACGATCGAATAATGATTTTTCAATTTTCCAAAAGAAATTTATGAACTTTACTAACGAGAATTTTTTTGGGGATACTCGTGCTCATCGGTACATTTTTGCATTTCCAGGTTTCAAACGACACACCACAAGAAATTATTAGGGAAAAATTGTGTTTTTCGCGACACTAAGACTGTGGTCGCTTCGACCAACTCCGGCCAACTACGCAGTAAGGCTGTTCTTTTTTTCAAAGTGTCAATTTTTTCGGTCTCCCCTTAGAAGCCGACAAGAATTTTTTTTGTTAAAAAAATCGATTTAGAGGTTCCGCAAAGGTCAAACATTTTTAGTTTGATTTGACTTTGTTGCAGACAAATTATAAAAGTGGTGTATCTTGTACTTATTGAAAATTTGTGAAATCATTTCACAAATAAAAAAGAATGTCAAATTTTCGATCTCCGGAAGATGCGTGAAGTTTCGAAGGTATTCCGTCCAAAATTTTCATAATCACAGCAATAAGTGCAAAAATTTCACTCTCTCCGCTCGCGATTCAATTTTCATGCACAAATTCTGTGTCGCTAATTAAAATGAAAGTTTATAAAAACGAATATTTTCTAACAAAGAGGAAACTAGAGCCTCAGACCCCTCATTTTATTACATCCTGGCTACGGACCGACTTCTTCTTTTCTATTTCTATAAATTTCATCTTTCCCTCCATGGGCAAAATATAAGTCGGCGCCTCTGAGTATATTACGATATTTGCAAGTATAACATTCTATTCTAACCCAAATGGTCATAACTTTATTCATGACCATTTGATATAACGGTTAGAAAATTGTACTTGCGAATATCGTAATATACTTGTAATCAGCACAATAAATATAGCGTGTTGTGACATACTTTATTTCATATGAAGTAGAATTTCGAGCGATAGCGAGAATTCCCCTTCATATGAAATACAATGCTTTATTGCATGAGCGAAAACGCGACAACTACATATAGAGGTGATGGATTGTTTTGACAGCTAACGAATAATTTCTCATTTAGAACTTTGAATACGTAATTTTTAAGGGGAAACATAAAGTAATGTAAAGTATATATACTTACATAATAATGTAATAATAATACATAATACCGGTAATCAGAATAGTACTGTTGGCTACCAAAGTCCTTAAAACTTTTTTTTTCGGTGTACTGAAGATTCCCAAACTGAAATTTTAGTTCAAAAAGCATTGAAATTTTACAATTTGCTCAGTGAGCGCTAAATATGAGCGCTGATGAGCGCCGCTCATGAGCGGCGCTCCGAGCGCGAGCGCGAGCGCCGCTCGTTTTTAGAGGGTATGAGCGGGAGCGCGAGCGCCGCTCATATTTTTAATGAGCGCTGCCAGCCTTGCTATATTTCACTATTCGCACAATGTGCGGAAAGCCTTTTCGTTATTAATTCTGTCGACAATATGACTACAATTCAAATACAGATTCGAGAAAATGAAGTAGAGAATATTTTTGACCTCAATGTGCCGAACTTTATGAAGTAAGGTGATGCAGTGTGGAAAAGGGAAAGAGAAGAGTTTATAAAACGTTGGCCATATCTCAACGAAAACTTCTTCGCGAGCATCTTTTTTTTTTTTTTCCATCTTCCATCATTGAGAGTATTTATTTGTAATCGATCCGTCTATAAAGCAGCTATAGAACTGGCTTTAAGATGTCATCGGCGACTGTCTCGATAGTATTTTCTAACTTTAAAATAAGTAGTGGAACAATGCATTAAAATTTGATGAATGTTCGACATATAGTGTGACGGACGTCAACTGATGTCAAAGTGTACAAAATTTTATGATAAAGTTGACAAGCCACCATTTTCGTCGCTTGGCATACTATGAAATTCGTCATGAAATTCTGTATACTTTGACATAAGCCGACGCCGCACTAAAAGCGTGATTTAGATGAATGCAAGTTTCTAAGTGACTATTGACGCTTTTAGTGTGACACAGTCAAAGTATGAAAAGATCCTTAAAAGTAAAATATAGAATGAAATGTGTATATGAAAGTAGCAATAGAGTGTACTTGCTCCTGCGAATTATCTGTGACTCCACTGTGAATCATCGGTGATTTATTGGTGAATCATCGGTGATTTATTGGTAAATCATCGGTGATTTATTGATAAATCATCGGTGATTTATTGGTAAATCATCAGTGATTTATTGGTAAATCATCAATGATTCACCGGTGACTCATTGATAAGTTCTCTGTGCATCATCGGTGATACGTCGGTGAATCATCCATGAGACCCCGGTGAATCATCCATGAGTCTTCGCTGAATCATCCATGAGTCCCCGGTGAATCATCCATGAGTCCCTGGTGAATAATCCATGAGTCCCTGGTGAATAATCCATGAGTCCCCGGTGAATCATCCATGAGTCCCCGGTGAATCATCCATAAGTCCCCGGTGAATCTTCCATGAGTCCCCGGTGAATCATCCATGAGCCCCCGGTGAATCTTCCATGATTCCTCGGTGAATAATCCATGTGTCCCCGGTGATGCATCCATGAGTCCCCAGTGAATCATAAATGAGTCCTCGGTGAATCATCGGCGAGTCCCCAGGCCGACGCGACGGACTGACAGGAAGAGTGAAAACATAAAGTAGCTATCGCTACTTATTATTTGAGTCTGTTGGAAACAAAAATGACGTTTTAAACATCAAAGTTATGAAACAGGTGCGCAGTTGAGAAAACAGACGACAAATCTGTGCTTTGTTAATAGATATCAAATAGAAATCCAAGGAAGAAAATCCAGCCGGAATAGCAATGACGTTAAATTTTGAAACGTCATTTTAACAGTAGGACCGACTTTTGATCCTAACAGTCTCAATTGACAGTCTATGCATTTCATAATGAAATTCAGAATACTTTGACAGAAGTCGATGTCGCACTAAACGCGTCAATTGACAGAGTAACAGTCGGCTGCACATTATTTAAATAAAAATTAACATAAAATTCATTTTTTAAGGCTACTTACTCAATGGACAGAGATTGATTGAATTTTCAACGAATGAGGATCGAATATCGGGAAAAGATCTACGTGTTCGAGCAGCCGTACTTTGGATTAAAATTGAATTAAGATCAAATTATAGAAAATTTCGAAGAAAAAACTTCAGTACTGCACCAGAACGCACACTAACATTATGGATTTTTCGTGTTATGGAATCAATTATTCCGTCAAACTCTACTGTTCTGGCAGATAAGGTAAGAGTTTCTTTCGATTTTGATTTGTGTTTAGTTTTCGGAAGACCCGTACCAACTACATTTGTTATCTTATTGTTTGCTGGGGTATTTGTAGTCAAAGGAGCGAAAGGTGGGAGGTTTCAATTTATCAAAAAAATTATGAATTATGCATATATATTTAGAGCTTAGAGGGATGCCATTCAAACAATCTGTTTGGCTTGGTGCAAAAAAAAGGTTTCCGGGTCGGTCTTTTTTCCAAATGGGACCCGAACCGAATCCTAACCAAAATAAAAATTCAAATCCGACCCGACCCGAACCCATTTTTCAAACTCAATTTTGAGAAAATCATTGAATGAATTTATTTTTTCGGGTCGAATCGGGTTTTGTTTGTTGAAGCCTTCAAACACGATCCGGAACACGACCGGAAAAAACGAAAATTCTAGTTTCGGGCGGCCCGCTCACCTCTAGTGCAAAATAAACATTTTCTCTTTCTCTCTCTCTCTTTTGCTTTAATTCCCTATCAGCGCTTTCAGTACGACGACGTCGGCTCATGTCAAAGTATACAAAATTTCATGACAACAAAAATGGTGTGTTTGCATTCACAAATTCATGAAATTACTCATACTCTCGATGTCGTATTAAACGAGAGGGTTTTATTTCCTCGTCTACAAATAACATTTTCCCATGCCCAAATCTTTACTGTGAATAAAGTCTTGTACGAAAAGGAATGGCTTTGGTGGAGAGAGGTTATGAGAAAATGCAATTTTTCCTGTTTTATCGTCATATTTCCTCGCCGCTTTCACACTGCAAGGTTGACATGACAATTTTCAGCTACTAAATGTACGGGTCGGACGTATATCTTTACGAAAAGCTCAAAAAATATTTTTTACCAACACATTTTACAGGAATTTGATCGTCGCACCGAATTGATAAAATCAAAAACTTTAAGTCTAAGAAAACTTGGTTGGCAAAAATTCGACTTAACTCATACGGTACAAAAATGGTACGCCGAAGGCGATAAAAAATGTCTCCGACTGTTGGTTGATTGTTCGGGTTGTGGTGTTAGAGTTGATTTACATTTATTCAACAGTTTGGAAAATTCCCATCCACAACACCATCACGCACAGCGCACCAAAAGCAACAAAACGCTAAATTACATTTTAAATGTCCCAACGAAATCATCACCGACGAGACAACACTCATTGCAATCGTATGATGGTCAAGCCGTGCCGAATCGACCATTTCTGGTAGTCTTCATTGACCCGAACATTATGAAACGTGTCCGACGACGGGCATTTGACTGTTCCGGTGCACCAGACGGACAATGTTGTAAGCAAAAGTTTTATGTTAATTTCCGTGAACTTGGTTGGGATGATTGGATTATCGCACCGCGCGGATATTATGCCAACTATTGCAAAGGTGATTGTAGTGGTCCTCGTACACCGGACGTATTCCAATCGTATCACAGTCATGTGATTGAGGAATATCGTAAGATCGATCGCCTTAGCGGCATGCAACCGTGCTGTGCGCCAGTTAAATTCTCCAGTATGTCGCTCATTTACTATGAAGAAAATAAAAAAATTGTTAAGCGCGACTTACCTAAGATGATCGTAGAAGAATGTGGGTGTCCGTAGACTGGAAAAATTGTTTTTTTATTGAATTGAAATTAAGGATTACCTGAAACAAAAATTGATGAAGACAATGACAGTGACAATAAGAATTTTTTTTTTGAATTCATTTAAAAATATTTGTATAAGCGACAAATGGTTTCAGGGAAACAACAAACACCGAAACACCGACACCCAACGTAGTAAAAGAAAATCCTCATTCATTTCGTGAGTCTTTTGCGATTTTCTTTGTGTAGGAAATCACTAAAATCATTGAGTATATTTTTAGTGATGTGATAATCTTAGATTTAAATGGGATCAAAAATTGTACTAAGGCCAATTCTTTGTTGGTCCATACGTTAGTAAGAAGAAAACAAATTATATAAAAACGAATGAAAAGTTTCTTGGTTAATGCTTCGTGATTATTCAGTATTGTTGATGTTTTGTATATAACGAAGAGAGAAACGTTAAACTAATATAAGACTCTAAATTAAACCCTTAAATCAATTACAATTACAAATCACGCTTAAAACTATTTCCAATTTCACATCAAATAACAACATTTTCAAATAACTACTACAGTTGTTCACATAAAAGCTTAAAGATTTCGAGTTGCCATTTTTAGTCACTCATGAGAATAACCTTAAGGATTACATAAAGATTACAGTTTTGATTTTAATGTATAAGAAAATGCATTTCCACTTATAATGCCTAATGAAATTTGAAGCTAGGGATGATCCGAATAACTATCTCCCTATTTCCATACTTCCTATCATACTCCCCATATGGCTTTATAAAGATATCGGTCACGCACACAGCTATTTATGAACTTTTGAATGACATTGATCAGGGCAAGGTCGCGAGTGCGTTGTTTCTAGAGCTCAAGACAGCTTTTGATTGCGTTGATCATGAAATCCTAGTCCAAAAGCTACATTGGGCAGGAATCAGGAGGATTTCCCTGGACTTATTCAATAGTTACCTAAGCAATCAAAAGCAGTGAGAGTGAACTGGAGATTATCGATATTGGTGTCCCACAAGGCAGTGTCCTGGGTCCACTTCTCTTCATAATTTTCATAAATGACATTCACAGACTCCCTATCAAAGGTACTATTTCACTGTTTGCAGATGACACTGGTGTCTTTTGCTCATATGCCTCTCACACGTTGAATATCGAACACTTGAACCATGACCTTGTGCTGCTAAATGACTACTTCCATATCAATAAACTTTCGTTGAACGTCAACAAAGTTAGTTAAGTTTATTGGTTCTCCATTGTTACATAAATATTATTTATAAATCAATGAATCTTGCAACTAAGCCTCATGGCCGAGCCTCTTTTGCAACCAAATAATTACAATTCTTTTAAAAATTTTAGCATCTTGCTGATTTGGATGGTTTTTAAGTCTCCAACTGTTACCGCCTGCATGTTGAAGTGCTTAGTTCTCAGTCTCGCTACAGATGGGCAGGATGTCATAAGATGTAGTGGAGTTTCGTCTTCTTCTTGAGTGTTCAGTGTCCTGTACCTTGATTTCGGGATTAGTGGAGTAAATCCCTATTCCACTCCCTTCGTTCGGTTTCGAACCATCTGTATATATGTTGAAATTTGCATCTTCGAAGATGTTACTGCCTTGAAGAATTTCTTCATGTGGTATGATAACCTTAAATTTCTTATTAAAGAAGTATATGGGGGTGCATTTATCCGTATGCATTAAGAGTTCAGGGATTACTTTTGAGTTCTTGATCAGAATTTTCGCATGACCATAGTTTGAATTTTGCCAGCAGTTAACATTGGCCAGTCTTATAGCCTTGGTTAGGGCTTCTTGCTCTCCGTATAGATCCATCGGAAGAGTATCTGTAAGAATTTCTAGTGCTCTTGTCGGAGTTG
The DNA here is from genome assembly GCA_029228625.1 of Pseudolycoriella hygida. Classification (NCBI taxonomy): domain Eukaryota; kingdom Metazoa; phylum Arthropoda; class Insecta; order Diptera; family Sciaridae; genus Pseudolycoriella; species Pseudolycoriella hygida. Next base: position 39,084,617 of record CM055404.1, on the reverse strand, counting down.
ATTTCATGGTTCCTGTAATCCCCAAGAGGATCATCCTTTGGACGTGCTCCATTTCGGATTTATTCTTCTTCACTTTTAACCTATGGTACCATAAGTGGCTTCTATAAAACAATATCGGTCTGATAGACGCAGTGTATAGCCAGTGGACTACTTTAGGTCTTAAGCCCCAAGTCTTACCAAAAGCTACTCTGCATTGCCAGAATATTTTCATTGCTTTCTTTACTCTTTCTTCAATATGTCTTGTAAAGTTCAGCTTTTTATCAAGTATGATTCCCAAGAATTTTGCTTCATCAGATAACTTCAGCTGTATACTGTTTAGCTTCGGTCCTTAAAAACCCGATTTCGTTTTGCTTGGGTTCACAGTTAATCCGTTTTCAGTGCACCATTTCCCTACGATGGTTAGAGCGGAGTTCATTACTGAGCTCAACGTACTTTCGAATTTACCTATGATTAATATCACTAAATCGTCAGGAAATCCTTCTGCGTTATAGCCGTTATCATTCAGTTGCCTTAGGAAATCGTCTATCACCATGTTCCATATTTACTCGAGTTGATAAAGCTGGCTTTGATTAATCTGCTGTTCAGCATCGAGTCAATCCATTTGATTTCAGTACCGTCGACATTAAAGTGCTTTGCAGCTTTTCTGATAGATTCATAGCTTATTTGATTGAATGCACCAACCGCCAACAATGTCAAGAAAAGCTCCCAGAGCTTGTTTTCTTACTGCTAATGATTTTTCAATCTTACTCACTAAGTTATGAGTGGCCGATTCCACTGACTTTCAAGACATATATGCATGTTGTTTACTATGGAGTGGTTTCACTTTCAGAGGTTCGTCTCTGATATATCTATCTATTACTCTTTCCATAATTTTGAGAAGGATTGCCTTCACAATTCACAATTAAAAAAAATTTCATAAATAAATTTGAACTTGAACTTGAGATGCGAATTCTACCGCGAATTCCAACTGTCCGTCAAAAAAGTGAAGTCAATGTCAAATCGGTCGAGACCTTCTGAAAATACGGTAAAAGAAATTGTTGGAAGCTTTTCCATGTCATAATTGAACCCCAAGAAACTTTTAAAGCTGTGAAAAAACATCGCTGCCGGTGATTCTACATTGCCATTGATTATAGAATTTCGATTACATTTTTATTAACAACTTTCTACACCGTCGAAAAATTTACAAAAAAAAATTACCCCCGCCGAGAGGTTTGGCTGACGTGTGCTAATTTACGCTGGCGATTATGCATGAACTAATGAACTTATAGGAATATTGTAAGGCGTTTAGGAAACGTGAACAATCTCTCACTTATATCTCTATAGAAGTGGAAGAAATTTGGAAAACAAAAATTAGGAAGAAGGATTTTTTGTGTCCATACCGGAGTATACTTGATAGTTCAGAAGTAGAAGGAAGCCTACAACAAACAATTTATCAAGAATGGCAATAATCAATTTTCTTAAAATAATTTTGAATTCAACAATGAAATTTCTTAGTTTTCTGTGCTTACGAATTGCCGATGCTATTACTCAGATTCATAAAATCGGCGGCAAAGAGAACTTTACGTAACAGAGAAATTTGCATCTGAACGTAATCGCTAAAAAATGTGAGAATGTTCTTGTGGACAGGCAATAGTGGAAGATGTTCCAGAAATTTTGAGTTTTGTATTCTCAGCGAAAAGAGCGACTCTATACTCATAACGTTGATATCTTGAACTAAAGATATTATGCTTCAAATGTCATAATTCTTTGCTTCAAATGTCAAGCGTATAGAATGTGCTGCCATCTATTTTCGTTAAGAACTACCTATAGCGATAGCATCACACTTTCCGAAAAAGTACTAAATACCTCCGTGTTAAATGTCACTTTTCATTGTTGAAATGTTCAATCATAATGCATAGATTCAAGACTTACATCAGGGGCGCCAACTTGACAATTGATGGAATAGGACATTTATGGGTGTTACCCATAACAACAGTTGTCTCCTTTACCCACAAAAAACAGTTAAAACTCTAAAAACATTAAATCAGGGCTCTGCAGTAACGTTAAAAATAACGATGTTTTTTCGTTACAAGGGCACAACATTACAAAATATCGTTTTTTGTAACGGTATAGAATGTGACGAAAATGTTTCAATAACTTTTAGCAACGAAAATTTTAAATATTATTCGTAACGTTTTCAAAATCGAACGGGCACGGGCATCATTTTTTCCAAAAAAGGGGAGGCACGGACTGCCCGTTTTTAAAATTGAACGGGAACGGGCATCTTTTTTCGAAAACGGGCGGACCCGGGCTGCCCGTTTTCAAAGTCGAACGGGCACGGGCGGGCACGGGTTTTCGAAGAGTGATGCACTCACACCTTTACTAACAAGAAATGAAGTAGAGGTGTGCGGGCACGTCCGCTTTTTCGGCTCGTTCACAAGTCCGCCCGTCCCGTACCGGGCAAGGGCATCTTTATTTCGAGAACGGCGGGCACCCGTTTTCAAAATCGAACGGGCACGAGCAGGCGAAAAGTGGTGCCCGCACACCTCTACTCTAAAACTCCGGAAAAGACCTGAGCCGCCGCTGAAAAGCTAATAGGAGTGAGATAGGAGCGGTAAAAATTCATTTTTTGAGGATTCGTCCATCTTTCTCGTACTTCTCAAGTAAGAGTAGGAAAAACCTCATAAATTTGCAAAATCAATCTAGTGGTTGTTGTATAGGGTCCAAAGAATGGACCTAAATCCGATTATTCGGCAAAAAGCTCATATTTTGACACCTATAACAGGTACACTTGTTTTCCAAGCGTTCCAAGACATAGTTGCTCTAAAAACATCAAAGCCAACGAAAGGAGGCCTGAGCGGCCTATGAAAAGCTAATAGTTATGAGATAGGAGCGGTAAAAATTTATTTTTTGAAGATTCATACAAATTTCTCTCATATATCTAAGCAAATAAGAATGGAAAATGCTCTCAAGAAATGACGAAACAATTTTTGTAAAGATCGGTCTGGTGGTGGACCTAAGTCCATCTTTTCGGCAAATTACTATTGTTGGTTTTTCAGGACCAATATCTATCTCTCTGGCACTTATATCCTTTCAATTAACCTGTGTACCGATTTGCATTCCTTCAATCAGAAACTTGGACTAGTAATGTTGTGTAAATTGGTCTGTTGACAACGAAAAATATCTTCAATTTGTGTGAATTGAATAAGCTAATATTCAAGATTCAACACATTATGCTGTCTTGTGAAGAGAATGATAGAATCAACTGAAGGAGGCCGCTACCATTGCCGATAGCAAAGTTGTCAAAGATCGTTCAACGTGAAAAGTGGTGTGGAAAGACTTAACATCTGTTAATTTATTCTGACATGCGTTATGTTATCTTATCACACTCCGAGATTGTTTGTTTGGTTGAAAACCTATTTCGTTTTGTCTTGTAACGTTATGCTGTAACGATTTTTTTGTTAAAGATATAACGTTATTACTTCTATAGAAAACGGTAATAGTTATTAATTGCATTGGCTATGTAATTCAGTTGTAACACATCTGCGAAAGTTTGCGATATCCGAGCCAAAGACGAGGTGTCGTAATCGCAGATGTGTTACAACTGCATATCATAGCCAATTCAGTTCAAAATTTTAATGCATAAGCGAGCGGTATGTTGAAAACACACCAAAAAATTTCACATATTTTCCACACGTTCGCTTTGACAACAAAGCGGCCATGTTTTTCGTTTAGTACGATGAGAGCGTTTCATACCTTACACAGTAACGATTTACATGGTTTCGTGCAGCTTATAAGTGGTTTCGTGCAGTTTACACAGTTTCGTGCAATTTCGTGGCATTTATTTTATGTATACATTGGCGATGAACCGTCAATGTAACACAACAATACCGCTCGCTATGCATTAAAATGCATAACGCTGCAAATAAGATTCATTCCGTTAAAGTTATAAAGTTACGGAAACCTGCTCAGTTTACCATTGAATATAACATTTCAAACAAAGACAACTCAGTATGGGAGCGTTCATAAATGACGTCTGTATTTTTTTTTGGCTCTTTTAGACAACCCCGCCCCCACCCCCCTGTCTGTTTTCGTCTGTTTTGCAGTTAAACCCCCCCCCCCTCCCGAAAACAGACGTCATATTTTCATCATCTATGTGACGTTCGACAAACAATTCAATAGCGTAGTGGTTAACACGTCTGCTTGCTACCATGCGATTGAATTGTTGAGTTGCCAGTGCGTTGGTTCAAAACTCAACCGCGGACAGATTTGTTCCGATCGTTAGATTTGTAAACAAAACAAAGCTGATTGAATCAGTTCAAGTCCTGTGAAGTTGAGTGTAGCGCAATCCGGTGAAAGGCATTGTTGGGAGGTGCCGGTATTCAACTCCTACTAGTTTCGCTCGTAGTACATCTTATAGATGGTACTAGGTTTGTCGCAAAGCTTACCACTGGCGCAATACTTTTCGGTAAATAATGGTCTAGCCTCTAACCCTCCATATGTTGTTAAGGTGGATTATTATTATTATTTGACCTTCAAGAACCCAAAATACAAAATAAGCGAAAGCAATGCACATGATGCGAAAAGTGGATATGCATAATGCGAAATCGTTGTTCTCGTCATGAAAAAGTGTGTGACTAGTGCGATTGCAGCCCTTGCTTTTGATTGAATTGTTTTCTTTCTGTTTCTTGCAATCCGAATAAGGCCTGTAGCACAGTCACTCCGTTTAAGACTGAACAATGATAATTCCTCTCACTTTCCATGGTTTGATCATAAACGGAGAGCTAAACGGAGTGACTATTTTTCAAATATCATTTTCATGCTTCATAGCAGGGCATAAAGTAGAAAATGTCAATCCTTTTCGCCAAATTGACATTTTTGACTGCTATTAAGCATGAAAAAACTTATTACGTTACTCGGCAAAGCACTTTCGGTTTATTGTCCTTGTGACGTATGTAACTATTTCCAATATTTCGACAATAAATAGCCGATTTCGAAAATCGGATGGGACAACTTTGGTGTGCTCGAAAGTGAAAACGATGGAAGTTTCAAATTGAGCAACATCACAAAATATGACGTCGTCAGATATCCCCTCCCCCTGTCTGTTTTCAATGACCCACCTCCCCCCTCAAACGCAGACGTCATTTATGAACACTTCCTGTGTAACGAAATAATTTCATTATATCGAAATTATTTCGTTACATTGTATAACGTTACATACTGTCACGAAATAATTTCGTTGCATTGTAAAACGTTGCATACTGTAACGAAATAATTTCGTTACATTATATAACGTTATAATAATATACAATAATAATCTGCCTTACAACCCATGAAGGGTTAGAGGCTATATAATTATTTACTAGTTTCGCTGTTTTGTGGTTCTACTTTTTTTGAGATCCTTTCATTACCAGAAAGTTTTACTGTGGCAGTGGTAAGCCGTGCGACAAACCCAGTGCCATCTATGAGATGTAACTAGGATGTAACGTTATAAATCGTAGCAAAATAAGATAAAGTTACATGACGTAACGTTATCAAGTGTACCAGAATAATATATAGTTACATGACGTAGCGTTACAATCTGTATAAAGTTATAACGTTACCGAGCCATGCATTAAATCTTTGACTAAGTTTAGCTGCACTTATCAAAAATATAAAAATTCTTGACTATCTATCAGGATTAACGCCATGAAATAATTTTTATTTTATCAAAATGTCCCATTACATCTATTGACAATTCTGCGCCCCTGACGCATATTCTGCATCAATGAACAAATCATAAAAATCATAATGAACGCGTTTAGTGCGACCACGGCTCATGTCAAAGTATACGAAGTTTCATTGTGAAATTTCGTTGCTTGACATATTATGAGTTTTATCATGAAATTTGGTATAGTTTGACACTAGCCGTCGACGCACTAAAAGCATGGATAATGAGAAGAAACTACCAGCTAAAATAAAATCCTTTTCTCTTTTAAAATACCCGAAATCTTTACATCCAAAAAACTTATACATTTTTAGGTAGGTCTTAAAAAAAATCATATAAAAATAGCTTTCTAACTGACAAATACGCACATCTGAATTGATATTTCATTTTTAAAAATTTTTCCAGCCAATTGCAAATACATATACCATGATATCAAACAATCATTTTCATCTTCTCATAACATCTTTTCGTATTAGTTTATAAAATTCTTATAAGAAATAAATAGTCGTTTATAGTTCCTTATTATGATTAAACAAAATGGAGGCCGAATTGTGATATTGATAGCAAATATAATTTATTTACTTGATTCAATCAAATGTACATATTAAAAAGAAAATTGAAAGCAATAAGAAGCGACAAAAAAATGTTTTCCTTCCAAATAATTTGGCCTCGCTAAATAAAATTGTAATAAAATAAATGAAGCAAGTAAACAACAAATATAATAAAATATATGAATGCATGAGAACGCAGTAAAAAAAACTTAAACTAAAACTAAACTTATTCATTGAATATTCGAAAATTAAAATAAATTAAAAATAAACTTAAAAATTTGCATTAATTCAAAAAAATAACATTTAAGATCTCTAGTTAGAACAATTTATTTCAGAAATTTTTTTTTGGTTACCTGTATAGTTGAGAAATTAAATAAAAATTGAATATTTATAAGTTTAAATAAAAAAAAGTATATAGACAAACGAATTTAAAGAGCAATGAAAAATAAGAAAATATTTTTTTATAATGAAATTTTATATTAAAAAAATATTAACCAACCAAAGAGATAATAAATAAAATAATAACAAATTAAAATTAAATAAATTTACCAAAATAAATCGCTATGAGAATAAAATTAGAGGGTTTGTTTTAGGGTTAAGTTTAATCAAAGTATAAAACAAATATAAAAAATAATTTAAATTCCTTCCACAGTGAGTTTTAATTAATATTATTTATTTTGTCCACTTGTCACAATAGGATGGACTATTTTCCTTTGTGTTTTTTCCCGTTCATCATGTCAATCATTCGAGCCTCAACCAGAAAAAGGAAATTAGACAACAGACATGACACCCGCTCAAAAATCGGCGGCGGCGGCTAGCCGATTAGAAATGACAGACTTCTCGAAAATTGGCGGCTCGAGCCGATTTTTCGATTTGAACATTGAATTTTTTAGACCCGATAAATTCAATTCCGATTCCGAAAAATTTGTATTGTCAAACATGGATCTGAATAAAACGTGGATCTGCCACGGTCGCCAAATATTGATAATTGTGTATCTTCAAAAGTAGACTGAATCATGGGCGCGCGATCAAAAAATTAGGAAAAATTTTTTTCGTAGACTTTGGAACCACATATACAGCTAAATTTTGTTTTTTTTTTTCTTGCGTCGTACCCCCTGAGACCTAGTTTTTCGCATTGTACGTAAAATTGTGATTGAAATCGACATTTTACTCATTAAAATCGGTCCAGTTCCTTTAGAAAATCGTCTTTTTCCGTAGAAAATGTGCTATTTCATAGAAACCAAAGTTAATGCAAACATCCTACGTTAGTTCCTTAGTTAGTTAGTTAGTGGGTTAGTTCGTTCCAGAGCCATTTGTATGAAAACCGACCATTTTGGCTCGTGCTCGAAAACGGCTAACTCTCAATGTTAGTAAGACAAAAGTTATGCACTTTTTAGTAAGAGGTGAAGCGGGGAGCGCTAAGCAGGTGACTTTGTAGGGTCAAGTGATTGAAACTGTGCCCACTTTCAAATACCTAGGAATAACGTTAGACGAAACTTTGAGCTGGGGACCTCACATCTCAAATCTTTGTAAGAAGTTAGCGTCTCTCAGTGGTGTTCTCTGCAAGATCAAACATAAACTGCCAAAGCCCATCTCACTAAAAATCTACTATGCACTCGGCCACTCCCACTTGAATTACTGTATAGGTGCGTGGGGAGGTGTGAGTAAGACAGGTTTAAAGCAGCTACAGACATTACGGAAGAGATGTCTGCAAACTGAGGCAGACACACCCGACGATCGATTTGTTTAAGAAACAATGCCCTGGAGTGATGACAATTTCAAGTCTATTTAGTTTGATAGTGGGGTGTTTCGTTCACAACAAATTGCGAGGAGAACTTCATAGTAATGTCATTTTTAAACCTACAACTCACAGTTACCAAACTAGGAATAAACCTTATTTAGTGATGGAAACTCGAAAGACACAGAGGGGTAGTAGAGCCATTACTATTGCTGGGTGTCGTCCATATAATGCCTTGCCGGCTACGTTCCATTCCTTATCGAACGTTAGATTCAAATCGATGCTAAAAGAGTGGCTGTCGGAAAATCAATTTCCAGGAGAAGAGTGCTGAGAGTGAGTGAGTCGAATTTGATTTAAAAAGACACAAACTTGAGTCAACTAGTTTAATAAAAAAAAAATTAAAACAGAAATAAGAAAAATAGTTGAGAATAAGAGAAAGAATCGTGCTGCCTGCCGCTAGTGGAGAGCTCACAGCCTGTGCTCTGACCGCCGACCACTTATGGTCCCGGACTACTGATCTTTCATTGCCAGTTAGTAAATAAATTTTTTCTGCTGTACACTATACGTCAATTTTTCACCCACAAGATTAATTAGTTTTAGAATTGTATTAATATTGATTTCTAGTAATTTCTTGTTTTTCTTGATTATAATTACCTTAACAGTGGAAGGCATAGTGGAATTATTGATAAACTTTGTAACATATAAATTGTATAACTGAATAAAAAAAACTTTTCCTAAAATTTTGCAGGGACCTTCGGGTGGGCATTCTACGCCATATGAGATTTAAAAAAAGGGGGGGGGGTACTGGCCTCGTTTGGGCGCCATATAAATCCCATGTGTATGTGTTTGTGTGTAGTGTGTATGGTAGCATTTGTCTGAGACAAGGTTGGGTGTTCGAGATAGAGGTTTGGAGTCAAAAGGAAAGTTGTTGGTCTAAGTGTGTATGTGTAGTGACCGCCAAAATGGCGGAAAATAGGCGGGGACTCAAAAAAAAGGGTTTTTTGTGATATGTAATTCCAAATAATAGGAACAGTGAAAGAGACGGTCTTTTTATAAAATAGTCATTTTTGATACAAATTACGTATGAAAGTTCGGCAAGACATCGTGTGCGAACTACCCAAAATGACTTCATGCGACACCGAAATGAGCGAGTTTTTCGCTCGAGTCGGTGAATTGCAAAAACAATATTATATTACGTCTGACTTCTTCGAATATATTTTTTGAAGAATTCATATTTTCCAGAGGCTGACTAGGGTTTTTTCTCCAACAATTATATTGCTAACGCCGACTGGGGTTTTCTCACGTACAATTTGAACATCCTCCCACCTTTTTTGCTGCAAAAAAAAATTAAAATTTACTGGAAACTTCCAGCGGATATAAACGTTGAATCGGTCTTATAATTGTTTTAGGAACACCGTTCAATGATTTTCGCCATGAGCCAAAATATGAAGTGCTAGAGAAAAACTTTCTTAGGTAAAAGAGTTTGTCTCACTATACTCTGAAACTCTTTCTAATTCACCACAGTTCCATTTCTTGTATTTTTAATTGTACACAGTGTAAGAGATGTTTGATATAGCTCTTAATTCTTTGACCTACCTGGGGCAACTGCTCAGCTGGATTAGGTAGTAGCAGAAAAGTTTCTTCGTCGAAATAGTTCGTCTCACTAATCTTTCACATCTTTTGAGTCACCAAATCTCCATCTCTTAAACTGTACCAGGTAAGAGATATTTTATGGTAGAGCTTCTAATTTTTGACCTACTTAGGACCATAGCTCAGCCGGATGTGGTGGTAGCGGATAAGTTTCTTCGGTAAAATCATTCATCTCACTAAACTCTGAAGTTCCTAACTTATTAAAGCTCCATCTCTTAAAGTGTACAGTGTAAGAGCTATATTATAGTATGGACCTTAATTTTTTCTACCATTTAGGGCCAAAACTGCCCGGATGACGTGCTATCGGAAAAATTTCTTTGTAGAAATTGTTAGTCTCACCAAACTCTGAGACTCTTCCTAAGTCTGATTACGTACCGTGTATAGAGTACCGTGTAATAGCGATTTCGTTGTACGGCCTTTACGTTCTAGACTTATTTAGGGTCGCAGCTTAGCCGGTAGAAGTCCTAACGAAAAAGTTTGTTCAGGGAAGTTGTTCGCTACAGAAAACACTGAAATGTTTTCTGTTCGACCAAAGCCCCAAAGTCTTAAACTGTAGTTTCAAAAGACGATGTAGTGTTAAGGCCCGTGTTTGGACCATAACCACATTATTCAGTGCCGAGCCCGATCTCAGACCAAGTTTTCTCCAAGTTTTAAGCCATTCAACTAGACCAAATTTCAATTTTGACCAAGAACTATTTTCGTGAAAAAACTTTGAGAATTTTTATAATTTTTTCGCAAATTTCGCAAAGTTTTTCCAAAAATTCGCGAAAATTCGTGATATTTTTTCGCGAAAATAGTCCCTAATTTTGACAGTAAAATTTTTGTTTGTAATTAATATTCAAATGTTCATGGTGTCCAAGCATGACCTTTCAAAATTTCTTCGGATCCTGAAAGGGAACAGAAAAGATCCCTTTTTTCTTTCTGGCTAATATTTCTCAGAAAGGACCGAAAATGGACAAACCATCATGTTACCAAATCTGGAAACTCTTGTAATTCACCTCCATAAGGTAGTCGAAGTATTTGCGAATTCACTCTCAAATAGAGCTGAGTGGGCATACCAAATTTGATGCCCAGCCCATGCCAAAGGCCCACTTTTTTAAAAAAAATGCCCAGCCCATGCCCAAGGCCCACTTTAAAAAAAAAAGCCCAGCCCATGGTTCAACCATTCAAGAAAGCGATAGGAATTTACTAAAATATTTGCCTTAACATCAATATCACTTCACGCTGCGTGAATCACGCACATTACATTTTACAAAATACGAATTACGAATTTTCTGCGAATTACGATTTGAAAACGTGCAGATACGAACAATGCGCTAGCAAAATGTGATGGAAACGTTAGACAATATAGAGGGATAGCGATAGATGCATTCTGTACTCAATGCTACCGATGCTACCTATTGAATTAAATATGTACTACGAAAAGATCATACACAATTGTTAAATCTGTTGTATCTGACTTTTTTTTCAAAGGCTTCGGACTCTCAATTATTCCAATTAGACCCTCGACGCCCTTTTTGAATTAAAAAATCATGTGGGCGACGTGGGCGCCGACAAAATTTGATAATGCCCACTCCCGTGCCCATGCCCACGGAAACTTGGGCATGCCCATCCCCATACCCATGGGCGTGCCCATGGGCGTGGGCAGTCCACTTTTTTGGGCAGCCCACTCACCTCTACTCAAATTCATAAGCACAGAAGAATTTTAGTGAACAGACATGTCAGACTTTTAATCCAAATCAATTTTTTCTTGATTTCATATATTTATGTTTTTGTATCGAAAAATATAGGGCTCGGAGCTTGTTGTGTCACTCATCAGCATGAATCACCGGTGTCGAATAGCATGTATCGTGTTGTGTGGCTATTCGTCACCGGTGTCGATTAGTATGTAGCATGTTGTGTGGCTATTCGACACCGTTGTCGATTAGTCACTTCGTTTCATGATAAGGTGCATTCGCTACATACCAGTTCAAACATAAACTCGTAAGGACATTGACAGAAGCCGATGTCGCACAAAACGCGCGGATTAGATTCCTCAATAGCTGACACTTTGACTTTTAAATATTGCCTAATTTCAAATAATTTGTAATTTGGGCGGCGGATCCGCTCTTGACAATTCATAGTGACAATTCTTAGTTTTTTTAAAGTTGTCTTTACTGTCACTTCTGAAGTGTTACTCAACAATAGATGGCGCTAGTACGGCATTTCGAATTATCAAATTTAAATTTTAACGCGGCAATATTGTAGTCACGCTCCTGAGAACCATATTCTCTACTAATGTAGCTTTCTGTTGAAATCATGCAATTAATGTAGAGTATAATTTGTTGTAAAAGCTATCAGAAGTCATTCTGTGACTACTAAGTTTTCTCCTGGTAATTTACAGCTACACATGTGTCTGATGATTTCCGAGTAGATCAAAATACTTGGAGACAAAATTACCTACCTCAGACAGCTCCTGGGAAAAACGATTTCCATGTGTTATTGTGTTTTCGGACATAAATTCATTCTATAATTTTCTCCACAGGAACATAGATTTTACGAATAAGAATCTTTGTCATAAAAAATCTTTATTGTCTCATAATTTAAATTCATCATACACTAAAAGTGGGAAGGAAGTTAAATTAGAATAATGTTAAGTAGCCAATTGTTGTTCATCATTTACTAAAATGAAAATTTGGAAAGTAAAAGTGCGCTTTAGTAATATGCTAATAAGTAATATGTACGGAAATAAAAAAAAACTCCAAAGATCGATTCCAGTGACGCACTATTGATTCCCCAATATTTTTCAACTAAAACTGAAAAAAGATGAAGGAAATGGAAAAATCAAACTTGTTTTTTTGATCCTGATCCCTTTAAAGAGGATGGAGGATCATTGATCCATTTAGACAAGATCTGCAAAAAAATCGTTAAATGAAAACGTTTCATATTTCATGAGTTAGGGAAAAATTCATGTTTCATGGGTTAGGGAAAAATCGCTAGTAGGAGAGTTTAAAGCGATGATTACATTGACTACGATGCAAATCGCATCGCGTAAGGTTTGTATGCAAATAAAACTTGACGAACTTTTTTTTGTTTTTATTAAATAGGATTTTCATACAAACCTTACGCGATGCGATTCGCATAGGGTTCGGAACAGATCAGAAATATCTGTTTTGCTTCACATTAATCTGAAAAAATTTCAATCTGATCTGATTTGATCTGAATTTAACTGATTTCAAATTGATCTGAAATCTGTGAGATATTTGAACAGATGTCTGAATATTATCTCGATAGACTTAAAACGATTTTTTGTCCTCGGAATTATAATAAAGCTATTAAGACTACATTAAGGAGCATTAAGACTTCAGATCCAGAAGTGAGTACCCCAGGGTGTGGAATGAAGGGGAATTGTGTGGTATGGAGTGGGAAGTGTGTGAAATGGAGTGGGAAGTGTGTGGTATGGAGTGGGAAGTGTGTGATATGGAGTGGGAAGTGTGTGGGATGAAGTGGGAAGTGTGTGAGATGAAGTGAGAAGTGTGTGGGATGAAGTCTAAAGTGTGTGGGATGAAATGGGAAGATTATGTGATAGTGTAAAAATTGTATGTCATGAAGTGGGACATAACTCCACCTTCATCCCACACACTTGCCACTTCATCCCACACACCTCCCACTTCATCCCACACACCTCCCAATTCATCCCACACACTTCCCATTTCATCCCACGCACTTCCCATTTCATCCCACGCACTTCCCACTTCATCCCACACACTTCCCACTTCATCCCACACACTTCCCACTTCATCCCACACACTTCCCACTTTTTCTCACACACTTCCCACTTCATCCCACACACTTCCCACTTTATCCCACACACTTCCCACTTCATCCCACACATATCCCATTCACAAAACGTAATTATTTGATGACCCCAAACCAAATAATTAAGTTTAATCTGAAGCCAATCTGATAATGATCTGAATCTGAAAAATAAAGATCCGAAATGTTTAAAAAATTATTTAGAGCAATCTGAACTGATCTGTAAATTCTGATTTTCCTTTTTTCAGATTCAGATCAGATAAAGACCGAACCCTAATTCGCATCTTACCCGATATAATCATCGCTTAGTGAACGATTCTTTAAAAATAAAAATCAAATCTTTTTTAGATCGGTCTAATTCAGCTTTGATCAAAATTCAGTCTACTTAATTGAAACTATGTTCTTCTCAAGCAAAAGTCTTTCTTTCACACTTTTTTGAGGAAAATATTGAAATTGACTTTTGAAATCACATTTTTAAAAAACTTAAATCTCCACAAAGAAATTTACAGTCACTAAAATGACGCATGTGATCGCCCAAATTCCCACTCCAACCAACCAACCATTGTGAACGAATGGGCTGCGGAAATCATTTTGAATTCCCTGTCCCAACAAATCACTACAAGTTCGTCGAGCTGAGTACACCAGAGCAATTGGAATGATATATTGAATACCAGACCCAGCATACGAACCCGTAAATCCAACCAAACTTGTCAGACTGTCCGTGTAATATGTGACCATAAAAGGTGGAACAATTGCCAGCAATGGGAAAAGAATTCGCCTAAGGAAGAAGTTGTACGATTCGAGACGTGTGGTGTCGATGAAAAGTGTTTGTAAATTGTTGCGAAGTGTTATGGCGATTATAGGAAAACTGGCTGACAATGTGAACACCGGGAATAAAGATAAAAAATATTCCACGATTTTTAGGAACGTGGACGATTGTTCTCCTGGTACAAAATTCAACGTATATAAGTCTTCTAAGTGAGAGAAAGCAAACGCTCCAGTCAACGCCAAGCATAAATAGAATGCTGCTATCAACGAATAGTCAACGGATAAAAGTGATTTTAGGGATTGTTTCGAACTAATTGGAGCTACAAGACTTGGCAACGAATGATGACACATGAAGGAATACACACAAGCGCCGAATAAGGCTGGCACACCGTATATATTGGCTGCTGGTGGATGACCTTGCTTTCCTTCGCTGAAGAGACGATGAACGGCAATGCTGATCATAACCGTGAACGCTATTTGTCCAAGAAGCATTTCGTCAATACTAAAAAAGAAAAATGGAATCGATTGCTTTACTTACCCAACCAGCGTAGTAGAACCGTCAACATCTGAATGTATTTCGTTTTTGTGACATTGAAAAAAGTGAACGGTCCCAATAGCACGATGAAGCCCACGAGGGACAATCGGTAGCAATCTAAACGAGTTATTGTCTTATAATCTTGCCAACAAGGCTCCAGTTCGAGTTGATCGTCTGTCATATTAGCGGATGTAGCATTTCTATCACTGAAAAATTGCGACAAGGTAAGTGAATTTCACGAACGGTACGACTAATTACATAAAGTAATATACAGCGGTTAGGTAGCGTTAGTGCCTCGTTTGGGCCGCGCCGTAAGTGTGAAATTTTCAATAATTTGTCACTTAATAAAACGAAAAAACTTTAAAATCAACGGGTATGAGTGTGTTGAGGATAGGTGGCGCTTGTAGTACATACAACAGAATGTCAATCCCCGAAGCTTAAAAAGTTAAATTTTCAAACTTTCAACAACCAACAATTTTGTTGCAACTAGCACCACCTACCGACTATGCCGTGTGCACCTATAACGCCAACGTAACGTCATTTTTCTACTATTTCTAGTGAAATAGCATTGGAACAACATGAACAAGCAGGGAGAGGAAAAAAATCTCACCATATAACATCTCGCAATGATTTTGAGACAGCGGCTGAGTAAATGCTCAAATCGCCGTACAGATAAATTGCTATGCACAAGTAGAACAATATTCGGCCCAAGTCGTTAAAGAAAAGTCCTGCCATTTCGCCCAATTCAATTTTGTGATCAAGTACGTAATATCTTGAGCTTTGTGAGAAAAGGGGGGTATGTTCAATGCTAGAGTCACTAATATCGGGGTTGAGTGGTTCATAGTGATCGCTGCTATCCACCTCATCGTCAGTAGCCAACTAAAATCAAAAAAATGTTTAAAGTTGAACTGTTCGGACGAAGTGAACCGATGCCATACGCGATCACGCTTCAGGTACTGTAGTCGTCTCCAATGTATAACTGCATTTGCACAGGCAATGCTCTCAATTACAAATGTTACCGTTATGTAACTTATAAATGCCAAAATTATGATCAATAACAGTCCAATGCACCATCCGGCCTTCGCGAATGCAGCTGGAAGGGTAAGGGCTCCAGTTCCGACAATCAAATTGAAAATAAATATCAACCCAATCTGCGAAAGGAATTCTCAGTTTTCGGACAATTCAACACCGAACACTGAACTTACCCATGGTGAATACTCATCACCCGATCCTGCTTCACGCAGTGGCATTGTTCGTCTATATAACAAATTAATCGGCTCTTTTGTTCTTTCGTTTATTTACAACTGAAAGTAACAGTGTTAATCATCAACGAACGATAATGAATCACAACGCGCAAATGAAGTGCTCTATTTCCAACATCAGAAAGTGACAACCCAGCAAAAATTAGCAATCACAGAATAAATTTGAATGCAAATCAAATTTTTGTTTTTTTCGGTCATTGAGTCGTACATTAACATTGAACTTATTTATGATGGAAGCAATATACCTTCATCATATCGTTCATATGTCAAGAGATAAAAATTATTTTAAGACGTCAGCTGTTTCTTAGCGTTTTTTAGCGCAATGTGTGGGTAAGATCCGCCGTTGAAGGCAACAGAACTGGGGGTTTCAAAAATATTTTTCCGTTGTGATTTTTACAGTTCAAAAATTAGAAACTTTTTGTTGAATTGGTGTCTATCAGAAACCGTTGTATTAACTACATGTATGAGATGTTGGTTTCAATTCACTTAGATACGAATGGTCTCTTTGCCGAATATCCACCTGGATTAGGAAAGCAAAAATCAGGACTCAAGAAATCAGGAACCAAAAATCAGGAAATTAAAATCAGGAACCTAAAATAAGGAAAAACAAAAATCAGGAAACACCAAATTTAGGAAAAACGAAAATCAGGAAGGAAATAAATCAGGAAAAACATCAAAGTTTTCAATTCCTAAGGGGGTCCTTACCTTTTTTTTGGTATGTAGGGGGCTCTGCCCCCTAAGCCCCTGTGCCTGCGGCGAGTTACTAACGCCCTGCAGGCTGCCTTCCGTGCATGGGGCTCTGCTCCTTAGACCGCGCAAGGGGGTATATCCCCCCTTGACCCTCTCTCCGCGGGGGCTGTCGCCCCTCGACACCGCTTTTTTTTCAAGGATGTATCACAGCCTGCGGCGCATTCTCTCAAAAATTATTTTCCTGCTTTTAGTTTTTCCTGATTGCCTGATTCCTAATTTTTGTTTTTCCTAATTTTAGTTTTTCCTAATTTTAGTTTTTCCTGATTTTTGGCAAATAATTTTTTTTCCTAATTTTTGTTTTCCTAATTCGTGTGGAATACCCTCTTTGCCAGACTGGTAGGTCGTCAAGTTTAAGCTCCTTCTGTTGGGTGAATGTAGCGACATGAATGAATTACCTATACACCACAACCGACGTTAAAGGTTGTAAATAGATCTGATCTACCTGCATAAGAAACTGAGTGAATACTTTATGATAGAGAAAATATATGTAATTCTCTCTGAAAAAGTGATCAATAAGTTTCTGATGCAAATTACGGCACAGTATTTGTTTTCCGACTAGATGCCCCCTCACCGTCTACTTTTTTTATACTCGACTAGTCGAATCCCCGCCCTAAGAAGCTACGCATGCTTTATCATTTTCGCGTGTTGTCTATTCTGTGAGCCAAAGCATATTTTTTCTCGTTTTAAATAATGCTGCGTAATGTTTCATGTCATTAAATCACTTCGTTGATATTACCGCTAATAATACTAAAATCGAAGTGGGCGAGAAAGGTACTATAAATCAAAATACTTTCTTTGCCGCAAAATTACTCCACTTCCCCCTTATACCTCTTTCCCCGTATTCCATTTCCTCCGTGGAACGTATGCAACGCTCCCCGTATTCCACTTCACCCGTATTCCACTTCACCCGTATTCCACTTATTCCGTATTCAACGTTCACCGCATTCCAAGTTCCCCGTATTCAACGTTAACCGTTTTCCACTTCCACCGTATTCCACTTCCCCCGTATTCCACGTTCACCGTATGCAAAGTTCACCGTATTCAACTTTCCACATATTCCAAGTCCCCCGTATTCCACTTCCCCCATATTCAACGTTCACCGTATTTCAAGTTCCCCGTATTCCACGCTCACCGTATGCAACGTTCCCCGTATTCCACTTCCCCCTGTATTCCACTTCCCCCTGTATTCCACTTCCCCCATACTCACCGTTCACCGTATTCCACTTACCCCGTATTCAACGTTCCCCGTATTCAACGTTCCCCGTATTCAGCGTTGCACTTGCTAGGTATTTTAGTCTGACACTTCCCCGACCAAATCTCTAAGACGACGTCTTAACTGACTTTTGGACGATTTTCAATTTTCACCCTTTCTTGACCCATAACTACCTTATTTCAGAACAATATCCCACCCCGGAACATGTTTTCTCGACGTTTTGCACCATACCCGACAACATATCAAAAAAAAATTTTCAATAATTTTCGGGCAGCGGAGCAAATTTTTGTCAATTTTTGACTCCTTTGATCGACCCTGGACACCGAACCGCAAAACCGATTTCCTTCAACCCAATTTCGCTACCGTCACACTGTCGAAACCTTCATTCGACACCTCACTGGCCTCATTCCGGCAACTACCGGCCGAGAAATAGGTTAATAAGTGCTCCAGCTCTGGACAAAATCGCTGAAAAATAGCCTATAGCTCGGGAATATGAAACTTTTTCACCCAACATTGTTCAGCATTTATTATGGTCTAGATATGACGAATAAGCATTTTACAAAATGTTCTTTTGTCCGTCTGTTCGTCCCGTCATTTTTTCCCAAACGGCCGCACTGATCACCCTAAACTTTTTGTTTCCTGGAAGGTACATACGCCCCATGATTTAAATTCAAAGATGAGCAAAATCGGTTGAGTGGTTGCGAAGATATGGTTGAAAAAGTGACCAAAAACATGGTTTTTCGAGGGTCGGTGAAACTTTTTCGCAAATATCTCAGCAAGTATAGCACGCAAATTGTTCATTTTGGTGTCAAATGCATTTGATCTCACAAAACTAGAAAACATTTTTTGTTGAAATTGAGTCAGTGGTCTGGGCATTGGGATCAATGGAATGGACGAAATTGAGTTTCTTGGCCATATACGAAAGCAGATGGTCTTTGCAATATGGAGATTTACTGTCAAAGGCGAAGTTGAAGAAAATAAAATTTTAGAGAAAACGTGTATCAGGGTCTTAAGAAAAATGGCATAATCCTGGAATGTGACCAAATCTAGAATTTTGGCAGGATGATTCATATATCTAGAACTATGGAAGATAGAAAGTTGCTTCCTGAAGCTAAGTGATAGAGAAAAATATTTTAGAGAAAATGTGTTTCAGGGTTTTTGGAAAAAAATGGCCAAATCCTGGGTTATGACAAATTATAGAATTGTTAGGAATGACTCATATCTCTAGAATTATGGCAGGGAGAAAGTTGTGGTGAATAAAATTTTAGAGAATACGTGTTTGAGGGTTTGAGGTAAAAATAACCTAATCCCGTGATTTAATCACTTCTCTAGAATTGGGCGGGATGACTCATACCTCCGAAATTATGGCAGTTAGTTCCAAAGGCAAAATTGCAGAGAATAAAATTTTTGGGTTCACGTTTTTCAGGATTTTAAGGAAAACCAATCAAATCAAGGGATGAGGGATGACTTATTTTAGAAAAATGAAACGTAGACAGCTACGTAAACTCGGTTCCTGTTACAGATAGAGCTTTATTATCTTCTAGAAAGTTGTAGGGCATGTGAGAATTATAAGGAAACGCTGTTATCATTTTCGTAGGTTTTATGCTTCGTAAGATATCTTAAATTATGTAAAAAGAATGAAACGTGGACAGCATGGAATTTGCCATATATAAAACTACGGCAATTAGAAATTCGCTTCTTAAGGCATAGTTGGTGAGAATTACATTTTAGAGAAAAAAGTTTCAGGATTTCTTGAAGAGACTACGGCGGTCCTCTTTTTGATATGGTGCAGGGGAGAACATTCAGCCCATCAAAAGCAATGATCTCTGACGTACTTCGACAGGGCCTTTGACATTACCTTGGGTATGGATCTTCGAAATTTTTATTGATATAAAAGGACACGAAACATTGGATTGCTCAATTCTCGAGGGGGAAATCACTCCGGAAAATCATGGTACGGCGCAAAAAAAACTCAAAAATCATCCGGGAAAATCATCGAAAATCACAAGTCATCAAAAATCATTGATAATCTTCCAAAAATCACAGATTTTTATGTATTATATGATTATATGATCATAAAATGATTTCATAAGTCATCAAATCAAATCATGGTTCACTCATTTTGGGAGTCGTTTCTCCTCGTTATTTCTATATTTAGATACGTTCGAGTCTTTTTGCAACATAGCTATTCTGTTTGCCACATCTATTCTTATACGTATGTGTCTTTGGTTATGATTTTGTTACATTTTACATATTTTTTGAAAATTTGTGTTAGTCGGTTACGCGGGCTACATGCAGTGACATTAGAGGTGAGCGAGCCGCCCGAAGCTCGAATGAAAACCCAATCAATTCGTCGGGTCAGGGTTTTGAATTTATTTTTTTGTCGTTTCGGGTCGGGTTTGAAGACTTCAACTAACAAAACCCAACCCGACCCGAAAAAATGAATTTACTCAATTATTTTCTCAAAATTAAGTTTAAAAGTTTTAAAAAAAAGTTCGGGTCGGGTTTGAGTTTTTTTATTTCGAATCAGGTTTGGGTCGGGCCTGATTTGTCATTTTTAATTTTGCCTCGGGTCGGGTCGGGTTTGAAATATTTATTTTAGATTGAGTTCCGTTCGGGTCGGACCTGAATGCTTATTTTGGTTCGGGTTCAGTTCGGGGTCCCATTTAGAAAAATGGTCGACTCGCACACCTCTAAATGACATGCTATAAAAATATAGACTGACAGTCTTTCACAAAAAATTAACACAAATTAAAGCAAAAGTTAAATGCAAAATGTTAGTACTGTTGCTAAATTGAGTAAAAATGTGGGTTGCGTATTTTCACCAGAACGATAGTTGTGACAGGCTACATATTTGACAAGCTACATCTTTGCTTTAGCTGATGGTTGCGTAAACCCAGTCTATATGCTATTATGTCGTTGGTTACGCGGCATAATGCAAAATAAAGTAAATAACGTAAAAATTTTAAATCGTTTTTTGTAAAATCATCAAACGTTATGAATTAGTCAAACGTTTTTATTTTGTTACACTTTGACTTCTTTCTGTACAAAAAACAATGGCAGAAAATAAAAGTATCGGAATAAAGGCGTTCGTCTGTAATTTAGTGTAGGCAAACCACATATAATTCGAGTAATTGGTAATTTCCATCTACCATAAAAAGTTCCAAACCGAAAAATGTTCGAGATAATCGAAAAAAACCGCAAAAATAGAGTTTTCATTTAGGCCTTTCGTAGCTCCTTGACGAATGTCTGAGCCTTCCAAAAATATTTCTGTCAGTATTTTTCCAGTATCCTTGATGCTTCAAATCAGACAGAAAATTATCCCATAAAGATTTGGAAATTTTTTGCCCGAGTTGTGAATTTTCGAAGTCAAAATTTCATGTAAAAATTGACCACCGCAAAAACGTTTTTTGACTTTATACACCATTCCCAAAATAGGTATCTTTAAATTTTAGATGTTATTGGCTCAAAAACATCTTTAGACTATCCTGAACAAGAAGAATGTGAAAACTTTCCACCTCGAACTATTTGGCTGGTGTGTCGAAAATTTCATTACATGATGGTGAAAAAAGCTACAAGGCTAAAATTAGTACCAGAAATATTCAATATTTTTCTTTAACGTTTTAAATCAATTATGAGACCAGTGAAATCGTTTCTTGTAATCTTGTGGATGCCGAGATGACAAAAATAAATAGCAGCCGTTGGTTTTGGTGGCGCCATGCCACCAGCGTTTTTTCTTGAAAATTTAATTTTTTTTGAAAAGTATAGGAGAAAACGTATTGCGTGAAGGACAAAGTTTCGTTTCTTGTTATCTTCCGGATGACAGGGGACCAAAAAAGTTGTCGCAGTTGGCTGTGATTAGGGAATGCAACCAGTTTTTCGGTAGCGGTACTGCATATGAGGGTCTGGTGGTCGTTGCAGGCTTGGTGGAGGTGTCATATCTTGGGGATTGTTGTTGGTTGGTCCACTCAAAGATCAAATGCTCATCGTGTTTAACGAACACTTCAGTGTAGAGCATTATTTTATGCGAAAATTTACCCGAAATAAAAACCCGTTTTTCGACGGTAAATTTCTAACAATTTTCTACCAAAACAGAGCTCCAGTTCGAAGTCTGCGTTTAAATCATCATCATTATCAAATTTTATATAACGTTTATACCTTTCGGTGTGGGGTCTTTACGCCACAACCGGGTGATCTTGGACCACCCGCCTCATTATCCTCCTATCCTAGGAGATGGTTTGTTCACTCAGTGAAAGTCCCCTAACTTCTAAATTTAATTGAGTCTATAAACCTTCTACTTGGCCTACCCCTAGGGTGAACGCCCGGGACCTGCACATTCAATATTCTCTTTGGGAGCCTGATATTACCCATCCTTTGAACGTGCCCGTACCATCTCAGACGACTAACCCTTGCCGCCTCTTCCACCGACGCAACTCCTAAATTTTCTCTGGTGTCGTTGTTTCTGATATGATTATCCCACTGCTCCCTTCTACTAACCCTTGCTATACTCCTGAGAACTCTCATATCAGAAACTTCCAGGTCATGCACGAGATATTCACAGTCCACCCAACTTTCACTACCATATGAAATCGTTGGCCTAAAGATTGATTTGAGAATAGCTAACTTTGTGCCGTTACTTAATTCCTTTTTGTTAAACACATTAGACTTCAACTGACTATCCACTGCCTTTCCCATTTTCCTCCTTTCTTCAAATTCCCTAACTAACTTGCCATTCTCTGAAAAAATGCTTCCTAAATATTTAAAAACCAAAACCTGTTCCAACCGCTCCCCATTTAAACTACAAACTACCTCTTTCCGAGATTTGCCGACATGCATAATCTTCGTTTTGTCTACACTTATCCTCATTCCGTATTCCTCACATGCTACATTCAGGAAGTCAATCCCCCTCTGCAGATCACTGGTGTCATCCGCATAGGCCAGGATTTTCATAATAACTCCCCCACCTTCCACATTTCACTGCAAATTGGCATGCCTTATGATCTTGTCCATGAAAATTATGAACAGAAGAGGAGAGAGACAACAACCCTGACGAACGCCCTCATTAACCTCGAAGGCCTCACTAATTTCACCATCTATTGTTACTGCAGCCTTCCTCCCTGAGTAAATGCTTTAATGCCGTCTGATCCATCACAGCCTTTTTGGTATCGGCCTTCCACCAACCCGTTTTTTTGTTTCTACCTCCGCTCGAGATACTACCCATGCCCAGACATTCCTCAGCTACTTTCTTAAAATTTGCCCACTCAACCTCAATGTCCCCGCAGTTCGGAGGAAGCCCCTCAAAACCTTCTGTGAACCTTGCCATGAAACGGGTTCTAACTTCCTCATCCTTGAATTTTCCTACACGAAATTTGCGAACAACTACTTTCTTCCTTTTACCCTGACA
Source organism: Pseudolycoriella hygida (assembly GCA_029228625.1). Classification (NCBI taxonomy): domain Eukaryota; kingdom Metazoa; phylum Arthropoda; class Insecta; order Diptera; family Sciaridae; genus Pseudolycoriella; species Pseudolycoriella hygida. Next base: position 39,061,265 of record CM055404.1, on the reverse strand, counting down.
GAGCTTACCAACTGACAGATGGGTACCCAAAAGGTAGTGATCCGAACCGAAAGTGAAACCTCTGAAAACACGTGCGTCCCTGACTTCCTGCCCTGTTCTATAATCATGTAATCAGTTACTGATTTATGACCCAAACTTTACGGTTGCACTTCTAAAGTCACAGTCTAAAGTGATGAAAATGTTTTACCTGTGGGGCGGACCAACCCCTAAAGCAACAATCCTAAAGACATGACACCTTCACCAAATCTACTACGACCATCTGACCCTCATATATGTGAACCTCTATCGAAAAACCCGTTGCATTCCCTAGCTGTGATGGCACCACCAGCGTTTTTTGGTCAATTTTTACATGAAATTTTGACTCTGACAATTCATAACTCAGGCAAAAAATTTCCAAATCTTTTATGGGATGGTTTTCTATCTGATTTGAAGCATCAACTGGAAAAATGTTGACAGAATTTTTTTTTTTGAAAACTAAGACTTAGCCCGTACGAAACCTCAAGCTTTTCGGCTTTTTTCGATTATCTCGAATTTTTTTTGGACTTTATATGGAAGATGGACACTACCACGGGCTATCGAAAACAATCATTTCACCTCAGATCCCGAAATTTGCAAGCTAGTTCGCCTTCACTAATTGTCATAACACGTTTTCGCACATATTAGGGCGAAAATAAGCTCGAACGTTTTCACACACCAGTAGTCAATTAAACTTACAATTAAGTAAGCGATGCAAGATTTTATCCGATTAAATTCGGATGCTTAATTCTGCCAGTCAAATCTTAAAGTCTTAAAATCTCAATTAAAATTTGGATGTTTTCAGCAATTTTCGACTTTTCCCGTCGTTTAGATTACGCTCGTCTCTATCTGCCACTGCCTACTTTTTAGAAAAATTTAGCGAAATTTTCTATATTTTCGTGAAATTTTTGCCTTAAAGTCTTTTTTTGCAAGGAATTTGTGACTTTTTAACAAAGTTTTCTCGAAATTCAAACGAGTTTCCTTCAAAATCCGCGAAAATTCAACGAAAATCAAGATAATTTTCTAAAAGGCAGGCAGAGCCATCTAAACACTTATCATATGCGTATTTTATATACGACGAAAGACGATGTTTATTAGGAAGGTACTGATTGACGCCTTACGGAAAAAATCCTAAAGAACTGTCCAGACCATCTGTGAGGTTGGGAGAAAAGGACGATGTGGATGGGGTGGCAGAATTTTTTTTAAAAAGAACTCATAGAACTCTGAAGCCAATGTCAAAAGTGATTCTCTAGGAATTGTATGCAACTTTGAAATGGTTTAAGAGGGCGCTGCACCACCCTGCTGAAGGACAGAGGCGACGCTATCTATTATCACTTCGGTTCTTCGGTTGAAACTCATCGTGAAGCTTTCTGGTTTTATTTGTTTCTTTTTTTGCAGCAAACCTTTTTCGTAATTTTCTAACAACTTTTAATTAGGCAAATGCGTTGAGGGACATGGAGAAGGGAACAGAAAGATCAAAGAAAACAACAGAGAATAACTAATTAATTAATTACAGTTTTTAAGTTTATTTGCAATTATTTTCATGATGACGTAGAATACGATTAGATATTAGAAATACACAGTTTATTATTAACAAACATATTCTTGAATTGGTTGTTGTACATCTTGAGCATAAATTAAGAAACATTACCTTCAATATGATTTTTTTAACTTTTTAGTGTTTTTCAATGAAATTCTCTAAAATATTTTCCAATTTCTTAACAATTTTCCCCATCGATAACGATGTTTTTTCTTCTTTTTTAACATTTCCTTTCATTCGCTTATACGCTACGCTTTCCCCATGCCGATGATAGTTTGTTCCAATTAGCCGAACGTTTTCCCCATAAACCTTTTAAATTATTCCAACCCGGCTCACGCTTACCCCATGTTCCTTTCAACATAAAAATATCAATAAAAATAAATTCAGTGTCAACATATGAAAATTGTTACCAATTCTTTTGCCCCAAGCGGCATTCATTGACTTCCATGCCCGTTTATCCGGATAATATTCTTGTCGACCAATGTCACCCTCATCCACAAAGCCAACGCCATCCACATCCTGAAAGTCTCCATCAAGTAGGTCATCATCAACATATCGATTGCTCAATGTGTCATCGCTGTATTCGTCCAAAGGGTAGCCACGTTTTCCCCATGACCCTTGCAAATTTTGCCACGATTTTTTTGATTTTAAATATCTGGACATTTGTTCAAGTGGTGATACATTTGGCACAGTTCGTTGCGAATTTTCTGTCATTGCATTTGATAGTGGTTGATCAGCTACGACATTTAATTGATATATGTTGGATATGAAGATCCAAATTAGGAATGTGACGGTTGATTTAATGAATGATTTCATGTTAGCGACTGTTACTGACTTCTCAAAGTAGTTGAAACTGCTGTGAATAAATGAAAGAAAAATGAAATGTAAATTTTCCTATTGGATTATTCAAGATTAGGACAAAAAGTTATGAGAATTTCGTCAAAAATTGTGAATTCTTTAATGTGACCCTCGATGTGACCTTAATGTATAAAACTGGGATGAATGGTTCAGTGGTGATTAGATTAGAGTGGGTGCATGTCACAGTTAGGGTCGTTCGACACCCCTATTGTGTGGAGGTGCTTTTTAAGAGCGTTGTGTCCTGTTAGGATGCCTGTTAACTTTCTCAGGTTAATTCTGTTGAGTGAGAGGCAATACTTTGCGTTTTTGCTGTTTATTTTTATAGAATTTCTGGCATGCCTTGCTATATTCAGAGAATTCCAGTATCGTTTGAATCTTTGAGCCTTCCAGTTCAAAATAGTTCGTTGAAGTCGAGAGTGAGACGGCCATAACTGCTGGAAGCTAGTCTTGCTAGCTCGTTTCCCTCAATATTTGAGTGACCTGGGACCCAATTTCTTGGTACGTTCCTGACAGCTTTTGTAAAGAATCTCGGCATTCAAGTACTATTGAAGACGTATATTTGTAGCCACTTTTGGCTTTGATTGCTCTTTGGCTGTCGGTGAGAATATTGATGGGTAGGGAGTTTTTAGTGTTGTGTTCGAGGATAATTCTGCAACATTCTAGAATTAAGTTAATTTCTTTGATAAATACGGTAATATTCTCTCTCTGTAATGTTGACAGTAAACGATTTTTTAAATCTATAGGTTGGAATGGTCCAGTCACAAGGCATATTGAATTCAGGTGACTGTTTCGACATGATCGTCCACAACTTAGAATGCCCATCATTTATGTCATTCATTAAAAGTTTAGATTGTTTAAGCCTCAAGAGCGTGAATATTCAATAACGCTTCAAGTGCTACTAATGTTGTGGTTCTCATAGCGTAAGTTATTCCTACTAATGCTAATCTCTGTAGTTTCGTTAGCTGGACTTGAACTGTTCACTTGAAGTGGTGAACGTACTGGACTTCTACCGAGAAGGCCCGCGGAATTTTTCCCTAAGAAATTATAGACTGTACAACGTCGCTAAGTTTACCCAAGCTTCCTAAGTTGAGTAGCTGCACTGGGTGGTTGCAAAGAGAAATTGTACAAAATATCAGTGTGACTTCACTCATGCCCGATGTGCTGGTTCTACAATAAAAACCGGCTTGTCAAGACAAATAACGGCGGGAAACAATTGACACTCTAGTCGTACTAGTCCTCCATAGATGGTGCTGCACTGGAGGAATGTAGATGGCGCAGATTTTGATTTGTAAAGTTTAAAGTCAGAAGCGCCATCTAGCCATTTGTTTCACGAAAAGATAATACTACTGCTAAGCAGCTCAGCGTTTCTTCCCGGTGCCCGATGGTAGGTGGACCAGAGAACTGTTAAACATGGACAGGAAGCGCATCAAGCACCTGGCAAAAAATGGGAATCTCTCACAATCCCAATTGTACCTGCGGAAACGGGCGTTCATGTTATATGCGAATGCCCGAAGTTTTCCTCACTGAGGCTTAGGACTCTAGGAAGTCATGTGGTCCAACCTGCAAAAGTACCCAAAAGGGGATCTGCCGCTCTAGACAGGTTCCTTTTAGGAACTGGGAGGTTCTCGAGATTTACATGATGAACGGGGTACGAAACAAAGGATCATCAGATCTGTGTTTCAAGGACCAGAAATGGACCGACCCGATCTCATAAATCTAAAAGAAAGCAGCTCAGTGAGCTGTCTTTAAGGACGACTTCTTCACATATGCCCTTGGACATGTGTGATCTGAGCTAGAACTTGATTTTTTGTGAGTTAATGTCGTAATCTAGAGTCTCAAAGACAGTGAATTGTCGAGGTCATTCACTATCGAAGACGTGAACCATGCGCTGGTGTTCAGCGGACCACACATCAGACTCTGGCTTTCGAGATTCTTCACGTTTAAGATGCTCGAACGTTTACTTTACAACCGAATTCCTGGGGAAATCGACAGTCTGGTTCCCGAAGAGCAGGCTGGCTTTCGACCGAAACACAGCTGCGCAGAGAGGTTCTGACTCTGACGAATCACATCGGAGCGGAATTTCAGAGCCAACTCAAAACTGGTGTTGTCCTCATAGACCTAACTGCTGCGTACGATACTGTGTGGAAGAGAGGCCTCTTGTACAAATTGATCAAAGTTATACCTTGCCTCAGGATCGTCGACGTGACCGCCAATATGTTCAGCGACAGATTGTTTCAAGTCCTACTCAACGATCAATGCAGTCCGCTCAAAAAACTCAACAATGGACTTGCCCAAGGCTCGGTTTTATCGTGTGCTTTGTTTAATCCCTACATACATGACCTGCTGCCATCGATTTCACGGAAATTTTTGTATACTGACGATATGACCTACGCTTACCAACACAAATTGTTCAGCGAATTAAACAGAGTGCTTCGAATGACATGACGGTGTTCATTCGTCACTGTAAGTGTTGGAGATTGATCCTTAACATCACGAAAACTGTGGTCACATGCATCCACTTAGCTAACAAACTTGCAGCGATGAAACTACGAGTAATGTTTGATGGTGTCCAACTGAAGCACGACTTCGAACCGATATATCTAGGAGTGAAATTCGATCGCTCACTGACATATCGCAATCACATTGATAAAGCTCAGCTGAAACTAGCAATGAGGCGCATCTGCAAGAGTTCTGAGAACGACTGCTCTGGCTTTGGTATATTCGTGCACGGAATATTGCAGCTCATCCTGACTCAACAGCACACAAAAAAAAAGGTGGACACTGAGCTCAACAAATCAATGAGAATTATAGCAGGCACGGTCTAGTCTACACCTCTGGAGTGGTTACCAGCTCTCAGCAATATCACGCCACCTGCAATCCGACGGCAATCCAACTTACTGACAATGTACAGAAAGATTTTGTCTAATGATTGTGTACCATTGAACAGGGACTTGGAACTTCCGACAGTCAATACGGCCAAATTGCTCGTTGCAACGAATTTTGAGTCGAACAAAACCTGGAAAGAAATGTGGTGTAGCAGTGGCACCAACAGCGTACTTTTCGAGTTCGAAAAGCATTCATCGTAGTCCAGCAAATTTACGCTTTCCCGCAGGGTGTGGTGTAACCTAAATCGTCTTCGAACCGGTCATTGTCGCTGCAATTATATGCTCCATAAATGGAACCTCATAACCGATCCAGGATGTCGTTGTGGCAACGAGCGACAGACTATGGAGCATTTGCTGATGGACTGCCCACTTCACAAATACAACGGGGACATAACCGATTTCTTCGATCTGACAAACGATGCCTTGCGATGGCTTGTGGAACTGAAACTGTGATATTATGTTGCAGCTCAATTTTTGTTTTATAATGTTTTGTGATATTTAATAACTTTGATTTTTTTGTTTTGTTTCTTTATTTTTGACGACACCTGAAATTGTAAGAGTAAACCCATACGCTAAATAAATAATACATTTGGATTTAAGTGACGATTCGAGGGCTAAGGATTCAAGGAGTAGTAGCTGCGAATCAAAAAATATGAAACCCTCGCATTGCAAATAAAGTCTTGATAAATTAAAAACGTATCTTAACCGATAGGATACTTTGATTCATTATCTTATTGTGCCCTCAGCATATAAATCACTCTTTGCTACTCAAGAAATACGTCTATACTCTCTACACTATAATGCATTCTGTAAGGCTAAAAGTTAATAGCATTAATTTGTCAATATAAACTTCAGTTGGGACGGTTAGTCATAAATCAATTGCCATGTGATTCCAATTAAACATTTTTTTTGTAATCCATAAGTGCATTTGGAATGAATTTATACAATTCGTGTAAACGATTCAACACAAAACGATATTTTCAAGTAACAAAAATGAATGTTCGTCGACTGTTAATTATAACCTGCTGATACGAACAAGAAGTTGCTTTTTGTTTCATTTTAATGGGATTAATAGTTTAACAGGATTATCAAGTGGTCGAACACAGAAAACATGAGTGTTTGATTTTCTGCAACTTACTCAATAAAATAAATATTAGATTCTTATGAATTCATAATTGATTTTATAAGTGGATTCCACCCATGCGACTATTTAGAGTACTTTTCCTGCGCTTTGAAGAACATTGGCCTAAAATACTGGACCAAATGAACTCCACACCCACACATTAATATCGAAACCACATTTTTAAGGTATTATTCCCTTTTATTGTGGGCGCTTTGTCTTTCCACCTGTCCAAAACAATTGGTTTAGTGAACAATTATGGTCATATGCTTTGCGCACATCCGTTGTTGCAAAGTTGAATGCATGAGCAGGACAAAGTTTTAACAATCGTTAGTTAAACCATTTGTATCAGGCACGGTTGGTTTCGGTAAGGGAAATTTTTAGCGACGCTAACGCTAAAATCGAAAAATATTAGCGACGCTAGTCGCTACTAGAGAGCCCTTTTTCAAAGTAGCGAAAATTAGCGGTCGCTAGTAGCGGCCTAGTTTTGAGGGCGAAAAAATTGTAGAGTAATGTGATTTATTAAATCGCGTTGAGCTTTCGCCACTTGCTCTTACATTTTTCAACTTTCGTCCCTGGTAGCATGCATGGAAAACATAATACGCAACACGGCAGAGCACTTTCGGCCTGCACCCTTGTTGCGTAAATAGCTATTATCTGCCTAGAACGATAATTCTCACTTATCCCTCTATTGCATTTTTACTTATCTCGGTAATTCTGTTTTCGGTAGATAAAATAACATATGTAACTCTTGCCAAACTTGTTATCTTGACGTGTGGGCATAACGAATCTCGTCTGTGGCTCGATTCGCAATGCCCACATGTCCACAGTGGGTAAAACGTTTTTTTTTAGTGTTCATAAATATAGTACTGTAGAAACACTTTTGACATAATTTCTGAAATTTCGCTGTAATTACTCTATAGTAATGACAGATTACAGGAAAAAGAAATTCGTCAAAACTGGAGTGGGATTCTTGAATTTTCAAAATGTGAATTTTTTTTATACTTTCCCCGTAATCTGTCATTACTATATAGTAATTACAACGAAATTTCAGAAATTATGTCAAAGTAGTACTACATTTATGAACACGAAGATAGCCGTTTTACCCACAATTTTGGCAAGAGGTGCATAATCTTATATTAATCATATCCCAATACACACTCGATGTGTACTTTCGCTCGTGTGTATTGGGGTATATTGAAATATACAATATATCAAGGAGTCGTTCGGGGAAGACGGAGGCTCTGATACTTGCGTGTCAGATTGAGATTGAAGCAAAAGGGCTAGAGGAATATTAGGTCACGCTAGGTTTGTGTGAACATTTGCAATAATTTTTATATTTTCATTCCATTTCCAAATATAACACAAATACGAAATACTACCCACTCATTTGAAAAAAGTGGTACATTTTTTTATGAATAGGATCACAAGAAAGGTTTTATTAATGGGAACCGCATTTATAAAAAAAATGTGCCACTTTGGGTTGGGAATACTGGAGTTAGAAAACATTAACAAAAAATGGAAACTCAAATGAAAGTTGAGAAGCCGATCTTTGATGCTACATCTAAATTTTCATATTCAATGTTTTTATAACGATAAATATCAACGTTTGATAATTCAAAAGAACAACTAGCTTTTTCGAGGTGGTGGTATGACGTCACATCATAGTTGCACGATTTTTTCAATTGGTTATCCTTATACAATGTAGCCTCACAGCACGTACCTGTTGCATACATAAATCTTAAGAAATCTACTTTAATCGTGCAAAAGTATGCATTTTAAATCAAATTAAATCAAGAAGAGAAAAGAAAAGAAAAAAAAAAATGTAATTCGCAATCAATAAATCAAACATTGTTGATCGAATGAAATTAAATCAAATCAAATCAAATAAAGATACAATTTGCAATTTGCGATGAAGTTACCAGGAGTTACGTCAGTCGTGAAAATAATTGACTAACTGTTGCATTGCTATAGAGCTCGTCATTTTTTGTCGAGCTCAAGCAACACAACAGTAAGTCAATTTTAGACCTGTGCGCAGGCGTGAACCGCACCGGGCGCCTAATTAGTTTTGCTCGTAATTTTATTCTCAATATTTGTGCCAGTTACACAAAACAATCAAAAATTTGTATAGATGTATAGATACCAGATGTAATATCGCTGTTCACCAAAATACCAAAAGAGCTAGTGCACGAATGCGTGGAGAATAAGTGGAACCAAATCAAAGAATTTACGAAACTGACAAAGACAGTATTCTTGTCCGGTCTAAATGTGGTAATGGAAAACTGTGTGATCCTATGGTATCACCAGGTTCTCCTTGTTCTGTTGTTTTGGTTGGTAATGGAAACATTGCAAGAACGTGTAATAAAAAAGTTAGCGTTCCACTTTTGTTTTGTGGATGACATAGTGACAGCAGTTCCGAAAAACCGTATCGAAATCACAAAGAATTGTTTTCGGTTCGTACAATAAAAACATTCAGTTCACAATAGAAGTGGAAAGTAACCGGGAGTTAGTATTTTTGAACTTATTGTTGATACGAACCGAAGATTGAGATTGAGGTATTTGAATTTCAAGTCGGAGATTGATTGATAATAATTTTATTGTCTACTATTTTCTAGCTGACATGGAAAAAGAGTGACTATGACTGCTGTCATAGCCCTCGTTAAAAAACCATGAAAACGTTACAATATATAAATAACATTAATAACATTAACATAGAACAAAAGGAAAAATACAAAAAATTTACAAACAAAAAGTAAGAAAACATCAAAAATATTACGTCAAAATCAACATAACGAAAGTCACAAGAATAAATAATTTATGAATCTATGTCAAAGACATAGATCGTCAAAGAAAAACAAAAATGTCATAATGATATAATTGCCAAAATGGCGACGTCAAAAATATAAAAAAAGAAAAGAAAATTCGAAATTTCAAAGTAGCATCTGAGGCGTCGTCAAATACGTTGTCGTAACAATGTAGATGTCAAAAATATCAGCCATCATGTCATAAATAATTAAATTGCCAAAGTGACGTCGTCAAAAATTGAAAAAAAAAAAAGAAAAGTCGAAATTAGAAAGTAGCATCTAAAGCGTAGCCGTCATCAAATACGTTGTCATGGAGACGATGTAGACGTCAAAAATTTCAGCAATCAAGGTGATGTTCTGCATAAATAAAAATAATAATTTAACTTTTTGAAAAGCTTAGAAAAGACGTAAAAGGTAATCACCGGGAAAGTGCTTTCGGATTTAAGTAGTCATTGTGTAAAGAAAGCACCAAAACAAACACATTATCCAACCATACCAAAAGTTTGGAATACCGAATCGGCTAGTTTGTGCACTTCGTTTCTAAAATAGCGAGATGGAAGTGTAGGATCGACGTGACTTGCGGCAAGATTAAACAACCGACATGCGAAGTTGAATGGTGAAAATTGAGAATATTCATGATCGCTTCCGGTGATTCTAATCAATGAAGATCTTCGTAAGACATGTGTACCATCGTTCAGAATAATCCTATTTCGGATAAATTGAGAGTTCAACTTTCCAGTCAGGACAGCATGGATGAAAAAGATCGCTGCGTTGGTTCGGCGCCTTAGTAAGGATTTAAGGTTTAGTTCAGCACACCTATCAGCATATGGACGAATCCGATAGGAGTCGGTATCTCCTTCAATCCGACGGTCACGGTTGGCATAAAGAACGAACTGTCTTTGAACACTCTCGATAGATTGAATGTGAACCGCGTGATGAGGTGCCCAAACCGTACTAGCGAATTCGAGATGCGAACGAACTATGGCGGAGTAAAGCATTTTGGCTGTTCCGACGTTAAATCTCCCATAGCACTGCCGTTTTACAAATGAAAGCATTGACATAGCCTTCTTTATAGTGAGTTCTAAGTGGTCATTAAAGGAATACTTGTTATTATATGTGACTCCGATGTCTTTTGTGCTGTGAACACGAGATGCCATTCTCATACAAGAGAAATACAATGCAACTATCCGATCTATCCGAAGAAATTTATCCAACAAACTATCGGAGCAAAAGAAATTATTCCGTACGAAAAAGAACTGTTTAAACAGATCAGACACAGGGAAAGTAATCGTTGGGAGAAGTGGCAATAATTTGAACGTAAAAGTCTTTTCCCGATTGAAAGGCAAAGTATCGACCCTACAACAGTCACATGTCGGGTACAAAATTCCCTGCTCTTGTGAAATAGAATATGTAGGAGAGACAAAAAAGCGATTGGAAACACGCGAAAAGAGTCGAACGTGTCTAAGTACATAAATATTGCCTTATCTCTTTAGTAAATGCAAGTACGTCCACACTAAATTGTACAAAAATTTGATAAATAGTATGGCCAATCGAATTTTTGAGCTGATCCAGAAGAATGGCGGTGCTGCACATTATTAAAAATAACAATTTTGCTCACATGACATCATTTGCTGATAAAATTCGTTCAAAGTTTCATGTCATTTTCAAAAAGGCGTCTGTAGTTGTGCACCACTCAAAAAGTGCAAAAATCATCTAATGGTAAATAAACCATATTGACAACGACTGTGTCCACTTGAAATATTATATTTTATGACACTCGTTCTCACTGCACCAACACATCCACACATTCAACCGTACAACGTACTGGGACAGCTCAAATACGGATGCGTCTATAGTATTGCAACTGAGTGTCATGTATTGGAAATTGCCGAAAGCGCAATATCGAAAAGCCCGTACGAAGCAACGGCGCTGAAAACCTTTCCAAATACTTGAAACAAGCCAAGAATTTAGAAAAGACCTACAGCACTTAGGAGAGGCCCCCGACTCATACTTCCATGGACACAAAAGCTCGCCTCTTTTTTCTCTACTACACTGCACAAAAAACCTCATCATTAAAGGAATATTCACCGCGTCGTATTCGGTCGCGTAGCGTGAGTTTGGCCCAAACTAAGGACACAACAGCCCAAACCAATCAACAGATTTCCACTTATTTAATTTTCGTGATTTTCTGATATCCATATCTTTTTTCGAGCGATTTCCCTTCTAATTTCGCAAAGATATTAGTGAAAAAGTTCTACAAACCTTGACCACTTTTTCGACCGTAACTTGGAAAGTTTTCGACCGAACTTGCCCAAATTCAATCCTGTGATTTGTTGTTTCATTATCTTTCAGGAGAAAAAAGTTTTACTCAAGTTTTCGCGGTGACAGACGGACGGACGGACATTTTTTTTTATTATTGATTCGTCATGATCGATGCTCCCCACGTACTGTTTCCACCTACTTTTTCGTTTCATGGTCCTTAGATACCGAATCTGCAAAAAAAAATTTGGTCCGTCTGTCCGTCACCAAAAGCGAGTCTCTGCTAGGGCCAAACGTGTTTTTTGTACATAACTCGAGTAAGTTTTTTCCGATTTTCAAAAGTTTTTTTAATCGAAAGATAAAGCAATTCCCTACAATTTATGGAAGAAACTTTTTTGAATCTGAGCGCCTGGACTCAGTCAGGGTTCTAAAACTGAGTCTCTACAAGGGCACAACGTGTTTTTTGTGCATAACTCGAGTAAATCTATTCCGATTTTCAAATTTTTTGCCCAACAATTTATGGAACAATTTTTTTTTTACTTTGGGTCGCAGGACCTAGCTAGAGCCCTAAAGAGGCGGACCGACTAGGGCCCTACTTGTTTTTATACAAAAATCGAGTAAAATCCATCCGATTTTCGTGATTCGTTTTCTATTCGACAGGTATTCAAAGCCTTAACAGCATCCAAGAAAAAATTTGGGCCGAGCCTAAGATGGCCGCTAATGTTAGGGTGGATCGATCTAGACAATATATTTTCGAAAAATTCAAACATCTTGAGAGTGATAAGAAATAGAAGATCGTTTTCAACGGCAAAGTTGTTGGTTTAGGTGTAGCGTATGTCGTGATGCCTGCCAATATGGCCTCTAATTAGGGTGGATCGATCTAGGCAATTTATTTTGGAAAACTTCAAACATTTTGAGAACTATAAGTGATAGAAGATCGGTGTCAATGGCAAAGTTTTTGCCTATGGAAGTATGGGTCAGAGGCCTTTTCTAAGTGCTCTCAGTCAGTTCTAATATCGGCGGTAGTACAAATACCATGTACCATGTTTCATGGAGTGTCTCACTATGATAAAGCGCAATTCAAAGGCGACCGTTTTTTCGGGTTTCACAAGGTGTAATACACATCAAGTTCCTTGAAAAGGGAAAAACAATAACTGGCGCTTACTACAGCGAATTATTGGACCGATTCGACATTGTGTTGAAGGAGAAACGGCCTCGTTTGAAACGTAAGAAAATACTCTTCCACCACGACAATGCCCCTGCACACTCGGCTCGCATTACCACTCAAAAATTATTTGACTTACGATACGGTATGGTATCCCATGCACCGTATTCGCCAGACCTGGCCCCTTGTGACTTTTTTTATTTCCAAACCTGAAAAAATCGCTGGCTGGAATAAGATTCGGTTCGAATGATGAAGTCATCGCTGCAACGGAAGCTCATTTTGCAGACCTCGACAAATCGTACTTTTCGGACGGATTAAAAAATTGGAGCATCGATTGGATTATATTAAAACCGGAAAAAAAAATTCGAAACCGAAGATAACTTGGCAGATAAATTTTGAAGAGTGGAGATAAATTAAATTAAAACGGAGATAAAAATGACCAAAAAGTTGAGATAAAAAAATCATTTTTGGAGATAGAAAAATTTGTTTTTGAAATAACTAAATTAATTAAGGAAATAAAAAATCATCCGAGAGGAGATAATAAAAAATTAAAACGCATATAAATAATTCAATTATTGAAAGAAATACAAAATCGAAAGAGCAATTAAAAATTAAAAAAAGGAGACATGAAGTTAATGGAAACGGAAATAAAATAAAATTGAAACGCAGATAAAAAAATTGAAAAATGAAGATTATATAACTCCGGAGACAACCATTTCATTTTTCATTCATCTACATTTCTGTACATTTTATCTCCGTTTTCTAATTTTTTATCTTCGTTTTCTAATTTTATATCTCCGTTTTCCAATTTCATATCTCCGTTTTCCAATTTCATATCTCCGTTTTCCAACTTTATATCTCCGTTTTCCAATTTTATATCTCCGTTTTCTAATTTGATATCTCCGTTTTCTACTTTTATATCTCCGTTTACAAAATATCTCCGTTTACAAAATATCTCCGTTTTCAAATTTTATATCTCCGTTTTCAAATTTCTATCTCCGTTTTCTAATTTTATATCTCCGTTTTCTAATTTGTTATCTCCGTTTTCTAATTTTATATCTCCGTTTTCTAATTTTATATCTCCGTTTTCTAATTTGTTATCTCCATTTTCTAATTTTATATCTCCGTTTTCTAATTTTATATCTCCGTTTTCCAATTTTATATCTCCGTTTTCTAATTTGATATCTCAAGTTTAATACGATCCAAGAGCCATTGGTCAGACACAAAAGTTTTATCAATTGGTTGAAGAACGTTGAACATTCTTATTCGAAGCATGATAGGTAAAATATCAAATCGTTAACATTGTTCATAGATCGCAGAATGGAATATTACTATCAGTGATGACAGACTTTTCAGAACAAAAAATTTGAAAATTCGAGAGCGAAGATAATTTGGCAGATAAATTTCAGAAAAATGAAGATAAAATATATTAATAAGTTCAGATAAAAACTTATTTTAAAGCGATAATTAAAGTTATTTTGGAGATCGCAGATAAAAAAAATAGAAATGACGACAACAAATTCAAAAAGTGCAGATAATAAAATTTAGTTAAAGAGTTAAAATATTCGAAATTGGAGATACCAATTCTACTAAAACGGAGATAAATTAAATTGCTATAGGAGATAAAGAATTAAGAAATGGAGATACTATAACTCCGAATTTAATCAAAATATCTTCGTTTTGAAATATTTTATCTCCATTTCTGAATACTTTATCTTCGCTTTTAATCATTTTGTCTCCAAAACATTTTGGTTTTATCTGCGTTTTATAATTTTTTATCTGCGTTTTTAAATTTTTTATCTGCGTTTTCGAATTTAATATCTCAAGTTTATTACGAGCCGCATCGATTGGAGAAGTGTGTTGAGCTTCGAGGGGATTGTGTTGAAAAAAAAATGTAAAATCTAATAATTTATGTCTTTTTCTTGCCCAGGCCGGAAAATTTGCAAATACCCTTCGTATTCTGTTTGCCATATCTATTCTGATGCGTACGGGTCCCTTGTATATATTTTTAATTCGGAATTACTGCTTGTTATTAAACATGAGTGGCTGCAGCAACTGTAGTTCTAAACATGAGTAGCCGTATAACTTGAAACTAAGGGAGCTCAAAAAAGTTCTTACCTAATTTAAAATTATAGTATAACTAAAAGCGCGTTCAAAGGTGAGTTTCTGCGAGCTTAAGGATCGAATTTTTTTTTTAGAGAGTGGCGATGTGGAGGTTTTCAGTAATGAAAGTTTTTTCCTAAATAAAAAACGTCTGACTCAAAGTACACACAACGTTCTGCTCATTAGAATAAATTCTATCTCCACAAGTGTTGAAAGATGTAGCAAACAATTTGAACAAATCCCTACTTCAATATTGATCAATACTTAAAAATAAGAAAAAATCTTGAAAAGGAAAAAATCAGCATAATCATTGTGGGAATATTTCGTCCTACACGCGCTGTGTATGCTGTATGCTCTTAAGAAATGCGTTTCAATTTCTTCGTTTAATGTAACAAAAAAATCCTTATGATATTCGACTCATTATTTGGAAAAGGATTCAATTTTCAGTGTTTATTTACTCTACTTGAATCTTAAGGGTGTTTCGTGTGAAGAATTGATAACTTTATTCGAATTTTCGAATGATTGAGTACCCATTCCCACACGAAAACTTTCACTTCTTGAAAACCGTTTCTTTTTTCGTTAATTCCTATTGAACTTTTCATTGATCAAACGATTGATTCATTATGCAAAAGAAATTGTTGCAAAGAAAATTTCCATTCCATTCAATTTGAATCTTCACATACCATTTTTTGATTTCTTGTGCCACAGCATTAATTCTCACGTAAATCCATCGTGTAACCTCTGCATGTATAAAATAATCCTCATTTTAAGTTTAATTTTTCCGTAGGAAAGGGTGGGAAACAGAGATGAGTTAAAAGATTACCAGTAAGGATTTATTTGTAAGATGCACGTGTCATAAATTTTGTTTTACTTTTCTGGTTAAATTAGAAGTTTCTTTTTTGGCATAATCCAGGGTTCGGTCGTAATATATCTCGGAATATTTAAGCACGTTAATTATCAGCCGAGGTGGAATAAATAATTAACGATGAATTAGTAATAAGTTCTTGTGTTGAAAATATGTTAAATTTATGGGAATCCAACTTCAAAACAAACAAGATATATGATCTACGATGCATAAAGGCAGACGTTACACTTTCGAGGCTTTCGTCTAGAATTTTTTTAAATTCAAATTTTGCGCCAAAAATATTAATTCAAATAAATCGATTACAGTCAAATTTGGTTCTGACGGGATTTTTGGTTTTGATGTCTAAATAAAAGAAATGTGGGCTGGACTGTCTATGGACATCAGAAAACGAACACGAAGCTTTTTAGAAATGGATTGAGGGGTTCCCAGGGACGTGACAGTTGTTTGTTTGCAAGTAATATTCAACGTGAAGTTAGCTGCAATTGCGTGCGAGGCTAATGAAGTTAGCTTCGGTCGGAACTGCAGCAAACTTCACGTTAAGTATTACTTGTAAAGATCGAAACAGGAGACAGTTACATTCCTGAGTAGTTCGAACTATACGATTCGTAGGAAAACAATATTTTTGATAAATGATTAAGAATTGATTTTTTAAATATTCTTTTTCGTTTAATATTTTTTTGTTATTCCATTGTTTCCGGCGGGTTTTTGTAATTTTTCTCGATCTTACCACAGACGATGGTTTTGGCCTCGTAGGTGACGTTATAGGTCACAATTTGAATCGAAATTGAAATAATTTTTGAATCCGAAGAGACCCTTTTAGTTTGGTTCGATGTATGTGTTGCGTAATTACGGTACGGTATATGCGTAGAATTAGCACACAAACAATAGATTTTTTAAGTGCCATCTTTTGTCAAATTATCATGCCCACAGCGGTAGCGGAGGGCGTGACGCAGTCCCCACACCCCAAAAAAGAAGTCCACAAACTCAAAAAACGCCATACAAAAACTTTTGGGACAAGGAGCCATACGCAAACTTTTGAGTTTTTCCCCTCGCCCCTCTTCACCTCCACATTATTTTTGCAAAAAACTACGTCGCAGCAGCTTTCCAACGAGCCCAGACTTATCAAAATCGGTTGAAAATTGGCTGAGATATCGAGGTTTGAAAATGGCATTTTTCTATGGGCAGTCGACTTTTCTACTGTTCTCATCATTATGAAAACTTTTTTTCTGATCTGTCTGTTTCTATCTATCTATCTATCTATTAATAATTTTTAACTAGACAGCCGATCTTCCTGAAATTTTCAGGGAACGTCAGTCTTGGCCCCAACTGAAAAATTTCAAATCCCGCTTTTCCGAGAATATTCTGGAAAAGCCGTGGAAAAGTGGTCAAAGAGGGTTTTTTAGGTAATGCTCGGAGTTTTCGAATTTTAGCTCAGGAGTGACAATAGCCTGAGAGTTGGTTTCTTCGGGAAAGTTATAGAGTTTGGTCAGTAGAGTTTTTTAGCATTTTGAGAAAATGGCTGCCAACTGTCAAAGTGACACCATCTTGGATTTTTTGTTAAATTGTGACAGTTGGTTTCTTCAGGAAAGTTATATGAATCAGTGAGAAAAATTGATGACACGAAGTGTTCCGAAGGTAGCCAAAGGTGACACGAAGTGTTCCGAAGGTTGCCTAAAATGCCACGAAGTGTTCCGAAGGTAGCCGAAGGTGACACGAGGTGTTACGATGGTAGTCGAAGGTGACACGAAGTGTTCCGAAGGTAGCCGAAAGATACACGAAGTGTTCCGAAGGTGACACAAAGTGTTCCGAAGGCAGCCAAAGCTGACACGAATTTCACATGCCTCCAATTAATACCTCTAACCGAGACAAATAGATAGATACGTCAGCACTTTGTCCATCACGTCCATCAACATATCAAGGTGCAAGGCACAAGATGCCGTAATGTTGATCTCTTCTAATTATCTCCATAACGCAATTGTTCTAGACTCGGTTCTAGATGTGTTAATGTCTGAGCGTCATGTCAATAACAAAATAATTCAAAAAAGAGCACGTTCATAGTAAAAAGTAAAACGTAATGAGTTGTATCCTAAGATTGACATGAAGTGTTCCGAAGGCAGCCGAAGGTGACACGAAGTGTTCCGAAGGCAGGCGAAGGTGCGACAAAGTATACCGAAGGTGATACAAAGTATTCCGATGGTAGCCGAAGGTGTTGGAGAACAATTTTATTTCGGAGAAAATTTTTTTTATAGAAAACTTTTTGTTGGAAAAAAAATCTTTTCGGAGAATTTTTTTTTTGGAGAAACACTTTTTTTTTGAGAAAAACTTTTTTCGGAGACAATTTTTTTTGAAGACAATTTTTTCGAAGAAAATTTTTTCCAAGTCAATTTTTTTCGGAGAATTTTTTTTTAAGAATTTTTTTTTCTGAGAATATTTTTTCGGAGAAAGTTTTTTTTGGATAAATTTTTTTTCGGAGAAAATTTTTTTTGAATTTTTTCGATTTTTCTTTGGTCCATTAATTTATTTAATAACTCGGACGTATTTCTCGGGTCGGATCAATAGATATACAAAATATCTATTGATCCGACCCGAGAAATACGTCCGAGTTATTAAATTTTTTTTTTGTAGAAAAATTTTTGTTGGAGAAAAATTTTTTCTGAGGAAACTTTTTGTTGGAAAAATTTTTTTTTTGGAAAAAATTCTTTTCGAAAACATTCTTTTTGGAGAAAATTTTTTTTCGGTGAAAAATATTTTCAAAAAATAGAAAATTTTTCACATGAATATAACAACTGAAAACTTCCAAAACGACCAATATCACAACAAAAACCTCTTGAAAGGTAGAGTGTGACGCAGTCCGTAAGTCCGCTTCCAAAATTAATGACATCGCTTGAGGTGACGCTATTGCTGATAATACGCAGAAGTTTGTTTGAATGGAATCTTGTGTTTAAAGCTTTAATTTCCTGAAAAAATTACAGCGCTTTTTTTTTTAAATAATATTACGTTGCGTTAAAAAATTGCGTCACAAATGCGGGCCCACCAGCGGAATAATTTTTCAACACTTTCAGTTTTTACACGCAAAAATTTAAATTTACCGTAAACAATCTACTCAAATAGAAACAAAAGTCAAGTCAAGTCAAGTCAAGTTTCGGCTTCTGTCATAATGAGGTGCATAAAATCCATAACAGTAAAATATAATTTTCTGTATACGTGAGAGTGCATTGGTTGTGATGGAAAACATTTTCCCATCGGGACGAAAAGTTGCTTTCCGCGGTATGTGCACCAACACACTCTCACTAGTACAGAAAAATATCTTACAAAATACGCCAATACATACTCGATGTGTACTTTTCGCTTGGGCTTCGCCCTCTCGTACATACGTAAAGATCTCGTGTGTATTGGGGTATGTTGAAATATACTATGTTTTACGTTCATGCACTTCATCATGAAATTGGATATACTTTCACAGAATCCGATGTCGCACTAAACACGTCAATGCAACTTTTTCGGCCAAAAATCAATTTTGGAATTGTAACCAGCTATCGAACTATTTAGTACTAAGCAAACATTTCGTTATGTCTTGTGTAAACGAATGTACATAATTCCTAATATCAAAAGGACCCCAATAATTCTAATTCATCGAACGATGTAACGTATTAATCACACATGGTTCACTCATTATGTTACATTTTTATTATATTTCAATACAACCGAATTGAGCAATGTCTCTTTGGCGGATATAAAAACTGATAGATTCGACTTTATTGTCTGCAATATCCATAATGTGAAATTATTAATTATCGCACACTTCACGATACTAATAAACGAATTCATTATGAAAGTTAAATTAGTTGCCGGGAACGATAACTTAAAATTGCCTTAATTACTCAGAACAACAACGCGTGTAGCAACGGGGCTAGTAGTTTGTCCAATTCAGCGACATTCAGTTAATTTTGTATGCGACATTTTGGTGTTGCATGAAAGTTTATTAGCTGGGCAATGAGGACTTTGAGAAATAGTATCAGAATAGATATGGCAAACCGAACAAATTTCTCTCTGCTAGTCTCTCCTAGGGCCCTTCGTGTTTTTTGTACATAGCTCGAGAAAATCTTTTCCTAGGAATGTCTCATATTTTTGGAATAAAATTGTTTTATTAGAGGCCCTTGGAATCAGCCGTTTCTCCAAAACTGAGTATATACCAGGGCCCAACGTGATTGTTTACATAAATCGTGTAAATCCTAACCGATTTGGTTTATTCTTTTTCTATGTATTTGAGAAGTAATCGAGCACGCAATTATATTCGTAAACAAATTTGGGCCAGGTGCCTTTGCTTAGGGCTCAAGTAGGCCTCAGGTCGGTCCTAACCAATAAAAATTTTTTGTTCTATGTTGCAGAGCAAATTGAGGGAAACATTTTTGTCTATGGAGGTATGCGTCCGAGGCATTTCCTAATGGCCCTAGGTCGGTCCTAAGCTCGGCCCTAGACAACAAAATTGTTTTTTGCTATGTTGTAGAGAAAAATGAGAAAGACTTTTGTCTATGGAAGTATTTGTTCGAGGTCTCTCCTGGGTCGCGGGTCAATGTTTTGCTTTCGGGGAGGTTTTTTTACATCGTTGCTTCGGACGGGCTTTTCAATATTGTCCTATCGGCAATTTTCAATACA
The DNA here is from genome assembly GCA_029228625.1 of Pseudolycoriella hygida. NCBI lineage: Eukaryota > Metazoa > Arthropoda > Insecta > Diptera > Sciaridae > Pseudolycoriella > Pseudolycoriella hygida. The sequence goes on along the minus strand of CM055404.1, from coordinate 39,040,995 downwards.
ATTTAAAGCAATATTTACTTAACAACGTTCGAGTCTTTTCATACCGTCAACTCTGTTTACCGCATCTTTTCTGATACGTACGGGTCCCTTGCATATATTTTTTATTGCTGATGCTTCATCTCTAGACGATATTAGGTGCATTCTCCTCACTGCCGCCTCGATCTACCCCATGTTACAATAAAATTTCTTGTTGTAAACGTATAGGACCTTTGTACTTAGTACGGGTCCAATTATCAACTAACTATTGAAAAAATATAGGCCATGAAGTCTTACTGCACTAGTGCGATAATAGTGATTTCCGATACTAGTGTGGTATGAAGGTATTTTATCACAGGAGATGTCAAATGTCAACCCGAGGCGAGGCCGACGTCGACATACATCGAGCTCGATAAAATACCATCATACGATCACTGTTGAAGCATTTTTGACATAGATCTAAGGTCTTGCTAAAATTACTATATAGCTACTAGTTCCATCAGTACTGTAACCTAAGTGAGGAATTTCATCTCTTTCACTCTTTCAATGTGAATTATATTAACATGAGACAAAGCACATTCGTTCCTCAGGTTACAATATATCTGCTTTGTAAACTTCGTGAAACCATTGTTTTCCATACAAAGCGGTAACTTTTTCAATAAATTGAACCAAAATATATTTGTATACACTCAGTTTCTATAGCATTTTCGTTATTTACAACGGTAGATTTCTACGTGAAATCAGCCATAATATTATAACTAAAGATTATAGGAAAATTTAAGAAAAAGTTTGACTTTTCGAAAAGTTAAAAATCCCACTCCACTTTTGACAGATTTCTACATATACTATAGATATCAACATGTGAGGGCTCAAAAATGTACTAAATAATAACTTAAACTTCTCATACATTCCACTTGCTTTTTAACTCATGAAGGGACACCTCTATCTAGGCCGGCCCCGTGACAGTCTTTTGTTTCGATCTCTGTAAGTCATACTCAGCGTGAAGTTAGCTGCAGGTGCAATCGAAGCTAACTTCATTGCAAAATAATCAGCCGATTTCTTAAATTTTAAATGAAGACAGCTGATTTTGGTAAATCGAAACAAAAGACTGTCACGCCCCTGGGTGCAGTTGCAAAAAAATCAGCTTGCAAGTAATACTCGACGTGAACTTAGCTGCAATTGCGACCAAGCTATCTTCATTGCAAAAATATCAGCTGATTTCATTCATAAATTTGCCAAAATCTGCCATTGAAAAGTTAAAAAATCAGCTGATTTTTTTACAACTGCAGCTAACTTCACGTGGAATATTACTTGCAAAGATCAAAACAAAGAACTGTCACGCCCCTGATCTAGGCGAAAGAGTGACAACGACTGAGAGATAAAAAGGTGGTATGGTACAGTTTTATGGTAATTTGTATATAATTTTTGACATCTAATGTAAATCTGTCAAAAATGGAGTGGGATTCTTGACTTTTCATAAAGTCGAATTTTTTCTTAAATTTTCCTATAATCTTTATCTTAGCGAGACCTTAGAACTTATGTCAAAAATGTTTCAACAGTACTAGATTTATGAACACAAAGATAGCAGTTGACCTTACTGTGATATGTGTATCAAACGGCGTTTTTCGTAACAAAGCGATTTCGTCATTTACTTTTTCCAGGGGCGTGACAGTCTTTTGTTTAGATCTTTGCAAATAATATTCAACGTGAAGTTAGTTGCAGTTGCGACCGTAGCTAACTTCATCGCAAACAAAATCAGCTGATTGGACCCGTACGAAGTACAAGAGGTCCTATACGTTAACTACAAACAATTTTATTGTAACATGGGGTAGATCGAGGTGGGAGTGGGGGGGATGCATCTATTATCGTCTAGAGATGACGAATCAGCAATAAAAAAAATGTCCGTCTGTCCGTCTGTCCGTCCGCCGTCCCGTCCGTCTCCACTTTTTTTTCCAAACGGCTCAACCGATCAGCCTAATCTTTTTTTTCCCTTACATGCCTCCCATGATTCAAGTTCGAAGATGAGCAAAATCGATCAAGTGGTTCCGGAGATATGGTCGAGGAAGAGACCAAAAACATGGTTTTTCGAGGGTCGGTGAAACTTTTCTGCAAATATCTCAGCAAGTAAAGCGCGGAAATTGCTCAATTTAGTGTCAAATGAAAACATTTGATGCCAAAAAACTGGGGAATTTTTTTTGTTGAAATCGGGTTAGGGGTCTGAGCACTGGGAGCCATGGAATGGGCGAAAATAAATTTCTCTGCCCAAAATGATAAGAGATAGTTTTTTTTTCAGTATTTGCGTAAATACGCAATACAGAGATTTACTTTCAAAGCAAAGTTGTAGAGAATTAAATTTAAGCGAACACGTGTTTCAGGGTTTTGGGGAAATGTGACACAATCCTGGTATATGGCCACTTTCATAATTGGGCAGGATGACACAGATCTCCAGAACTATGAGAGATAGAAAGTTGGTTCCAAAGGCGAAGTTATAGAGAATTAAATTTAAGCGAACACGTCCATAATTGGGCAGGATGACCCAGATCTCCAGAACTATGAGAATTAGAAAGTTGGTTCCAAAGGCGCAGTTGTAGAGAATTTAAAATAAGCGAACAAGTGTTTCAGAGTTTTGGTGAAGTATGGCCCAATCCATGTATATGGCCACTTCCATAATTGGGCAGGATGACCCGGATCTTCAGAACTGTGAGAGCTAGAAAGCTGGTACCAAAGGCAAAGTTGTGGAGAATTAAATTTAAGCGAACACGTGTTTCAGGGTTTTGGGGAAATATGGCCCAATCCTGGTATATGGCCACTTCAATAATTGGGCAGGATGACCCAGATCTCCAGAACTATGAGAGGTAGAAAGTTGGTTCCAAGGACAAAGTTGTAGACAATAAAATTTTAGATCACACGTGTTTCTGGGTTTTAGGGAAAAACGAGTTAGTCCTTGGATATAAGCTTTTCTAGATTTGAATGGTCTGAGACGTACTTCGGTAGGGCCTTTGACATTACCTTGGGTAATTTCTATGGATCTTTGAAATTCTTGCAGTTATAAAAGAACAGAAAACGTTGGAATGTTTGCTTATTTGTATATTTATGTACGTTCGAGTCACTTTGCCACATCTATTCTGTTTGTCACATCTATTCTGATAGATGGGTCTTTGGTTATGTTTTCATTCATAAATTTACCAAAACCAGCTGACTTCATTGAAAAGTTCAGAAATCAGCTGATTTTTTTTGCAATGAAGTTAGTTTCGATCGTAACTGCAGCCAACTTCACGTTGAGTATTATTTGCAACGATCAAAACAAAAGACTGTCACGCCCCTGACTTTTTCGCATTAGTGTGAGAAAGCTATATGGAAGACCTTTCCAGCACTGTTTGATATAAACTATAACGAAATAGTTGTTTAAGATACTAGTAGTGAAATAGATGTGAAAGATGATGCAGAAAATCACGTAATTTTGTTTTTGGTATCGAAAAAATCTATTTGATACAACTGAGTGTTGTAAAGAAGAAGTTCAGACGTCTCTATTGCATAAAATGTTGTGTGCAACTCGGTGTAAAGTACTTTCTTAGGTACACAATTATGATACCGCATAAACATCCAATTCATTAACTGTACCAAACAATTTCCTAAATTCAGCAGTTTATTTTCAAATTTATTTAAAATTGTCCCGTTGAAACATATGCGACATGTTGTAACCAGGTTGAATGTGAAAATAAGGATACCATTAAGTAATTTATTATGTTGTTCTTATGATATTGTCGGGTGCGCCGGTTTTGTCAGTGAAAAATTTCTTTCTTTAAGCGCATTAAATATGTAAGTAGAAGTAATAATAGATGCTCCGTCATAAATACGTAACACACGCAACCAGAATATTTTTATTTTTTTTTTATGATATGGTAGGTAAGGTGTTAGGCATTATGACGAATAAATGATGAGGAGACAAAGTCAATAAGATTTATTTGGTGTAATCCGAATGTAACACAAAGTATTACACACTCGATTACACACATGATAATAAAATTTCGTTTTAAAGTCAAAGGTGTCTTCTTAGGCGCAAATAAGGAACGAACGGGACAAACGTAACACTCTGTAATTGAACTATAATCGCAGTAAATATGACAGAAGTGTAAATATGAAATTATGAAAGATATTTACGAACATTTTCATAAAACTTTTGTTTTTTGTGTAGAGACGTCGAGCTTGATTTAAGGGAATTTTCTTCTGGAAAAATGTTTTCTAGACTCCCACTTTATCAAAGATATTGTAATAAGATAAGTTGGAAGTTTACTAATTTTTAGTGCGCGGAACTAAGCTGTGCTCATGTTTGCCTTGACTTTATATGAAAAATCTACATCGACACCTCTGCTCGTTGTACTAAAAATGGAATTGCAAATAGTTTGAATGCTAAAGTACAAGTATATTGAATTCCAATCCTCTTACACCTGACAAAGGATATTGAAACGCTGTTATTATTGTATTATTATTTTGCAACAAAGTTGCTACTTTCATTTCTTAACGGAAATTCAATGACGCTTTTTATGTTTAATTTTATACAATTTCTCGCTTAAACTGTAAAAAGTAAGACAACGTAATACTTCAGAATGCATTCGATTGTAATGCAAAAGTTTCCAAATTGGACGGTAATATTTATATCTTCATTAATTCTCATGCCTGTCATTCTATGCAGCATTCTATCCTTGCAATAGTATATTATAACACAAGTTAGGACCAAAGTCGGGTTGAGTGACTACCTCTCCTAAAGTGTAATTGAACAATTAGCGTTTTCTCTTTACACTACGTATTCTTCATTTCCCCATATTCGATTTCGTCGGTAAAGACTATCACAATTTTACAAATTACGTACGCGTTTTTTCGATATTTTCGACCCCCTTCGTACGAATTTTGAGACCCCCCATGCCATGTACGTACGATTTCACACCCCCCCCCCCCGTTGAAAAATATTTAGAAAAAGTCCATTTTTCTTTCATATCCGATTTTGGAATCGACTAGTCAGAGTGATCAACGTCATCGATATTCAACAGTTCCGTTCAATATACGAAACATTTGCCAAACTTACGACATTCTTTGTTATACATCGTACTGTAATAGCTATTTACGTACTGAGAATGATATGAAGGTATTTTATCGCACTAGATCATATCATTGGAGAATTTTTCGTCTTTTTCGGACCATGCCCCCTTCTTAATAATAATATATAATAATCTGCCTTACAACCCATGGTTAGAGGTTAGATCATTATTTACTAGTTTCGCTATTTGTGGTTCTACTTTTTGAGATCCTTTCATTACCACATGCCCCCTCCTTCCTTGTACGCTATTGTTATGTTTCGTGGATACCTCTCCCCCCACCCCCCAAAAGGTCGTACAAAATTGAAGACACACCCTCCGAAATTGAAACTTAGATTACAATAATTGATTTGTAGGTACAACGAAAAGCTACCACATATCTACCACATTTTGCGCGCATATGTGAAGGAAAGAAGGATTCTAGGTCACAGGACTTTGCATACAAATTTGTAGTTGTTTAGTTTCCAAAAAAGTTTTGAGGACTATTTAAACGTCATTGAGAGTCCGAAAAGTAAAGATGTGCGCCGGGGCACGCCGCGCCGATCACCAGTCGAAAAAGTGCACCGCCGCCACCGAAAATGTTTTTGACATGCGCCGATTTAAAAGTAAGAAAACCACATCTCCGCCGCCGCGATTTTTTGTGGACGCGATCAATATCGATTTTCAGACAAAACGTTTAATTAAACATAACCAAGGACCCAGAATAGATATGACAAACTGAACAGATGTGGCAAATAGAACAAATCTTGCAAAAAGACTCGAACGTATCTTAATATAGTAATAAGCAAACAATCCAACGTTTTATGTTCTTTTATAACTATAAGAATTTCAAAGATCCATAGAAATTACCCAAGGTAATGTCAAAGGCCCTACCGAAGTACATCTCAGACCATTCAAATCTAGAAATGGTTATATCCAAGGATTGGGCCATTTTCCCCTAAAACCCTGGAACACTAGTATTCTAAAATTTTGTTCTATAAAACTTTGCCTTTGGAAGCAACTTTCTACCTATTATAGTTCTAGAGATATGGATCATCCCTCCCAGTTCTAGAAGTGGTCATATCCCAGGATTGAGGCATTTTTACCCAAAACCCTGAGACACGTTTTCTCTAAAATTTTATTCTCTACTACTTTGCCTTTGGAAGCAACTTTCTATCTCTTATAGTTCTAGAGATATGGATCATCCCTCCCAATTCTAGAAGTGGTCATATCCCAGGATTGGGGCATTTTTACCCAAAAACCTGAGACACGCGTTTGCTAAAATTTTATTCCCTACAACTTTGCTTTTGGAAGCAACTTTCTACCTCTTATAGTTCTGGAGATATGGATCATCCCTCTCAATTCTAGAGGTGGTCATATCCCAGGATTGTGGCATTTTTACCCAAAACCCTGAAACAAGTGTCCCTAAAATTTCATTCTTTACAACTTTGCCTCTGACAGTGAATCTCCATATTGCATAGTTAAGGACATAAACACGAAAAACTGTTTTCGTATATGGCCAAGAAACTCAATTTCGTCAATTCCATTGGTCCCGGTGCCCTGACCCCTAACCCGATTCCCACACATTTTTTTCCAATTTTCTGACATCAAATCCTTTCATTTGGCACCAACATGAGCAATTTCCGTGCTATACTTGCTGAGATATTTGCGAAAAAGCTTCACCGACCCTCGAAAACCATGTTTTTGGTCACTTCCTCGACCATATCTCCGGAACCACTTGATCGATTTTGCTCATCTTCGAACTTGAATCATGGGATGCATGTATCTTTAAAAAAAGTTTAGGGTGATCGGTTGAGCCGTTTGGAAAAAAAAGTGGAGACGGACGCACAGACATTTTTTTTATTGTTGATTCGTCATATTTAGACGACAATAAATGCCCCCCAACTGTCACCTGGATCTACCCCATGTTGTTTGTAGTAGGCGTACAGGACCTTCGTACTTCGTACGGATCCAAAAAATTGGAATAATTTGAAAATGTAACTAAAAACGTCGCCGCTAGCCGAAAAAAGTTGAGCCGCCGAGACCCCTCTGCGTCGATTTTCACTCCTCTCCCTTCCCCTGTCACGTTTCTTTGACCTATCCCCCTCTTCTGTGAGGACGTCCTTTATGTACGACCCCTACGTAAAAAAGTATTTTTCATCCCTTTTATTAATGCTGCGCCAAAGACACTATGCGCCGGTGAGCTCTTATTTACAATAAAATATCATATCCCAATGGTATTGTGTACAAATTATAAATTCATCAACTTTTGCCCGAAAGAAACCACAAATGAAATTAAATGGATTAGCACACGAAAATCAAATAAATTTGGAAGCCCACAAGAAAACGACAAGAAAAATTGCAAAACAAATCAACGATAATTAATGGGATTAAATGAAAAAGCAGAAAAATTTTACGTTTTCATTTAGGGAATTGTAAGTAAAAAATTGTTTTTGCTGCGGTTGGAAAAAGTATGAAAATCTTAATAAAATAAAAGCGAAATGTAGAAGTTACTCAAAAGAACATTAATTCACTAATATTGGGAAGAGACAAATGAAAGTGCCTTTCATTTTAAAGAACTTTTAATCAAATTTGTCATTTATGAAACATTCTAAATTTGATTTTGATTTGATAAGAATGAAATTCTAACACAACCAATTAATTAAAATGTCTGACCATGTGAACGTCTCTCAACTCTTGGTACAAGCACATTTTATGCTATATTTGATGGAGTGAGAGTCTCCATGTGCAATTTTAGTGACGTATAGCATTTCTATGCATAAATGGCTACTTATGCATACGAGTGCAAAGTACTTAGGCTCTAAATATGTAATTATGACTCTGCGGCCTTGAGATGCATACAACGTCTTATGCAACAGAGGCATCGAAAGTTTGAAAATTTCACTCTTTTGGACACCGAGTTGCATAAAAACCATTTTTCCACTCATTCGAAGTAAAGTAAATAACGATTTTTGCATTTCATAACGGTGGTAGAGGCGTAAATTTTCTTTTCAATATTAACTTAACATCGCACGAATACTAAGGCGAAAATAAGACTTTTCGCGAAGAAGTTAATTAAGACTTTTCTCCTAGTAGAAATGTAAAAAATACTCTCGTATGTTGCCATTAAGTCCTCCAGCTAGAGAATTATGTTCGGTTATAACATTTAATAGAAAAATTTAAAAATGAAAAATTATATTCCCATCAGGGAATAAGTCATTTGAAAATTCTCCTTTTTTTCATTTCAGCATTTCCCATCTTTCATTGCTTGTATGTTGGTGTCCCATTCGAAGTGATTGTATATCATGTATACCCACCGAGAGTTTATACTAAATATTGCCATATTTGCCGAAAGCAAAATGTGTGTTTATTATGTTGTATGTTTAGGATTAAACATATCGAAAATCAGGAAAAGGATTCTGTTACTGTTTTGTTGTTAAGGAGTTCACATATTGTTAACTCAGGTCCATTGTGTCCAGTCCAGTTCTTTTTTTCAAATAGTAAATAGAATATTGTAAAACAATTAATTTTTTAATTTCATTTTATTTTTGGTTTAGTTTCTTTATATAACGACTTATATGCCACAAAGGAATTTGGACTTAGGAAATTTTTGATAAGTTTCAAGAATGCTATGTTGATAGTGGATAGAATTCTTGCTAGATTTTCATAGCGGTCTTGCACCAATATGCTTTGACATAAGGCGACACCGCACTAACGTAGATTGATTCTTGATTCATGAGAGTTTTCGAATAACGTTCTCAATTGAAAAATTAGTTTTGAGTTTCTATTCATCTAAGTATTTCGAAAGACCTACCCTCAACTTTTCGTATCTTTCATTTTACATAGTAAACAATTTTTTCGAAATCGCATTGTAGGTTTTTGTCCCACTAGTGCATTTCTGTAGCAGTTGCTTAGGGGCTATTCACAAATTATGTGCGGATTTTTTAGCGATCTTTGACCGTCATCCAACCCCCCCCCCCCCCTCCGTACAATTCCAAAAACACCCATTATCGATTGGCTGGAATTATCGATCGTGTTGCTTCCCTTGAAAACAAACGTACGGACGAAGGAAGGGTCATGGATTTACTCATCATTGGAATACCTTATCTTCTTGAAGAAAATCTGCAATTCGTTATCTCTAAAATCGTCTCGGTGATAGATTTTCGTGAAGAAAGTTCAATTGTTAACATCAACCGACTGAAATCCGCAAAAAAACCTGAAGTACAAAATGATGTGGACAGTACGAAGTGGCCTATAATTGTAAAATTTGCAACTAAAGCTAGTCGACGACTTTTCCACACAAAATACTTTGCTTTCAACAAAAACAATTGAAGGCGAAAGGTAAAATTGCTGCTGTTTATTCTTATGACGGACGCATTTGTATATATCGCAACAAGACAGACAAGAAATACGAGACTCTGAACAATTTAGAAGATCTAAAGAAGTACGAATAGTTATTCGTTTTTAAATGATTCGAAACATTTTGTGATTTTTCAATTTCCGAATTAATTTCAACCTACAACTAACCCTGAACCAAAAAAAGAAGATTAAAATATGAATTAAATCCTAAAACAAAATCTAAACTCCACATTTGGCCATAAATTAATCAAAAACTATCCTAAAACGAAAATAAAACAATTAAAAATTTTACCTAACATAAACATCCTTTATACAATTATATTTAAGATTACTTGTAATTGGGCGAGTGCCTGTTAGTGATCAATAAACAAACAAACAAACAAACAATTAAGTTACGTGAGAACCCCGCCCCCTCCCAAATAAAACTGAAGTTTATTCTTCTCTATTATTATGTCACATGTCGTTCAACGCCACTTCAGGAAGATTCATTAAATTACCTCGTCGACATTAACGCAGGAATAGGGCACATTTTATTGGAGGCGATGCGATTCTTATCGCGTTAAGTTTGTGTGAAAGCTCAACTTGTAAAAAAAAATATTTTTATCAAATTGAGCTTTTTCACAAACCTTACGCGTGAAAAAGTGGACACTTTATTTTTTTGTATGTACATACGACTTGACTTTAACCACTCTTCCACATCGTACGCTAGCGTACGACTTCTGGAACCCCTCCTAAAATCTGTGTGTCATTTGTGAACAGCCACTTAGCACAAGCGAGCTTGTTAGCAGCAAACTGAACTGTCAAAATGACGTTTTAAACGTTGAACCTATAAAGCAAACGAGCAGTATAAGCCTTTAGTGCGCCAATTGCTTATGTCAAAGTATGCTCATGCTTAAGCTATCAAGCAAGTAATGTCGTTAAATTGACAGCTGGTGCATCGTTTCCGACATTTTAAAATTGCATGTTCATGCATACATCAACAGGTGGCACTATAGTGCCAAGGAGTGACTATATGATAGATTTGAATATATATATGGTAAAGATGCAAATTTGTATTTAAATCACGATTGAGCCAATTTTGAAATTGAAAGTCGCAATTTTTGTCATTTTTAATTAATGAGGAATGTTGCGACCGTTTTCAAATAAATTTAAACAAAATTTTTTTTTTGCAAAATAATTGGCTAATTTCACGCAAAACTAGCCCAAATTTACACCTTTAAACGCAAAAAGATTCAGAATACAAATTTTTGATTTATTGAGAAAACTTTAACATTTTCCATACAAATATTCAAATCTATCATATAGCTACTGCCAGCGCCCCATATAGTACAGACGAGCAAATCTGTGAACTAAAATCACAACATATCACCATACTTCGACATAATTCAATGTGCACTACTAGCGTTTGCGTTGTCAAACTTGTTGACGTGCAATTAGGATTTTCCCATGCTTCTGTGGAGTGTACCAGCTGAAACATAACTATGAGCAAATTATAGACTTGGATGTTGTACGGTCATGGCAAAATGAATATGAGTTTTGTTCTTCGCAGGTGTTTGCGGTGTTAAGAACCTGCGCATAAGTACAAAACTCATATTCATTTTGCGATGCCTGTAAATTTTTTTGTCAAAATGACATCAAAGGAATTCACGACGCGACGGCGATGTTAAAAGTTAATTTCTAAACTTTTTGACATTCCAAACAACTCTGGCAAAACCATTGAAAACCTATTTTTTGATAATTACTAGCTGAAAATTAGCATCGGATCCAATTATTATTAAAGAAATCCATAGATCTGATGCTTGCCAAACGATTGACAGATAGTTGGAAAAAATTGAATGTATTTCTTAGGCACAATTCAAAGTAGAGGTGATCGTGCCGCCCGAAAATCCTAAAAAACCCGATCCGAACCCGAAAGCGACCCGAATTTGACGTGTCGGGTCGGATCGGGTTGAGATTTCATCTGGTCGGGTCGGGTCAGGTTAAGATTTCATCGGGTCGGGTCGGGTCGGGTTTTCCTTTGATCTTGTCGGGTCTGATCGATTAAAGTTTGGTCGCGTCAGGTTGTTAACCACCTTAATGAACTGCAAAACAAAGCACCAAGTCATATCTGATCGTCCGGTAATTTGTGTACTCTTTTTCTTCTATACGGCTGCACCGATCACACCGAACTTCTTTTTCCCCAAAAGTATATGTATTCCATAACTCAAGTTCGAAGATGAGCACAATCCGTCGAATCGTTCCTGAGAAATCATCGAAGAAGTGGCCAAAAACGCTTCTTGTCGGTGTCTAATTAAAGTTTTCGATGTCACAAAAAACCTTTTTATGAAAATCGGTTCAGTTGTTCAGGCACTAGCGCCCTTGGAGTGGACAAAATTCAGTCAACTCGTCCACATACGATTTGTCAATGTTAAGTTAAGTATAATATATAGAGACCTACTTTCAAAGCAAAGTTGTTGAAAATCGGATTTTAGTGAAAAGCTGTTTCAGGGTTTCGCCGAAAAACATCCCAATCACGGGATTCAGCAACTTCTAGAGCTGGGAAGGATGCCTCATAGCTCTATAACTGTGGCAGTTAGAAAGTTGCTTCCAAAGACAGAATATGAGAGAATTGAATTTACACGAAAAGCTGTTCCAGGGTTTCCCCGAGAGACGTCCCAATCCTGAGATTTAGTCAGTTCTGGAATTGGGAAGGATGTCTCACATCTCTAGAAGTATGGCAGTTAGGAAGTTCATCCGAAGGCAAAGTATAGAGAATTACATTTTAGTGAAAGTAGCTTCGGAGTTCACACGAAAAATGTCCTGATCCCATGATTTTTGGCCTCATGCAGCCTTAGGTCGAATTTTGGGAGGGTTTTCGACATTACCGAATTTTTGTGGGTCATTTAAAGCCTTAGCGTATGTAAATAGTTATAAATTTTCAAAAGTAAAAGTTCAAATAAATACTACAAAATTTTATATCGCTTGCTATCGGGTTCGAGTCGGTCTGGGCTTTCACAAAACAAAAAATCGGGTTTCGAGTTTGACTCGACGAAACTAGGGAATTTGCGGTTTAATGAAACGGGACAAAAACCTACGTGGTCAGCAAAACTAGGGAATTTTTCCTTTTACACATGTCACAAAAGCTAGGTGGCTGACAGAACTAGATAATTTGCGCTTTAATGAAACGCCACAAAAACGTACGTTGCTAAGAAAACTAGGGAGCTTTTCCTTTTACAAAATGTCATAAAATCTAGGTGGCTAACAACGCTAAGTAACTTTTCCTTTTACGAAACGTCACAAAACCAGGTGGCGGACGAAACTAGGTGGCTGACGAAACTAGGGAATTTCCGCTTGAATGAAATGCCGCAAAAATGTTCATGTCAAACAGAACTAAGGAGCTTTTCCTTTTACGAAATGTCACAAAACTAGGTGGCTGACGATGCTAGGAAATTTGCGCTTTAATGAAACGGGACAAGAACCTACGTGGTCAACAAAATTAGGGAACTTTTCCTTTTACACATGTCACAAAAACTAGGTGACAAACGACGCTAAGAACATTTTCCTTTTACGAAATGTCCAAACTAGGTTCTTGCTAATATTACCCATAGAGTTTATCGTGCAACGTACGAATAGTCCTTATATGTCTACTCATACAAAGTGCGAATAGTCCTTATATGGCTATTCGCACTATGTGCGAACAGACTTTATTTCACTACTCGCACATTGTGCGAATAGACTTTATTTCACTATTCCCACATTGTGTGAATAGCATCTACCATAATTTTTCGGGCTGTGTATCCAGATTCGATGTTTTATTTCGGGCTCGGCTCGGGTCAGCTTTCGAAAAAAGCTCGACCCGCACACCTCTAATTCAAAGACAAACATTAACTCATAGACTTATAGGTTTAATCCATCAAAGGACGCGTTTGTTGATCAAATGTGGTTCAGAATCATAAACAATTTTTTCTGCCAATCGCTTGGCAAACATCCGATCTACCGATTTCATTAATAATGTTTGTGTTCAATACTAAATTTCATCTAAAAATTATCAAAAAAATAGGTTTTGCAATGGTTTTGATAGAGTTAGGGACCATCCGTAAATTACGTACTCTTTTTTCAGTGCTGTCAGCAGATTCAAATCAACAATAACTTGAAAAATATTCACTTTTAAGACGTCAAATGTATGGCCGGCCCCCCCCCCCTCCCCCATTTAGGGGTGTAGTTTGGGGGGTCGGCCATACATTTGACGTCTTAAAAGTGAATATTTTTCAAGTTATTGTTGATTTAAATCTGCTGACAGCACTGAAAAAAGCGTACGTAAGTTATGGATGGTCACTTATTTGGAATGTCAAAAAGTTAGGAAATTTTTCGTAAGTTTCTCTATTAATTTTAACCAGTTGGAATAAACCAAATTTTGATCTAAAAGGCTCAAACAGCAACAAGTGTTGTTTTAACTCAATAGGAAAGACGTGTTACTTACAACTTTATTTTGTTACAACTATTTTTGAATTTTTTGAATAAATGTGCCACAAAATAAACATTTTTGTCCTTACAATATTTCTTGGCTTGAGTTTCATATCAGGCCTACAGTTTCCTATTGATTCCTTTCAAATTACTTCATTAGCATAGGTAATTCGATGTGTCATTAAACCATTTTATGAATGATTCTAACTACCGTCTTAAACTTCAAGTCGAACTATTTCGTAATAAGTTTCCTCCACCAGACCTGATAATAATGAAACGGAACATAAAATTTATGTTACAAAGTTTTCCACATTGTCCGATCTTAAAATTATAATTAAAAGTTTTATGGGTAACTCGATACACCTTACAAAATGTCAATATATTGTTTGATTAATTGTAATTTGTGGAGATGAACACTTGTAATTAGTTAAAGTTGTTCGTATAACTAAAAAATTAGAAGCTTTTCGTCAAAAATAATTGCTTAGGTTTGAGGGAATGTTTTTATGACGAATGTCGCTTTGATATAAGTACTTGTGATCGCACTTGAAGCTGTATTTTTGGAGAGAACAATATATATTTGTGAAGAACACATGATATATGTTTGCCGCAATAATGTATGATTTAAAAAAGCATAATAATGTTTTAGAAAACATATCGTTTGTTTATTCTTGCTGCAAATATATACGAAATATGTTAAAAAAAAACCTAATGTATTAGTAAATAGAAGAAAAACAAGTTTTCCTAAAGATTGGTGATACTTTCGTAGGTTGCGGCATATTTCCTATGCCAATTACGAATTTTTTTTTTCATTCCTAGGGGGGAAAACTGCTGTTTTCCGTCCTTATTTTAAAACAGAACAGAAACGGTTTTCTGAACTCTCGGAATGAAAAATATTGACGAACCTCGGAAAAATATATGTTTTTGACTAGTGCGATTGCAGCCCTTGGCTTCGCTCGTCAAAAACATTATATTTTTCCTAGTTACGTAAATAACTATTTCCTAACTTGAGAAAAGAGTTAGTTCCTAGTTTTTCTAGTAGAGAGTAGAGAAAAGAAGAAATTTCGCTCGTCTAGTGTCAAACCGCGTGAAACACTAGTTTATCTTATTGTGGTATTCGGGCCTAGTTACGATGACCTAGAATACGTATTATGATGAACTAGATTGCTACAATTAATAAACAAGAAGTAGAGTATTTTGCGGAAATGTAAACAAGAAGCAGGAATCTTAGCGGACCTGAAGAATCAATTCGGGGAAGTTGAGATGTCAAGTGACCAGATCGAAGCCGTATTCCGATTCGACAGAGGTTTTGAGGTAGTTTTGCCGAGCAGGCAAGAATGGGTAGAAGGAAAAGTTCCTGTAGAGAGAGACCTGACGATGTACACTGATGGGTCGAGGACTGACGAAGGCGTTGGAGCAGGGATATACTGTGAGGAATTGAATATTAATGTATCAATCGCTCTAGGAATCTATGCAACTGTGTTTCAGTCAGAAACTATAGCCATAAGTGAAAGTTGTCGCATACTGACAGAAAAGCAGGTGAGAGGTAAAAGAATAAATATTTGCTCGGACAGTTAGTCGGCGATCAAAGTTGTCTCCTCTTGCAAATTTTCAGCGAAAACGGTACTCGACAGTCGAGAGAGCCTGGAAACTTTATCAAGAGATAATCTTATCTGCTTGATCTGGGTTCCGGGTCACTCAGACGTATTGGGGAACGAGAGAGCCGACGAATTGGCAAGACAGGGAAGCAGCTACCGACTTATTGGCGCCGAGCCGACATTAGGTATTTATGCTGGATGCGTTAAAGAGCTGCTCAAAAGAGAAGCCGAAGAAATGCACCAACGTATATGGGAAAGGCTGCACAATTGCATGCAGGCAAAGGAATTTTTGTTGGGCCGCAACTTAAGGACCACCAGATTCCTGCCAAGCCTGAATAAAGGCGATTGATAGGAATGCTGACAGGGCACAACTCATTAGGATACCATCTCAACAAGATGGGACTTAATGATGATCCAAACTGTAGAAGGTGTGGCGACATACCTGAAACATCGAATCATTTCCTATGCCATTGCCCGACTTTGGCAATCCTGAGGACGAAACATTTAGGGGACTTTTATCTCACCATAGAAGAGTTTAGAAGAGTTCCACTGACTAATGGTCTAGCTTTTATCACTGACAGCGGCTGGCTGAACCCACCAACGTCGCAGTAACAGCGTCAGTGATAGATGGAAACACATAAAAAATACAACACCTCACCCACAACACACAATAGAACCAGATAATTCACGATTCACCACAACAACACCATAAACCAAAAAACAGAAGACGCAGTACAATGGGCCCAATAAGGATGGCCTAAGTGCTTATTTTAGTTCTAAATTTTTTTTTTGTATTTAGGGCAGAAATGGTTTATGAGCAATAATTGTAACGTTCCACTTTCGTACAAGACGATTTATTATGTAAGACTAGTTTTGTACCATTGGCCTTTTCATTATACTCAAAGGGAGATCTGAACCCTTAAATTTCCCACATGGGGGCTCAACAAAAGCCTAAATTTTGAGAAAGTGAAGAAAAAGTGTTGAGTAGTGAAAGTTGTTGTATTGTCGAAAAATGTCTACTAAGCACTAGAGAATTCCAAAAGATGGAATAGTTCACACGACGGAAATTCGGGTAGTACTTCAAGAACAGGAAATTTAGATGGGCAACCGCACAACATGATACACAGGAGGCTAACGACGACAACTGCACGAATGGTTATTCCAAACAAAAGAGGGAATTTGGACGATAATTCCAAAAGACGTGAATTTCGATGATAATTCCAAACAAAAGACGGGAGTTTTGACGATAACTGCAAAAGATGTGAATTTTGATGATAATTCCAAACAAGAGACGGGAATTTCGAGGAGAACTCCAAAAAACGGGAACTATGATGGTAATTCCGAAAGACGGGAATTTTGATAACAATTCCAAACAAAAGATGCGGATTTTGGTGATAAATCCAACAACGACGACTAGAATGCGGATTTTTGGTAATAAATCCAACAATGACGACTAGACGCGGATTTTTGGTGATAAGTCCAACAACGATGACAATATGCGGATTTTCGACGACGATTCGGACGATTCCAACAACGATGAAAAGATACGGATTTTTGACAACGATGACAATCTGCAGATTTTTGATGTTTTGTACAGTGATTTTTAGTTCCTAATAAAGGGTCGAAGTAAGAACATCATTGGCTTTTTTATTATACTCAAAGGGAGATCTAAACCCTTAAATTTCCTACAATAAGATAGTCGACGGTTCCCTTCATTTCAAGATATAGTTTTCTATGGTCAGCAAAGGTTAAACGACTCCGGAAAATCGCACAAGCTAAAAAAATCTTTAGAAAATCACTAATATTTAAAAAAAAAAAAACTTTAATTTAGCAAAGTTTTCAAAGAAAAATGCAATTATTAGTCAAATCAGCTAAATTTGACGTAAAATTTAAAGGAAATCCATAAAAAAATCACCAAAAATCTTTGGTTTTGAAAAATCCTGGCACATATTCAAGCGCATAGCGTTGAGTTGAAAAGGCAAAAGTAAAAAGTCGTGAAAAACGCGAACACATAGAAACGGTTAATGTTGTATGCATGCCTAGCTTCAAGTATTATGATAGTTCTAAGTATTTTGAGGCAAAAGCGTTGCTATCGTTTTCGTACTTTTCGGTATGACGTCACTATCTAGTTAGACAAATCTGGTTGTCCGAAAAATGATACATTTACCCTAAAAAAGTTGTAAATTTTTGATGAATTTCACCTTTCGAGTCGCGTTTGGTGGTTTCGGTTACGCTATTCTTTATATTGTTATTACAAAAATTGATTAATTATGAATGTGGTAAATGTTGGACATGTTTACATACAGCGCTTAGAATTCACCATAATTTCTCTGTAGATGTCGGAACAAAGATATTTTCAATTAGGTTTTATTTACCATGTTTATTTAATGGTAAAACAAAGATAATCAATTTATTTATACTTAAATCGTATGTGTGCAATGTATTCTAAAATACACAACAGATTTTATTCGGTCATAAAGAAGTAATGGGCAATAACAATTGAAAAATTAAATTCTAAATTTTTGAAAGATGTGTGTGGAAAATTGTATAAATATTAGTACGATTTTAGAAAATTAATTTCCATTTCGTTATATAGACGTGCAATCCATCACCCGCCAAAATAACGGACATGAAAGCGATTTTTCTTCTGGATGGGACCAGATGTTGTTACAAAACAGAGAATGATATGTGAAGTGCGATTGCTAATTTTCAGGTCTTTGATTCGGCGCTAAGCAACGAGCAACGAAACTTATGATCTTCCCCCAATCAATTCTAGCGGTACAGCATCAAGAAGGTAATGTGTCAACAAAGTGAGCCAAAAGCTAGGCAACGCATCACAAACATGTGATATTTTTGGGTTGAAGTTGCATTTCATTCATCTATATTGACGATTGCCATTCAAGCCATTTAAAAAACCTAGATCCCTTAATTGTAAACGACTCCATTTCATCGTCATCCACTTCTCCTACACTTTATAACTACACGTCCCACTTAAGTAATACATGCTATAAGTTCAATAAAACGTATCCTACAAACTTGAAAAATCTAAAAGAATGTCGTTCTCTACTATTTTCACCATTTTAACCTTGCAATGCATAGAGAGAGAGAGAGTGTATTAACGATAACGAAAAAGTTTTCAAAATTGCAAGAAGCGCCGTAAGTTCGGCGTCGTAAGTTCGGCGCTTCTTGCAATTTTGAAAACTTTTTCGTTATCGTTAATACACTCTCTCTCTCTCTATGCATTGCAAGGTTAAAATGGTGAAAATAGTAGAGAACGACATTCTTTTAGATTTTTCAAGTTTGTAGGATACGTTTTATTGAACTTATAGCATGTATTACTTAAGTGGGACGTGTAGTTATAAAGTGTAGGAGAAGTGGATGACGATGAAATGGAGTCGTTTACAATTAAGGGATCTAGGTTTTTTAAATGGCTTGAATGGCAATCGTCAATATAGATGAATGAAATGCAACTTCAACCCAAAAATATCACATGTTTGTGATGCGTTGCCTAGCTTTTGGCTCACTTTGTTGACACATTACCTTCTTGATGCTGTACCGCTAGAATTGATTGGGGGAAGATCATAAGTTTCGTTGACAAAGGATTTTCTCTTTTCTATGGGATTTTCTAAGATCTGAGGGAGGATTTTCACTTTTTTATATGGGATTTTCCGGAACGGTTGACAAAGGATTTCCTACATGTATCTACACCTCGGGGAAGATTTCAATCTGCCTCTAAATTTTTTTTAAAGAATTTGAAACTTTGCAAAAATTCTATCACTATAGCTCTTAACAATTCATTCACTTGTGCGATGATATGTAATATATTTTATCGCCCGCGGAACAGTATGACATACATTAAACCTCGCTATTCGGCACACAAAATAACATTTTACCGTCGCACTAACACATGTAAATGTATATTATTTACTTACTGACCGATAAAATATTTACTTTGTACGAAGTAAATACTTTATCGGTCAGGACAGTAAAGTATGTACTTTACTTATGTAAAAGCGGTAGATAAGCTAACACATTTATTTATTTTGATTTTGTTTCAACTGAAAGTTTTACTTCTTTAATGAAAAAGAAATTCATGCTGCCTCAAAATGAATGGCACTCCATTCAACATATCGCATCACTAATTTTTTTCGCAATAATCAAACAAAAATAAAGTTCTAAGTGTCAACAGACGTATAGTAAACAAAACATGAACATGTGATGATTTACTTTAGTTTTGTTTTGCAAATTTAAAATGGTTGAAACTTATTTTACATAGTTACTTGGCGTAATTGGTTGTGTGTGACACCTACACAATCAATGACACGTTAGTTCCCGTAAGTATCTTTTATTGAATTTAATGATTTGCAAATGTTCGTATGACACCTATACAATCGGAGATAATTCGAAAACTACCAGAAAATAAAATTGTGATGTGTTGGTTGTGTTGTTAAGATTGTTCGTGAAAAAGTATTTGTTCAAAGAACTCAGTTCAATGTATGTCATACTATATCTTGGGCGATAAAGCAGTATATGTATAGGCGACAGAAAATTATATGTAATCTCGTTATATATTACACATACTCGTTAAAACTCGTATGTGTAATATATACTCGATTAACATATAATTTTCTGTCGCCTATCCATAATCTACTATAGAAGTTAGGGACAGGTCAAAGCTGGCGTGTGTTGATAACGATTTCTTGTAAGGTAAGAAACTTCTGCCTTTTAGATAGTCTTTGAAATTGTTCTTTCACTTGTAACAAAGAGAGAAAACAGCCTGCCGAAATGGGACGCATCTTCCAGCGGATTTTTTTAATATGTGCCCAGATAGGTATTGGTCTCTAGAAGTCAAAAATATTTTTTACAAAATTTAACGATGCTTGTGTGGCTGGTGGAAGGTGATCAAAGTTCAAAAACATTCACGCTCATTGGAGTAAAATGCGAAGCTAGATGTTATTTACATTGATTTTGCAATAGAGTAAAGCATTCGATACTCATTCATAAATTGTATCTTATGGGATTTCATTCTAGTCTTCTAAGATGGATTACCTCATTCCTAATGGGCAGGAGACAATATGTCAAACTGTCTGGATGGACGTCGCGCACGTTCCATGTATCATCGGGAGTTCCCCAGGGTAGCCACCTCGGCCCACTGTTATTTATATTATTTATGAACGACGCCACTAAAGTTTTTGCCTCGTCATCTACTTATTTCTTATATGCAGATGACTTGAAATTATGTCGGGTGATCCGTTCTGTCCGCGATGCGGTAGCTCTACAGCGTGATATAGGGAAGCTTGTCATTTGGTGTAATGACAATGAACTCTATCTAAACACTAATAAATGTCGAACAATATCTTTCACTGGTAAGATGTCAACGATTTAATTCGATTATGAGATCGACAATAGTTCGCTTAAACGTGTTGAAGTTTTTCGCGATTTGGGCGTTTTAATGGATAAGAAATTAACATTTTCCAGTCACGTTCAGAATATTATCGCAAGATCGTATTCTATGCTTGGATTTGTGAGGAGGATTTGCAAGGACTTTCGCGACGTAAGTGCCCTCGAAAGTGTCTATTTCGCTCATGTTCGCTCGTATCTCGAATACGCTTCTGTAGTGTGGCATCCATATCATGAAACTTATATTCACAAAATTGAGTCCATTCGAAAGTAGTTTTTAATTTATGAACAGTTTCCCGTGACGAAAACTATAGACTAAGTCGATTATTTTGGAGGTCTTAGTAAGACGCCGGATAAACGCTTGTACTTTCTTCGCTTTTGACCTATTGAGTATGCGCTTGGATTCTCCGGCACTATTGTCAAAGTTAAGAGTCAATCAGCCTGCAAGGTTTTTACGGCAGACCGTCAATCGTAAGTCTCAGCATCTTGTGGTTCAAAGTCATAGGACTGACTATGGCAACTATGAACCTATGAACAACGTATGTATGCAATTCAACAAGTTTGCGAAATTATACGACAGCTCGATGTTTCGAGAAATCTTTCGTAAAAGGTAAAACCCAAACAGCTCGAAATCAAACCTAATGGAGTAAACAGACTCACTTGAAAGCGAAAGCTCATTTGCCAATGTAAATTGGTTCTCACTCGAACAATCCTAGTCGGTTTGGTTTGTACTCTAATCAAAGCCTAATTGGCCTCTGCTCACGCAGTCTACGTGACCTGGAAACGTCACAAAAAACTAAATTTTTTTAAGGTGGAACCAGGGGAATCGGTACTGACCCACTCCGCTGGAGAGGCGCAGATTAGCTTTCACTGTAACGTCGACACATGAGCCAATGTTTCTTTTAATGCTTCTTTATTTATAATTTCGACACGTTCTCTTTAATTAAAATTTCAAGAATTGTATTAATTTTTTATTTATATTTGCTTGCTTGTAAAATGTAAGTAGTCAGGATTATTTGACGAAATAAATAAATAAATAAAAATTTCCTATGGAAATTTTTCTAGTTACACGAAACGAATATGGTAGTGTGAGGTGTCGTTGGAAAGCTCATTACACGTGGTTTCGGGCCAAACTGGGTCTCGTAAAGTTTTTATCATCTACACTGAGATACGAGCAGTTGAAAAAGTCATGTTTTTATCACTTTTTAACTGCTCATATCTTAGTTCAGATGATTTAAAACTCTACAAGACACTTTTTGGCCCGAAACTACGTGCAATTAGCTTTCTAACGACAACTCACACGACTATGTACGTTTCGTGTAAGCGGAGAAATTTTCATAAGAAAATTGCATATTTTTGGACTTTGATCACCTCCCACCAGCCACCCAAGCTCCGATAAATTTTTTTGGAAGTTTTTTTTGACTTCTAGGGCCCAAATCCTTTCTATGCATATAGAAACGTTCCCTGGAAATTATTTCTGATTTCCCATAGGTCGTTTTTTAAAAGAATCCCTCAAAATAATTTTGTGCTCATGAAACGAGGGGTGGCGCACTTCATTTATTCCATTCATTCCCATGTATTCCATTTATTCCCATTTATTCCATAAACTGCAGAAGTGCGTCACCCCTCGTCATGAAATAATCATAAAAAATAACCACAAAAATTGAAGAGTGATGCCCCTTTTATTTCATTGAGAGTGATGCCGGTAGTAGAGTCAAATAGACTGAAAATTGAGTGCTTCATGTCATTGCATTGTAGTGGCTTTCAAACTTTAATATTAACATCCATAAAATTTTATTACTTTCAATTCCTTTTCTCGCATATATTGCATATTTCAAAGTTAAAAATCAGACGGTGTCGTACTGCATACAATATACTGTTCAGATGGTGATGGTGACAACATTTTAGAGGTTTCAATGCATAAGTTACGGAAGTATTTTTTCAAATTATTCCTAAGAACTCTTTTGTGTGTCCCGAACATTTATTTTGAGGCGAAAGTAAGAGAGTAGAAAAATTTTATGAGGAGGCCTGAGCTTGACTCGAGAATTTCCTGTTCCCCGTCGAGTTACGAAATAAACCTTTTTTTTGTTTTGTGACAAATTTTCGTCCCTAAGTGAATGGTTAAAAATTGTAACGCTGGAAATTAGCTTTGCTATCTTAAGGGGGAAGAAAAGCAATCATGAAAAATCAGAAAACCCAGCGGTGTAAATTCATTCATCTTTCATTGACTGACGACGTTTCTGACACGTTAAGTGGAATATGTCACTGTAAGCAAAAATGGAGCTGTTATTTGAAACTTGACTTGACTTGCTAATCGTAGTCGTTTCAACGATTGTGAAATATTTAAGAATGAAAATCTTTTTCATTCACTCTACTATACTGCTTACCTAACAGGAAGGGAATGGGTTAGCTCAGTTGTAACGTACTGGCTTTCCACCAAGAATATTCGGGTTCAATCCCGATGGGGATAAATTCTGTATAGAATTTTTCTTCAATGTATAGCATGAAAGTAACGTTCCTAGGCACACCCAGGCTTCATAATTTGGGTAGTTGTGAATTTGATGCCGCAACGAATCTTACATAGAAGAATGACAAATATGACGTCACCCATATTTGATGAATTCTGTGTACAAATATTTGAGTCTAACTTAAGACAGAGATATAATTAGCACCACAAGAAATCCTAATGGTAAAATGCTAGCTAACGTTAGGCGTGGTTCGGAATTCACGTTAAGCATGTGGACCAAAAAATGCCTGCCGGTAAAACACATTGATGGGGCGAACCGGCATTCTAAGGCCTACTAGTTTCCGCCCTAGTACATCATAGATGGCACTAGGTTTGTGTGCAATTTATCACTCACACAGTAAAAACGTCGGTAACGAAAGGATCTCTAAGAAGAATCCATGTGAGGAAAAGTTCACAAAAAAAAAAATTGCGGAACTAGTAAATAAAATTATCTAGCCTCTGACCCGGACGGGTTGTTACTGCGGATTATTATTATTATTAACGTACTGGCTTTCCACCACCGGGTTCAATTCTGGTGAGCGAAATTCTGCAAAGGATTTTTTTGTGGCATGAAAGTAACGTTATACTCAAACTTCAAATTCTGGGTAGTTGTGGTGTTTGGTGTCCACAACGAACCGTACACTAAAGAATAACGTGCATGATGTCATCCATGTACGATGAATTCTGGGTACACATATCTAAGCCTATCTTAAGGCGTAGATATAATTAGCACCAGACAAAAAATCCTGTATGTCTACAATGTAGGCGTGGTTCGGAATTCACGAAGGCCTATAACTTGTGTGCTAAAATATAGTCTATATTTAGGCGCTCAAATATTATATTTTCGCTGACATCCGTGGACAAAGACGCAGTTTCAAAAAAGTAAGTCAGCACTTCCCTTCCCAAATATGTTATCTTTTAATAGCAACTAAGCTTCTTTTTTTTATCCAAGATCTCAGAGTAGAACGGTGAAAAAAATTGTTAAATTTGCCCAAAAACTCATTGATCTAGGCTCAATCCCAAAAAATAAGTTTAGTTGCTCTTAAAAGACAACATATGTGGCATAACTGCATCTTTGTCAGCGAAAGTATATTATTTGGCACACCAGTTATGGGCCTTTTGCATGAGGTCCAACAAACAGATTAATGGTTACTCATACAAATGCCTTAGAAAAAGTCATCTTGATCGTGTGGAATACACCGCATCCACGGGGCTCGTATAGAATAGGCATAAGTTGTGGCTAATAGGCTAGAAGATGTATCGACGAGGTGCATTTGGCTAAAGTTAGACCCTTTGCTTGTAATTTGAATGCGAATGTGGGAATCCAGCTAAAAATCGAATACACAATAACAGGAAATTGTTGTTTCAATTGAGAATGAGAGATATCAGGACTAACAGAACATTGTCTTTAAATTCTTGAAAATTGACGCAGTTAGTGCATCGAAATGTGTCCAGCAGATGTTTGCAAGAATTAATTATGGTGGACTGATTACCTTATTTCCAGGATAAAATTACAGTGGTGTGTTGTGTTCTGAATTTCTGAGTTGACACTGTAAACCTTTTAAATCATCCAGCCGGTCATCGCATGAAAACATTGAATTAACTTTGGTGGACTCTATTGGAGTACATAATATAAAGGGGTAAGTGTCATGAAAAGCGTGTAGCTTTTGATCCATCATGCTTTCACGTGCACTTCAGAGTTGACCGAACTTTGACACTTTCAGTGTCCATTAAAATCTCAACACATCGTTTTCGATATGAATGAAAAAATAGTATGAAGTTGGGAGGTTTAGCTATTACATCCTCAAACCTGTAAGAGACATATAAGAACACTGTGAAATTCACAGTGTTCTTATATGTCTCTCCAATTGATGTAAATTACGTTAGCTAAGGGTAGCTGTAAATCGTGACAAATTCGATTACCTGGAGAAAGAACTATCTCTCATAGGTGACATTTTTAGATCTTTTTTTGTCAGGGCTATTCACACCTATGAGAGATAGTTCTTTCTCCAGGTAATCGAATTTGTTACGATTTACAGCTACCCTTAGCTAACGTAATTTACATCAATTGGAGAAAAGTTTCCTGCTATAGGTAAAATGTTTCAATATTTTCTATCACGAGTAGAACTTGTGTCCACATTTTTTTCAACAGAATTCAAACTTACTTCCATTTGAGACTTTGATGAGCAGTAAGTATGTGACGATTCTTCGAATTATCGTGTTTACCAGAGTGAGGAAATTTGTTTTCATTCCTAGGACGGAAAACTGTCCTATTTTAAGACAGAAAAGCAGTTTTCTGAACCCTTGGAATGAAAAATATTGTACGAAACTCGAAAAACTATATGTTTTTGACTAGTGTGAAACCCCACACTCGTCAAAAACATCATATTTTTCCTATTTACGTAAATATAGTTATTTATTCACTAGTGATAAAAGATTCAAAATATTTTTCATTCCTAGGACAGAAAACTGATATTTTCCGTCCTATTGGAAAACAGAAAAGCAGTTTTCTGAATCCTCGGAATGAAAAATATTGTACGAAATTCGGAAACAGCCGCGGGCTGCAAACCTCACACTCGTCAAAAACATATTTTTCCTAGTTATGTAAATAACTATTTCTCTTAGTTCCGAGTCCATGAATAAAAACAAACTTCACACTTCGCATGAGGTTTTTGTTTCAAATCTACCTTTGCCAAGTTCCGTAATTATTAATGCAAATTCCCATCCCTTCAAATCTTTTCGGAAATTTAAGAAAAAATAACAATTCTTTCATTTAAAGAAATCTAGAACTGATTAGAAGTACATAAAGGGTAGATACTGAAGTATATGCTACAATTTGAGGTTTTAATTTCGTGTTGTTTCCAATAAAAATTGGAATTAGATGCATCACCATAAAAATCCTCCCTCCATTTAAAACATTGATTTGAATTAAATACTCACCTTGTTTTGACTTGAATATTTTCTCTAAGTTTTTCGACAAATTTCAATAAAATGTTTCGTTCAAATGTTTTACATTCATAACAAATTCGCTCGTCTGTTTTAATTGTAACGACTCTTGTAATTAACACGTTTCGCCACTTTAAAAAAAAACTTAACTTCAATTTTTATCTCAAAACGCTAACATAATTCTCTATGTGTTAGTAGAAGCAATGAATTTTTAAACAAAATCTTCCTTCAAATAGTAAACTTTTATAGTTTAACAGTTTCGGTCCTTTTTGAATTTGTAAATTTTATTTTTTATAACTTTTTGTTGTGCTGGTTGATCTGTTGATGACTATCGGTAATGGTAAACTGCCAGCAATTTGAAGAATTCAACCATCTTTTATATAGAATGTTTGGTCGACGTGGTGTGCTCGTATATAAAATGATATTATATCGTCACAGAGGAGAAATTCAAAAGTATAACAACGGAAAATATATTCGCTGGAGAAAATTGTTGGAAAAACCAATATCTATCTTAAGCTATGTATTGTATGCATGAACATGAAGGAAGATGTTGCGCAGACTTTGCAGACTTTTATTTGTATTTTGTTTTTTTGTTTTTTTTTACATTCTATTAAAAATGTATCGTCCCTTATGGTTTTTCATATTTTTAGTGCATAAAAGAATTTGTTTCAGTTTATTATTTCCATTTAATGTGTACCTGTTGCTTCCCACCTCAATAAAAATTATTTAAAATTGAATAAACAAACTCTGCAAAATGCGAATGGAGGGATCGGTATTGAATATAAATAAATATTTTTATGATTGTATTTTTAAAAGCTTTCCAATGGATTTTCGCTTTGCTATTTTATCCAGAAACAGATACACAACTTTTGCTGTTAATGGATTTCGGTGGGTTTTTTTACGCTCTTCAGAATTAATATTACCAGCGATTCGAAACAAATTGCATTCTTTATGACAAGATTGTGTTATTTGTTGTGGAAAATACGTGGCACATTTATTGTTTACATTATTTGAAATGTGTATTTTTTACACTTAAGCAAAATAAAAATGTGCTTCGCGTACCCGTAATATTTTCCTATAAAGCCTACATCTTGTGATTACGCACAAATTAAATTTCATTAGAAATTGCTCAAAAGGCAATATTTGAAAACTCGTCCGAAGCAAAGACATCAAAAAATCCCATCCCAACCCCATCCCATACTCCCGTTGGAAAAAATGTTCTCCTCAATTTTTTCAGCAACACAGCAAAAGATTTTTTTTAGCAATTTACCGACAAAAACTCGCTTTTTCGTGCGTCATTTCGGTGTCGCATGAACTCATTTTGCCACACTAGTGCGATGACGAGATTTTTACGCACTAGTGCGATGACGGGTTTTTTACGCACTGAATTTTATTTTATATTAACAGAAAATCTCGTTTTTGTCCGTGAATTGCAAAAAACGTTGTTTGATACACGTTACGTATGCTGGTAGTTTAACGCACACGATGTGTTGCCGAACTCGCCTTCGGCTCGTATCTAGTGCGTTAAACTACCTTCATACGTAACTTGTATCAAAAATTACTATTTTGATCCGGGGCCGACATTAGGCCCGACTTTTGGGCCATTAGGGCAGGCGTCAGACCTACATTTTTCTTGAATACTCTCAAATGGAAAAAATGACGCATATAATGAAGTAGAGGTGAGCGGGCAGCCCGAAATTTTTTGGGCATTGCATCGGGTCACCATTTCTCTCAATTTTTCCAGATTTCAGAACTTTCGTAAGTAGAATTGCGTCACACATCCTCTGTAAGAGGTTTTTTTTTGGCGGATCGGAATCGCGATACAATTAAAATGTAACTGTTGAGCTTCTTCATTTGGAGTGTTTTATCCTCTGCACGTTATATGATACAAGTCTTGTTGTGAACAAATTCAGGGCGATCTGTAAAAATTCTCCGAGCGTCGAACATTTTATATGACTAAAAATCGGCCATCTGGGATCTGAGAGTGCGGGTACAAAAATTAGGTCCTCTCGCTCACCTCTAGAATAAAGATCGAATTTACCCGATTTATATAATTCCCAAAGGCTTGAATCAAAAAAAAATTCCTTCCTTGAATTGTTGCGCTTTCATAATAGAGATGTGCGAACATAACTTTTGGCCTGCCTGTGCCCGTTCGATTGAAAACGGGAAGCCCGTGCCCGCTCGTTTTCAAAATAAAGATGCTTGAGCCCACCCGTGCTCAGAGCCTTAGCAGCCTATGGTGCAACCGGTGCAGCGCACCGGGGCGCGAAGCAATAAGGGCGCCAAACGACAAGACTAAATGCACAAGAAAAATTGGAGCAAAATTTTATATTCCTCCGAAGAAATTCACGAGCCAAATCTAACAGTTCTTGTAATCGCTCGCGACCCGCTTCAAGCGAGTATGTGTTCCTACTGCTATGGGTGTTTTATCAGTTTGTTATGCAAGATGCAAATTTATGCACACTTTAGCACAGCTATATTGAGATTCTCGATTGTCAAAGTAACGGTTGACGAAAGGGCTAATTCACGCCAATGCGATGATTTATTTACTGCCATGGATTGCAATAAGAGAAAGTCAAAGCTGTCTGGCTGTGAAAATAGAAAGCGGAAGCAGCAGAAACATAAGGGGACACTAAAAAATACGCAAAATATCGTGAATTTGTTCCAACAAAATGGTTTGCTTATTGTCTTTTGCAAATCCTGAATCGAATCTCGGAACTTGATATGAATGAATTTCTACCGAATGCTGTAACTGCATATCGCATTCTCCTCACTTTGCCGCTAACTGTTTCGACAGCGGAAAGATCTTTCTCGAAACTAAAAATCTCGCTTGTCCGATCTTGCTATCATTTCAATTGATCGACTCTCTACGTTGAAAGCGAAAACTGGATATGTATGTACATCAGAAGTCAAATTATAATAAAACCAGAATTGAAAAATTTGGGAAAAATTTCATTTGAGGGGCGCCGATGCTTCAGTTGCACCGGGGCGCTCGATGGTCTTCCTAAGACTCTGCCCGTGCCCATTCGATTTTGAAAACGAACAGCCTGTGCCCGCCCGTTTTCAAAATAAAGATGCCTGAGCCCACCCGTGCAATTTCGATTTTGAAAACGGGCATCCATTGCCCGCCCGTTTCATGTGTGCCCGAACACTCCTACTTCATTTCTAGTTTGTAGAGGTCTGCAGGCATCACTTTTCGCCTGCCCGAGTCCTTCGGATTTTGAACACGGGCATCCGCACCCGCCCGTTTTCCAAATAAAGATGCTTGAGCCCACCCGTGCACATTCGATTTAGAAAACGGACAGCCCCCCCGTTTTAGAAATAAAGATGCCCGTGCTCGCCCGTGCCCAGTATTGAACGGGCGGGCTTGTGAACGGGCCGAGAAGTCGGGTGTGCCCGCACACCTCTATTTCATATGCAATAAGTTGAAACGAAAGTTGAGGATTTACTCATGCATACGAAAAAGAAAAACGGAATGACCGAATGCACTTAAGTTCAAATAGTGCTCCAACTCCAACAGACTATTTGTACTTAACTTGAATAAACTTTCCTTGTACAAATGGGCACAACAAAAAGTGGCATTCTATTCTATTCTATTATAGTAAATGGCAAACAAAAACCACATTGACGGCCTTAGTTTAACGGCCCTTTACATGTAAACGCCCTTTTTTTAGATCTCAAAAAAGAAAATCCATCAAATCATTCAAAAATACTGGTTACAATCGTGGTAGACGTACTTCATACGGGTCTAATAAAAGATTTCTATTTTAAATCTAGAGAGGAACTGATGATGTCACTGGAGCTCCAGTATCTACATGAGTCAATAAACTTTTTCAGGATATTTACCTCTAAAGATCAATGGTCTTTATGCTCTTTGTTGCGGTTGGCTAAATTTTACAGAAAAGCAAACAATCACTCTATGTTTACTTTCTACTGTACTGAGAATTTTGGTATTCGAACAATAAAATTTCTGGTAATGAAAAATACTTAGACAAATAGAGTTAGCTATCAACCGAAAGCGATGTGTAAAAGTTTAATAGTAGATTACAGATCAGATCATGTAAATTGGCTGTTACATAAGTGCACAACATTTTTCTTGTTTCGGCCCGTTTTCGACCCCAACACATAAAAAAGCATTTTATTGGCGGCCCCCAATAAAAAATTGTTATTACATGTATGTGTGCCGTGCCCCCATGGAAATTGTTCATTACACGTACAACGTACACATACATGTAATGACAACTTTCCCTAGGGGACGCGAATTAAATGGCATACATTGGATGTTGGAAGTAATTCATCAATTCGGAACAATGTTATGAGACTCGCAAATTCACTTGTGTGTTCGACTCGTATCACAAAATTGATCCCTCACGTAATGAATTACTTTCACCGCATCCAACGTAATCTACTATTGTGGGTTGTATCGTTGTTGTGTACGACCTTTGAGTGTTGTATGAGTGATGCATCTACTATCAAAATGTGATTCAACAAAAATACAGAACTAATAAAGCATTCATAGGAAAGTTTTAACAGTGTCAGTGTTCACGAAAAATTCCACTGAAAGATGAAAGAATAATTAATTCCCTCAACAATGTATCCAGTCCCTTTAGTTTCCTAAACCGAGTAAAAAACTTCCTCGACTCTGGTACAGCACACAACAATGAGTGTTTTTCCACCACTTCATTATACTAATAAAGTTTCTATTACTTTGACACTCCTCAATAAGGTACCTATAGAACTTGCAAAGACATTATAATCATCGTAAATCGTTGGTTATGCTTTAGCAAGGTGGTAGCTTGCTTGATTGGAACATAAAAATATACTTATGTGTTTTAATTACCTAGATCGGGAGTGAATAACTAGGGGAATGGGTAGGATAGTTATATTCGATCGTATAGAAGTCGAATTTGTCGTAAGAAATAATTGTATTAAATATTTGGTCATATAGAATACATTTCGAGAAGAGTGGTCTTTCAAAGAATAAGGTAAGGGAAGGTGTCATACTCAGTAGGTCAGGATTTTATCTAGATGCTTGTGTGTGTCTCCGGAACTGTGCCTCTATAAGTTATTAAATAGCTATATTCAAAAGTATATTCCTAATAAGTGTAACGTTTTGGACGGACCAAAGGAAATAGGGGCATTTCTTACAAAGTGACTGGTAATCGACAAATGCTAGTTTAAGCGCTAGCTCGGGCACGGGTTAGCTATGTGGTAAAGTATTTGGCTTTCCACCAAGAATATCCGGGTTCAATCCTGGTGGGGACAAATTTACCACTGACACCGAGACTGACACAATAAAAACTTTGGTAACGAAAGGATCTCTAAGAGGTAACGGGGAATTTCTACGATCAGTGAGTTAGAATTTTTACAAATTTGATTCAAAAACTTTAACCCTTTTAACCTCTTCGGTTGACCCGACTAAATTTTCTTTTTACGAGATTCCAATTGTCTTTTGGGTCGACCCAACTAAATTTTCCTTTTACGAAATTCCAATTACCTCTTCGGTCGACCCGACTAAATTTTCCTTTTACAAAATTTCAATTCAGTCGAGCCAACTAAATTTTCTTCTTACTATTAATCATCTTCTAAAGTAGGATTTTCACGCTGCGCGAAAATACACCTCTAAAGAACTCATTATATTGGACGCGATGCGAAGTTTGTGTGAAAGTTCAATAAGAATAAATGTTTCTTGACAAGTTGAGCTTTCACACAAACTTTAGGCGATGCGATTCGCATCGCATCCAATATAATGAACCCTTAACGTAGGAATTTCGCGTTGTATGGGCGTGAAATTCCCATGCAGCCCTCTAAGTCGAATCCATTATGAACTAAATCTCACAAAAAATTGCGAAACTTGTAAATAAAAAAATCTAGCCTCTGACCCTTACGGGTTGTAACGGCGGATTATATAAATATAAGCGGTAGCTCAAAAGTAGTAAAGAAAATGGCTCCAAATCCTCGGGACTACATTAAAAGATTTCAAATGCAGACAATTCAACGGTTCGATTTAAAACAGAAAATGAACGGAAAACGTCAAAGTTCAACCAGCGAACCCAACCTTGATAACAACAGATGAAAAGTTTAAAAATCCAAGTTTCATGTTAACGAGAGACAAAGTCGAGATCGACAATTAGACGAAAAGATCACTTTACGGTTTCATTTCGATAACACAGTGAACTCTCTCTTTAACGGACATTCTCTATAACGAACGAAAATCCAAAAGATCGCTACCTTATCAAATGGCGTGATATTTTGTAGAAGTCAAAAGTTTATGATTTTACACTCATTATACAGCCATGCATTTATAACTCTCATCATTTTCTTTAGAATTCTTTTGTTTAAAATTGTGGCATTATGAAAATAGATGCTTGGATGTACATCAGTTTTGTGTTATTTAAATGTTATGGAGGATTTTTCTGGTGTTGAGATACATACCCATGTGAAAAAAGTCTTTGAGATGAGGCATCTCAAACGTCTCAGTAAGAGGTGGATGAGACGTCTCAGGTTATCCTCTATTGAGAATGCAGTGAAACTTCTCTTTTCGGCCAAATGAGAACAAAAATCCTCAATAAGGACAACTTTTTCATGGAAATTTTCACTTTGAGACGTCTCATTCACCTCTCACTGAAACGTTTGAGACGTCTCATATCATCAATTTTTTTTTTTCACTTAGGTATTTATTTCAACGTTTACCGTAAACCGCCGTAAATCGGTCGAAAATTTTGCCTTGCTCTCATAAGGCATTTTTTCGCCTAAGATTTTCTAAAATTTTGAAAATTTAGGTTGTCCGATCGGTTGTCTGTTTTTGCTATCGCGGGCAAAATTGTAATACTTCGGAAACTCAACCAAAAAAATCAAAACCTACTTACCAATCAAGTTCAACATACTTGAATGTTGGCATGTTCTTATTTGCGAAATAAGATTTCTCGATTTTTAAAATACCATTTTCTTTAAGGGACGACTCAGAAATTGAAAGTTGTTTTTTGATATTGTAGATGTCGCGAGAGGAGCAGACGAAAATTTGTAAGATATTTTAACAAAGTCAACAAAATTGATCGAAATTTTCTGAAAACTTAACGAAAAAATCGCGAGCGAAGCGAGCGAATTTTTTTATGATATTTTGAAACATATCTAGCTCATGGAAATTTCTTCCAGCAGACAATGACATAGAATTTTACAAAATGAAATAAAAAAAAAAACTTGCACTTTCGAAATGAAGCGGATTTCAAATTTATTACGAGTGTCCATTTTTAAATGTCCTTTGTTGGTCTCCTATTTGACATCCGACTTTTTCGATGTCGTAGCTAGATGGTGCGTTGCTTTGAGGAATTTCTTTTTGTTACATTCGCTGACGTATGAAATTTAACCTAACAACTAATAATTATACTACGCTATGCCAAACGTCCCTCTTCCGAACCATAATTATTATGCGGTCCAGTAATAATTTATTAAGCACTGAACAGGAACACAGAGACTGGTTGGATGTATATGAAGAAAGGAGATTAAAAGAAAAAAAATTTGAAATTGAATTATAACCCCGGCTGAGCCCGGGTTAGATTTGGCTAACCCGGGCGCGGGTCCGCTTGCCCTCCTGGAGTCATCATTTATGACCGTAAATCTTGGTGAAATTGACCAGTGCGGGTGAACTTGGCCACCTTCGGAAAGAAAAATTAATTTAATGAAGTTAACATCCAATAACGAACATACACTTGATTGATTTAAAGGTCAAACAGAAATTATCATGAGATTCATTTTTATTTCTGAAGCTGGCCAAGTTCACCCGGATTTACGGTATTTGCAATGTAAGATGTGAGTATTGGATCGGCCATTTCGAAATGAAATAAATCGATTCTATTATGAAATATTCTTTCGAATTTTCTTTAAGAGCACGCCGTAAAAATGTGAGCTGTCAAATTTGCGATGTTTTTTTATAACATAATCCTGCCTAAATAACAAATTATTCAAAATTATGCCTCATGTACTGTGAGAGGATGACTCTTATGCAAATAATTGATGAATCAGAATTCAAAAAGTTTGAGTTTGAATGTCGCA
The DNA here is from genome assembly GCA_029228625.1 of Pseudolycoriella hygida. Taxonomy (NCBI): domain Eukaryota; kingdom Metazoa; phylum Arthropoda; class Insecta; order Diptera; family Sciaridae; genus Pseudolycoriella; species Pseudolycoriella hygida. The sequence continues at coordinate 39,006,646 of CM055404.1, read as the reverse complement.
AGTTGCTTTGAAATAACATCGCAAATGAACTTTAAATGCGATGATTTTTCAGAAAAACTTTCGACCTTCGAACTCAAACTTTTTGAATTCTGATTCATCTATTATTTGCATAAGAGACATCCCCTCACAGTACATGAGCTATAATTTTGAATAATTTGTTATTTAAGCGTAATTTTGGTCTAAAAAAACATCGCAAATTTGACAGTTCACATTTTTGCGACGTGCTCAATTTTCAAAGTAAAATATAAGATTTTTTGAAAAACTCTATATCGTAGAATTGACTTCCTTGAAAGTTCGTTATAGAGCAGAGCCTATTTTTGAGAATTTAGTTCCTAAAAATTCCATAAAATTCTTAAAAAATTCCTAAATTCTCAAATTTAAGACTTTAGGAATTTTTAATAATTTTTACAAATTTTATGGAATTCTTCGAATTAAATTCCGAAAAATAGAGAGGTTTTTTTATATAGCGCATTTTAAAAAAATGGCCTAGAAAATGCACAGAACGATTTTTGATCCACACACATGGAATTGTAGATTACAGTGGGGAGTGCGGAAGTAGGTCATTACATGAGTGATCAATTTTGTGAAATGAGTCAAACTCAAAAGGGTGTTTTTAAGCAAAAAGCTCTGCAAACGATTTTTTGACGAGTGTACAGTTGGCATCCGAGCCGTAGGCGAGTTATACAGCTGCACAAGTAAAACAAAACAGTTTTTGTGAGAGTGTATTGGTTGTGACGGCAAATATTTTCCCATTACTTGGGACGAAAAGTTGCTTTTCGCGGTATGTGCGCCAACCGAACACACACTCACTATTACAGAAAAATGTCTTTCAAAATACCCCAATACACACTCGATGTGTAGTTTTCGCTTGGGCTTCGCCCGCGTGTACGTACACATCTCGTGTGTATTAGGGTATGTTGAAAAATACTATTCTACTTTCTAAAAGTGAACTTTCTCTTTCTTTCTTCATTTTACGAAAGTGGTTAAGAGTTTGCAAATCCCGTCCAAGGCATAACATCAATGTTTTACGCGCTCTTAACAAGTCCACTCTATCGTCCCACGTGCTACAATTTTGCGGCACTAATAACTGTTTTATCTTCCACATGTTGATCTGAATTCAAGAGTTGGAATGCACTGCAGCTCCAAAAAAAAATGTATAGTCATTCACATATTAAAGTAGGCTCAACGAGAATTCTTAATTATTTTATGATACTCCAAATGTTGATTAATTTCTAGTAACAATGTTTTATCATTAACAACGTTGTATATGAGGGGACGTAGGTTTGATAAGATAAAACTTGTGAGATTGAAGCAATTTTTTTTTTTAGTTTTCGATGTTTTTGGTTGATTTGGTGTCATAAAATAAACATTTTATGGTTTATGTACAATAATACGTATATATATATTCGATACACAAATTTGCTAACAAACTTTTGGTGTATCGCACAAATGTCACATACGAGGAAAATATTTGTGGGTTTAACGGCTTAACGTATAATTTCATATGCCTCGTTATGTTAGTTTGATTTTTTATTGTGTTGTTAGCGCAACTTATATGATGATTGTGGCGAGTGATTCAAAACTTATTTAAATGCAAACAAAAATCAATGGTTTCACATTATTATTTTATAATACATGCCGACAACTGACAATGCAGATGAACCAGCAACTGGGTAAAATTTCTATGATTTCCGATGTCATTCAATTATGGAACTTTTCAATTAATTCCGCATTTAATTTTAAGGATTCTTTCGAGCACAAATTTCCCATTGTTTCTATATAAAGTTTGAAATGAGTGTCAGGTCGTCATGTTATGTTTAGTGGGTATGAAATTCATTAATAATGGAAAATCAGGTTTACATTTCACTAATTTTTAGCTTCATCCTACTCAACAATACACCTACGACCAAAATGATTTGCCCGAAGAATCCTTCAGTACGAGGTCATCATTTTGTAATCAACCACCCACTTTCACAACACTTTACCATCAGTCAAAAATATGATCTAATGGTGTCAATCGACTGACCGACGCCTTTATAATTTTAACTTGATTTAAACACATTCTAGTCTGAACACTAGAGAAGCTTCTTCTGTAGATGAGAGACTGTTCGATCAAAGTAAATTCTTTGTCAATCAACGATTTTCAGTCAGCGAACACTTAATAGAGGGCTACATGTGAAAAATCCTAAAATCTACGTCACCAAACAGACACGTCCCATAAATGACGTCTGTTTTTAGGGGGGGGAGGAGGGTTTCCGAGAAAACAGACAGAATATGACAGGGGCAAAGGGGGGGGGGGAGGAAACAGACGTGTTGCGACATTAGATTTTGAAACACTGCAAAAGCAATCGTTTACATTACAACCAAAGCATGTGATTTTTACCCAGAACACAATGAATTTTGCTCAGTAAGTGACTTTTTCTAGTAGTCCAGTGATAAAATTTTGGATTAATAGGTGGCGATGGCGAAGTCACTTTGCATTTGCTGTGGCAGTGAATGTCGTAATCTGCAATTGGTCGTGATGTGTAGTTCCATCCCTACCGCAAAATTCTTTTCAGTGCTGAGGGCGTTAGTAGTAACTATATGACGAACTTTGCAATAAGACCGCGAATTTGCATACAGTCGCTAGTAGTAACTATATGATAAAAACGTAAACAAATAAACGACCTATTTTTAGGAGTTGAAACGACCGTTGGTTCGGCTTGCTCGGATCTCTCTTGAAATATTAGTGCAACACTTATGAATGATCCACAAACGCTTATACGTATAATCCACAAGCCCACAAGAAGATGTGTAGTGTAATTATTGTACAAGTCTGTAACAGTACACCGCATGATGCCATTAAAAACGTTACATTCTTTGGCCGATTTTGTTGTCTTTAACCCATTTTTTATTATGAAAATATGACGTCTGCTTCGGGGGGAGGGGGGGGGGGTCAAAAAAGTCGGAAAAAAGCCAACGTCATTTATGGACAGCCCCTAATATATGTCATGCTAGTGGCCGAGAATCCGAGATATTTTTCAAAAAACACCCGTTTTCGTCCCCGACATATCAAAATATACTTACGCATACCTTTCACTCGGATGTATGACAACTCTTCTTTGCAGGTATCTTCAGCGAAAGGTAAGTTCATCTGATCAAGTCATTCTGGGTCCCAAATCTTCATTATTTTCAATATTTTGCTGAGTGAATTGTTCCAAAGTCTTCAATTTCAATAGCAAGAGAGTAGACTGAAAATTCAATTAACTGACAGCGTGTGTACTCGTAAAATTCGGTCTAACGAATAGGCTGAATTTTTACGAAAAAGTAGTTTATACCGTGTGAGAAAATGTTGATCTGTTGACCGAAAAGAAAATTAACACCAAACAGTTGCTATCGCAGAGAAAATTGAGCGCTTTGCGCTAAATAGCTATAAATTTCATTCTCGCTGCATTTACTCCCACAAACTTAAGTTTCCTGCTGCTTCTGTTCAAAAATAAAAATATTTGAAAGTTAAAATCGAACTTCCGAGCCAAACCGAACCAACCTTATCTGAACCTTTCACATAAACACCAAAATGCCGACGACCCATTCCAGGGACGTGACAGTGTATTTGTTTTAATCTTTGCAAGTAATATTCAACGTAAAGTTAGCTGAAATCAGCTGATTTTGTTTGCAATGAAGTTAACTTCGGTTACCACGTTGAGTATTACTACTTGTGAAGATCGAAACAAAAGACCTTCACATCCCTGTCCCTGGCCTAGGCTCGAAGTAGAGACCGCGAGGAAGGAGTTGAGCGAAATTTAAAGACTGGTTTGCATCTGCATGACCGGAACTATGAAAACAACAGCAACGATAGCCATTGAAGCGCTACTGTATATTGCACACATCCAAACGATCATCAAAGCGAGAGCATTCACAACTCTTACACGACAGACTCTTACTTAATGATGTTTGGATGAAGAACTTTAACACGGGTCATGGAAAAATCAGGGGGGCAATAGCCAATCCTATTTTTAACATGCCCAGGGACCGGATAAAACCGGAAATTACCTTTGTGAAGCACTACGAGGCTGTCATACCGGATAGACTAGAATGGCTGAGAGGTTGGCCAGACAGTCTGTCCACGGATGGACTCATTTGTTTCACATATGGATAAAAAAACTCTAATGGAGTGGGGGCTAAAACGTTCGCAGCGATGGAAAGATTGCGAAGTGCATTGAGACCGGAAACGTTAGGCGAAAGAGTCACAATCCTTTCCGATAGCGAAGAAATGATCAGAGCGATAATGTCGCCTGTAACCACATCCAAATTAATGAAGGAGTTCAAAAGTACACTGAACCAGCTGGGCCCTAGTAATCGGGTGACGGTTGCTTGGGTGCCGGGGCACTCTGAAATAGATGGAAGTGAGAGGGCGGATGAACTGGCAAACCTGGGTGCTACATCTGCTCAATGTGGACCCGAACCGTGCATTCCTATAGCACAGTCAGAATATGACAAGGCTGTAAAGGAATGGATGCGTTCAGAGGGAATAATGCGTTCGTGTGAATATGGTGAAGCAAGGCACACAAAGCAGTTCCTATCAATGCCCGACGGCAAGTGGACAAATGCACTGCTGAACATGGACCGGAGTCGCAAAAGTAGAGTAGCGGGAGCGATTACCGGACACTGTGGGCTAAGCAGTCATTTGTCAAACATGGGAATCGTTAGCGATCCCGAATGTACCTGTGGTCTCGGGAACGAAAGCGGATATCACGTAATTTGCGAGTGTCCAGAGTTTTCTCAACTGAGACTCAGGACTCTGGGTGGTCCTGTGATCAGGCCTCTAGATATACTAAAGCTAGGGCCAAATGTCCTCGACAAGTTCTTCGGTGGTACTGGAAGGTTCGAAGGATTTATGTGATGAACGGGAAAGGCACAAAGGATCAGCAGATCTGTGTTTCATGACCCAGTAGTGAGTCGTCCCAACCTGATAAATCTAAAAATCCCTGTCCCAAACTAGCACCGAAATCGAGCTTTCTCTTCTCACAGCCCTTATTTTTTCTCTGTTACACAAGTTGATCCCACAAAATTTAAAGCAACTGACTCACTTATTAGCTAGACGAGGGAGAATTCGAGTCTCGCAAAAGTAATTCCACGGTTGTTTTAACTTATCATTTAATTGACTGGTCAGTTTCCTGTGAAGTTACTTTGATACAACTCAAACACATTCACTGTACGAATGGAATTATTTTGTCATTGACATGACGCTTCAGACGTTAACACATCTAGAACAATTGTTTTATGGAGAACATTTAGGAGAGATCAACATTTTGGCATCCAGTGCAAATCTTCAGCCAAGTCATGCAACTTGATATGTTGAGGTGAACGACGAAACATTGAAACTTTTATATACTTTTATATACTTTATTAAACTTAATATAGAATATCTCGGTTAGAGGCAAAAATGAACTGCACGAGCTCACGGAGCACGCAGAAAGGTGGTTGGAGAACTTAAAAGTGGACGTTTGAAATTGGAAAAATCTAGAGCAGAAAATTGTAAATGAGGAACAAGTTTGTATTTTCAAGTCATTGGTCAAATAAATAGAGGCAAAACTGGGGTTTGTGAATCATTACGAGAATGATAATTCAAACGCAACTGTTGGGACATTTCAGAAGCGCAGTCAAACCCTGAAAGTCACGTCTCCAAAGCTAATTCTCAAATACCAATTCTTTCGCATTGTGAAGTCAGTGATTAAATGGCAATTAACGTAGAAACGTTAACTGCAGTCGGTAACAGTCCATCAGCCACTGGACTTGAGACGCAGCTAGGCTTCTTTTTTTGGGAGCTACAATCGACTAACTTCTCGAGGCGGCTCTGGTCTATCCTATGTTCATAGATTTTGTTTATAGTTCACAAAATTTACCATAAAACAGCAGATGGCGCTAAACAAAGTCGGTGACAAAACGAATCCATGTGAGGAAAAACTCACAAAAAATTGCGTAACTTATGTAGCCTCTGAACCGGGCGGGTTGTAACGGCGGATTATTATTATTAAAATTGCGTTGATATCACAATTCGTAAGATGCCAAACATATTTTTTGAGACAAAAATGAGAAAATTGGGAAAATAGTTTGGCTCAAGTTGAAAATTCGGCCAATTTATGAGAAGTCAAGGCTTTGCAGGAATGTCTGCTCGTTAAAAATTAGATTTAAAAGAAAATCTGTTAGTCGAATTCGATCAAAATGATTACATTTTGACGGAGCCCAAGACCCAGCGCCATAAGTTATCAATGTTTCAAATAGTTAATTAAATTCCGGATCGTTCAATTTGAGTTTTACTTTGTTGCGTGGAATTTCAAATTTATGGCGCGGTTGTTTATTTTTCGTGACACTTTAAATTTGTTGGCACTAAACAACGACAGCTAAGAAATTAGGAGCTGTCGACCATAATAGTCATGCGCACTAACGTGCGTTCATTTGCTGAGAGAGAAAAAAAAGGAGAGCAGAAAACAGTGACGTGACTTAGAGCTTCTTCATCCACCACAATATCGAATATTTGCCTGGTTTGGAAGTCGGTTTTTGTTTATAATTTTTTGGTTAATTTTGTGTGTTTAAAATAATCGAACATTTTCTGTGCAAATGTATTTGAGTGATTGGTAATTGATTAAGCAATCGGAATTTTGTTTTCGGCAAATGTAATCCATGACGAAGGCGAAAATTCATATTGAGGCAAAACCAACCCAAACATGAGTGATAAAGGTGTATGGTGGAACATTACGAACCGCTTTTTCCAAAACTGTTTGATTGAACTATAGCACAACGGACAGTGTTGTCTTCGGTGGACAAAATTAACAATTTTGTTCGATTTTGTACTGTTTACGGTCAGTTAAAACTGTAGTGAAAAAGACGTCCACAGAAAATATCACTTTGCCTAAGAGATAAAAATGTTATGTTGGTAGCGGACGTAACAGGAATTCAATTGAGTTCGTTTCCATACACGATAAAAATCTGTCAGTGAGAATATTGTTCAATTCGGAATTAAATTCGGTTTTTCATTTTGCGGTAAAGTGCAAATAGAAAGCATCTCTGAAGCACGTACGCATACACATTTAGAACACGGTGAGTTTCGATCATTTTATAACACATTCAAATGACATTCCAATGCTCATCCCAATACACAATCGATTTTTTCACATAAATTATGTAGGGTAACGATATGGAGAACCGAATTGCAATATTTTTTTTTAGTGGATTCTTAGCATTTATGAAAAATCTAAAACAAACCACTCTAAGTTGAATGTTTTTTTTCAGATCCTTACGTTCATATTGAAGTAGTTAACCTGTATATGGAGTTTGAATTTTGTATAAATTATTTGACTTTGATTGGAACTAATTTAAAATAAAAACCAATTCATTTGTAAGGATATGATGTGCTTGCGTAGGAGTTCCAGATTTAAAATTCACCTGAACAATCAAATACGGCGATGATTCCTTTTTCCTTACAAACGAACCTACTACGCAAAATCTGTTAAACATTTTCTAGTGCATCTGGAACTTGTTTTGCACAATTTTGTAACATCGGCTGAGTGTTTCGGTGACATAAATTCGGGGGGTAGTGATGCGAAAGTAGAGCAAAATCTTTCAATTTCTTTTCTCTACAACTTCAATCAATTTGACATGTCAAAACTAATGGCAAAGTACATCGAAAAAACATAATTATAGAAATTATTTCTTCGACGGTTCAATGACTTAATTTCATTTTTAAGCTTTAGGAAAATTACAGTTATTAATCATTTGTTATACGATTCCAATTCTTTCTATGTTAACGTCGAAGGGTATATTGCTATGAAATCATCGGTCATTGAGCCGAAAATATTTCTTTCTTTGCGAATCGCCAACATGAGAAAGTCATCTGCTTGACTCGTTACGCCTTCTGTAAACAACGACCATGGTGGTAAGGGGTTGCAAAATTCCTCTTAATTCCAATCTAAATCATTCATTGTTGCTCGCCGTTCATTAGGTGTTTTGGTGTCCCACTCAATAAATTCTCGAAAATAAGGGGGGGCTTAACGTGCCATACCTACTGGGGCAAAATTAGGTGAAAAACTCGTGGGACCAATCGCTCTAAATTGCCAGATATTGCTGGACTTGTAAGGATTTTAACAGATTTTTTAAGGATTTCCAAGATTTTTTAAGGATTTCCACAGATTTTTTAAGGATTTCCACAGATTTTTTAAGGATTTGCGCAGATTTTTTGAGGATTTCAACAGATTTAAGGGTTTTTTTAGGATTTACTTATTTAGTTTTGTACGATATTTCGGATTTCTAAGGATCTGTGAGGATTTCTACGCATTGAAATTGGTCAGGTTATAACATGTTCTTTAAATAAAGTATTACAGAATTAGGTCTTTGAATGTGAGAAGCACATTTCTGGACAAACTTTAGAGCCATCGAAAATTGGACACTTTCATCGGTCTGTCATTTTGCAAAGATTCAAATGTCACGAACACTTTTTTCCCATCGTGTCAACACTGAGCAAACCACGCGCATCAGGTGTATGTTGGAAATTAGATTTAGTTATAAGTAACTTTAATACTTCGCCTTATTAGAGAGTTTGGGCAAACGACTTATAGCAAAAACTTATAACTCATACTTATAACTATATATAAGTTATAAGTTTTCGCTATAAGTCGTTTACCCAAACTCTCTATTAAGAGTCAGTTGCTTTTACATTAGACTTTCTAACTGCGGCACAAAGCCAAGAGACTTTTATTCGATCGTCTATTTCATAGTAGAACTGTGCGCCGGAGTCAGCCGCACCGATCGCCGCCGCCGCCTAAAATTTAAAATTTGTCAGCCGATTCCGCCGCCGCCGAAGTCAAAAGACACTTCCGCCGCCGCCGCCGGTGTTTTTTGTCGGCGCAAAGATTTTCAAAATCATTTCTAGAATGAAGTCAAGAATGATAATGGTCCATGGCTATTTTGACAAGTTAATTTTACCAGACGTAAAACGTAATTGTAAGCAATAAATTATTCTACGGCATACCTTCAAAACGTACTGTTTTTTTTATTTTGTTTTTTTCTTGAAAAAAATTACAAAATTTTAGCCCCATTTGACAGCCGCAAACGAACTGACGGAGGCCGAATGTACTACCGAATAGTATTTACCATGTCATGAGCGGAAATCAAAAACTTTACAATTTTTAGGGTTATTAAGAGTTACATTGTGATTTGAAATTCAATTTAAGTGTCCGACATCGCTCATTTTTTTCGATTTCGGCGGCTGTACTAACTGAATTGCTCCTTTCATTAATAACTTTAATTAATTTTGTATTAAAATTGGTGCATTTTTAAGGCATGTCGTAGAACAACTTTTTGTTTAAAATAATATTTTACGTCGCTTTTGTCGAAATAGCCATGGTCCATCTAGGGTTCGGAACAGATGGTTTTTATCTGATCTGATTCTGAAAAAAGGAAAACCAGAATTTTCAGATCAGTTCAGATTTCTGTAAATAATTATCTGATCTGATCTGAACATTTCATATCCTTATTTTTCAGATTCATATTATATCAGATTTTTGTTCAGATTGGCTTCAGAATAAACTTAATTATTTGGTTTGATACCATCAAATACTCAAGTTTTGTAAATGAGTAGTGTGTGGGATCAAGTGGAAAGTGTGTGGGATGAAGTGGACAGTGTGTGGGGTGAATTGGATAGTGTGTAAGATGAAGTGGAAAAGGTGTGAGATAAAGTGGGAAGTGTGTGGGATGAAGTTGGAATTGTGCCCTACTCCATGACATACACTTTTCACACTATCCCACACTTTTCTCATTTCATCCCACACACTTTCCACTTCATTCCACACACTGTCCACTTCATCCCACACACTTCCCTCTTTATCACACACTTCCCAATTCATTCCACTTCATCCCACACACTGTCCACTTCATAGCACACTTCCCACTCCATACCACATATTTCCCACTCCATACCACACACTTCCTACTTCATCCCACGCACAGGAATGCTCACTACTGGATCTTAAGTCTTTATTCCGAGCACCAAAAATTGTTTACGTCCATCGAGATACCATTCTATTCAAATATCTCTCAGACTTCAGATCAAATTGAAATTGTTAAATTCAGATCAAATCAGATCAGATCGAATTCAGATCAAAAATAAAGTTTCCAGATCAGATTCAGATCGAAATTTTTTCAGATTAATCTGAAGCAAAACAGATATATCTGATCTGTTCCGAACCCTATTCCATACACGATAGTAATTCTTTGATTATGTTAGAGAAATCAATAGATTTCCAAAAATGTTTCAGTTTTGGGTTCTTTATTAAAATCGTTATCTATGACCAGACCATAAAAGATTTCTTAGACAAAAATGTTTCATTTTCTCAAAGTTTATTGAATATCGGGAAGACGAACTAACTCATTCTTACTCTGGTGATTCACTAGGCAAAAAATGCCTTTGTCGTAGGTGTGCCTTAGTGGTATAAATAGGCCTTGATGCCCTGACTAAGATACTCGTATCTAAATCTTCAACGACATCAGACTTCTGAGAATATGACGAGACATTCTCATATGTAAACTGTCCATATGCGAGCAATTTATTATACTTTTATTGAGTCGAAAATGAGTAAAAATTCGGAATATAAGTTAAAATCAACGTTAACTCAATTAAAGTGTATTGTTTTCAGTAAAATCTTATTGAAAAATTTATTATTTTTTAGTTATTTGTTTTTGCTTTTATGTGACAGGTGACTTTCACCATGAATTTCCATCGATTTGTTTTTCCAGTCATATTTTTTGACGCCTCTGGTTTATTTTTTAATTTGATTTCCAGCTTGCACACTCAAGTTTTCTGATGAAAATCAGATTTTGTGAACATGTCTCTTTTTCAGACCATTCCGAGACGAAAATTGTAGTCAATATTTGACATTTTGGTTAGAATCCACTCTTTAAGGTTGTGAGAAGATATTTCAATCGATTTTGGTGCTTGCTAAGGGAGCCGAAAGTAATAAAATGTCAATTTATAGGACCGAAAGTTAACTTGATCTCCCTCTAGTTAAGTGACCTAGCTACGCCCTTAATGAGGAAACAAACCCTGAGACACGTGTTCGCTGAAATGTTATGCTCTATAGCTTTGCCTTTGGAATCAATTTTGTACCTCTTATAGTTCTAGAGATATGTATCATCCCTCCCAATTCTAGAAGTGGTCTTATCCCAGGATTGGGGCATTTTTACCCAAAAATCTGAGACACTCGTTTGCTAAAATTTTATTCTTTACAACTTTGCTTTTGGAAGCAACTTTCTATCTCTTATAGTTCTAGATATATGGATCATCCCTCCCAATTCTAGAAGTGGTCATATCCCAGGATTGTGGCATTTTCACCCAAAAACCGGAGACACGCGTTCGCTAAAATTTTATTCTCTACAACTTTGCTTTTGGAAGCAATTTTATACCTCTTATAGTTCTTGAGATATGGATCATCCCTCCCAGTTTTAGAAGTGGTCATATCCCAGGATTGTGGCATTTTTACCCAAAATCTTGAGACACGTGTTCTCTAAAATTTTATTTTCTACAACCGTGCCTTTGGAAGCAACTTTTTAACTTTTATAGTTCTAGAAATATGGATTATCCCTCCCAATTCTAGAAGTGGTCATATCCCAGCATTGAAGCATTTTTACCCAAAACCCTGAAACACGTGTAAATTTTTTTGCAAATTTTATCGAAGAATTTCGCGCCGAAAGCCTCCACTGATCACTTTTCTTGCGCCCATTTGCGCCGCCGCCGTCGAAAGAAAAATTAAGCGCGCCGCGCCGCCTATAAATATTTACAGGGGTAAAAGTCTATTTCATTGATATGAAATTTCGACGAAATTTCGCGTTTTTTAATTTTTTGTCGATTTTCTTGTTTTCTTTTGACGATTCATAAAAGGATCACACGAATGTATTTAGTGCACTGCTTGCGTACTATACAGCCGCTAGCAATAAAATATACTACACGACTTGCGTGTTGAGTTCTAAATGTCAAATTCACAAGTAATTTAATTTTCATGAGGTGCATTCAAAACCCACATGAGTTTCTAATCTTGATTGGTGATTGCTGACATAATTTACGCTCCGTTTACTTTAGATGATGATTTCTGTAAACACCTGACTTTTCGTTTAGAAAACTTTTAGACAACTTTAAGCGGTTCACAAACTTTGTGACATTTGCGAAATCGTGAAATGCTGTGGAAAATGATTTTTTTTATTGTCCGTCATATAGTCGGACATTTCACGTTGTGCAGAACAATTTAAGCTCAATTAAAAGCATTCGTAGAAAATGTGATAAAGTTATCATTTTCTGATTTCATATTTTGCCATAGATTTAAGTAGAAAGATTACGTTTACGATACATAAGCTTACTTCAAGGTAAAACTTCAAAATGAGTGATCTTGCCTCACCCTGATTTTTGTAGAAATGACACTTTATTTGACGTCACTCGGTTGAAACAAAGAATCAAGACGTAAGATTTTTTCTCGGAAGTGACGCAAACGTTACTAAAAATTTAAACAAATTATTCATTTAACATTTAGCGTTGAGTATTTGATGTTTATATTCGACGATCGTTGGACATTTTATTTCACTTTGCTTGGAGTTGCAATCCGAACAACGTCATCCCTTATCGAATTACAAATTTTAACAGAAAATTTCCTCTACAAAACAAGTGAATTCTAGTTTGTCGTTGAGTACATTGACTTTTTGTATATTGTAAGCATTAGAAAAAAGTATTAAAACTCATATCGCAATTTCTCATGACTCAACAGTCATATGAAATGTGTAAAGAGATGAAAAAAATGTGTCAGAATCTTCACCTACATGGTTCTCATGGAGTTACTGACAGAAGCTCCTGTGCATGGTTAATAGAAGTCAAGTTTTAGTAGTTTATGCAACAAGTTGAGAAATAGGTGCGCTATTTGTCACTAGATGTGAAATTAGCGAAAAGGAAGGACGGGTTGGTGGGAGGGAGAAGGGTTCAAATTTTACTCGGCTAAAGAATCTTGGCTGAATGATTTGTGCTTCCGTGTTATGCTTTCAACTGAAATTCTAGAAAATAGACCCCGAAAAACATGTGTACTGGAATTTGAACTGACTCGGGATTGCAAAATGAAGTTTTCTGATTTTTCACGTTGCAAAAATGTGAACTGTCAAATTTGCGATGTTTTTTTAGAAGAGAATCCTGCGTAAATAAAAATTATTTGAAATTACAGCTCGTGTACTATGGGAGGATGACTCTTACACAAGTATATTACTTCAGAAATCAATAAGTTTGAGTGTGAAGGTCGAATGTTGCTCTGAAAAATCATCGCATTCCAAGTTCGTTTGTGATGTTATTTCAGAGAGAATTTGTTCCTTCATACTAAAACTTTTTGAATTCTGATTCATCTATTAATTGCGTTATATTCATCCTCTCACAGTACTTGACCTATTATTTTGAATAATGTGTCTTATATACGAAGGATTCTGTTCAAAAAAAACATCGCAAATCTGACAGTTCACATTTTTGCGACGTGCTCTTAATTGCGAAAGGATTTTTTTTGCATTAAGAGAAAAGAAAGTTTTTGGCGGAACAAGAAGAGACTTCCGAGATCCTTATACAAGTACGATTACAAAAGAAAAGATCTTGGTTTTGCAAAAAGCTGGCTCAATGTGGTAGTTTAAACCCAATACGTCCTATAGCATTATTTTAAGGATCATCAAAAGCTTAAATAAATCGATTTATTGATTCAAAAACAAATATTTAATTATTGTTTCGTCTACAACGAATTATTATCATTGTCAATCAATCATGTCGGACCGATGCCTGTGTGCAAAGACATCATTCCATGCAAGAGTTTCCATAAGACCGCTTCGGACGATGAATTTATCTTATCGGCTATCATAGAATGGAAAAGGATTAGATGTAATTTTTTTTTTTAATAACAATGAATTAAGTCTTTTATATAGCTGATCCATCAATATAATTTGACATTTCCTACGCTTCCAAAAATCAATTTAATTCCGAACTAAATAGATGTTCAGAGTAGTTGGTGTAATTTGTTCACACAATCTTTCGCAAAGACCGACGATATTTTTTCATCGTAGTTTTCAAAGAAATTCATCTTTCTAAGATAGACAATAGACGAAAATATAAAAAAATTGTGATAAATTCGGTAATAATTTCAACATCTTAAAACAAATCACCAAAGTCATGTGACTTCCGTGAGCATGGAATTCACCGGAGCCAAGGCGCCATCACAGATATATTTCAATACAGAAATCGACGTGAGGTTTTCAAGTTGGAGAATCCTCCTGAATGTATTATCAACCTTATTTAAGTATTGTGTAGTATGACATACGTAACGAACGTGTTATGAGCTCACATTATACGTGCACGACGTTTGTAATACGTGCCAGGTGGACAAAATACGTTGGCGGCGTATATTATAAGCACAATTCCTACGTCGTTTGTAGATATTTTCCTAAGTGAGTGCACTCAATCTGAAATGAGAAGGGCTAGTGTACTGCCATCGTACGGATTACCGGAAAAGGTATTGTTGGGAGAACCGGTATTCTACTAATACTAGTTTCGCTCCTAGTTACATCTCATAGATGGCACTGGGCTTGTCGCACAGCTTACCACTGGCACAGTAAAACTCAAAAAGTAGAACCACAAACAGCGAAACTAGTAATAGTGATCTAGCCTCTAACCCTTCATGGGTTGTAAGGCAGATTATTATTATTATTGCTACTTCATCTGGTTGTTCTTTTAGAGTTGCCTCACTAGAACCAGTATGTTAAGGGTTCATAACAGACTGGCACGCAGAAATACAGTCAACACGAACACTTACATTACATTTGGTACATCTCTCACTTTTACTCTTTCCCTTTAAACTATCGTACTTCTTCGTATTTCGTACTTCTTCGTATTTCGTACTTCTTCCACTAATGATATCAGCCAACATCCTTCAATTAGTTCATAAGTCTGTTGATTATGTAAATGTCAAGCAAAATATTTTTTTGGCAAAACTAAATTTCTCTGCCTACGTCACATCTGCTCTTACTATTTATAACACTTTAAGGATGGGGGTTCAGGTCCTGAACCTCAGTGCTCCTAGTGTCAACTTAACAAAACAAAAAAATAACTTCATCATCATCATCATACTTTCGCTTTGACTTAGTTTCCAATTGTTTAAATTTGCTGACCATATCGGTGACTATCGCTATTTTACTTATCAACGTCCATGGCTTTAACAAATATTTACTGATAATTGACCAGATGTTTGCTTAATTTTCAGTGTAAGCAGTGACGTATCTAGATAAGGGCAAGGGGGCTGGGTACTCCCTGAGAATAGTATTTACGTTACCGAATGTATAATTTACACATTTTTAGCTATAGTCTAATGAACGAGCAGTAATCATTAGGAAAATTAAATCATTTTAAAGGATCTGATGCGCTCAGGTCACTTCTAGACCTGATTTCGACCTGAATCAATTTTTGCGATTTGAGCTCTGCATGAACTCAACCAGAAATCTGAAAATCTCAATCAGATCGACGAGCAGATGGGCCTTCGATTTGACCGTGTATGTTTTTGTTGAACCAAATTTTTCAGGTCAGCTTTAGGTTGCTTTTTTTTCGACCCAAACCTGAACTAAAAAGTTTAAGTCAAATTTTGTTTAGTTGGGCCGAGCCTTAGATTTCTGAATTTGGACTGAGCTACGCTTTCACATTTGTCTGGCGAAGAGATCGTTGCAATGCTGCACACGCCCGCAGTGAAGCTTGGGCTTTCGAGTATTTCTAAAGATTAGGACACATTCAGAAAGTGCGCACGCTAAAAACCTGGTTTCCTCCATCCTCGCTGGCCTATTTTCACAAATTAGAATGTATTGCAGAACCTTTCTGTCAAACCCTCCCCACCGCTTTAATTGCGCACGCTATTCTATGAGTTCCGATCGGTCAGATTTTTCACCCGATAATATTCGAAACGTAAGGAGCTAGAGTCAGAATCATTAAATTGAAATTGTAGTGCCCGAAATCGCAATTTAAAAATTTGTTTTTGGGTTCGAATGAAATTGAAAGTGAGTTGGCCTGGGTAACACGTGACCACCCCTTCTGTCCCATTATGACATACTAGGCCTGAACCCTCCCCGCTCGCAGCTTGACATACTATATGAATGGCCGCTTAGTGCTGCCTAGTGTCTTGTATAAGTCAATATTGATGGCTAGTAAGAAAGTAGTAGAAATTTTGTTTTTTTCTGAAGTGAAGTTCTAAAGTTATTTAACAGGGTCGCATTAGCGTCGCTAGCTAGCCTCGCTACTAGCATTTCACTAAATCCAAAGTAAGCGAAGTCTTATTTTCGCTAGCCGCTAAACTGTCTGCTTCTAGAAGCATGGAATGGAAGATTTACGAAATTATTGCTTTTCGTAGACTTATAATTGGCCAAATCATTGAAGATTTTCATAGTTTAAAAAGAATGGAAGGGGAAGAAGTGACATCAATCTTTTTGAGAATTTTCCTAATTTCTCGCTTACATTGGTTTTATTAAGAACCTCTCTGGGGCCATTCATAAATGACGTCCGGTCGTTAGGGGGGAGGGGGGTAGGAGGAAAGGGAAACCGGACGAATTCGGACAGTGGGGTGAGGGGGGTTATGAGAAACGTGACGTCCGGTTGAGAATTTGTGGTTTTGTAAAACTGTCAAGAATTTATAACTTATAACGGGGAGCACGCCCGAGCTTGTTTGCCGAGAGAGAAACGCAGACTTTTCCTGTTGTTTCTTTGACAGTTTGTTAGAAGAAAAGCGAACATAATAATGGCAAAAGTATTCATTCTACAATAAAAAATATTTTTTTTTGTGAACTCAAGTTTTTCATTGGGGGGGGGGGGGGGGGGTTTAATGAAATCAGACGTCATTATTTTGGGGGGTAATGTAACACCCGATGAATTCGGACCAGGGGGTAGGGGGAAGAGGGGTCAGAAAATTGTCAAAATAACCGGACGTCATTTGTGAATGACCCCTTTTGATATCAGATGGACAAACTGGTGGAGGATATTTTGCCAACGAAATCTTGTAATCTCCTAAGTTCGTTCTAATAGGAAAAAAATGTTAAGTTCGTATTGAAGGTGGTTGAAAGGTGCAGGTTCGGAAATGTTTGTAGAAATGTTGGGGAAGCGGCGAGGGGTTATCCACTGGTCGAAAAATTGTACTCAAAATTCCAATTCCATAAAAAAAATCCAAAAATTCCTCAAAAAGTCCAAGAAATTTGCAAAAATTCCAAAAATTCCTTAGAATTTTCGAAATTCAGAAGTTCCGAAAATTCCAGAAATTCCATCGAAATTCCAAAAACTCCACAAAATTTCCGAAAATCAGAAGTTCCGAAAATTCAAGAAATTTAAAAAATTACACAGAAATTCCAAAAATTTCATCGAAATCCGGTGTTCAGAAATTACAAAAACTCCAAAAATTCCGTCGAAATTCCAAAAATTCCGTCGAAATTTCAGAAATTCCATTTTAATTCCAAAAATTCCATCAGCCTGTACCAAAAAAATGAAGTGGATAACCCCTCGGAAAGCGGTAGTTTCGCCTGGTGAGAGTCAAGATATTTCTGAATGAAATACGTCGGCTTTTTTCTTAAACATTTCGAGCTGTATCTTTTCAGCCTTTTGCCAGTTGACCACCCAGAAACACAAAAGAACGGTAGCCTTTATATATATAGTTGACGGACAGTAGTCTAGGAAGATGCAGCATGAAAAGTTGTAGAACAAATCCGGAACCTGACATTGAAAATTGTTAAAATTGATGATTTGACTAGAACATCTATTCTTGATTACAGACCTCCTCTCGTTACGATATTTGTGACCAGTGACAGGCAACTTTTGTCCTTCTATTCTAAAGGTTAGAGTGTGACTGATATAGTTGCTCTCTTTTTAACCAACGCTTTAGAATAGAAGAACAGAAGTTGCCCGTCGCCTACCTAGATCCAATTTACAAAACCCAAAAAAAAGAAATCAATCTGAAAAGAATTTGGCTAATGACCATGTACCACTAGAGAAAGAATCAATCTAATAGAGAGTTCGGGCTAAAACTAATGTTTGATGGTCTAATAATTCGTGAAAAGTTGGTCACCGTTCTAACTTTCTTAGCAAACGTAAGCTTAACTTCTTTGAGCTGGCGTTCCTGCTAAAACGATTGATATTAGTCGAAAAAACCTCACAACACCTCAAAAGAGCTTCAATACTTCCGTCTTTACTTATATTTTACCCTTCGAAGTCAGCGACGATTAGCGTCCGCTCATAGTGACCGCTATTAGCGCGCTAAATTTTTCTCATTAGCGAATTACGTTAGTCACACTAATATTTTTTTCAGTTAGCGTTAGCGTCACTAAAAAAATTGGTTAGTGAATACAACCCTGTTATTATACGATAATCCGAATGAGCTAATTCAATTGTTCTAACTGATAAAATCTCTGAATATACACTGATAATAGACATTAATAATTGACTGAATTCTGAAGGCCCCTCCCAAAAAAAAAGGTTTTGATACGATACTGATGGTAAGGGCAAATTCCCTTCAAGTCAATTTGCTTACGATACATTTACGTTGCCTACTCATATTTACGTAAGATAAAAAAAAGGTCACAAGCATAGAATTTTACGAATGAGGAAATTTTCCGTCTCCAATGACATCATCCCTTGCATGTTTGTTGGTATTACCCATAACGAATAGTTTACAACATACTTGCATGTTTAATTGTTCATATGCTCCGACCAACTAAAAGCAACTATATAAAGGGCGTCGTAGGTTTTACAGAAAAGTTATTGCGCTATGTCCACTTTCGGTTATCTTTCCCAATTCTCAAAAAGTCAATATTAACATATCATTAAAAATGTTTCCTCGCAGTCAGTAGTTAGAATAGAAAAAAAAGCGAAAAACGTGCGTACGAAACAGTCGAATATTATTCCTTGTTTTAAAGTCTATTTGCCTTTTACACACCAAAAATTGTTAACACAACTAAAACCATTCGGTCACTTCGTTTTGTGAAGGTCGGATGAAATAATAAAATTCTCTTGAACTCGGAAAACAGCCGAAAGATGGAACCATGTCCATCTGTCGAACATTTGATGCCGGTGAACTATGACGTGGAAAGCTCGATTCTAACTTAAATTCTGAGAATGTAGAGAAGAACTCGTGAAAACGATTATCATTTAAATATTACGTTAATGTTGCATTCAATATCGAAATTTCTTTCAAATTGTAACCACTACACCTGTTATATCAAATAAAAATCCACCATGAGCTCAATTTCCTAAAAACAATCTATAATCTAACATGTAAGCATAAAATGATATTAAACATTAGGGAAAAAATGATGTGAAAATTTTTTTTCACAAACACTCTCTCAACTACATAGAAACCGTTCATTTTATAAAATACCTAAAGACCGAGTCGCCGCAATACGAACAACCCGACGACATTGAGAAAAATTTTAACGTTTTCATTTTGGTTTTTCATATTAGATTTTCCCTGACATAGACGGTTTTCTTGAGCGGCAGAATTCTATTTTAATTTTCATGTGCACGAATGTTCAATGTGGAGAGGATGAAATACGTATAAAACTGTATGTGATTTTTGACTGAGAAAAAAAGCACCAGAATTATTCTATGTATGAAGATGGTTCACACACTACGAAAGGGATCGTCGGTTTAAAGAAAAAAAAAATATTTTACGGGACGGGTTTGTCGATTCGGGTTTTCAGTGTTGTGTGCTCTGCAGATGGAAGCAAAAGAGCTGCTTTCAAGGCGTGCGGAACTAGCGATATATAATAGAAAATTAATTCTATTTCCTTTGTAACCCATTTTCAACCACTTATACAAATGGTCGTAACTGTCAGTTTTTTGTGTTATTTCGTTTAATTGAAACTTTCATTTTGAATTTTCATCATTTACACAGTTGATTGGAATTTTAAATCGCAAAGTGTGAGGAATATATAATTCTGTTATTGTTGTTGTTGTTGTTATTATCGGTGCTGAGCTAAGAGTGAATTTCGTTTGAAAAAAAATTTTTTTTTGACGAAACCGTATCGTGAAAACAATTGCTGTTATGTGATTTGTTAATGAAGACCCTCTTGAGACCATCAATACTTCTAATAAAATAATAAAAAAAAAATTACCAATAGCCTTCATTTCGACATTTTCTTATAAAAGAAAGTTTATGGATACGAAATGAGAGATGTGAAGAAATAGACTAATCGATACCCCAATTCAATACCAGTTCAACAATAGAACAAAATTATAGTTCGAGAAGAGAGCAACTTTGTAACAGCAGCGAATAATTAAATAAAAAAAAACTTTAAAAAATGAATTGGAAAAATGTTTTTATGGACGGAAAAACGGTGAAACTAAACAGATGATGTAGAGAACGTAATTAATTTCGTTTTTTGTTTGTCGTGTTGGTTTGGTTGGATTTTCAGTGTGAGGTGAAGGTGTATAAGAACGTCAGGAAAAAAAAAGTATTTCGTTATTTTTTCTTCTTCTAAATTGACAATTAACTACCAATTTTGACGTCTTTGACTTTACATAATATTGGTGGAAATATATAAAAAGTAAAGTTGACTTTTCGACTTTGCATTGACGTAATCGTAATAATTTTCTTTTACTAGACGCTCGTTGTAGTGTAGGTGCCACTGCCAACTACATATGTCTTTCTGTTTTTATTGTTATTTCATTGAAATCTATAAATCATATTTTAATAATTCGTTAATCGATCAATTAATCGAGATGGATTTCCAATCAATTAAATTTTTTGATTGTCAAATATAAAAGCAACAGAAATTTTATGTCAAAACTTTTTTTTCTTAAACAACAATTTATGGTCCAAGGGATGTAAATGTAATTTTACCCGCTGGATAAGAAATCAATATTGTAAACGAAGTCCGTCGAAATTGGTTGAGTTTATGTGAAAGCATTAAACACACTAATCGTGTTTTATTATCTAAATCGAATCGTTAAATTAAATTACCCTTATGCAACGAATGCATAGCTAATCAATAGCCTCGAATAAAATCCTAAATAAAAATTTTAATTCACAAAACAAAACCAAAACAAAAACTGTAAAGTTTTTCTAAAGAAATTGATAAGAAATATTGTGTTATTCACTTAAGGAATCAAAAGACAGGTGAGTGGCTAATCAACAAATCGAATAGAAACTTTGCTTTTTCATCAAATCAATTCGGTTGCATAACCGATTGAACTAAACTAACTACATAGAAATAAAATTTATTTTTAAAACAATCACTTAAATTGTTCAAGTGCATGTGTAATGTTGGACTACGAATGATCTTTCAACAGAATTTCTCATAACAAAATATTGTATCCTGAACGAATTTCTCATGATAAAACTTGTAAATGGAATTTTTGAAAGAAAAAAAAAAGAACGATTCTGTGTTCGTTTAGCTTTATAAATTGTTGCAGCTGTTAACACATATACAGTTGAATTGGAAAGGTCGACAATATTGCCAACATAAAGTTGAATGATTTTCCAACCCTTCATTTAATGAATATTTTCGTATTTTCATTTTTCTCTCCACTCGAAAGTTTTCCATTCAACTTCCATCCAGAGTCAATTGTTTCTTTTTTTTGATAATATTGTGCCTTTTCCACCCCAATGGATAATGAAAATCATTTTATTATTGTTATTGTTTGCCTTCGTTTTTCATTAATTATAAAAATGAGTTCATGAATGACGTCATGACCTATAGAAAAATGCACCGGCGCGGCGTCAGATTTTCTTCTGTTCAAAATGTATAAATAGATAACATAACCATTACATAGACGTCAATATATTTATGCTAAGTAGTATTTACTTACAAGCGTCTCTCAAAACAATATTTAAATTTATTAATTTGTTCAGTTGGCAGTTGCACAATATTTTACTATTTTTTTTTTTACTAAAAATTCTGCTTCATTTTTTCGTGATAACATGCAAAAAAATGTTAAATATTTGAACTTTTTACCTATAAACAATGTTTGATTGCAAAATTTGAATATTGGCAGAAATAAACAAATTAATAAATTTCGATAAATGCTCTCGATTGATAAATAAACAATAAATCTTTATTCCGGGAAATATTTTACTTTTCCGCAGACATGGAATGTGAAAGGTATAAATTATTACTGATGAATGACGTCAGAAGCCTCCTCCTCTCTCCTGTCTTTTATGACGTCTAGTGACGTTAATGAAATTTTCGTTACTTTTGATCGTTTTAAATGAAGAAGGGAGGGAGGACCGAAAGTTTCATAAACGGTGTGCAATAACCATCAATGGTATAGGAGTAATGAAGGGGGGGGGGGGTTTGGTTGTGGGTGGGACGTAACACTACATTTGTCAGAATAACTACGATATCCAGTACAAAAATTTCAGTTTTTGGAATGTCAAAAAAGCTCCATCTCATTTTCTCTGAAAGAGATGGTAATAGTAATTTGAGGGTGTGACCCGCTGGTCAATTCCAGAAGGCAGTCTGTTTCCAAAAAAGTTCCTTCGACAATGCTGGATGGGAAAACGAATACATTAATGTGCGCTCGATTCCGACTCAGCACCAGGCTGCATAGACTTGATAAGTTTTTGTAGTCTTATAGAAGGCAGTCTGGTGCCGAAAATCAATTAAATTCATTCTAACGGCAGTAAGGAATGTTATACGTCATATATGTTTTAATTTGGCACACAACTGCTGCTGCCCTCTATATTCACAGTGGAATAACTTGAGTAGGCTGCTTGGTTGGTTTATTTAGGAAACATAATTCAGTTCGTTACAGTTTACAAAATACACTTAAATACTACGAAGCTATTGTATCTCCGTCTGTTTAACGTCCTGAACTAAAGCACTGAGGCCATCTTTGTTGGGCCTATTGTGCTGCATCTCCTTCTCTATTAAGTTTAAACTCCCCTTTCGGGTTCCATCAGTCTCCTGCTCCTTGTGATAAAGGTCGACTACGTTCAGTTTTAGCTGCTCTTCTTAGCTGATCAGCTTCGTTCTGAGATGTTTTAAAGCCGGACAAGTGCATATGAAATGCCTCGCCGTTTCTGGTTCTAGTCCCCAACCACTGCATGTCGGATCTGCAATGATTCCCATCTTGCTGAGATGGTAATTCAAACTGTTGTGACCTGTCAAGAGACAAGCTTGTTTAATTCACTCCTGTTGAGGCTCAACAGAAATTTTGTGTTTTCGGCATTACATCCGATCAAAAATTCTTTAGATTGCCTACAGGTTGGGAGCGTTTCCCATCTATCCTGGTGGCACCGATTCATTTTCGCCTTCACTAAGGACTTAATTAAGCCTGCATGTCTGCTGACAGCAGGTTCTGGCCCAATGAATGTGGAACTGCTTTCCTCTCAGGCCAACTGATCAGCTTTTTCGTTCCCCTGCACTCCTGAGTGACTTGGTACCCATGTCAATGTGACTTTATTGTCTCTTGACAGAGTTTCCAGAGTATCGAAGCACTCATGAACCAGTTTCAACGAAATCTTGACCGATGACAACGCCTCTATGGACGGTTCACTGTCTGAAATTTTCTTATTTCTGATGCCATCTCGCTGCATCATATCTGAACTTTCACAGATGGCGGCTACCTCTGACTGAAAAACGGTGGTTATGAACCCAGACCCAGAGCCGTGGATACATCGTATTCCAAGTCCACTGAGTGCACACCTGCGCCCGTTCCTTCATCTGTCTTCGATCCATCAGTGCAAACCACGACATCCGCCTCTGCTAGAGGTGTCCCTAAATCCCATTCAGACCTCTTTGGTAGGTGCGTTTCGAAACTTCTTTCGAAGCAGAAACGTGCTCTCATAGAGTCTTCCGGCATATCTACCTCGCTGAACTCCTCTTTGAGTTGCGAGACAATACTTGCATGACCAAAATTTCGATCATGTGCAGTCCAATTTCCACCTTTGTACAGTCTATACACTATCATCTCGGCTTCCTGTTTTAAAAACAGCTCCAGCGGCGGTAGTGACAGTAGTATCTCCATCGCCGCTGTCGGCGTCGATGTCATAACTCCAGTTATGCTCAGGCATGCTAGCCTCTGTATGCTATCGACTTTCTTTTTCGTAGTGCCTAATTCAGCACGTGGTGCCCATACCATACATCCGTAAACTAGTACAGGCCTTACTATAGCTTTATATATCCAATACAGAACGGATGGCCTGAGACCCCACTTTTTGCCAAACGTGGCGCGACACGTCCAGAAAATTCTCAGCGCTTTCTGGGTTTACCGACAGCTCTGACTTTCTACAGCACTCTTCTACTACCCGAAACGTTTTATTCATCAGTGAACACAAAACTTCCTCGAAAGCACCCAATATTAGGATAGCGATATCGTCGGCGAAGCCAACTGCTAAATGTCCTAATTTGTTCAGCTCCGCCAGCAAGTTGTCCACCGTCATGTTCCAGAGAATTGGCGGTAAGACTCCGCCCTGCGGACATCCTCTGTCAACTAAACCGGTCCGATGCGCTCTAAATAAGTCTATCGACAATATTCGGTTTCTCAACATAGCCATAATCCACCTTATCAGTGTTCTTTCTACTCCGAATTTTCTTTTTGAGGGTCGGTTTTCATCCATGCGTGCGCAATGCCCCACCCACCTCAACATTTTGACTTTTGGATCGTCAAAATCACGTTCCAATTCAAAGTTATATCGCCGTCGCCACCTTTCCTCCTCGTGCACCGCTCGAAATATGGTGCAGAGCACCTTGCGGTCAAACATTCGGAGCAACTGTTCATCACTTTTCTTCATCGTCCAAGATTCGCATCCGTGTATCACTACTGAACAAATAAGTGTTTTGTAAATATGGCACTTCGTTTTCTTCGATATTAACTTTGATCGTAAATGTTTAATTAGACCAAAATACCATCTGTTTGCCGCCATGATACGTTTGTGAATTTCAGGTGTGTTGTGACCATCTGACCGTATCAGCGCTCTAAGTAAATGAACTCATCTAGTATCTCGAGATTAAACTCTCTGATGAGTATTTTGTCTCCCTGTTGATTGGCTACCGGATTCGACTCGGTCCTCATGTACTTGGTTTTAGATTCGTTTATCATCAAACCCATTCTCTCAGCTTTGTGACATTCATGCACGTTGCATAATTGGTTGTTTTTATCATATGATGTGTTCCGCATCTAGTGACAAAAAAAACTCTATTTCGCAAAGGTGAAAAGAAAGCCACAAACACAAGCTTTCAACGACTTAAATTCTCATTGTTTTCTGGACTAATGGATTGTAGATAACCGAATACAACTTTAATTCTATGTTCCAGTTTATCGTTTCTGAGAATTCAATTGTTCGGCCATAAAATTCTCGGAAAAATTAAATGGGAACATGAAAATTACACTTTCCACAATTCCACAAGCACGTGTTTCGTAAATCACACTTATATGCGTAACGAAAGTGTATTTTTATTGTTATTAGCCACAGTGACTTCTTGGAAAGAAACAAAAGTTTACAATTCCATAGTATTCGCACAATAAGCATGTACGGCTCCTTGGAAGCCCTCTGCCATAGACCTTTCCATAAGCTATAGATGCGCACTGTGCGAATAGTAGTTTGGTAGTAATCATCACCTACCTCTATGGAATTGTCCTAACACAAACTCATTGCAATAAGCTGCAGAGTTTTCTTTTATAATTTCTTTATTTTCCATTTAGCATAAATTCTTAGGGTTCATAAACAGACCTCTTCATAACCAGCGTGAAATATTTTCTTTTATCGTAAAAAATGTACTTACGTTAGTTTTAATTATTTGAAAACAGTTCAAAACGAAAAAAAATTTATAAAGTTGTTTTACGAAAGCGCCGACGCTTTTATATCAACAAACAGTCATTAACATCTTGAGATTCGTTAGTTTTTCATATTAGTTGTGAACTCTTGTGTTTTAAATGTGACATTTCTTGCATGAAATGACTAAATTTAATTCCTAAGAACAACACAATGACGCATTTTGATACTCCACTGCTAAGAAGTGCGAAATGTTAATGTTATTTCCTAACAAGCTTCCATATTAACTTCGAATGAATTTTGAGTCATTGAATAGAATTTTTGTCATTTAGACATAGTCATTTACATCACAAGGACTAACCTTTTTCGCGTGATGTATTGAGTTTTTCATGCTTGCTAAGAGAACCGAAAGTACTTTGAGATCCTCGTAAGAGGACCGAAAATACTTTCGGTTCTCTAAGCAAGCATGAAAAGCAATTTAATGTGGCATTTGCGATATGTGAAAAGTGTAAGCCTTAACGAGCATTAAGATTTTGTCTCCGAATCGTTAGTCAAGTGAAGGAATACCATGCTTTACATTCTTTTCGCTAATTCAGAGCGCTTGTTCCACGAGAAATTCAAACTTAAAAACACTAACGTCACATTTGCATTATAATTGTCTTCTCTCGTGTGAGAGCAATAACTCAAGAGCAACAACTCATGTCAAACATAATAGAATACGTTGAAGAACCAAGAAAATATCAAAAAACGAAAATCTTTCTGCTTAAAAAAGGTTTCAATGTACGACGAATAATTTTAAATGTTTCTTCAAGCGCAAGATAATTTTTTTTCCTAAATTTTTATTATCCGGTGAGATAAAGCTATGACTCATTATTTTTATTGTAACTGTATATTGAAGGGTGGTTCCATTTTCTATGTTAATCAGCTTTGTAGCTGGGCAATTCCATGAGAAAAGATAAAAAATATAAGAGAAAGCGAACGGCTTCAAATTCACTTGACAGTTCTTTAATGAAAAGTGTCAATCACTCTCTTAGGAAAAATTAGTTTCATGCAAATTTTAAGAACATAACCAAAGACCCGTACGTATCAGAATAGATGTGGCAAACAAAATAGATGTTGCAAAAAGACTCGAACGTATCTAAATATAGAAATGTGGAAACAATCCAATGTTTCGTGCTTTTCTATAACTATAATAATTTCAAAAATCCATAGAAATTACCCAAGGTAATGTCAAAAGGCCCTACCGAAGTACGTCTGAGACCATTGATTTTGATGGCCTAAATATTCTTCCCTGCACCATATCAAAAAGACGACCAACGTAGTTTCTTCAAGAAATCTTGAAACTATTTTTTCTAAAATGTAATTCTCAACAACTTTTTTAAGAAGCAAACTTCAAACTGCCGTAGATATGTGTCATCCCTCCCAATTCTAGAAGTTGTTTTATCACGGGATTTGATAATTTTTCCCTAATACCCTGAAACACGTGTTCTCTACAACTTTGCCCTTGATAGTAAATCCCCATATTGCATAGTTGAGCAAATATAGACGAAAAACCATCTGTTTTCGTATATGGCCAAGAAACTCGATTTCGTCCATTCCATTGGTCCCAGTTGGATCCGATTTCCGGTTTTCTGAGATCAAATGTTTTCATTTGACACCAAAATGAACAATTTCCGTGCTATACTTGCTGAGATATTTGCGAAAAAGTTTCACCGACCCTCGAAAAACCATGTTTTTGGTCACTTTTTCGAGCATAGCTCCGGAATTGTTTTGTAGTAAACTTTTAGGACCTTCGTACTTCGTAAGGGTCCAAAAACTCGGTTTTCTTTCAAGGCTTAGGTTTCGCTCGAGTTGGAATTTCCTATTTTGTACCTGAGTCATTCTCTGTCAAATCAATAAATCACGAAAATCGATAATTTCTTAATATAAATATGGAGTTAAACATAAAATGTTCTCTTTAATGCCGACAATTTGATGCGAAAACTTATCAAGTTGATGCGATGGATCCGGAGAAATTCCGCTTCTAAGTTCGAGGTTTTGGCCATACATACAATAACTCATAGCATTTTTCTGACATATCAACAAATACTTACGGTTATAATTAAACCTCAGGTGGACTAAAAGCATAGTACATTAGTGTGGTATTGAGATTATTCTGATAATGCTTATGCTCACCCTTTAAAACTCATCTCAAAATGTTTCTCATTGTGTTTAGGAAAGATATAATTTTTATAATTATAAATATTGTACTCCAATTTGTGGAGCTAATCTTACTTAACACGATTCCTGATGGCTCCAATTGGAGAAATGCATCTCATAATAGAATTTCTGATTGGAATAAAAAATATTTTCCATGGCCTACTTTACGACATCAAGATGACTTTAGATAAAATGGCGTTTGCAATCGTCTTAACTGCAAGCCAATTGCACCTGTAATCAATTTTAAGAACGTAACGCATTCCTATTTGAATCGTTTTCTTTGGTGCAATTCCTAAATTCCTAAAGTCAATGAGAAACATTTTAAGATGAGTTTTAAAGGGTGAGCATAAGCATTATCAGAATAATCTCAATACCACACTAATGTACTATGTACTATGTACCATGTTTTTAGTCCACCTGAGGTTTAATTATAAACATAAGTCTTTGTTGTTATGTCAGAAAAATGCTATGAGTTATTGTATGTACGGCCAAAGCCTCGAACTTAGAAGCGGAATTTCTCCGGATCCATCGCATCAACTTGATAAGTTTTCGCGTCAAATTGTCGGCATTAAAGAGAACAATTTATGTTTAACTCCATATTTATATTAAAAAATTCTCGATTTTCGTGATTTAGTGATTTGACAGAGAAAGACTCACCCGAGTCTAATACACAAGGTGCTTGCAAAATGCATGAGAAAATCGATGCACAGGAAAAATGTTAATTCAATGTTATGTGAGAACAGAGACTATTTAATTTCTTCTTGTCTCGCTTGGAATTGATCGAATGCTCCAATTTGTTTTGCTTTTTAACATGAAAACTAGACTGAAACCGGAAGAATGCTCATGTATTGTGTATGGAATACCGTGCAAACACTGCAAAAAGAAATATTTTGGAAGCACCCTGTGGTCCCTGAGAAACAGATGTAAGCTGGGGCACATGAAAGATCTACGCAATATAAACAAGAAACCGAAAGTCACAGCTCTGGTATATCACGCGCACTCGACAAATCATCAATTTGACTTTGAAGCGAAAGAAGTGGTGAAAAAAGTAAAGTCCAAACGTACGCTAAGAATCCACGAAACAAATCAGATTTTGATGCACGAACACGAAGCGGTAAACTTTAAATCGGATGGTGAACATGTAACGCCGGGATTCTATAACCTCATCCTTAAGAGCAAACAACGGCGTATTGTAAACCGCAAACAGCAAATGAACTTATCAACGTTATTTGGTGGGAACTGACCTGACGCAACAATTGTTAATGAAAACAGAAACCAAAACAAACAAAAAGTGCAATCCAACAGAAAAGTTTTTAATTAAAGTTTTTATATTTTGTTATCATTTACAGTAAGTTTCAAATTTAATAACTGCTAGCTTATATGATAAGCGATTTGTTCCAACAGTTTTTGTAAGAAATCAAGCTAAATTTTTTGTTCTAGCCATGAATATGATTGTCGGTAGACAATCGAATGCAAGGTGGACAAATAAATTGATTTAAAAAGCAAAACAAATTGGAGCATTCGATCAATTCCAAGCGAGACAAGAAGAAATTAAATTTCTGAATCAAATTGATCAGCAATACAAATCACAAACAAAACAGAGACTACACTTACGGAAATTTATTTTTGCATCAAATAGAATTTTGTACTCCTGCGCAGCTTTTTAACACTGCAAAAACTTGCGCAGAAGTACAAAATTCTATTTGATGCAAAAATATATTTCCGTAAGTGTAATAATTATTTCTTTACCGGATGGATCACAGTATTTCAAGTGACAAAACACTTCAAGCATGAAAATATGATGTGGTCAGACAAGTGATTGTTGTGTTGCGACTTGTGTTTAGATTGCGAATATGTGAATGGCTAAACTGTCAAATGGGAAAAATTTACAATGAAATCGTTCAGAATAATGAATCAAAATGTCAATGCCCTCTATCGAACTTTGCGAAAAATCTGCAATTTTGCTTCAGAGCGCTTAAAGTACGTCTACGACAAAATTAAAAAAAAAGCGGAAATCACGTCTTGTAGATTGGTTTTTGCTCTGATCAGACAATACTAACCGAGTTTCAACTGTTCCGTCGCGTCAACTACAAAACATTAAATTTGTATAAAAGAGCATCGTTTTCTGAGATTTATTCATTTTCTGTTTTCAATTAAGCTGACCAAATGAGTAATGATAAAAGTTCATTCAATTCTATTTTATAATTACTAAGGGGCCATTCAAGTAGTACACCGAGAGTGTAACGCACGATGGAACTACCATTATTACTACTACTACCTCTACTGACAAATTACAACTGCCGACACACCCAGATAATAGGACATCTAGATCTTACTCATTATAGATGAGCGGGCAACACTTTTTTGCTGCCCTTGCCCGCCCTACCCTAGCCCAAAATTTAAAAAAACTGCCCGCCCTGAAACGTGCCCATTAAATTTTTGCCCTATCCGGACCATTCCCTATCGGGCGCGGGCATAATTTGAAATTCCCTCCCGTCCGATCATCTCTATGATGCTATGATTCATTGATACTGTCCAATGAAAAAATAGTGCTGCAGGTATAAAAAATTTATTGTTTTCGCATGATAAAGTGTAAATAGCTTTTTTATCAGTGGACGTAAAAAATCCGCCTCGTAGACACTAATTTTGACTATAACTTGAAGACTAGAGAACGATTTTCCAAGGACTTTCTTTGAGTTTAAAGAAAGTTAGACCAGAGTACGTACTCCTTAGCCTTAGCCTCATCCCCCCTATGCACGCTTCCGTACGCTTTTCATAGACTCGCCCCCCTCCCACCCCCCACGTACTACCCTAACTTGGTCAAGCTTTATGTTGTGGTTTTGGAGTTTAAATTTTGTATTTTGGTTTTCCCACAACACTCTCTCAATCTTATTGCGCCGTATATTGTATGACAGATAATGAGAGTAATTTCCCTCAAGACTCTCAAAATTTGGTTGCGCTGTTTGACAGATAATGAGAACAATTTCTTTTGTCACTCTCAATTTTATTGCGCAAAACATTTTTTGACAGTTAGTCCTGGCTTCCACTTTAAAAAGTAACTTCGTTTACTTGACAGTAAAACAAAAGAAACTGTCAAGTAAGCGGAGACAAAATTGAATCGCGTTCAATTTTCTCTCCGTTTACCTGACAGTTCTTTCGTTCTATTCGACAACTGTCATGTAAACGGAGGCAAAAAGGAGTATTTTTTTTAAGTGGAAACTAGGCCTTACTGAGATCAAATTGAGATAAATCAAACTCAAAACTCCAATGTTGATTTTCAAGTATAATACAAAATGTAAAATAAATTCATTAACGACAAACAATGTATTTCCATATAATGTTTTGTCACCGACTTATATTGGCTCCCTCATCTGTTTTCATAGTCAATTAGTGAACCATAAAACTCAATCTTTCTGGATTCGTATAGAACATAAATGGGTTTTATCAACATTAGCTCTCTAGACGCAAGTCCCAGCAAAAAATCCCCTCTCTCACCCTCGCTGACGACTCTGAATGCAAATTCACCAATCTAATTTTCGTAGTGACGTAAATAACTACAGATGTATGGGTGCGTGTTAACAGTGAATTTATTTTTATTCCAACAATTAAGTATTTGTGACAAACTAAAAAATTAAAATCTAATTACTTTTTAACTCTTTTGCTGTTGACTATTAGGATAAAGTTTTGAGACAATTTAATTGCCTACAAAGTTCTTAATTCACAGTTAATTTTTAATGTTTTGAAAATAAAAAAAAGAGAGAAACTTAAATTGAAGAAAATTTTTCAGCTACCGGTAAAACAAGCAGATCGTTGAGATACATGTAATGTTGTTTAGATAAACGTAATGTGTTTGATTTTCTAATTTTATGAAGTTTTTTTTTCGACTTCGTGTATATGTGTTGAGATATAAAATTTAGAAAAAAAAACTTATTAATTATTTATTTATATTCGAAGCTCGAGTTGTTACAAATCGTTGTTCCTGATCATACTGTCATAAATCTAGCACCAAGCAACGTTGTGTATAAACAAAATCTATACGTTCTATTAATAAAATTCATGCAAAATGGTTCATGAAATCTATAGTTTTAATTAAATTGCATTCTCTATTTCTGTACAGTCACATGTCATTGATAATGAAAGTTGAGTAACAATAATATCGATTCCCGTCGTATTCATACGATCTCTTTTGATACAAAATTCAAAAAGTGTTTCATTTTATTATATTGAACCACTTATTGGCACACTGATTGATGTCTATGATGCGCCATGGTAACATGGGCAATACCAATAACTACGTACAGAGAAAACTGTTTCATATTATTACGACGATGGTTTTCTTTTTTAAATAATTTATTTTGTCTACGCGCTGTCTGACCGTGACGATTTTTATTTTTAAATTTAAAATGAGTTATAATCCAAGATATGACATAATTTATTATTTTGATTTGCGTCACAGTACTGTAAGGTAGCATTATTCTCGGCATTATTTTACATCTGTTCGTTACATTAGCAGCATCGATACTCGGAATAGTTCTAAAACCAAGTGAAAAATTTCTTTGTTTCATTGTTCCTTACAAAAAAGTAGCTCAATTTAATAAAAATTTATTTTTAGTCAAAAGAAAAATTGTCGCAGTTTAAAACCAAATGTATGAAAACCGAACGAAACTGACTTCGCTTGGTATTTATTAGTTTTTCTGTCTTCTTCTATTTTTTCATAACGTATTCAATTGAATAGAATTATGTTATGCAAACAATTTGAATCAACAAAATATGATGCATTTAGTGTCAATGACAATTTCACAGTGAAGAACTTTCAAAGTTTTATGTTTTTGCGCCCAAAAATTTGAATTTCATTATGCGGAAGATGTGCCGCATTGAGGAGTGTGTCGACTTGGATTTTAACTTCACCCGAGCAGCGGAACACAGTGGGGAAAACTGCTATCTTTGAGTTCATAAATCCAGTACTGTTGAAACATGTTTCACATAAGTTCTAAAGTCAAACTTTTTCTTACATTTAGTTAGTATGAAGTAATTTTGGCGAGACCTTAGAAATTATGTACTAGATCTATGAACACTTTTTTTTAATGGGTACCCGTTCTTTCCGCAGTAGGAACACACACGGGGGCCTCCGTTGGGCCCATTGTGCTAGCTTGTTTACACCATAATCGCCTATTAGAACCTGCCTATACTAGCGATGTAGTTCAAGATATCTCTTGGTTGAAAATGTTTGATCAGGTCATACTTGATGGTGTAGCCGCCCAGATACCTTCGTCTATTGGTGATGAAAGCCGGACAGTAGCAGAGATAATGTTCAGCCGTGTCTGTGTGGAAATCACAAAGATCACAGCTTGGATCCGTTCTTTCCCTATGGTAGCTAAATGTTTGTTAAAGCCGTAATGTCCTGTTAGTACGCCCGTGAAGACTTTCAGCCTAGTGCGACTTACATTTAATAGGAATTTCGATTTTTTCTTGCTGATACTAATACAGTTTTTTGCTTGGCGACAGCTCGCTAAATTGTCCCAGTAATTTTTAAATTCCATATCTCGTTTCCTGTGAATTACCTGTTTCGATAATGAGCATGGGACTCCCGTGAATGGCTCTGCACCGATAGGCTTATACCAGGCGCCCCTCCTGGCTAGTGCATCAGCTCTCTCGTTGTCTTCAATTCCGCTGTGTCCTGGAACCCAGATAAGGTGCATAGAGTTCAACTGCGCTGCATTATTTATAGCTTCCCAGCATTCTAATGTAAGTGCAGAATCAATTTTGAATGAGGATAACGCTGTAATTGCATCTTGACTATCACTACAGATCGTTAGCGTCTCGGCTGGAACGCTGTCTTCTTTTAAGAGCCGACAGCCTTCGATAATGGCTCTTACCTCCGCTAAGAGTATTGATGAAAATTCTCCGATAGAAATAGATAGTTCCTCACCTGATTTAGCACACCCACCCCAGCTAACTTATTCAACAATGATCCGTCTGTGTAAGCTACCTTCCCAAGCGGTTGAAGATTGCCAGACAGCCAGTCCTCTTTCGGTGGTATGATCGCATTGAAATTTCTGCCAAACATATGCCTTGGTATTATCCTATCAGAAGGCATACCTAGCATAGGAAATTCATTGATGGTTTTGAACCAAATTTTGGAATGGTACACCATTCTGAGATTAGAGTCTGAGTGGTTCGCAATTCTGTGAAGTGACTTAATCGCTTCGATTTTGGCAAAATGATGTAAAGGTGGGAGATATAGCATAGCTTCCATGCAGACTGGAGAGCCGAAAAATTGTCGACGGCGGGCGGCGGCGAGTTGTCGAAAAAAGACTTGTGGTCGGCGGCTAGATAGGCTAAGCCGTTCAAAATAATGTGGCGGCGTCTGACCGTCGCCGCTGTCGAAAAAGTCGGCTGGCGGCGGCTAAATGACAAATTCTTGTTTCAAAAAAATATAAATTTATTGACAACTCAATAAAGAAAAGTCGAAAAAGTCAAATAAAAAGGAAAATTAAAGCAGATTAGTGTCTTTGCTGAACTATCAAGCAATGTATTTTCTAATTTTATGTGGAGAAAAACTAAAAATGTGATTATCCCTGTCATCTACATCACTTTATTTCCAACTCACTGAAAGTATGCTTATTAAACGGGACATTATCGAATGTCATATGTCGTGCTGTGAGATAAACGTATCTACAGCGAGTTAAGGCGGTAAAAATGACAGAGATGTTCACATATCCCATTTCATAATTTTTCTTGACATAAAATTTACGAATTCACTGCCTGACAGTTCAGCAAAACACCATAAAACTCAAATTTTGACGCAAGCCGATTTCAGCACTGAAGGTGTGGATTCTAAAAATCTCGGAAGACTTTGTAAGTCTCAGGTACAATGAACAAAATTTAATTTTATTTGCTGTCACATATCAGCTGTTATTCCAATGTATTTCATATGGGCAAAACAGCTGAAATTTGACAGCTAGGAAAATTAAATTTTGCTTTTTGCTAAACACTTTTTTTAAACATCAAAAGAAATTAAGTAAAATAACAATTTTTTGCGCAAAAATTAGGACAACATTTTAAGGAATTAAATTTTTGGTGTTTGAAGCAAAAAAAGAGCATCGAAATCATCAATGAATGATGAATTTTCATGAGCCTCATATTTACATATTTCGTAACATTTGAAAAAAATAATTTTTTAACCAATGAAGATCTTGAAAATGTATTCATTTAGAAGAAAAAGTCGCAGATTTGTTTCACTATATCAAAACGAAAATACTCCAGCCGTCATGTTAGCCGACTGATATCTTGTTCAGCCGTCAATATAACTCGGCGTCGGCGGCGACACATTTAGCCGCCAGCCGCCGTTTTTCAGCCGTCGAAAATCGGCGGCTCTCCAGTCTACTTCCATGGCGACCGTTAGTGTAGATTTCCACGAGCCTGTAATTGCTATGCAAGCCATTCTTTGGAACTTCTCAAGTTGCTTTATTACTTGTGGATTATCGCATTTGTGGTTCTGGTTCCAAAGAAAGCAAGCATATGTCAGCATCGGTCTAATGACAGTTGCATAAATCCAGAATAGAACTTTTGGAGAGAGGCCCCATGATTTCCCATAGGCTTTCCTGAACACTAATTATAACAGTTTTCCCCAGCAAATATTTGTAAAGAATTCAAACGAACAGCGGGTCCAGTAAATACTTATACTTATGGAATTACCCCGTCACGCAAAAAATTCCAACATTGACCCGAATTCGTTCGAACCGTCGCATTTTATGCACCCCCCCTATCGAGCATAACGTCATTTGTGAACGACCCCTAAAAGATTTCAAAAAACGTTGCATAATCTAAAACATAAAAAAGTAACTTAACGCACACTACGTGTTGTCCGAATTGCCCACGACTCATATCTATTGCGTCAAAGTGCCTTCACATGAAAGTTGTAATATAAAAAACTATTAGAGATTTTTGCATCGGCTTTTTGTTGTTTCTGCATAATAAAATCTATTTTCTGTTAACAGCCTCGTAAAAACGTAATTTCGTTTGAGTGTAATAATTTAATAGTATAATGTAACACAAGTGGTATAATCGTGAATTCAAGCGAGTTTATAGCATTAGGTTCGACTCGTAGCATTTCATTTGTTTTATTACGTGATACTCAATATTATAGTCGAGTCCCCTGTAATATGACGGTTATACGCCTCTTACTACACTTAAGAGCACAACCGATAAAAACGATGTTTCTCCAGAGTAACTGAAACTGGACAGTCTACTATGTTCGTCACTTTCACACTTTCATTGAATGATTGAGAACATCGTATAAGGTGTCCAGTTTCATATGAAAGGCCCTAATAGTATGTTATAATACAAGGGGAATAATTGCGTAATTATAGTCGAGGTGGGGTGAAATTTCAAGGGGCGTTAGCCCCGAGAATTTTTACCCACCGAGACTATAATTGCGCGATTGTTCCTCTTGTATTATACGATAGTTTATCACATTTGAGCCTATAGTTGCCAATTATGCACAAAACTTGACAACAAAATTAACATAAATCAAAAATCAAAACTAATCGAATTTGTTGCAAAAAATGTCGTCTGGATTGATTTTTCGATTTAGTATGCGGTTGTCATGACAACACACGTTTCATTCTCATTCATTCGTATTGTTGCAGTGTAGCCTACGTCATCATTTAAGAACCGGGTTATAATAGCGTCAGTACAACTCTACTTTTAACAAGAAAATCGTCTATAATAGGCCCATTATTAGTGCAATAATTGGCTTATTATAGGCTCGAATGTGATAAAAAAATTTATCGTTTTTTCATCTATTACTTGAGATTGCTTAGTTTTTTTAAAAACTTTTCGATATGTAGGTAAATTTTCATGAAAATGCCAAAATCAATCAATCAATTTATTACAATTATGTCAAGGTTGCCCTTTTACAACTGTCGTTGGACATAATTACGTTTGTAACTAATGTGAAGGAATTAAGGAAGTAGCGAGTACATTACAATAAATTAGTTTATTATTTGACACCTGGCTGCGTACTTTAGCCTTGTACCTGGGAATAAAGAAGGCAGTCTGGTGCTGAACATATGTGTTTACCGTTTTTACCAAAGTGAAGTGAGGTGAAGTTTCAATTCGGCACCAGGCTGCGTCCTTGAGTTATGACATTTTGAATGCAGGGTGCAGCAGCAGCCTTGTGCCGAATTGAAACTTATGTGGCGTATAGAACTCACTACTGCCTACACTTTGACAAAAACAGATGTTCAGCACCAGGCTGCCTACTTTATTACCAGCTTTAGGTCCAAAGTACGCAGCTTGGTGCCGACTTCGATGTTGTTACTAACTAAGGTGACATGTACATTCATCATGAATGTACATGTCCCCTTTCTGCATTTAATTATTCTTAACCTCGCTTCTTCTATTTAGGCGTAGAAAGGTAAAACTTTGTCAAACCAAGGCAGCCTGGTGCTGAAGTTCTGACTACGCCTGACTGGAAGAAGGAGCAAGGTTAATAGTTAGTAACGCCATCGAAGTCGGCACGAGGCTGCGTAATTGAAGACTCCATATCGTTAAAATGGCGTCTCGGATGTCTAATATTTGATATTTCTCTTTATTATACCAGGGTTATACCAGTTATCGGCCATGTAGTAGTCTCCGGCCAAACCATAGTTTCACTAGTAACCGGCCACATTTCGCATTGAAATATAGCTGGAGACTGTTACATGGCCGGTAATTTGTGCATTTACCTCACAAGCTTCTATTAATTTTACCTCTTCGTCGCTTGTTATATTATAAATAACAATCTTGCTGTACTTCGACTTCAAACAAAATTTTGTTTACTAAGAAATATACTTCAAATACCATACTATCGTCCACAGTTCTTTCACCCGTAACAATTTAAAGGTTTTCCCATTATTTTGCTGAAAAGTTACAACGATCTAATACAAAAATAAAAGAGAAGGGAAGGCCATCAACATCGTTTACCGTTTACAAAAAAAAATCAAATCAGCGAATTTTTTCTGAACACGAAGTTGTAGTCGATAAATAAAAACTAAAAGAAAGTCTTTGTTGAAGTCTCGTCAAGTGGTTAATCAGCGACATCAACTCAGAAAGCAGGTCTAGTGTAAAGTGTGAAATGCCATTTAAATGTCTAATAAATTAAAAATATTAGAAACATAATGTTCGTCTGTCGGTTATTCCATTCCATTATATTGAGAAAACCACAAATATTTGGTGTTGGTTGATAAACATCGTGTAGTTATGGCGACGATAAAAATATATGGAAAAAAATAATTGAATGAAATGCTGTCCGTGAAATAATTCTTCTAATAAGAAGAAAAATGTTTGGTTGAAGTTAGACAAGGAGGAGAAAGGGAAAACGAACTTTCAATCGCAAGTCGACTACATTGACTGCAAAATTAATAGAAACTTATTTTACACTAAATTTTGTCTCAGATTTTAAATAGTTTCTAATCCGCACGTTTAGCGCGACATTAGAGCATGGCATATTTCATGATGAGATGCATAATTTTCATACTCAGGAAAATATCTGTCATTGAGTTATATTTTGACATAATCCGATGTCGCACTAGAGGTGTGTCAAATTTTCTCGGCGGCGGCTGTAATTTTCTTTTTGAAGAATCGGCGGCGGCTTGAATTGGCTGAAGTTTTCCTTCAGACGGCTCCTCCAACGCATTTTAAAGATTTTATCGGCGGCTGCGTCCATTTTCGGCGCTAAACGGAAAGTTATCTTCAATAAAATCTCCAATTTATTTTGGTTCAGAATGTTTTGTTGAACCCGTGCAAGGTAACGTACGCCCTATAAGTTTACTACAAAACACTTCATTCTAACATGGGGTCGATCGAGATCAAAGCGAAGGGATGAATTTAATATCGTCTAATCCGCAAAAAATGTCCGGTCGTTCGTTTCTCCGTCCGTCCGTGCGATCTTCATGATTTCGCATGTATCCCATTCAAGTTCAAAAATGAGCGAAATCACTCTTTTTCGAGATTCAGTGAAACTTTTTCGCATATGCTCGGCAAGTATTTAATGGAAAATGTTCAATTCGTTGACAAATGGAAGACTTCCATCTTAAGAATTTAAACTTTTTTTTGGAAAAATCGGTTGAGTGCCTCGGACATTAAAGCGAATGGAATGGATGAAACTCAGTCAACTAGGCCATATACGATAGGAAGTGGTTTTTCGTCAATATTTACGAAAAATGTCCCGATTCTGGGACTTAGTCACTCCTAGAATTGGGAATAACTTCCGAAGGCAAAATTACGGGTTTCAAAGGCCTTAAGTCATACTTCGAGAGGGCTTTCGCATTACCTTGGGTAATTTCTGTGCGTCGATTAAATAATAGTTCTAACAGAACCTGAATATTTTCTTCTGCTAACATATGTCTTCATACCAGAGGCACATTCCTAGGTCTCAGAGACTCAGCTTCGCCATGTGACTTCTGAGTTCATAACGGCCGGTGGTCGTTCTTACCACCCTGCCGATATGGCACCTTCCCATCCCTTGCAGACTCTGATTCCACCACGGTTTCGATTTGGGAAAGAAGCTCCTCCTGGCTGCGTCTCATCCACTCACTTAACGCCCTCTACAGGAGGATTGGGGCACTGGTAGGAACGGTTTGAGACAACTCACCTGCGCTGCAGAGAGTGTAATCAGCTATTGGGCAGAAAATAATGTTTATCTTTATGATGAGATTGGTTTTTGACAAAGAGTCGAAAAGAGATAAATATCTTCGATACGAGAATCGGAACAATTTCTCAATCCAAAATAAATGTTTCCAATGTTTTCATGCGAAACTTTAAAGATTTTTTTATGAAAGTCTACGAAAGTTTCGCTAGTCTGCGCCGAAATTTTACAAAAAAAAAAGAACCGCCGTCTGGCGGCGGCGCAGTGTTTTATTTCTTCGGCGGCGGCACACACCTCTTTGCTGCCGTAATTTGACGTCATTTTGAGAGAGAAAATGTATGAAATTCTTTCTCAAAATATCATCACAAAGTTTCTTATGCAAATTACGGCGATATGTCGCACGTGACGTTTATATTGATACTTTTCGTGCGGCGTCAGCTTATGTCAAAATCAATGACATAATAAACATGTAGACTGGCAAAAAAACAAAAAATTAACACTGTACTTACTAGGTGAAGCAAAAATGGAATGCGAAATTTCTAGTAGTGTTGGTAAATTAGGTACAATTTATGTAGACTACTAATTTTCAGCAGAACAAATCAGCGTGAATTGTGTATGTGTTGGTATGCAATGTGCATACGATACACAAATTACGTATTTTTGCTTCTGCTGATGTTTACGTAAACCCAGTCTACATGTACAGGGTATTTGAATAGGTCATCGTACATAAACGAATGATTCTGTCGTATGATTTGTTCAGAAAATGTACGATAACTTTTTGGACTTCAAGTATTATGTCATTGGTCAAAATATACAAAATTTCTTGACGAAACGCGATGAAAAATGATGATGTGCTTCTAAGCTGTTGATTTCCGTCACAAAATTGCATTTACTTTGACATAAGCCGACACCACCCTGAACGTGTCAATTAAAATGTCGTTCTTTTTTCGTTTTTGAAGAACATGCGTGGCTTGATATTTAAAACAATCACTGAGTTTAAGATCTGTTCGGAATTTTAAGAGTTCTCTT
The DNA here is from genome assembly GCA_029228625.1 of Pseudolycoriella hygida. Lineage (NCBI taxonomy): Eukaryota > Metazoa > Arthropoda > Insecta > Diptera > Sciaridae > Pseudolycoriella > Pseudolycoriella hygida. Next base: position 38,966,014 of record CM055404.1, on the reverse strand, counting down.
CCCAAATATTAGTCCTTGTTCTAAACTAACAAGAGAGGAAAAACCTTTTATGAACAACCCCAACCCAGTCAAATGATCGCATTAATTAGCATTCTAAACTTCAATGAGTCGCCAACATTTAAAAAGAGTTTTAACAAAAGCATATCCGCTGTCCACATTTTGACTTGTTTAAACGAGTTAATCGTTAGAAGATTCGATTTTTCATTAACGAATTTACGTTCGTCTAGAATTCACAATAAAAGACTAGCTAATTTTGAGTGCTAAAATGTTATACCGGTTTTGTTTACACACACCTCAAATGCAAGAAAAATAATAAAAATATCAAACATTGGATTTTGTGAGTTTGTCTTTGTAACAATATTTACTAGTTCGTTGGCTGCAGGTAACTTGTTTTTGACAGAGATATAGACAAATCTTACATTTAAAAAAAGTAGAAATTCTATGTTTACGGTCAGCTTTTTTTTGTTCTTTTAATTTTCAAATAAATTCGAAAATCGAAAACATTAAATTCACTGATACTGACACGGCAATCATCGATTAAATGCAATATATCGGCCTTTCATCACACACTGTTGATACATATTTACAAACAAATCAAGTAAAACGTACCATAAATTCAATTCTACTCGATTGGATGTACGATGGTGGTTCTACATTCAAATTTTTTTTTTTTCTCTTTTTCCATATGGTTGACCTGTACGATTGTATAATTGTTGCGTAGGTAGGTGCGACCAATACCAACGTGAACACGATTATGGTATAATGCACACATGATTTTACACGAATTTCCTGCGAAGAAAAGTCTCTTTGTGTCAACCGAGTTTATGATTTGAAACGAAATAGTAAAATTTCGTGGCATCCACGGCGAAAGGCATTCAAATCGTGCCAATGATCAAAGAATATTTCAATTAGACGTTAAATAACCTTACATGCGATAGTTTGTCTAAATTTCAGAAAAGTTTGTTATTTCTAAAAATTATATTCGACTAGAACAAAAAAAAAACGCGTTAAAATTTTGTTGTTACTCAAGAAAAAAAAATTATATTTACCGGTATATTCGGCGGGAGGCGAGACGTATAAATAGAATATTATTTTTTAAGCTAAGTATGTTGGTTATTTAACGCATATCAGTATTTTGAATATTATGTAAATTTGGAATGACTAAAGGAAAATGCTTTCTCGTGAATACCGGGCGATAAAAATAGTTCGTTACAATCTTGGTGAGTTTTTTTTTTTTTTTTTTGTTTAGATCGATACAAGTTGATATGTACACGTGTTGGTTAGTTGATTTGACTTAAAGAAAAGCAACATTTTTCCGTTCTTTTGTCTAAAATGGGTTTGCCTAATGTTTCATGTTCGTTATACTTTTTCATTATTTTCTTTGTTTAATGTTCTTATAAAAGAAACTCGGCTTTCATTCCCATACAACAAACAAGGTTTTCTGATTTGGGTAAACAAATACAAAGCAAGTACCTTCAAGCCACTTTCGCTTGATAAACGAAATAATCTCTTTGGGTACACACATTTTTCGGGTTTTTTTACACCCCTACCCTCTTCCCTCATTCCCTGTATTGTCTTTTCGTTTTACCACTCTTATTTGGACGGTTTTTTTTTCTGTACACGCCATTTTTGAAGAAACTTTTGTAATCTTTGTAATAATCTGTTGCGTATTTATCGAACAAAATTTAAATATTTACGTCCGATTTTCTAACAACCCCATCCTCTGCATTACATATGCCTAATTTTTTAAACCCCCTTTCGGGGACGGATGATTCGCTTGTGGCCGAATAGTTTTTTACCCCTGACACCCAATTTTCAACAAGCAAGAACTTTTATCACACATTTTCCTTTTCACGTCCTATACGTTTAATACAAACAATTTCATAATAACATGGGGTACATCAGGTGGGAGTGTAGTGCCAAAAGCAAATTCATAATTCGCGCGCTAAATGTAATGAGCAAACATAACCAAAGACCCGTACGTATCCGAATAGATGTGACAAATGGAATAGATGTGGCAAATAGAACAAATCTTGCAAAAAGACTCGAACTTATCTTAATATAGTAATAAGCAAACAATCCAACGTTTTATGTTCTTTTATAACTATAAGAATTTCAAAGAACCATAGAAATTACCCAAGGTAATGGCAAAGGCCCTACCGAAGTTCATCTAGAAGTACAAGTCTAATGGTTGTATCCAAGGATTGGGCAATTTCCCCCTAAAACCCTGAAACATGCGTTCTCTAAAATTTTGTTCTATACAACTTTGCCTTTGGAAGCAACCTCCTACCTCTTATAGTTCTAGAGATATGGGTAATCCCTCCCAATTCTAGAAGTGGTCATATCCCAGGATAGGGGCAATTCTACCGAAAACCTTTAGAAACGTGTTCTCTAAAATTTTATTCTCTACAACTTTGCCTTTGGAAGCAACTTTATACCTCTTATAGTTCTAGAGATATGGATCATCCCTCCTAAATCTAGAAGTGGTCATATCCCAGGATTGGGGCAATTTTACCCAAAAACCTGAGACACGCGTTCGCTAAAATGTTATTCTCTACAACTTTGCTTTTGGAAGCAACTTTCTAACTCTCATAGTTCTAGAGATATGGATTATCCCTCCCAATTCTAGAAGTGGTCATATCCCAAGATTGAGGCATTTTTACCCAAAACCATGAGACACGTGCTCTCTAAAATTTTATTCTCTACAACTTTGCATTTGGAAGCAACTTTCTAACTCTTATTGTTCTAGAGATATGGATCATCCCTCCCAATTCTAGAAGTGGTCATATCCCAGGATTGAGGCATTTTTACCCAAAACCCTGAGACACGTGTTCGCTAAAATGTTATGCTCTACAGCTTTGCATTTAGAAACAATTTTGTACCTCTTATAGTTCTAGAGATATGGATCATCCCTCCCAATTCTAGAAGTGGTCATATCCCAAGATTGGGGCAATTCTACCCAAAACCTTGAAAACATGTTCTCTAAAATTTTATTCTCTACAACTTTGCCTTTGAAAGCAACTTTCTACATCTTATAGTTCTAGGGATATGGATCATACTTCCCAGTTCTAGAAGTGGTCATATCCCAGGATTGAGGCATTTTTACCGAAAACCCTAAGATACGTGCTTTCCTAAATTTTATTCTCTTCAACTTTGTCTTTGGAAGCAATTTTGTACCTCTTTTAATTCTAGAGATATGGATCATCTCTCCCAGTTCTAGAAGTGGTCATATACCAGGATTGAGGCATTTTTACCCAAAACCCTGAGACACGTGTTCTCTAAAATTTTATTCTCTACAACTTTACCTTTGGAAGCAAGTTTCTACCTCTTATAGTTCTAGAGATATGGATCATCCCTCCCAATTCCAGAAGTGGTCATATCCCAGGATTGAGGCATTTTTACCCAAAAACTTGAGACACGCGTTCACTAAAATTTTATTCTTTACAACTTTCTACCTCTTATAGTTCTAGAGATATGGATCATCCCTCCCAATTCCAGAAGTGGTCATATCCCAGGATTGAGGCATTTTTACCCAAAACCCTGAAGCACGTGTACCCTAAAATTTCATTCTCTACACTTTGCCTTTGACAGTGAATCTCCATATTGCATAGTTAAGGAAATAAACACGAAAAATTGTTTCTTGGCCATATACGAAAGCAGATGATTTTTCGTCTATATTTGCTCAACTATGCAATATGGAGATTTGCTGTCAAAGGCAAAGTTGTAGAGAATAAAATTTTAGAGAACGCGTGTCTCAGGGTTTTAGGGAAAAATGGCCCAATCCCGGTACATGACCACTTCTGGAATTGGGCGGAATAACCCATATCTCTAAAACTGTGGCAGTCAGAAAGTTACTTCCAAAGGCAAAGTTGTAGAGAATACAATTTTAGATAACACGTGTCTCAGGGTTCTGGGTAAAAATGCCTCAATCCTGGGATATGACCACTTCTAGAACTGGGAGAGATGAGAGATGAGAGATATCTCTAGAACTATAAGAGATCGAAAGTTGCTTCCAAAGGCAAAGTTGTAGAGAATAAAATTTTAGAGAATACGTGTTTCAGGGTTTTAGAGAAAAATTTCCGAATCTTTGGATATAACCATTTCTAGATTTGGATGGTCTGAGACGGACTTCGGTAGGGCCATTGACATTGCCTTGGGTAATTTCTACGGATCTTTGAAATTCTTATGGTTATAAAAGATCAGAAAACGTTGAATTGTTTGCTTATTTCTATATTTAGATACGTTCGAGTCTTTTCTTTTTTTTTGAAAAATAATTACTGCAAAAGTATCAGAAAGTAACTAAAAATCGAACGAACATAGGACACAATGTGTAAATTTCATTGAAGTGTTCAGATTTTTTTTTAAATTTTTTTAATAAGAAACTCTCAGAGAATTTTATTTCTAAAAAACTTATTGAAGCTCACGATTATCGGCGTCTGGGATAGGTATGAGATTAACACTTTTTGTCCTATTAGCTTTTTCGATGCATCGCTTAAAAAAAGTCAATAGAAGACACTTGTCTAAAGGTTTTCAGTATTCAATTTCGGATTTTTTTAGACTCCAAACTCACCCCTAGCTATACCATTAATTTTCAAAAACTTACTTAAATTCTCATTTTTAAATGGATTTCTTTCAGAATTTTCTTTGCATAACATACGTTCACCTGCCACTCACCACCCTTTTGAAAGAAAAAAATTCTTAACGTCACTAACGTCGATACACTTTTGTTGCTTTGTCATACAATTACTGTAAGAGTCTTCATTTTTATTTCGAGCGTGCAACACTAGTGAAAACAAACAATAAAATAAAATCAATGAGACAGTAAACTCAATGTCATCCTCGTTTTTAAACCGTCATTAATAAGTAACCGCATTTTGTGGTGAGTTGAGGTATTCCCTTCTATGTTCGATACGTTCACACAACTTTTGTTTTGTTTGTCGGCTTATGTCAAAGTATATTCAATTTCATGAAGAATTCGACAATTTGTCAATCGAAGAAAAATGTTGTGCGTTTCAGCTTATGAAATTTCCTATACTTTGACGACTTTGACATAAGCCGATGTCGCACTGTCCATATTGTAACCCAATTGTGTAGAGCCTCAGGAAAAAAAGGATATTTCAGATCGAAGGGGCGCCGCTTTATATTTTTTCGTAGTGTTGCCCGAATATATCTCGGGACGAGTAAATTCTAGGTCATACGAAACTAAAGCTTACAGGTACAATGATTTTTAGTATCAGCATCATCATGTCTAACGGGCTATAGGTAAAAGGATTCTACAAGAAGATTATGTCTACTTTAGTTTAACCTTAAATTGGAACCGTGCGGGCTGTGTACCCGCGAATTGGAATTTTGTTAATGGAAAATTTGAAAGATTTATGCGGATACGAAATTGCATGGTTTATTTCAAAATAGTGATATGAGTACAGGACACTATGTAAATAAAGGTCGTCTCGCTTGCTAGAGAGTTTAGATGAATTTCGACTTGTGGAGACGAGGCTTCCTAACTAATTTTTTTTTCTTGGACCTCATCGACCGGTAATAGCCGGTTAAAACCTGTCTTATGTAAAACTTCAAACTCCGTCAAATCTGAATATCTTTTGATGATCTCGACGGTTTCGGAAACTTTGATTCAATACCTATAATCCATGGAACAACTTTTTTGCAAAGGGTCCAGGATATCCAGGACGTTTTGGAAAGGTATTCGTATACGATATCAAAGATGGCTGGCCGAGCTCTGATATATCAAAGGGTCAGGAGCTACAGCCCTGTGATTAGTAATTTCCTATTCAATTTTTTCTTTCAAAAATGTGAGAATTAATGTGTGTTTCAAACGATTTCCCCCATTTTCACCAGGTGAAAGGTCCGTAGAGGTCAGTTCCTAGAATTCCATATCTCCACAAGGTCCCAGTGCTAGAGCTCTGGGAAGAGAAGTACTCCCCTCTGTTTTTTGATCTCTCTTTGAGACTTAGATAGAGATTGATGTCTCTAAAGGTTAATTCCTAGAATTTAATCGCCCCTTAAGGCACATTTTATTCCGATTGTTAGAACTCAAGGATGAGAAGTACTTCGTTCAGTATTTTCTGAGGTATGAGGTCCACGAAAGAAATTTAGTACGGAAACTTCGACCCCTTTTTATGATATCTTTTAAACTCCTTAGGAGAGATCACGTTATTTCCCGGACTGTATGACAAAACACAGTATTTCAATCAGATAAAAAAAGATTTTCAACATTTTTCATTACATCAGAACTTCTGATTCAGAAGGGGCAATAGTGTGTTTTTTAGATAGACATGTTAAATATTGAGAAAAAAATGTCTGTCGTTGCACCGATGAGTCGTAGTGTTGCTCAGCCTCGACAAATTTAATCGTAGTGCTGCCCGAGCCTCGAGGCAAGACCGTTTCCGGCGCCCCTGGGATCAATGAAATTTATGGAAAATAAGTGAGAATTCAAGAAAAATTAAGGAAAAATTTAAGTCACAAGATGCTAATTCTTCTAAATACTGTAGCATATGTTAACCTAGCGCTACCTGTGAGAGTTATCTATCGTTGTTTGAAAAAATGTCTAACTACCACCTACGGCTTGAACTAAAAAATGCAATTTGGGTTTTTATTGCGAAAAAAAATGTTTGCCTTAAGGAATTCTCCAACTTTATTTACATAAAGACAGAAAAATTCTATTTTCATATTTTCTGTACAACACCTGCGCGTATTCCTGCAAAATTACCAATTTAACATAGTTTCGAAGCTAATTTAAAAATATCGAAGAATTTCATCCGATTCTTGCATCTGTAGGTAGAGCATTTAATTATGTTAAGGAAAAACTCTCAGCATGACATGAATTAATGTGTATGTACTTGGGAATGTACAAATATTATGAATATATCCCTCTGCAGGTTTCATGTGTGTTAAATTGTATACAACGCATCGCTTAGATTTTCATATATCGCCAAGTGAGTAACAAAGATAAAAAAAGTCTTAATAAGAAATTTTAACATGCATTTCGATAAACTGGATTAGACAGAGTGGAGTTGCAATTTCGAAAGCAAATTTCACTCAAAACAAAGTTGTAGATTGATTTAAAATTTAAGGACAAATTGAGTTAGGAAACTTGATATTAAATTATTTTTGTGTGTTTAAAATTATGCGAAACTACATTCTACTTGAAGAGAAAACTATAAAAAAGTTTGAATTTGTTGGAGGAGATCCCATTTCCCATGCTTACTGCCAGCCATGCTGTTATAAAAAAAGAGCTGCTATCATCTACTAAGAGGTGGTGGGTGGGTCTCACAGCTTGATATTTTCAGTTGTTTTTCTTGAATTTTGAACTAGTACGAAAGCTGTTTTCTCAGCTTGAGGGATTTTCATTTTAATAAGAGAGTATGACTTTATGGCGCTGAGGAAATTTGGAAGGCAGACTAGTGTTGAAAAACTTGGAATGCCCAACACGATGAAGTAGCGAATGCTTCGAAGCTTAACAATTTTTTGCTTGGTTGACAAACTGTACAACCACTTTTTTTGAACGTTCGCCATAGTCCCAAACTTGCTATTTAAGGGGTCGTGCACATATTACGTCACACTTCCTATAAAAACCAAAAAGTCCATAACTGCAAACTGGTCAGAGATTTTGCTTATAGTACTCCCG
>CM055404.1:38945961-38957872 GCA_029228625.1 Pseudolycoriella hygida | reverse complement strand
TTTCAAACCATCACACTGGAAACTCAATCGAATATTGTAAAGAAAACGCCCATTGACGACAAAATGCATGTTAGACGAAAAAAAAATGGCGTCTTTGTCATCTTACAATTTTACATATTTTGACATATGCTGACTAACGGTCAGACTAAACGCGTGTGTTCACATGAAAAGAGTGCACACAAAGCACCTCAACTATAACGGCAACTCTGCAAAACCGTTATGTTAAATGTGTTGTTGTCATAGGATAATACGTCATCATAAACATAAACCATGATAACATTCTGAAAGATACAATCTTGAAAATTCAATTTACTGAATAAAAATCGCTCGTAACAACGAGACCCAAGCAAAATAAAAACGTGAATTAGTGAAACAAAAGTGCATAGGTTGAACAAGAAACTATAAATGCACTGAACACTTTTCTTGATTAGTTTTCGTTAAATTGTGCATGTAATCGCTAGAATAATTTATTTTCAGTCTGCTATTAACTATTAGTTTACACACAAATTCATTTAAATTTATGTTCGCTTTGAATGATGGATAGAAGTCGAATAAAATAATACGAATTTATTCGATAGAATTCTTTGTTGCTTCAATACAATGGAAATTCAGTAACGATTTTAATATTCACCATGGCATCAAAGCCACATTCTATGTTTTCACATTATGTTACCTTTTTTTTCACTGATAAATGAATTTTTATAATATTATTTAGCGAACGACGTGGTCTACTAACCCAAGTATATATTTTCTTGCATAATATGAGCAACAGACTATTCGGTTTTGCCACTGTGTCGAAGGCAATATAAAAACAATTTGGACAAGTCAAAAGTCAATTAACATAATAGAATTTGATAATGGTTGACATTGGTGTATACACATTAGGGTCTTTCTAATCGTTTCGTTTTATTAAAAAGTATTGGGGTTATGGGTGTACGATAAATTACGGTTTGATGATAACTTAACACTTCAACTAGAAAGAACGTCGAAATGAAAGAATTCAGCAACTCCAGTAATTTAAAGTATTTAACTTTTTATTGAATTGAATATAGAGAACAGCTGCGAATGAAATTTGAAAGCAATTTCTGTGCTTATAACCCGCATAGTGGTTTTAGTGAATATTTTTAGCTGTGACGAAATTTCGCCGGAGAGGAGGTCATTTCGTAGTACAATATTTCTTCTCTCCCAAGAACTCGAATTCCTAACCTTCAAACCTTAATACAAAATCAGAAAAGTGCTTTTAGTAAAAAGGAAAAGGCTACAGAAATGGTGAAGAGTTGTAGCATGACATTGACGGATCTTCCCTACACCCTACACCGCATTTTAAACAATCCCCTAAATAAGAGGGTATATGGCAAAATACTAAATTTGATGTATATTCGATGTATTTTCGTTCTATTTTTGATATATTTGGTATGTATTTTTGATGTATGAGTGTTGTAAAGGTTGTATTAGTGGTGTGTTGCTGTTGTTTTGGTGTCGTATACATCCACATAACTTGTACAACACTGATACGTCATCAGTACATCACTAATACACCACCAGTACATCAATACATGATAAATTTGTACTCGTGATGTATTAGTGATGTACTGGTGATGTATTATTGTTGTACAAGTGATGTGTATATAGTGGTAGAATTTTTACGTCACACATGCAATTCATACATCATAAACACATCAAATATACGACACCAAAACAACAAGAACACATCACTAATCAACCTCCAAAACACTCATACATTAAAAATACACCAAAAATAAGTGATGTGCATTTGGTGGTAGAACACATATACAACCTTTGCATCAAAAATACATCGAATAAACATAAAATTTACATCAAAATTTTCATTTTGACATTTTTTTTGGTCTTGATTTGATTTGAAAACTTTGATGTAAATTTGATGTTTATTCGATGTATTTTTGATGTAAAGGTTGTATGTGTGTTGTTTTGGTGTCGTATGTACGGTGTATTCATGATGTATGAATTGCATGTGTGACGTAAAAATTCTACCACCAAATACACATCAATTGTACAACACTAATACATCACCAGTACAACACTAGTACATAACTATACATCAGTAGTACAAATGTATCATGTATCGATGACTGGTGATGTATTAGTGATGTACTGGTGATGTGCTAGTGTTGAATTGGTAATTTATTAGTGTGGTATAAGTTATGTGTATGTATACTACACCCAAACAGCAACACCTCATCACTAATACAACCTTTACAATACTCATACATCAAAAATACATCACAAATATATCAAAAATACAACAAAAATACATCGAATATACATCAAATATACAAGAGAGAGAGAATAAATTTATTTAAATGAATAAATTGTGCTGCCTACTTATAGTAAGTTGCCTAATTTCACACAGCATATCGATCTATCATTATAAGACAATCTTAACACTAACATTCCGTTGGGATCATTTTTCGTCAAAATTTTTTTAAAATAATGAAATTTAAGTATTTAAGCACTTTCGTCAATTGTATACGCGATTCGTTATTATATGAATCGTTTTAATTAAAATGTCTACAGATAAGTCTTTCAATCGTGACTTGTCTAGCCTCATATCGTCAAAGAACTTCATTACACTGGATCCAAATGATCCTCTACTGCCGAACCATAATTCATGGACAGACCATTTCCGTATTCCGAATTCGTTGGCATATTTCTCCTCGTAAAATGGAATGCATTTTTCGTAGATTTCTGCCTTCTCCTTTTTAACCTCCTCGTCCTGATGCGGGTTGCTTGTTTCATAGCGTATTGTTGGATCAATTATGTACGCATTCGGTAGTTTCGGGTGAAATGCAACAATGTCACTGAATCGTGATTGGCCGTCGGTATCTGTAGCGTGAACTTCTTCGAAACAAGTGAAACTCTTTCCTTTTAACAGGTCGGTAAAGGCATGTTTGACGCTGTGGTGTCTCGCTGTGATGAGCAGGCTGTTGTGTGAGCAGCTTCCGGTAACGTGTGCGATTGTTTCACCCTCTCTGCCGCATTTACGACAGAGGTTGGAGGTGCTGACAACTCCTGGTACCGCGTTGAGAGCAGCGTAATTGCAGTTTAGCTTTATTGCAGATACCCATTCCGAAGATGATAGAGTATTCTTATTATAAATGAAGTCGTTGCTTGGGGTGAGATTTTAAAATTCTTCACTCCGGAACCCTGGTACTTTAAGTTACACAATTTTTCAAATGGCTCTTCTCGAAGTGACGTCCGAAGAGCTTTCGACGAAGTACCCGTTACGTTCAATTTTTTGACGCAGTCATCCATTTCTTTGGCGCAATCCGATATGCTTTGGAAAAGTCCATCGTTCACTTGACTTAGTTTGTTAGCGATTGGAAAGTGGTGGAGGAAAACTTCCCATGCTGATCAGAATAATCCCAGTCCGCGAAGCCTCCTTGGTGCGTAAAACATGTGGTCGTTGGTTCGCATTGGCAGTCCGATTATTTCTTTAACTGCTATTCGTATCATGACAACCAGACCGTCTGTGACATACGTTGGAATTTTGTTGAGTGGAGCTGGTTGTAATGGGTATATCAATGTCGGGATGATGACATTTAACTTTTGGTCGGGTTTCAGGGGTGGCGAAGTCGATAGCATATTCAGCATATATACATCAAATTTAGTATTTTGCCCTTTATTATTATGCCACACACACAAATATGAAATTAAATATTATCTCTGCGGAAGAACAATAGAGATATTGTCTTCGCCATAGTATCTGGTAACACCAAGAAAATGGGAGAATTTCTCTCAACTAATAGTCATTTACATCACAAGGGCTACGCGTGATGTATTGAGTTTTTCACGCTTGCTAAGAGAACCGAAAGTACTTCGAGGTTCTCGTAAGAGGACCGAAAATACTTTCGGTTCTCAAAGCAAGCATGAAAATGACTATTTTTTGACCCCTTTAGAAAAATGATGAAATGTATGGAACGTACGCTTTCGTTATAACTACCCTCCACCTATAAGGATGTACTGTACATGTACATACTTTATGGATATCCCCTAACCAATCACAGAAATTTCCAGTGATGTGACCTCAAACCCCTCAAACATAAATATAACAAAAAAAAAAAAAAATAAAAAAGACAGACTTACAAATTCGTAGTACTTAACGCAGAGAGTTAGAAAAATAGCGCTCATTAAACAGTGTTCAACGAAGTCACTTCGACATATCACAACGGACTGACTTGAAACATAGTTCAAAGTTAGCAGAATGAATTACAATCGACTGTGAGTTATCTAAACTCAGTGATATCGAACCAACAGCTACGACGAAGATAAGTTGAAAAGTCCCCGGGAGAAGCAAGTCAGGTTAAACTTTAATCACATTTCCTCGATAGAGTACAGCAACCCACATCGAATCCTACAAATTCTAAGACAATATGAAAATTAGAATTAGAAACTATGAAAGAAATTTTTGTTATCTGATTCATTGCTTTATTTTAGAGTCAAATTATTCGCGTCATTTTATAAATTAAAGCAGTTAATGCGAAAAAGAAAAAAATATCTACAAAAACCTCCATACGATGAGCTGAACACAGACATTGGACACTCATTAATCTTTTAACGTATAATTGTTAATGAAATCTTTAAAAACGAACACTCAACTTGCAATGACATCACCCATTTACGACATCAGATCTTCCTACTTCTATTATTGACGCATTCTGTCATAAATTTCTTTTTTAAGTACAAGTACACATTTAATTTTGATGTAAAGATAAAATTTAATGGCGTCATTGTTATAAAACCGTGTTCATTGTGAAGAGGCAAGATTGCAAAGATGGAAATTTTCAAGACGTCATGCTACAGAAGTATACAGCTCTAATAAATACAACATTTGAATATTTACACGCGCCCCAAATAAATTTGCATTTCCAAGCGAAGCATTTTTAAAGTGATTTAAAGTCTCCAGAATTTTCAAATTTGACAATAAACACGATCGTGACAAAACATTTTCCTAAAACTTAACACAATTAGTTCAAGAAGTCGCGCATGTTCTCCACATGCAAAAGTTTCGTAACGAGTCAGATTTTTTGTTGTTGTTGCTGAGAAAATTACACGACGAAAATGAGATGTGGCGTGACGTCATGTGACAATCATTTTCTTACACTTATTCGTTCAATTTCCGGTCTGCATGAAGAATGTGAGATATTTTTAAAAGGTTGTTAAGAAACGTTGTTTTATTATTAACAACTTCCTGATAAGAAAATGTTTTTTAGTCCTTACAAGACAAGAATGGTATGGTTTTTATCAAACTGATTAGAATAAATGCACCAGGTCAGCACCAGTAGTCGGCCATGTAGTAGTCTCCGGTCAGCACCAGTAATCGGCCATATTTCAATGCGAAATGTGGCCGGTAACTAGTGAAACTATGGTTTGGCCGGAGATTAGTACAAATCCGATAACTGGTGCTTTTACCCTAGGTTGTACTATTCGTTGAGGATTTTTTTAACCAGCAGATGTCAGCAGATTTCATTCATCCGAAAGTTGAGCATTACATGAATGTTTACCCCCTATGAAAACCACGCATTACATGTAGGATCTTTTTTACGTCACTAGTGAAAACAAAAGTTTTACCTCGATAGTGAATGTAATGCATGGTTTTCGTAGGTGGTAAACATACATGTAATGCTCAACTTTCGAATGGATACGAAATGAACATTATACAGTGGACCCTGCTACACAATTCATTACTTCGGACACAATTTTTTGAGAACTCGCAAACAATCTCGTGTTACTTTGAGCAAGACGCTTTGAAAAGTGATACTTTGACTCGTGAAATTGCATCACTCGCCTTCGGCTCGGATATGCAAGCTTTACATCCGTCAAAATAACGTTTTCAAAGTTTTTAACTCAAAAAAACACTTGAGAATTTGGCTCTTATTAAAAAAGAGTGTCCGCATGTAATGAATTACTTTCGTAGGGTCCACTGTAATATACTATTACTGTTGATTTACACCGCTCTGTCATGTATATTATGCACGGACGACTCCGCTATCTGAGCATTGAGTCTTAAACTGTTCTATAGGAGTGTGCATATAAATCAAGAGTGTTAAAACAGTCTAGTATCCATTTTGAAACACGTTCTTCTCTATTGGTGAAAAGTCTACAAACGTCGCACAACATACGTATGATTGACATGCGTAAACAGATATTGACACATTTGGTACAACATCGGCTTCTGTCAATGTATAGCGAAGATCTTTAGGAGATACACAAACTACATACTAGCAAAGTATGACAAATTGTGCATTTCAGCATAAAATAAACTATACATTGACAGAAGCAAATTTCGCCCCAAACACTTGAATTGGTGTGATTCACTATAAACGCACAGCACAACGGGTTATTTTCTCTAATACAAACAAAATACACAGAGTTTTGAATAAATTTTCGTTTCATTAATAATCAAATTTTCATTTTCCTGTGGTAACCGCATAAAATACAAGAAAACTCCCCCAAAACCATATTCATGGGCGATATTCAGCTACACTATGACTGGCGACATTAACCATAAATTCAACAAACATTGACTACACAGCACTAGCACTAATGTCATGTTCGTGCGACCTGGTCATTCTCTCGTCTCTTCCATACATAATTAAATTACTAATTAATTATTTCGGACCGCCGCGCCGCCAGTACGAGAATATTTGTGTTGGGTATAATGTTATAGCCAATTCAATGTTTGTAACGAGCATGCATGCGATATGTTGCAAAATTGTAGATTCAATCATTATCACAACACAATTTTGGGGTTCTACGGTTTATTACCATGACACATAATAAAATTCGAATGGAATACGCCTAATAATTTTCAATAGATTTACTCATAATATAATAATCTGTTTACTATACTGTTTGTGTACATTTTACGAGATAATATGGCCCAGGCGCGCTGAATTTGTTGGTGGCCTTGGCAGGCGAAGCGGAAAATGATGACATTTGTTTCAGTTGTTATATTTATACTTTGAAATAAAAATGGAATCAGTTGATCGAATATATTCTTTAGTTGAACTTAATCAAAAAACTTTTCTCAGACGTAGCTGTGATATTTCTTTACAAAGTAGTTGTACGAATTCCACAACTAAAAAAAATTAGATGGTAATAAACGACCGATATTTTTATTCAACTTTACCGATAAAAAATAATAAACTACCGATAAATTTGTAAACACGTATTTGAAGTAGAATTAAAGCGCGAATATTTCGGATAGTGCCCAAAAGACCTCATCACATTTCGTAAAAGGAAAAATTCTCCAGAGAAGAAGCTGAAAAGAAGGTATCGGTCATTTATTATTTTTTATCGGCAAAGTTGAATTGTTTTATCGGTCGCATATAATATCCCGAAAAAATTCTCGACATTTAAGGGATTTTTAGATATTTAGAAGAATAGAATCCAAATCAGTCTGCAGAACTTTCGGTAAACGTTTCTTCAATAAATTTCTCTAAATTTGATCAAGGCAAAGAAAACCTCAATTATTCGTTTGGAGCACAATATTTGTAACTTGCAATGCCGTGTTAAGGTGGAGTTGCACTGGTCGATTTCAGAAGGCAGCTTGGTGCCAAAAAAGTTCATATGGCAATGTTGTTTGGCGAAACAGGTGCATTAATGTGCACTAGGTTCCGACTCGGCACCAGGCTGCGTACTTGAAAAGTATGAGTAGCCATTAAGCAGGCAGCCTGGTGCCGAAAATCAGTTAAACTGATTGTAACGGCAGTAACGAATACTATGCGTCACATAAATTTCAACTCGGCACCAGACTGCTGCTGCCCTCTACACTCACAGTAGAATATCTTAAGTAGGCAGCCTGGTGCCGTGTTGAAATTTATATGACGTATACTATTTGTTACTGCCAGGGGCGTGACAGTCTTTTGTCTTGATCTTTGCAAGTAATACTCAACGTGAAGTTAGCTGCAGTTGTAAAAAAATCAGCTGATTTTTGAACTTTTCAATGAAGTCAGCTGATTTTGGTAAATTTATGAATGAAATCAGCTGATCTTTTTGAAATGAAGTTAGCTTCGGTCGTAGCTGCAGCTCACTTCACGATTATTACTTGCAAATATCAAAAACAAAAGACAGTTACGCCCCTGGTTACTGTCGTTACGATGACATTGACAGATTTTCGGCACGAGGCTGCGTTCTTTATGGCTCCTTAAACTTCCCAAGTAGGCAGCCTGGTGCCGAGTTGGAACATTGTGCATAGTAATGTACTCTCCAACATTGCCATAGAAAATTTTTTGGCACCAGACTGCCCAGCTTGATATGCAGACCTCTACTTGTTGCAACTTTTCTCCATGAAAATGTTCTACACGACGGTGACATAAGAAGTTCATGCACTAGACAAAGGACCCATCTACTGCGTGAACTCCTTATTTCATAGTCTCGTAGAACATTTTCATGGAGTAAAATTGCAACAAACAGAGGCCAACCAACACAGCCCTTTGCTAATCCTTGCTAATAAAAAAAAATTCGGAAGCTTTGAGCTTCTGTTGTATTCCAGCGAAATTTTCCGTTGGAATTCGGAAAAAGTTCAAAGTTCACCGAAGAACTTGAAAGCACAGATTTGATGCTATACACGGCTTAACAGGGCAGAGCAATGCATTGCAGGCCTTTTTTAAGAATTTGAGGAGAATATTTGCCGTTGTTGGATTCATTATAAGATGGCAAACAAGATACAACGTTGTAGACGTTGTAGATCACAGATGTCGTCTTTTAACTCAATAATTTTTGTGAAAGATCGGAAATCTCATAAGCCTTAATACAAACAGAACCAGAAGTAATAGAAACATCGTGTAATTGAACCCGTGTCACATGTGCGATGAGAAAGCTCACATCACAAACAGTCGAGATTGATTTAAATTTGCATAGTCTAACAAACCAAAGTCAACTACTCCAGAACGACAAATGTTTCACATTACAAAAAGCAATTCGAATTAAAAGTTACGTGTGATTATTCAAGCCTTAATTGGATAAACTTAAAACTTTTGATTTACAAACTAAGCTTTACTTTCACTACGTTTTCCTTTTACACCCAACACAGCTACCAATGTGATATTTGTTGTGTATTTATTTATAAGCTTCTATCGTCCTAATCAATAAAAAGAAGTTACACATCTATAATTATAGAACTATACGCAAGCAACCAACGAGGAAACGTTGAACTATTGATTCAACGTGACTGGAATTTCAAAATCTTGATCTGCGGAAATGTCGCTGTCGGTTTAAAGAAATATTTAATTCTTGCTGGACAAACAAATAATAGTCCGAGAAATTATTAATACTTGACATAGCTTAGACATCTTGGAATTTTACGTAATAATCTTACGTTGTGGTATAAGTCTCATATTGTGGAATGTCGATTTTGCCTCATAATAAGAACAGTACAAGGACGAGTGCGTCGTTGAAATGAGGATGAAAATCTAATAGCAGTCTTTTGAGATTTAATAATGAACGAGGAGATAGCAAGAAGATAAAAAGCACTTCATTAGAGCAAAATATGTCAAATGACGGCGACAAAATTACTCCTAAATACGATATACTATGTTGAGCTCAAAGAATGATATCATAAAACCAGCTCTTCCGTCAAGAAAAGAACCCTTTTTCGAAACCCATTATGATCCAAACCCTACCCGATTGAAAGCCGAGGCAAATGACTCAGGTTCGGATTGCGTCTTTCAAACTATCGGGTTCCACTCATCCCAAAAAATGTTCCAAATTTGGAACGTGTCAAAAAAAGGTATCATGACCGGCGTCTATTTGTAGAACGGATAATTCACATGGCCTGGAGGGCGCCCACTCTAAAGTCGGCCTCCATGTTATGGGATTCGGGAGATTTTCCCATCAAAATATGGAGAAATTCAGGAGAAAGACTTTCTCCAGGGCGCCCACTCTAAATTCGGCCTCCATATTATGGAATTCGGGAGATCAAAATATGGAGAAATTGAGGAGAAAGATATGATTAAATATGGAGGAATTCAGGATTTTTTAATTCAAAAATTTAATTTAAATAGAGAGGAATAAAAAAATCGGCATCTAGGGATGTATCAAAGTATAAACCTTTGTAATGGTAAAAGAGACGCATTCGCAAACAAAGTTATAGCAAAGATTTGAAATTGTCAAAATAACCGGACGTCATTTATGAATGGCCCCTAAGATCCAAAAATACTTCTGGAAAATAATTCAGTCTAAGGGAAGAGAATGGGCGAAAATCATTAAGAAAGTACAGAAACGCAAAATAAATAATTTAAATTCGGGCACGTTCAAAGGATGGGTAATAACGGGCTACCAAAAAGCATCTTAGATGCACAGGCACAGGTCCCGGGAGTTACCCAAAGGGGTAGACCAAGGTGAAGGTTTATAGATTCAATTAAATCAGATTGAGAAGTTAGAGGACTTTCTCCGGGCGAACAAACCATCTCCTTGTCGGGGGATAGGAGGGCATGGACGGGGGCTGTACACCTTCCTAGGGTTGTGTCATGAAGACCTCACAACTATAAAGTTTGATGATGATGATGATAAATTAAAAAAAAGAATTAGAAAAAAAAAATATAATGAAAATAAGAGAGAAACAAGAAAGAAAAACATATATGCAAGGGACCCGTACGCATCAGAATAGATGTGGTAAGCAAAAAAGACTGGAACGTATCTAAGTAAATATTGCATTCACTCTGAAGTGTATTTAAATTTGACTGGACATTAAATTTGACTGGAAATTGCCGAAAGAGCAATATCGAAAAACCCGTGCAAAGCAACGGCGCTAAAAACCTCTCCAAACCCTTAAAATAAGCCCAGAATTTAGAAAAAACCGCTAGAGCACTTAGGAGAAGTTTTTGATCTATACTTCCATGGACAAAA
Source organism: Pseudolycoriella hygida (assembly GCA_029228625.1). Classification (NCBI taxonomy): domain Eukaryota; kingdom Metazoa; phylum Arthropoda; class Insecta; order Diptera; family Sciaridae; genus Pseudolycoriella; species Pseudolycoriella hygida. Next base: position 38,946,982 of record CM055404.1, on the reverse strand, counting down.
AAGTTCGCCCCTGTTTACTCTACAACACTGCACAAAAGTCTAATCATTAAAGGAATAAAAAAATCCACCAACCTTCAAAAAACCACGTTTTTAGACCCGTACGAAGAACGCAGTGCTTCGAAAAGGGGTCTATTGCGTTTACCACGACGTTTGTAACCATTCGAATATCGACACTGGAGTAGGGGTCCCGATCATGATCCTTAGATGACGAATCAGCAATAAAAAAAAAATGTCCGTCCGTCCGTCCGTCAACACGATAACTCGAAGGATTGAATCTGGGAACTGTCGGCCCAAGGGCCGCCGAGCTAGGCTTTGGTTTTTAGACTTTTGTTCATAACTCGAGTAAATATTTTCCGATTTTCATAATTTTTTTTTGTTTGAAAGATCTGGGCATCTCCGATTTTGAGCCCTTGGACTTAGCTAGGGCACTAAAAACGAGTCTCCGCTAGGGCCTTACATGTTTTTTATACATAACTCGAGTATAAATCTCTTCCGATTTTCAAAAAAAAAATTATAATCGAAAGGTCTAGCAATGTCTCACATTTTATGGAAGAAAATTTTTTGATAAGATGCCCTTGGACTCAGTCAGAACCCTGAAACTAGGCCCAACGTGTTTTTGTTTACATAAATCGGGCAAATCTTAACCGATTTTGTTGATTCTTTTTCCATTTGAGAGGTAACCGTGTGCTGAATTATGTTCTTAAACAAATTTGTGCCTTGCTTTAGGCTCAAGTGGGCCTCTGGTCGGTCCTAAGGACGGCCCTAACCAAAAAAACATTTTTTTGTCATATTGCAAAGCAGGTTGAGGGAAACATTTTTGTCTATGGAAGTATGTGTTAGAGGCATTTCCTTATGGCCCAAGTCGGTCCTAAAGTCGGCCCTTAAGGCCAGGTCATGACGTCTTCAATCGCAATGTAAACATTTGCGATAGTAAACACCATGACCTGACCTTAACAAAAAAATTGTTTTTTGCTATGTTGTAGAGAAAATTGAGGCGAACATTATTGTCTATTTGGAGATT
>CM055404.1:38920283-38945461 GCA_029228625.1 Pseudolycoriella hygida | reverse complement strand
GGGGGGGTAGCCAGAGTTCTATAAACAAAATTTGCTGTCCTGACTGAGTTATGACCCTTTTATGGATACTAATTTTTTATAACAAGTGTGACGTCATATGTGCACGACCCCTAACTTCATAATTAAAGAGTCGTCAAGTAGCTGCCGAATTTATTGTGCGGATGCCCAATGCTCTCTGCAATTTTAGTAAATTTATCAGTTTATTTGACTAAAAGGCAACCAAAATTGTAGATGTTAGCCAAATCAGTCAAGCCTTTCCGGAGATGTGGTCAAACCAGCGGTTCTTTTTGCAAATTGTTTTAGCATTTCGTTATCTAAGGTTATGTATAGGGGATTTTCGTCAATACGTTAAAGAAAGGTGACCACTTTAGCATCGATTAGCCTTATCTAACTTTCACAAAATCACAAAAAACTTTAAAGGTGAAATTCACACAAAGTGCAATAACATCTAAAAATGACTAGATAAGATGTCGATATAGTGTCGTTGGATATCTGACAACAGTAACTTTCTTATGCTCGCAGTAAATGAACGAAAATTGCAATCCTTCCGGTATGAAAATAATTGTCATGACTTAACGAGACACGTCAACTCGTGCTAAATCATCGAGGCTACTATTTTGAACGGTAAATCGTGGCTTTGTCACATTTATTATGTAGATTTGTCTACGGGGCCGTCCCTAAGTTACGTAACGCAAATTTCCTGTCTAGACCTCCCTCGCCCTGTTGTAACGCTGGCCGTAACCCCCCTTACCTCGCTCTGCGACGTAACGTAACAAAATATTTTTAAAGCGACTTAAGAGTTATTTACGTCACAAGGAAAAGTACTCTGAGGAATGAAAGTACTTCCCTGTGTGACTTTTTAAGTTTTACATCGCAGATTTTATAAGTACCGCTTAATATGAAGCATGTGAAAAGAATGAAGTATATGCGCGCAGATTCAGTTACCGGCTAGTTAGATTATTTCAGGGCTGACATTTCTTTAACTAAAATTGAGAAAATTTTTGTCGAATGCAAACGAAATTATAGGTTTCACAGCTTAGCTCACAGTATGAACAGTGTAAAACATATGAAGGGCCCCTACGTATCAGAATAGATGCGGCAAACAGAGTTGATGTTACGAAAAGACTCCAGCGTATTAAAATATTATATTGCCTTAACTCTTCAGAAAGACCTCACACCGGAAGGTACTAACGGTCTATAAAGTTTGATGATGATGATGAACTCTTCAGTGTATGAAATTACGCCCACATTAAATTGTATTGGAAGTTGCCGAGAGGGCAATATTGAAAACCCCGTCCGAAGAAACGGTGTAAAAAAGGCCTTCGGAAAGTACAAAATTGACCCCCAAATAGACAAAAATGTTCATCTCAATCTCTACAACACAGCAAAAAACCATTTTTTATCTAGTGCCGACTTAGGGTCCTCAGGAGAGGCCTCGTACAAATACTTACATAGAAAAAATATTTCCCTCTATTTTCTCTACAACATGGTGAAAAACCATTTTTTTGTCTAGGGCAGACCTTAGGACCGACCTAGGGCCATAAGGAAATGCCTCGGACACAAACTTCCATATACAAAATGTTTCTGCAATTACTCTGCAACATAAGAAAGAATTTTTTTTTTGGCTAGGGCCAACCTTAGAACAGACCTGCGGCCCACTTCAGCCCTAAGCACAGGCACCGGGCTCAAATTTTGTTTTGAATATAATTCGGTACTCGATTACCTCTCAAATAGAAAAGGAATCAACAAAATCAGTTAGGATTTATCCAATTTATGTGAGCAAACACGTTGGGCCCTAGTAGAAACTCAGTTTAAGGGTCCTGAGTGAGCCCAAGGGTTTCTAATCAAAAAATTTTCTGCCATAAAACGGGAGACAGTCCCAGACCTTTCGATCAAACAAAATTTGAAAATCGGAATAGATTTACTCGAGTTACAAAAAAGACGTATGGCCCTAGCATAGAATGGTTTTTAGTACACTAGCTATGTCCAAGGGCTCAAATCCAAAAAAGTTGCTTCCATCAATTGTCAGCCATGCCCAGATCTTTCAATCCAAAAAAATATTTATGAAAATTGGAAAAGATTTACGGAGTTATGCACCAAAGATGAAAAACCACTTAAACGGCCCTAGCTCGGCGGCCCTTGGGCCGACAGTGCCCAAATTAAATTCCATAAAAGATATTTCGATTACCTTTCAGGGAAAAGAAAGTTTTTGAAAATCGGTTACTCAAGTTATCGTGTTGACGGACGGACGGTCGGACGGACATTTTTTTATTGCTGATTCGTCATCTAAGAACCATGATCGATGCTCGCCCCCCTACTCCCCGGTCGAATTTGGGGTGGTCACAAACGTCGTGGTAAACGCATAAGACCCCTTTTCGAAGAACTTCGTTTTTCTTATGGGAAAAATTGCAACCCTGCCAGTTTTATGTTTGAAATGTTCATATTGGAAGAAAAATGTTATGATGCGAGCAATACGTAATGCTGAGGCTAGACCCCCTCCCCCCTCGTAACGTTTCGTTAGCATCACAGCTAGCTAGCATCTCGAACGCTATGTAATTTAGGGACGGCCCCTATACCAAATTGATTTATTACAGTGCTTTCGGGTCATGTGACCATGATCATACTGCGACACTGGCTGGTTCGTAGTGTTGCCTGATTAAACTCAACTTGGTGTGGCAATATGGTCAGTGCTAATCACCGTTTTAATTTTTGGTTAATCAAAGTGAACGCACTCTCGGGTAATAGAAGCTAGAGGTATCATTTTATCGAAGTAACCAAATTGTATTCTTCGAGTTTTTCAGACCACACCTCAAAGTGTTTCTATGCAAATTCACTTATCTTCTAACTCAACCGAAAATGTTTTGAACAAACATAATCGTCTAAATTTTTCTAAGAAAACATTCGAAATTAACGAATCGCGGCCAAACTCATTACACTTTATGAAATGTAACTAATTCATTCCTTCGAAATAGTAAAAGTTTCAAATAGATTACGGCTCATACTTAACGGAAGAAAAAAACAATAAACAGACTAAGAGAGGTTTCTTTTGTCACTCAAACTGGAAAACCAATTACTTGAAACCTTATCTCACGTTTCAATAATCAACGGTTTTACAAATAATCTAAAAATAATTTTCAAAGGAGGAAAGAAATCTTTGCGAATAAATCAATGTGTGGTGCAAAATGTACGCCGGTATGTGTTGAAGATTTTTTTTTGTTTTCCACACTTTTCTCTATTCCGAGTGGTAGAATGGATTTAAAAAAGCGATGAGAATAGCCATTGAATAATTTGTATTGTGTGTTTAAGAATAAGACTAGTTAATTCTATGGAATGGAATAAAATTTTACATACGGGACTGGGCAATGCTAAACAGAATGTTATAAAATCAAGGTTGTGTCGAAATAATGTACTCGTCGTATTTGAAATATTTTCGTTGATTTGCTCCGGGTGCGAAAAATGGTGCGAGATATTGGCTTGTAACTACAATTACAGATATTTTTTCCCAGAGCAATATATTCCGTGTGGTGTATACAATGTTTATCTACACCAGAAACATATCGCATAGCTAAATAGAAAATTGTTTATTAAAACAGAATCGATTTCCATTGATACTATGATAAATACCATCCGATATATTGACTAGTTTATCTATATAAACTTTGAAACATTTACTTCGTTTGTTTATGTTGTAATTCATATAAAACCTGTGCGAAGGAGGTAGTCTCTTTAAGAATGATGTCATTGTGAATCAGTCATTTCTTTCACATTTTTAGTTATGTAAATCTTATCTTTTGTCAATGCTGTAGACATTTTTTTGTTGTGATACACAAGGGAATTTGTCATTCGTGTAATTGAGACCTAGTTTTCATGTCTATGCAATTTATTTATTATTCCACCAAGTCGATTCATACTTTTTTTTCCATATCGCTTTCTTGTAAATTCTTATCGCAGACTACCATTCAGTAATTTCTAGTTTTTTTCAATTTTTTTCTCATTTTTCCAATTTAGTTAATTGAAAGGTGGAGTCCGTTTAGTAATTTCTAGTTTTGTTTGTTTCAGCTTGTTATTTCTATAGTTGTATTTTTCATTCTTTTTCTTGGAATTTTCCTTCGTTAAAATGTTTTAAAATTAAGAGATTTAAAAAAAGCGTTTGCGTAAGCGAAGGGAGTGTGCACATATTACCTCGGTCTTGGCGTACGTTTAAGGGTAGGAGTCCGGACCACTGTCAAATGGCATGAAAATCTGTTTTATAATTAAAATTGATCAACGCCTTTAAGAGGGCGTCTGAAGAAAGGTATGTAAAACCTTGTCAATCAAGGTAGCCTGGTGCTGAAATTCTGACTACGCCTAACTGGAAGAACAAGTGAGGTTATTAGTTAGTGACACCATCGAAGTCGGCACCAGGCTGCCAACTTGAGACCTAAAGCTGGGAATAAAGAAGGCGGCTTAACATCTGTTCTTACTAAAGTGGAGGCAGGAGTGAGATCTATATGGACAAAAATTATTTCACTTTCTTTGACCAATATCTCTGTCATGGCTACACTTTCTACGTCAAATAGGCATTTCAATATTTTTCCGCTATGCACCGACTCTTTCGCAGTGAGGTGTCGGATACGTCACATAAGTTTCAATTTGGCACCAGGCTGCTGCTGCCCTCTGCATTCAAAGTGTCATAACTCAAGGACGCATCCTGGTTCCGAGTTGAAATTTATATGACGCATATATCTAACTACTTTCTGCTCTTTGGTACAAACAGATGCTCAGCACCAGGCTGCCGCTGATTATGGGCTCAAGTACGCAGCCAGGTGTCAAATTATAAAATAATACGATGTAATGTACTTGCTACTTCTTTAATGATGGCAAGTGTCCTGGCTTAAAGTGCAGACTTATCTTCCAGCGAAAAGTTTGTTAAAAAACTAAGCAATCTCAAGAAAGTAGGTTAACTACTAGATGAAAAAACAATGATTTTATATAGCTATTGAGGCACATTTTTAAAATTGACGATTTTTTTAAACTGTAAATGTAAATGTAAATGTAAATGCACTGAGCAAAATATCTACAAGCGACGCAGGAATTGTGTTTATAATATACGCCGCCGACTTATTATATACGAGGTGAATGAATTAACCTTATTTAAGTATTATGTAGCATGCCATGCGTAACGAACGTGTTATGAGCTCACATAATACGTGCATGGCGTTCGTAATACGTCCACTGTGGATAAAATACATTGGCGGCGTATATTATAAACACAATTTCTGCGTCCGTCGCTTGTAGATATTTTCCTCAGTGTGTGGCAAAAGTTGCAACATTTTTCAAGACAAAAAAAAAGATTTGAAGCGATTCATTGCGACGTTTTATTTTTCGAGGAAGACCCCCTTCACAATGGTACACTTTGTACCAAAGTGAGCTTTAGAACATATAAGTCTATTTCGACTGTCAAAATGACATTTTAAACGTCAAAGCTATTGAGCCAATTTGTGGTTAGTGAAAAAGTCGAAAATGTTGTGTGATGTAAAATGTATTGTTAATATATTTGATTCTTTGATTTGACGTTCGATCCCATCACTTCGCGTTGTTAATACTACTATCAGCAAATCTCATTACTCTGGCAGAATTCACATAAGACGCACTTCCAAAATCTTTTTACCGTAGCAGGCGAGAGTTTGTTGCTGTACTTGTGACAAATAAGGTGAAGCATAATGGCTAATTCCATCGGTATTCCGTCACCTGGGTAACGAATTTCATCTCTCTCACTCTTTCAATGTGATTTATATTCGTCATCATTATATTCCTACTCCACGGGGAGCATAGAGCGTCCACAAAATGTCGCCGTTGAGTTCGGTTTTGGGCGAGCGCCTTCACTTTGCTCGCTTCGTCGACGACTGTTCTCTTCCACGTTGTTTTTGGTCGACCTCTCTTTCGAGTTCTCTGCGGATTCAAGTCCAGTGCAGTTTTTGCGATATCTCCAACAGGTCTCTTTGAAGTGTAGCCGATCCAATTCCATTTCCGACGTTTGATTCCTGCCTTCATCTGCACACGATTGGTTGTCCTCCACAGCATTTCATTGCTGATAGTTTCCGGCCAACGTATTTTCCGTGTGCGTCTGTCACCTTCCAAGTTTCGCAACTGTACAGCAATACTGAAACGCAGTTTGTTTTGAAAAATTTGATTTTCAGGCTTCTTATCAGTTGTGTGGAATTCGAAACGCAATTTGTTTTGGAAAAACTGATTTTCAGGTTTCTTGCCAGTTGTGTGGCATTCGAAATATTATTGAACGAAATGAAGGCTTAGCGCGGCTGTTTACGTCGAGTTCTGCACCTCCATCCCCTGATAAAATGTTTCCAAGGTATGGAAAGCTTGCATGACGATGATATGAAATAGTTTGGTCTTTTCTGTCCCGCATTCTTAGCAAGTCGGTGCAGAGATTTCTCTATATCTTGTACTCTGTGATTTATATTAACATGAGACGAAACATATTCGTTCCCCAGATGACATGACAGCGACAGCGATTACCGATGGAATTATCCATATACCGTCTTTACCAGTACGGGCAGTGCCATCTTTCAAGCCTCGTATTATACAGTGCGGTAAAATGAAATATCTACATAGAGATCAGTGTGCTTCAGCACTTACAATCTTTAAGGCAAAGAAACATTGTTCACGACAATTTTTTTCATTCTCGGCAAAGTATTAAGCAATGTGAAATGATGTCAAAATAGCTTAGAAATAACTTTAATCGAAAGAATAGTATATTACAGTGGGGGGTGCGCAAGTAATGACTTACTTAATGAGGGATCAATTTTGTGAAATGAGCCAAACTCAAGAGGGTGTTTTTAAGCAAAAAGCATTGAAAACTGTTTTTTGACGAGTGTAGAGTTTGTATCCCGAGCCGAACGCGAGGTATACAACTGCACGAGTCGAAAAACAGTTTTTAAAGCGAGTTGCTTAAAAATACACGAATGAGTTTGCGAGTATCACGAAATGATCCTGAATAGATGACTTACTAAGCACTCCCCACTGTATGTTATTTTAATCGGTGTCCCATCCGAAAACGCGTCATTACATGCAGATATACATGTAATGAGAAGTTTCCCTAACATACATGTAATGAATAATTTCCGTGGGGTGCACATATACATGTAATGACAAGTGTGGTGACATCCGTTAAAAAAAAATTTTTTATTTCATTTAACGTATCAGTGTCCTTTCCGTCACTTTAAACAACGTTATTGAAATACCGAAAATATTTATGTGGCTGAAGTAAATTCAAAGTCCAAAGTTTTCAAAGTTCGTATTCGATTCAATTATATAAATGTGATAAAACTGTTCGAAAGTCTTTTTCCCGACTTTTCCTTACATTTCGTACAATGAAAAAGCCACTTGGAAAACATTCTTTTGGATTTATTGCAGAAGAAATTCATCTTTGGAGTAACTTCATCCGAGTAAATCTTTTCGTTCCATGAATAACGTTACAGCAACAACTGAACCATTCTATTACTTGTAGTGTGCAAAAACAGTGAATCAATTTGATTGAATTTTAATTTTCAATTTTACCCGAGGGCTGGTAAATGACAGTTCATGCCTTCTAGGCAATTCTCATTGAGATAACGTAACGTGACTAAAATTTTTATCATTTGAAAAGATCCATGTTGTTGATCAAAGTTCAAATTAGACCTATGCGCCGATAGCTTTTTTTACTGTTTCATCGGAAACTAAACCTGTTTTCCCAAAGGTCCACGTCTGGTGATGAATTCCTTAGCCGTTCGTAAAAAGATAGAGGCAGAAAAGCTATTCTCTCCTTCCTAGTCTAGTTGTGATATGAAAATTGTTTCACTCTTTAGATTTATCTAACGAATATAACCCCTTCTTCTATGCCCGCTGTTCGAAGAATATAAAGTATTCCTTATGATAACATTTTACTTGTATAGCCAGTTTGACTTCTCAAAACAACATTTTTTCGGTTTTAATCAAAATCTACACACGCCTAATGAGATGAATAACCTTGAAAATTAGTTTGAAATTATATTGAGACTGACATAGTTATCATCCATTATTGTACTGATGTCTGCAGCTACAAAAATTAATGGCTAATGTTTACTGTTTAAAGTCTTCTTATCGCATGTTAGATGTTTTTATTCCTGTTTAATACACCTGCAATATGAATACTTCTGTATAGTAATTCAAATTCTTAAGAAGGTAATTGAGTGACATTCATTCGAAATTATTTTGGACTACCTCAAGAATTCGTTAGATAATTGGCTTATGGATTTGTTGCCAGCTCAAGGTTGTTCATGTAGCAATGAATGAAACTTTTTATACACAACCATTTTCAATGTTTTTCTGCTTTACTATAATCAAATATTGAAAAAACACAATAAATTTAACACATCGGGACATATTGATTGAAGTGACAATTCACCCTCAGGGGGCCAAAAGCTTTTAAAAAAATTATTTGTTGGGAAATTGCAAATTTTTTGAATTCATTTCAAAATAAACTGAAAATAACATCTCATTGTGGAACGCCATGAAATATTACGTCACGCTTACTTTACACCATATTTTATCACAGCTACTGCTACATGTAAAGTATGTCCTCTCTTCACACCAGTCTAATCCTGTAACAATATTAAAGATACCACACCACCTAGTGGTTCTTTAAGCGCACTTCGCAAAAATGAGGACTGTCAAGTTTGCGATGTTTTTTTAGAACAGAGGGCTGCGTAAGTAACAAATTATTCAAGTTGTATAGCTCATGTACTCTGAGAGGATGACTCTTACCCAGATAATAGATGAATTAGAATTCAAAAAGTATAAGTATGAAGGTACAAATTTGTTGTGACATATCATCGCAAACAAACTTGGAATGCGATGTTTTTTCAAAGCAATTTTCGGCCTTCAGAGCACGTTTGAAAAATTTGAACTGTCAAATTTGCGATGTTACTTTAGAACAGCATCCTGCGTGAATAACAATTTATTCAAAATTATAGGTCATTTACTGTGAAAGGATGATTCTTACACAAATAATAGATGAATCTGAATTCAAAAAGTTTGAGCATAAACGTGGAAAATTGCTCTGAAAAATCGTCGCATTGTAAGTTCGTTTGCGATGTTGTTTCAGAGGAAATGTGTACCTTCATTTTTAAGCTTTTGGAATTCAGATTCATCTATTATTCTTTTAAGAATTATCCTCTCATAGTACATGAGGTTTAATTTTGAATAATTTGTTACATACGCGGGATTCTCTTCTAAAAAAACATCGCAAATTTGACAGTTCACATTTTTGCGACGTGCTCTTCATACTCAAACTTTTTGAATTCTGATTCATCCATTATTCGTGTAAGAGTCATCTTCTGACAGTGCATGAGCTGTAATTTTGAATAATTTGTTACTTACGCAAAATTCGGTTTAAAAAAACAACGCAAATTTGACAGTTCACATTTTTGCAATGTGATCTTAACCGGATCAGTTACTAGTCCCAGCCAATAAAACCGATTTTTGTAGGCACTGTCAAACTTTTGTACGATAGATTTGACGTTGCCTACAAATGACCAGTTAATTTTCTGCATGTTAACTGCTCTTGTTAAACAGTCAAGAAGTTGATGTTCACATGGATTCTTCTTCTATAATACACCATTGACATGGGTATAGAAAAGTTGCGATATGCGATAGTGTATTGTTGAAGAATTAAACGAAACAATATTTAAGACGCCATAACTTTCGGTTGTATTTGTGATATAATTTTTCTGACGTCATAATTGTGACGGTGCATAGATGGACGGACGGACACGAAGGGTGAAAACATGAATAATAAATAAAAGAAGAAAAAATTTAAAATGATATGAAATCACTGGCTACAACAACTCCCGAGGGTCAGTTACAACCAGTCATTTGCGGTAATTGTGAGAAATGTAATATTTTGCTAAGGATTTAATTTACTTATTAAGCGATAAGAATGAAATTTATTTATTTATGTATCACTAACGGGTTTTTCACCTTACTGGCGCTCATCAAGAATTAGTGACAAAATAATCATAAGACATTATGCAACTAATATCATTCAAGGGCCAGTTAAAGGGTGTGTGCTTCAGAATGTTAATTTTCAAAATGATAATTTTGATGTAAGTTTTATGAAAATTTGATGTATTTCTGATGTATATTCGATGTATTTTTGATGTATATTCGATGTATTTTTGATGCATTTTTGATGTATGAGTGTTGTATGTTGTAACTGTTCTATTAGTGATATGTTGTTGTTGTTTCGGTGTCGTATATTTGGTGTGTTCATGATGTATGAATTGCATGTGCGATTTCACTACATCTACATCACTATACAACACTAATACATCACCAGTACAACAACATCACATCACTAATACATCACCAGTACATCTTTACATGATACATTTGATGTATTTTTGATGAATTATTGTTGTTTTGGTGTTGTATACTTGGTGTGATAGTGATGTGTTATTGATGTATGATTCGCACCAAAACAACACCAATCCATCAAAAATACATCAAATTTATCATATATAGATGTACTGGTGATGTATTAGTGATGTGCTGATGTTGTACTAGTGATGTATTAGTGTTGTATAAGTGATGTAGATGTAGTGGAACCGCACATGCAATTCATACATCATGAACACATACAAGAAAGGGCACCAAAACAACAACAACATATCAGTAATACAACAATTACAACACTCACACATCAAAAATGCATCAAAAATACATCGAATATACATCAAAAATACATCGAATATACATCGAAAATACATCGCACATACATCGAATATACATCAAAATTGTCATTTTGAAAATGGTAATTCTGAAGTACACTCTCCAACCGATTACATAGAACTTTTTTAGATTAAAGTGTATCGAGTGATCGAAAATAAAAAAATTTTATTCACTGGATAAGAGGTCATCAACGAAAACAAACCTTACAACAGCGCCATCTTGTAATGTAATTGACTAATTGATTTATCATTACATTTCCTGTAGCAGTCAAAGTATATAGACAGAGAAGGTAATGCAAACCAACAGTTTCACGCGGGTCCACACTTTCGGGTGAATTTAGTTTTGTAATGTTGCATACTTATCGAATTTGTTTGTGTTATGTTGCATTTTGTGGTGAGTTTATATTTATTTCATACAAACGAATAAGGTACAACAACTTAACGACAAGAAATTACGACGAAATGAATATTAAAAAAATGAATTCATCGTAAAGTGTGGACCCGCAAAATCTTTGATAAAATGATGATTTGCATCAAAGTATGTAAACAGAGAAGGTAATGCGGATCCACAGTTTCACGAGAATCCCTACTTTCGGGTGAATTTAGTTTCGTCATGTTGTAAACAGGTCAAATTCGATGTCGTCATGTTGCAATTGGTGGTGAGTTTGACTGTACAATACAACAAATCGAATTCACCTCAAACTGGGGATTCTTATTATCTGTGATCCGGTGACGTTTTGCATTACCTTCTATGTCTACATATCTTGGATTTGCATTACCTTCCCTGTGTATATACTTTGGTAGAAGAAACTCGTGCATTTTGCAATATTTCATGACGTCATATCTCAAAGGAAATGAAAAAAAGCCACGAATTATATGCCCAAATGATATAAACTATCGTATTAACCAAGTGATAAATAGCTTGATTATAGTCTCGGTACGTGAATATTCCTCGCGACATTCACTTCACCTCGACTATAATCGCGCCATTATATCCCAATCAATATCAATATCAATAATATACTATTATAACACGCGGGGCTATAATATGCATATTATAGCCCTCAAACTGAAAATTGAGGCCCTCGTGTTATAAAATATCGTATAACATACGGGCTATAATTTGAGATCTTGTATATGCTAGGGTTAAAGAACCTCGGGCTGACGTCCTCGGATCTGCAACTCCTCCCATTTCTCAAATGACAGCCCTTGTGTTATAATATACTATTAATTCAATGGATGCAGAGTTATCAATGTCTTAATAATAGCGCCATCTGTAACGTAATCGAATTGTCACAATTTACGCGAATAGAATTTATGTGCAGAATATGATCGCACGTGTCAGTTGTAAAGAGATTGTCAACTGTATTAACGATTGACAATGTTGAAGTTTTTATGGGTTCAAACATCTTTGAAGCATCCAAACACTTTTAGTAGACAATTTTTCTGCCAGAAAAAAAAACTTGAAGGCCACATAAAAATTGCATCCCATCCATTTGTTGAATAACACGACGTTAACATTTTTACTCCGTTTCATTAGAACAGAAAATTTGTTATTATCAATTTGACGAAAGAAAATTTTGTCGTGAAGTGTTACCATTATATAATGTGAATGGGTAAATATATCAGATAGGTAGACATAAGCAACAATGTGACAAATCCAACACAACAAACCTTCGGAATACACGTCAAAGATTGTTCTCATTATCATCATTATCGCATATCTTTATTGCAACAAAAATTATGTACACAGAAAATATTCAGCAGAATGGTACAGATTACGAGGACTTGCTGCTATTCTTATCGCATTTTTTTTTTTTGAATTTATTTGACGTAGTTATAATTTTCGACATACTGCAGATAAACTTCACAATTGGACTAAAAATTTTATTCCTTATTTATTCTATTATCTGATAAATCATCTAGCTTCAACCAGCATGTTCTTGTGAAGTTATCGTAAGTTGGAAAAAATTGTATTCAGTGTTAAATTTGGCATTCAATTGAACGGTTAGTTTTTAACATTTGTTGTACTTTTTTTTCTCTGTTCTGTGAACTCAATGTGTGTAGGCTGTTGGCTGCACGTACATTTCATTATAAGATCCCCGGAAATTTGTGCATTTATTTTAAGTCTAGAAATTTATTGTTAAAAACATATTAAATTTTGAGTGTTATTATTGTGCGAATACTAAATTTAATTACTTAAAGTGTTGGTGTTTTACTTGAATCCCAAGTAAACGGTGAAAGATAATTGAAAAACAACATTGAGTTCGCTCGGATGGAATGAAATGTTTTTCCAACAGTTTACTACTTCATAAGTTTAATATAATAATATTTATGGCTCTGTGGTATTGATTAAAATGTTTAATTATACATCAATTAATTTACACAAATAATATTTAATAGCAAAACATTTGCGGTAATTCGTGCCAAATAAACAACTTTTTAATATCTTATCTGCACTCCAAAATTACTTCGGTACTTTAGGTGTATACGTAGACTATAGTTTTGCTATTTAGTTTCTATCACTCAAATGCTTTTTAAGTTAACGGTTAAGGTGTTATTCATCGAATCGATAAAACTTTCTAAGAATAATTATTACAAGCTTCTCCTTGTTTCCTTACTTTCCCAAATTTTCAGGATGTAAAACTTAGTTTCGTTTCTTCCTTTTTTTGTCTTCGGTGCTTTTTTGTCTTCGGTGCTTTTTTATCTTCGCTGCTTTTTTGTCTTATCCCTTTTTTTATTCACCTATTTGTTCTCATATGAACAACAAAATTGATTTATCCATACGAATTCATTGACGACACTAGCCGCTTCTTATCAACACCCATGTGAAATCTTTGGTCGAGATCTTATCAGTAGACTATAAATTTTGAGCAATTTGACAATAAAGGCGCATTCACAGTGAAAATAACGGGATATGAGTACGGAACAAAATAATGTTGTGACTAATGTCTTATGGCTTAAAACTTGCCACATTATTTCACTGATAAGGCTTACAACATTGAGAAATGAATTTCTTTCCAGTCTATTGTTTTTGTTTTTCAATTTTATTTTTAGACCAGTATGAAGAGCGAAGAACGAAAAGGGGGTCTTATGAGTTTACCACGACGTTTGTAACCATCCCGATTTCGACTCGGCAGTAGGGGGAAGCATCGATCATGGTCCTTAGATGACTAATCGGCAATAAAAAAATGTCACCGCGATAACTTGAGTAAAACTCAACCGATTTTGAGAAACTTTTTTTTCCCTGATTGAAGATGTTGGGCACTGTCGACCCAAGGGCCAATGAGCTAGGGCAGTTTAAGTGGTTTTTGGTCTTTTGTACATTAGGGTGGTCCAAAAAACTAAGTTATTAAAAAGTCTGGGGCCCCACCCCTAAAAAGTTTCTAAATGTGTCCCTGATAAAAAGTGTATATGGGCCATTCCACGAAAACTCCGTTCCCACGCTCGAAATGCTCAGTTGTTACGAAAAAATATTAATAGAAAATGGTGCATCAGACGTATTGATCCCTTAACTAGAGGATAGTAACTTTTCTATTGCTTTCATTTTGCAACTACTGAGAATTTCACGCGTGGGAACGAACCGGACCGTGGAATTGCCCATATGTAGCCACCTGAATCCAAAGCCGTCCTGAGGGTTCCCCGAAGCAAAATAGTCAAAAAAGCGTGAAAATCGTGTAAAACGTAGGTTTTAAGAAAAGTGCATGAAACTTGTGAAAAATGAGGAGCGGTTTTAGGGCAACTTTGGTTTATTCCGTTCAAAATAGTCCCGAGAAAATACTTTTTTATGTGGTGGGCGCATCCGAAGTGTTTCGATGTCAAGAGAGTCCGTCAAGTGGCTTTCTTAGCTCACAACTTCTTTGCTCTAGGCCTCGGTGAGTTTCACAGTTTTTGGAAAACGGTCTTCTATGAAATTTTGAGTCTAGATAGGACTTCAAAATAACGCCTAAACAGTTTGTCTTGGAAGTATAAAATTCATTAAGTCTGAACAAAAATTTATTTTTCGAGAACCTCCATGAAATTTCATGAACTTCCATGAGCCTGCCTAAGTGGCCGTCCGTGTGTTTCGTCATTATTTGGCTATTTTAGGAAGGACTAATACTATAAGAGTAGAAAAATGCCAAAAGTCACTTTGAATGACAGCTAAATGCTTGCTGGTGATGCCTTACACGTAGGCATGTCACTCTACTCGAACTCGTACGGAGATTATTAAAATTTTGAACGAATTTTAATTATTTCTTGATTTTTGCCGATTATTGTGCGGTAGACACAAAAAATTGTTAGAAAAATACTTTTATTGAAATTTTGCGTACATCTGTGAAAATTCATATGAAGTTCGAGTAGAGTGACACGCCTACGTGTTAGGCATCCCCAGCATACATTTACCTGTAAATCAAAGTGACTTTCGGCATTTTTCTGCTCTTATAGTATTAATCCTTCCCAAAAAAGCCAAATAATGACGAAACACACGGACGGCCACTTGGGCAGGCTCATGGAAGTTCATGAAATTTCATGGAGGTTCTCGAAAAATAAATTTTTGTTCAGACTTAATGAATTTTATACATCCAAGTCAGACTGTTTAGGCGTTATTTTGAAGTCCTATCTAGACTCAAAATTTCATAGAAGACCGTTTTCCAAAAACTGTGAAACTCACCGAGGCCTAGAGCAAAGAAGTTGTGAACTAAGAAAGCCACTTGACGGACTCTCTTGACACCGAAACACTTCGGATGCGTCCAGCACATGAAAAAGTATTTTCTCGGGACTATTTTGAACGGAATAAACCAAAGTTGCCCTCACACCACTCCTCATCTTTGACAAGTTTCATGCACTTTTCCTAAAACCCACGTTTTACGCGGTTTCCACGTTTTTTTGACTATTTTGCTTCGGGGAACCCTCAGGACGGCTTTGGATTCAGATGGCTACATATACACTTTTTATCAGGGACACATTGAGAAACTTTTTAGGGGTGGGGCCCCGAACTTTTCGACAAGTTAATTTTCCCATACATTTTTGGACCACCCTAGTGCCCATGACAATATCTGTTTAAACAAGAAAAAACTGCTTAAATTGAGTTCAACCGATGAAAAATATGAAGAAAAACGTCCGTACTACTATGTGCAACTGAACTGTATACTGCATATTTCTCTAATAAATGAAGTTAAACTTAGTTTTTTTGCTTTTAAATAAAAGCCTATGAGTTTACGAAGATTTTGAGGCGTTACACTCCACTATTACATAAATTCCGAGTCTTCAGAAAATCTTTGTATGGGAAGTTAAGGCCACAAACTTTCGACCGGGTTTCGGGAGCTCTAAAATTTAGTTTTAAAACAAGATATAGTGTTTTTCGGAATCTACAGTAACCAAATAATTATAATCACGATGGGGAGAAATAGTTGCGAACGAAAAAAAAAAATCGATCCACCTTAACAGGTATTGTGTATAAAGACGGTTTCACATATAGCAACTACTGTCACAGTAAAATACACAAAATAGAAAATACAACGAAAGTGAGAATAGAGTCTATTCTCTCTTCATACAAAATTTGAAAATTGAAGAATTCAAATTTTTTCGAATTCTTCAATTCTTCTGTCAAAGTTTGTTATGGTTTTTTTTATGTGTGCAAAATTAATGTTTTCGTTACGTAAACGGGATGCCAGCGTTATTTTAGCGATTAATTATTAACTATTATTTACTATCAAATTTTTTGGATTGTTTTCTGTGCAAAATTATTTTTTTTAAGAAAAATTTTCATATGCTTACACGACGTTATTTTTCCACCAAGAAATGAGTTGTTGTGTAGTACACACATGGAAATTTCGTCGTTATATTTTTCTGTCAAAGAAGTTGTGAAAAT
This sequence comes from Pseudolycoriella hygida, assembly GCA_029228625.1. Classification (NCBI taxonomy): domain Eukaryota; kingdom Metazoa; phylum Arthropoda; class Insecta; order Diptera; family Sciaridae; genus Pseudolycoriella; species Pseudolycoriella hygida. Next base: position 38,928,862 of record CM055404.1, on the reverse strand, counting down.
CAGAGAATAGAACGAAAGTAATTGCTAATGTGTAACCGCCTTAACTTGGCAGTTTGGGTTATCAACATGGCTGGTGCGTACGAATCCCTTGCATTGTTTGTATGTGGTATGTAAAGGCTACGTAAAGCTGACGTTAACTCATTTGAATTTTATGCGCACTTGTAGCGCGAATTGATAATACTATTTGATTCGGCTTTCGGTTAAAAGGGTCAAAAGTTATTTGGAAAGATTTTTAGCGTAGTAGTCGCCAGACTACAAACAGAAATTTGAAAATTCCGTTAATGCGTTGGCTGTTCGTTTCATGTATTTGTCGTCAGATTCTTATACAATTTAGCATTTCTTGTTGTGTTAGATAAATTAATCTACAAGGTTGTCTCTGATGATACGAATCTTTCCCACAACATTTGCACGAAAATCTTTTTCTTCACATTTTTTATAAGTGAAAATCAGCAGCAGGAGGAGGACCATAGGGTTCAACGTCACTATCTTCAAACTGCTGAAACGTGTGAAGCATCATAGAACCAGGTGCACCAGTTTCGTCAGATTCATTGGCTGCTGCTTGTGCTGTCCCTGTTGTTTCTGCTGTTCCTGCTGACCCAGCTGGGCTTCTTCGATTTTTCCAATAAAAGCAGCCGATGGCAGTAAGTAATATTGAAAGTACAAGAGAAAGCACAACAGCAGTCAGAACTCCCAAAATGAAAACTAAAAGAACATTAAAATGAGTTCAGACGCCATCTCTACTTTTAAGCTGTAGTGGAGTCAGAGAGCTACAAGCGTTTGAAAATCTCTTTCAAAGCAGTTCCCACCGAGCACCACTGTAGCACTACCCCCTCCTCCCCCGCATTCGTGTTAGGAGGGTGAATGTACGTATAATTAAGGCTATAACTTTTGCTGTTGAATAGTCCAAGTCCCACAATTTGTGCTCGAAGCCCGTCTATTCGTTATTTTTACTCGGTAAGTTTCCCTCCTAGCGCAAATGTGGAAGGGGGGGAGGGCCACAGGCATCTTCAATTTTTGTGATACTTACCCGAATCGTCCGAACCTGACACTTCCTTGTCTTTGTAAAATCCTAAGATATTAGCTGCAGTAAGTAGTTCCTTGATGCTATCCAGAGTTTCCCAACCGACTTCTTCGATTTGATCAACTGGCAGAAGATACAGAGGTTTGCCATCACGTGATACAGGTCGTCGGAATTCGTAGAGAAATACAATTGGTAACTTCAATTCATCGTAAACCCAATCTAGACTCGTCCCTCTGGTTGCAGAATTCATGGCATGATATGTGCTGAGTTCAAATTTTTTCTTGTATCGAAGCAAAAAACCTTCAACCGCTTTCCTTCCTATTTCCTTCAACTTATCGTACATCGAAGCCTTAACTTGACTCGTTGCGAATGGCATCAGAAGTTTTTGTGACGTACCATGAAAACTCAAATACGTTTTGATATTTTGCGACTTAACGTTCTTACGTAGATATCCAGCGAGTGTTGCCGTCTCTAATCAAAAACAAATGTGAGCAAAATACAGTAAATCTTCGATTATCCGGCAAAAGAATTCTATTGTTCTCCATTGACGGATAATCGAAGTTGTACTGTAGTTTTTAGTGAAAGCACTTAAAATTATGTACCTGGAGCACTGAATGCTGCCGTTCCAGGGAAACCAGGACCGCAGGGATCTGCATGTTCTAAGTTGTTCGCGGAATCCCAATTTCGATTTAAATCAACACCAGTGCAATTACCGAATGTTTGACGATTCTTACGCCATAGCCTGTCCTTATCGAAGGTATATTTGTAGCCATCGGGATTGCAAATGGGGAAGATTATCCAATTAAAATTTTGAAGTAAGTACTCAACGTCAGTAGATCTTGAAGTGAGCAATTGCTTTAAAATAAAGGTGGCAACAGCTGGACCAATCCATTCATTACCATGGATTCCAGCTTCGATGACAACGGTGGGTTTGTCTTTTTTATCAGATATTTTCACTCCTCTTATAACTTGCGTTAATAATTCATTTGAACTGTTTAATGGAAGGTCGATTAATTCAGCTACGGCATGGTAGTCGTCCGCTATTTGGTGTAACCAATGGTAGTATACAAAATAATCATTAAAATGTTTGAAATCCATATACATTCTGTCTTTAATTGGAGCGTACTCTCTAATATTCTTCGCTTCATTTTCAATTATTTGTTGAAAGTTTATGTTCTGTAACGAAGAAATTGTGTGACCGATTACTTGTGCATTGCCATACAGAAAAGACAAGTAGTGAAGTAGAACAATTATGTTTTCAGCAGAGACTCAATATTTGGTCCTAACAATTTTTTAATTATTTTTAATAAAGTAATTACTATCAGACATGTGCACTGACATGAAATTAATTGGAGGCAACGACGGGTAGAAGATCTTCAGATCCTCGGTGGAGAGCCGATGACGTCACGTCAACAGCTGATAACCCAAAAAGATAATAAAATTAAAAACCGTCGATTGTGTAAACGAAAAATTTCAAAAATATTTTCGAAATTTTAATTCCATTGTGGCAATGTCCGATCCCGAGGCAATGTTGAAAATCCGTTTGAAGTTACACATCAGAATCGGAGCATAGCTCAATCATCGCTATCCTTTATAGACCAAAGAATATCTTTCGGCATCTTAATACTGTATTCTTCTGTATCCTTCACATGAATCCATCTGGCCATAGAGATGATCCTAACTTCTTAATCTAATCTAACTAAGTCTATAGGCCCATTTCTGGGCTTATTTCTTACATCATCTCTTCATATCAAACTACTTCGGACAGACAGATATCGACTTTTTGTACAGATCTCTACACTTCCACCTCGGTCTTCACCATGTAACAAACGTTACTCTGGAATTTGGACTCGATAGTAAATTTTTATCCCAACAAAAACCTTTTAAAAGGTAGAGTGTGACGCAGTCCCTGAGTCTGCTTCCAAAATTAATGATATCGCTTGAGGTGATGCTATCGCTGATAATACGCAGAAGTTTGTTTGAATAGAACCTTGTTTTCGACGTTTTAATTTCCTGAAAAATTACAGCGCTGTTTTCAAAACAAAATTACGTTGTGTTAAAAAAATTGCGTCACAAATGCCGGACTCAACGACGAAATAACTTTTCTGTACTTTTGTTTCTTATTGCGTAGATTGTTTAAGGTAAATTCGAATTTTTACGTGTCAAAACTGAAAGTGTTGAAAAATTATTCCGCTGGTGGGTCCGGAATTTGTGTCGCAATTTTTTTAACACAACGTAATTTTGTTTCGAAAAAAGCGCTTTAATTTTTTCAGGAAATCAAAACTTTGAACACAAGGTTCCACTCAAACAAACTTCTGCGTATTATCAGCGATAGCGATATCATTAATTTTTGAAGCAGACTCAGTGATATCAGTGGTTTTGGAAGTTTTCAGTTGTTGAAAAAATTTCTATTTTTCGAAAAATATTTTCTCCGAACAAAATATTTCTCAAAAAAAAATTTTTTTCGCACAAAAAAATTTCTCCGAAAAAAAAATTGTCTTCGAAAAAAATTTTCTCAGGAAAAAAAAAATTTCTCCGAAAAAAATTTTCTCCAAAAAAATTTTCTACAAAAAAATTTTCTCCAAAAAAAAATTTCTCCATAAAAATTCTTCTCCGAAAAAAATTGTTCTCCAACGCCTTCGGCTACCATCGGAACACTTCGTATCACCTTAGGCTACCTTCGGAATACTTTGTATCACCTTCGGCTACCTTCGGAACACTTTGTGTCACCTTCGGCTGCCTGGAACACTTCGTGTCACCTTCGTCTACATTCGGAACACTTCGTATCACCTTCGGCTACCTTCGAAACACTTCGTGTCATCAATTCTTCTCAGTGATTTATATAACTTTCCTGAAGAAACCAACTGGCAGCTGGCAGCCTTTTTCTTATAATTCCAAAAAATTCTCCTGATGAAACTCTATAACTTTCTAGAAGAAACCAACCCTGCTGCGACGTGTTTTTTTTAAATATTTTGGAGGGGGAGGGGGGCGAGGGGAAAAAATTCAAAAGTTTGCCTATACATCGTGTCGTGTCTTGGTTTTTGTAGGGAGTTTTTTGGGTTTGTGTACGTTTTTTTGGAGTGTGGGGACTGCGTCACGCTCTCCGTTACCGCTCCGAGCATGATTCCCTGAAAGGTAATCGAAAAAGTGACTTTTGGGATTAAAAATATTCTTCGCTCAGCTGGGTCCCAAAGCTGGGTTCAAATTTTCTGAGAGGCTCATCTTTTTTTTTTTTGTATATCAGGAATTAGTGGTTCGAATTTGCCAATACCCTAGCCCCCTGTCGTTAGAATCTGTCCGTTTTTCAGTACTCTTTCGACCCCTCGTCGCGAAATTCCTACTTGAGTGACATTGCTTGATAGCTTAATAGCTGACTTTATTATTATAAATTATTGTGCTCCACTTCACTGTTTGGCGTTTCTGTATTGCGTATTACCTTATCTTCGAAAGGAACTTTGTATTTTCTAAATAGCGTTACAAGCTTTTCCGTTTCGCTTTCTTTCACTAATAGGGTTACGTTTCTGCTTTCATAACCGTCGGCATTATCTAAAATTATGTGCCGAACAATTTCACGTTTAAGTTCTGGCAAATTTCGAAAATCTAAAGCAATTTCGATGACTACGTAATTTTTATAGCTGACTTTTTCTTCCAATTTCTGTTCATCTAGTTCCGATGCAACGCCAACCGTTAAGACGAGAAGAAGCCTTAAAAAAGTTATTTTATTACTTAGGCTCAGAAGTTTCATTAAAATGTTGCTTTGTTTGTTTGCATATCAATTTTCAAGCTAGACAAAGACCTAGACAAATAAAATGTGAAAACTTGAAAATAAAAATAGGGGATGAGCAATCCTCCTGTACCGTTAAAGAGAGGTCTGCGTGATGTCACTGTTTGCGTAAAAGAGATGTAGTAGGAGTGCGTAGTAAATTTCTAGCACTACCATTTTCGACGCTTGGGAATACAAAGGATTTGAAGAAAATATAAAAGAAATTGCTGCTCTAAGTTTCGCCGGTGAAGTGTGGCATCTTACAACATACCTACAAATTCAATAAGAGATTTTGAAATTGAAACTTATACTGGCTTGTCTTCTATGCCAATTTTAGGAGTGAATGTTTCCAACGCCTGCTGAACTTGTAATGGTAGCGCTGAAGTATGGGGTGGGTTACATATAACGTCACGCTCTATTGGAAGGGAAGGAGTTCTAGCGAAGAGTGACGGTCTATGGAAATTTGGGTCAGATTTAGTCCAAAATGCGTGACGGTTGGGAGAGGGGGCCAAATATTCCAAAAAATCCGTTACGTAGAACATTGTAACTGAGTAGAAGGTAACTTACAGCTTCAGTTTGTTAAACAAGTACCTCAGCTCCTTATCGAGATGAAGACTGTGCATCGTACCGCAATTTAGGTACTTCACAAAACTAAATAGGTCACATCCCAGGATGAATGTCAGTTCCGCCCGGAGACAGACCGTACACAAGCTTTGAAGGAGGATTTTCTTTACTGAGTACTTGTAAACAGTAAAATAAATGTGAATAAGTGACTTAACTAGAAGTAATCTAATCTCACGCCTCAAGTAACGTGTGGCCACAATCAACGAATTTAGTTTCGAGACGATTAGTACCCATAATCTTCAACAGTATCCGAAAAAACGACCGTAACCTCATTAAGTGCTAGCCTCGGGATACGTAGAGACCAATTTTCCTGATCGCTTGAGTCTTACCCACGTTCAGCATTGAACCATTATCTCCCGTCCAGAATATTATTGCCTTCAGATCAGAAGGAAGCTCATCGATGTCTGCTAATCTTCGCGAATTTCTCGATATAATTGGACATCGTCAGCAAACATGTGAACTTTTGGAACTTTCTCGACATCCGGAAAGTCATTCATGAAATGGGAGAAGAGAAGTTACCCAAGAAGAGACTAAGGCATTTAGCGAGCTATGTTTCGTTCGATAACCATCAGATTGTAAGGGGTACAAAAGATTAAACTCAGTTAGAAAGTCACTAATTTGTCTTTTCATAAGTTTTTCGATTGCCTTCAACATTGCTGGTAGCATGTTAATAGATCGGTAGTCATCGAGGGAGTGGAAACGTGTTTTTTTGTATAGTGGAATAATTTTTGATAACTTTCGCTGATTTCGGAATAATGAAGACGTTAAAATTTGGCGTTTCTAATTGTGAACGTTACGCCATGCGAAGGATGTTGTCGTACCTCGTAACATTGATAAAAGCTGGTTAAGTCGGAATAAACATCACGTGAAAAAAGATTATTAACTGTGAATGGGGGCACACTGAAACCCGTGGCCGAAGGTTCTCCCTTGAAAAACGAATTTTAAAGCTATGCTTCTTGTTGGAATTATCGCTGGCAAATAAAAACGTTTTAATGAATATCCTAGGAATTCTAAAAACTTTCGATAGATGAGAACATAAAAAGATTACAAAGAGAACAAAGGGTCTAAAGTCACAATTAATTTTTTACGCGGGAAGTTGTAGCGCGAAAACTTGATCTTTTGAAATTAGTTACTTGTAGAAAGTCACATTTTCTAGGAATTCTACCCCCAGAATGCTGTGCACATATGAATCGATAAAACTCACCAAACAATCCAAGGGGACATCTTTGAAGTTTTTACAGCCTCGAGAAATGTGTGAATAAGTTAAAACGTCTATTTACTCGCACATACATTAAACAATCAGTGAACACTAACAAGAAGAATCTGGATTATAAAATTACGTACATAAAACTTCCTGTAAGTAAGTGGCAATGTTACCGCTATGCATTGTATTAATTTATTTGTAATTGTAATTAGTGGTAAACTATTTGGTGTGACGCAAGTCAGTTTATTTTCTCCCAAACAAATGGTGATAAACGAAGTTTAGAGTACAGCGTAACATTATTAAAGATGTATATTTGATATATATTCGATGTATTTTCTAAGTACACTCTACACTCTAGATTTTTTTAAATGTACTGAGGTTCAGATTTCATTTATTTGGACACGTACGAATACGTACGAACTGAAATCAATAGCTCAAATTCAATCTAATTCGGTGGGACTAGACGGTGTTCCGCTGAAGTTTTTCAAACTTTCGATTGGTTACCATACGTGCCTCACATTCTCAATTTCGCTATCACTTCCTCCAGTTGTCCTTCAGTCTGGAAGAGTGCCAATGTGGAGGTGGAGGATTACAGACCTATTAGTGTGTTGCCGGTATTCTCTAAAATATTTGAGATTCTCCTTGTAAGGCAGATTGAGGGTTTTGCATCCAATGAAGGTTTGGGAACATGCTTGCAATCTGAATTTCGGCTCGCCACAGCTTTTGAAAATTACGCACGACATTCGTTCAGCATTGCAAAAGAAGTTGGTTGGATTGCTTTTGCTTGTGGACTTTTCGAAGGCCTTCGACTCTGTTAGGCATGATATTCTATGTGAAAAATTGCGAACACAATTCTTCTTCAGCTCGTTTGCAATCTCTCTCATCTCGAATTTCCTATCAGGCAGGTTACAAGCAGTCTGTATTAATGGAGTTCTGTCCGGCTTTCTCCCTCTTGTGATGGGAGTCCCGCAGGGATCCATTTTGGGGCCCCTATTGTTCTCTTTGTTTATTAACGATCTTCCTGACTCCGTTAAGTACATGACCCCTCATCTGGACGAGTGTATTGGGAGAATTAATGACGACCTTAAAAATGTCAGTGGGTGGTCAGAGGATCTCTCTCAATGTTGGTAAGTCTCAAGCTATTGCATTCGGTGTTAAATCAGATATTACGATTCCTCTTCTACTGCTTGGTGGTGTCTCTATCCCATTCTCTGCTAAAGTTGTGAATCTGGGACTAGTTATAAACTCTGACTTCTCATGGCGTGATCATGTGGAAAAGATAACTCAGAAAATTTATGCTGTGGTGATCACATCATCACAGATTTCTTTTAATTTATGAACAAATCATATATTCCTTGTTTTTCCTAAAAATGTATAAATAGAGAATTTTATATCAGATTTGTTCAAACTTTCAATGAGGAAACATCTCTCTTTAAATTGTAGAATATAATTACCTATTCACTACAGCTTTGTCTGCAGCTTTGGGTTTGCAGCCTTAAAACAGCTCCTGGGGGCGCCTCAGTGCTAATTTAGCTAGTGACTAATGGCTCGACATTGCCAATAATTCTTGCTTCGACACACACTTATAAACTTTATAAACTTTATAAACAGTTGAAATTTGTACGAATTATCAAATAAGCCTACCAGTGTCTGCTTCAATCAAAAGTCATCATCATCATCAAATCATCATCAAACTTTATAGACCGTTAGTACCTTCCGGTGTGAGGTCTTTCTGCCGCAACCCCAGATTGGTGAACTATCGTCCTCCATGCCCTCCTATCGCCCGCCAAGGAGATGGTTTGTTCGCCCAGAGAAAGTCCCCTAACTTCTAAATCTGCTTTAATTGAATCGATAAACCTTCTCCTTGGTCTACCCCTTGGCCTAACACCCGGGACTTGTGCATCCAAGATCCTTTTCGGTAGCCTGTTATTACCCATCCTTTGAACGTGCCCGAACCCGCGCAGACG
>CM055404.1:38861525-38919783 GCA_029228625.1 Pseudolycoriella hygida | reverse complement strand
TATGACGTCACGTTTGCTATAAAAAATGAGTATCCATAAAACGGTCATAACTTAGTCAAGACACCAAATTCTGTTTATAGGACTCTGGCTACCCCCCCAAATAGGGGGTGTATTTGGGGGGGCAGCCGGAGTACTATAAGGAAAATCTCTTACCAGTTTGGAGTTATAGACTTTGTGGATTTTATAGCAAGCGTGACGTCATATGTGTACGACCCCTTAGTCAAATATTATTTGCCTAGAACGAAAAATACGAGATTAGCGTTCTAGGTAGGTAGGTAGATAACAGTAGACTATTTACCCCTGACCAAAAAGTTTATTTTGCCGATTTGGTGTGCATTGCTAAGAAGGGAACGTGGCCTCTACCCTTCAAGAACCTTTGCAGGAGTATCGATTGAATTCTGAGAAAATTTGACCTAATCAACGCCTCCCGTACGTTGACGGCTTATGTCTAGGTGTAGTGACTTTCATGAATCGATGATAAAGCTTGACTTTACTTGATTGACAGCTTCAGCATCACTCATAGAAATCATTATACTTTGACACAAGCCGTTGACACATTAAAAGCGTGGATATCAACCGAAATTGAGTGTGAAATGCACCCCTCCTGAACTCGTGTGCAAATAATGTTTTCTTTCCGGTATCCGAGTCAAAATATCCCGGTATCCAAGAACATAAAAACGACTTCCCGACATTTCATTTCCCGGTATTACAAAATTTTCTTCGAAAATTACCCGGTGTCGTGGATTGCAAGGATACACTTTATTTGCACACGCTCTCCTGACAATCAACCGGGCGACGGGTGATCCTCAACGCTAAAATGATCACATTTTTTGGGTGATTTTTAACGGGCATATTCGCTGAGCTCTATGCAGAATTGTCTAAGCGCCGATAAATTCCCTTTTCACTTCGTTTATATTCTTATTTCATTTTTCCATTTACGCTACGAAAATCACACCTTATTTTCAAATATTGCTCGTCATTTTGACATCAAGGTCTAAGTAGAAATTAACTGAATGAAGTGTAACATAAAAATACAATTTTAACATTCATCCCCATTGTGAAGTCTCGTAGAAATGAGTATTTCAGAAGTGAATAAATAAATAATTTGATTTGTTTTTCTTTATTCTGCTATCATATTGTAAATTTTGAACTCAATCCTTTGATCCACCGACTAAAATTGATATTTACTTTGCTATCGAGAATACTTAATAATCTTAGCCATCATCCAATTTATTATTAATCAGATTTTCATAATTTGAACATTGGCTACACAATGTAAATGTACGTAATGTGCTAATCACTGAGTCATATGTTCTCATTCATTTGATTTCTTTGCGTATTTATAGATATAAATGAGAAATATTTTGTGAAGAGTGTCTAAGGTGATACATGTGGGTGAATAGAAAGGCGTATACCACACAAAAGTCAAATTTATCTTTTCAAGCTATTGTTGTTTTTATGAACTTACTAAATTCCGAGAGTATCAAAGCGTTTCGTTTCGTCATTTGTCATGTTATAAAAAAAATACGTTGCTTTGCTTTTTCTTGGTTGACTGTATGCATGCACATTCAATTACTGGCTTTTCGTAGCTTTTCATACAACTTTTATTATTGTTGAGGTAAGGTGTCATGGGTATAGTAGTTTTAAAAGAACGTTTTTCGTTAAAATGTCCTTTGAGCACGTAGATGTTAGAGACACACCTCTTGAACTCTTTATTTTAGCTACAGTTGTGTTCTTGAGAACATTGGCATAGGAGTGCCACAGGGAACAGTTTTTAGGCCGTTATTGTTTGAGCATTTATTACTGACAATTCAAAAATAAATGACTGAATCTATTGCTACACGAAGTTGATTTTAATCAGGCAACACTACGAAAAATGATAGTATGATCATTGTCACATGACCCAAAAGCACTGGAAGAAATCAATTTGGTGCAGATGAATGTGGCAAGGTCATGACTTAAGCTGTTGTCAAAAACTTCTTTATCAACTCGTTTAGGCAGGCGTCGGCTTATGTCAAAGTGAACTGAATCTCATGACGAAGTGCACAACATTTTTCGCCGCTTGACATACGATGAAATACTTTGACATAAGCCGACGCCGCACACTGTGGATTGTTGGAACTTAAAATTGTATTAGTTTCTGACCCCGCTCATTCTGAGGCACTAAATATTCTCGAAGTGACGCAAGACCTAAACACAAGCTACAATTCAGATGTTTACGTGCGGGGCGTTCCCAGTGGCTTATTTTTATCGTGTTACATTGTTTTCGGTTATCCTAACAGAAAGATTGGATTAAATGAAAGAAAAAAAATTTCAGTTAGAGTGTAGAGAGCTTTGCTGTAGTCCTTCGTCTCAACCTTACTAAATTGATTCTCAATTTTCTTCTTCCAGATACTCATAACAAATGGCGACAATAGATGGACGACCTGCCCAGTATGGCATTTCCCTTAAAAGTCTTCGAGAGCTCATGGAGCATCGAGGGCGCGAAGGCATTCTTCGGATACAAGAACAAGGAGGTGTTCAAGAAATATGCAAAAAATTGTACACATCACCAAACGAGGGTAATCAATTCTTTGTGTGTGTGTGTTTCGTTACATTAAAACTTTTTCTGACTTATGAGTATAGGATTAAGTGGATCCGCAGCTGATATAGAGCACAGACGCGAAACGTTTGGATCGAATACAATACCACCGAAACCACCTAAAACATTTCTTCAATTAGTTTGGGAGGCACTACAGGACGTAACTCTGATCATATTAGAAGTAGCTGCTTTAGTATCACTTGGTCTATCATTTTACAAACCCGCTGATGAAAATGCTCGTAAGATTCTAATAATTTCACGCTGTTCCGACAAATGATAACTCACTTTCCCGATTACCAACAGCTTCGTCTAAACAGGTCGAACAAGACGATCATCACGGCTGGATTGAGGGTCTAGCTATATTGATATCCGTCATAGTTGTAGTAATTGTTACAGCATTCAATGATTATTCAAAAGAGCGACAATTTCGAGGCTTGCAAAATCGAATAGAAGGAGAACATAAATTTTCGGTTATTCGAGGATCAGAAGCACGAAATATTGGCGTTGGTGATATTGTTGTTGGTGACATTTGCCAGATCAAATATGGTGATTTGCTGCCCGCTGATGGTATTTTAATTCAAAGCAATGACTTGAAGGTAATGAAAGAAACACTTTTTATCCTTCCATTCAAAATTCCTTTTTTCCACAACCTTAAATGGCTACGTTGGTTAAAAAAGGCTTGTGTTTGTTACAGTTTTACTCCATGAAAATGATCTGGACGATGATGAAATAATAAGTTCATGTATAGGCTGGTCCTTTGTCTAGTGCATCAACTCATTATGTCATCATCGTGTAGAACATTTTCGGGGAGCAAAATAGCAACAAAGAGAGGGTTGCATTTCAAGCCTGGTGCCCAAAAACGTTTTTAGAACAATGTTGGAGTGTTGAACGACTGTATCACTATGCAGTCGGTTCCAACCCAGGCGGTGACACTCCTTTGTTCTGAACCGTGCAAATGCTATTCAGAGTGAAGTTAGCTACAGTTGGGATCGTAGCTAACTTTATTACAAACAAATCAGCTGATCCCATTCACAAATTTACCTAAATCAGCTGACTTCATTGACAAATTCAAAAAATCAGCCGATTTATTTGTAATGAAGTTAGCTACGATCGCAACCGCAGCTGACTTCACTCTGAATAGCATTTGCACGTTTTAGAACAAAGGACTGTCACCCACCTGGTTCCAACTCGGTACCAGGCTGCCTACTTGAGAAGTGTAACCATAAAGAACGCGGCCTTCTGCCAAAAATATGTTAATGTCATCGTAGCACAGGGGCGTGACAGTCTTTTGTCTTGATCTTTGCAAGTAATATTCAATGTGAAGTTAGCTGCAGTTGAAAAAAATCAGCTGATTTTTGAACTTTTCAATGAAGTCAGCTGATTGTGGTAAATTTATGAATGAAATCATGTCGAGTATTACTTGCAAACATCAAAACAAAAGACTGTCACGCCCCTGTCGTAGCGTCAGAAACTAACACTGTACGTCATATAAATTTCAAGAAGACACCAGACTGCCAACTCAAGAATATATGAATGTAGAAGTCGACTGCAGCCTGTTGTCAAATTGAAATTTATAAGACGTATAATATTCCTTACTATCGTAACAAGGACTTAAACTGATATTCGGCACCAGGCTGTCTTACATAGGACTACTCATACTTATCAAGTACGCAGCCTCTTATCGAGTCGGAACCAAGTACGCATTAATGTACTCGTTTCCCCTTCCAACATTCTCGTAAAAACTTTTTTGACGCCGGAATCGACTAGAGAGTCACTACCTTGAACAATAAAATCCTTTTGACAAGCTTTATTTCATATGAATTTTCCCCGCCGTTTTAACAAATTCACTTGTCATACAATTTTACAAAGCGAGTGTAGAATGTTTGCGTTCCACTTTACTACGAATTATTACGTTTTCCAATTCGCGCCTCTACTGCAACGTAAGCTTCTGTCAAATCAAAGCATATTTAAGTTTTGTACACACCATACGCTCCATACCCGTTAAATACAAATTCCTTATGAGTTTACGGATTGAGTCTGTTGGAATCAAAAGTAGGTCTTTCCCATCTGCCAAAGTGACGTCAAACGTCAAACAAACAAAAATTGAAATAGATAATCTTTTAATTCTCGTGAAGAAACGCCAAAGTCAAATCGCCAAGAAAGAGAAGAAACGCAAAAAAATCGCCAAAAGAGAGAAGAATCGCCAACATGATTTCGTTTAGCCATTGGCGTTTTTTCTCTTTTTTGGCGTTTTTTCTCTTTTTTGGCGATTTTATTTGGCGTTTCTCCTTGCTTTGGCGATTTTTTTCGGCGTTTCTTCTCACTTTGGCGATTCCTAAATTTTTATTCAATTGCTAAATCGCCTTTACATTGGCGATTTAACAATTCAATGAAAATTTAGGAATCGCCAAAGTTCTCACTTTGGCGATTCCTAAATTTTTATTCAATTGCTAAATCGCCTTTACATTGGCGATTTAACAATTCAATGAAAATTTAGGAATCGCCAAAGTGAGAAGAAACGCCAAATAAAATCGCCAAAAAAAAGAGAAGAAATGCCAAAGGCTAAGCAAAATGATGGTGACGTTTGTTCTCTATTTTTTTGCGATTTTTTTCGGCGTTTCTTCAGACTGCGGCGACTTTTATTGACGATTCCTAAACTTTTGTTGAATTGTTAAATCGCCAATAAAAACCGCCAAAGCAAGAAGAAATGCACCAAAAAAAAAAAAAAATCGCCAAAAAAGCGAAGAATCGCCAACATGATTTTAGCCTTTGGCGTTTCTCCTCTTTTTCGGCGATTTTTTTTTTGGCGTTTCTTCTCGCTTTGGCGATTCCTAAATTTTCATTGAAATGTTAAATCGCCAAAGTGAGAAGAAACGCCAAAAAATTCGCCAAAAAGGAGATGAAACTCCAAACTGCATTTTGGCGATTCGACTTTGACGTTTCTTCACGCTTAAATAGAATCGAAGAAAAAAAAATTTCGTTTGACGTTTAAAACGTCACTTTGACTGATGGAAAAGACCAATTTTTGATCCCAATAGTCTCATCGCACTAAACGCGTGAATTAGTAAAAAAAATGTCAAATTTAACGCCAAATGTATACGTTGAGAGAAATGTGCAACGTACATTACTTGTTTAAAGCAATCATTATATGATTGTAAGACAAATAATGTGATAGCTATATAAACAACCGCAGTTACTAATGATGTATTGACTCAATATCGTTGGAGCAATCACACTATATTTGTTATTACCATATAACTGTTTAAAACATAGAAGGTACTCAATGCTTATTTTAATTAAATTCAAAGGTTGACGAATCTTCACTCACCGGTGAATCTGACCATGTTAAAAAAGGCGAAAATCACGATCCAATGGTTCTGTCTGGTACACATGTAATGGAGGGCAGCGGAAAAATGGTTGTTACCGCTGTTGGTGTTAACTCCCAGGCCGGTATTATCTTCACGTTGTTAGGCGCAGCCGTTGACCAACAAGAGGCTGAAATCCGTAAAATGAAGAAGGGTGAGTCTGACATTCAATCATTTTCTCTTGCTCCAGACGACATCTGGATTCAAAAGTGGTATTTTATCATTTAAACATTTTTTCTTCCGGTTTTTTGTGTTTCGAATTTTCTGTTTATCAGAATACCTTTTCGAAGAGATAACAGTTTGTAAATACTTTTTTTTTTGCTGATTTTTCGGAGAAATTATCGGGATAGTAACTAGTGAACGCAAAAGGAACAGTGATATCATTTTAATTTGAAATTTTACAAATAGTAATCGTATCCGGAACCCTTTGAGTTTGACTACTTGTATCCGATCTTGAATGATTTCTTCTTTTTTTTATACGTTTGTTTGTCCCCGAGTTACAGTTGCAATGTTTTGCCCTATTTATTGAACGATTTTTTAGCCTTTCAATCTTACAAAATGGGACATTCATTGTGACATTTCACCAAATCCTATGAATGTCTTAGCAGTGTTTTTAGTTACCCCTTCCCCCTTAAACCTTATTAATTTGACATTCCCCTTTTTTTGTTGCATTTGCATATTCACTTCATTCAATTGGATATAACACACTCAACAGCACACGTATATCCAAAACATTTTTACATGTTGTTAGAATTTCTTTCAAAACAGTTAGCAACAGTCGTTGATGAAACCAACATCACACCCTCAGTACAGACAATCTACGATTTTAGTACGGCGTCGGCTTATGTCAAAATATACAAAATTTCGTGTCGAACTTCAAGCGATGTAAAATGGTGTGGATATAGAAAAGTAACAATTGTGTATTGTTGAAGAATTAAACGAAACAATTCTATGACGTCATCACTTTTAATTATATTTATGACGTCATTTTGTGACGTCGTATTTTTGACGTCATTTTTGTGACGACACATTTTTGACGTCATTTTTGTGACGACACATTTTTGACGTCATTTTTGTGACATCATTTTGTGACGTCATGTTTTTGACCTCATTTTTGTAACGTCATTTTTGTGACGTCATTGTTGTGTCGTAATTTTTTGACGTCATATTTGTGATGTCATTTTTATGTGAAGTCATTTTAGTGACGTCATTTTTTTGACGTCGTATTTGTAACATCATTTTTGTAACGTGATTTTTGTGACACCATTTTTGTGATGTTATTTTTGCGACGTCATAATTGTGACGGTGCACAGACTTACGGACGGACAGTAAGGGTGAAAACATAAAGTAGCTATCGCTACTTAATAAATGAAGAACTCTTTTCGACGTCATTTTTGTGACATCATTTTGTGACGTCATGTATTTGACCTAATTTTTGTATTTTTTTTTGTAACGTCATTTTTGTGACGTCAATGTTGTGTCGTAATTTTTTGACGTCATATTTTTGATGTCATTTTTGTGTGACGTAATTTTTGTGACGCCGTATTTGTGACATCATTTTTGTAGCGTGATTTTTGTGACAACATTTTTATGACGTCGTTTTTGCGATGTCATAATTGTGACGGTGCACAGAATTACGGACGGACAGGAAGGGTGAAAACATAAAGTAGCTATCGCTTTAATAAATGAAGAAGTATTTTCGACGTCATTTTTGTAACATCATTTTGTGACGTCATGTTTTTGACCTCATTTATGTTACGTCATTTTTGGGACCTCATTTTTGCTACGTTATTTTTTGAACCTCATTTTTGCGACGTCATTGTTGTATCGTAATTTTTGACGTCATATTTGTGATGTCATTTTTGTGTGACGTCATTTTTGTGGCGTCGTATTTGTTACATCATTTTTGTAACGTGATTTTTATAACAACATTTTTGTCACGACATTTTTGCGACGTCATAATTGTGACGGTGCACAGACTTACGGACGGACAGGAAGGATGAAAACATAAACTACTTAAGAAGTCTATGAGTTGACAAACAGATCATTTTTCGTCGTTTGAAGCTCGACACGAAATTTTGTATACTTTGACGAATGGGGACGCCGCACTAAGCGCATGGTTTTCGCATGTAGCACACAGTGTGCTAGTGCAATAACAATAAAATTGTCTCAAATCAACTGTAGAGAAGACAGACATGTGATAAACTATTACATCACTAGAGGGAAAAAGTGGAGAATTTAAGTTTTTGTGTGCAATTTGCCACACACCATTTGATTTGTCGACATTCTTCCCAGTAATGTATTTCCTCTATAATTTGTTAAATTCTGTGTTAAGGTTTCTTCTCATTTAATTCAGTAACGTATAAAGCGACACATCAAAGCGTCTTGTCCGGATAAGTATCGCATGTCCGCTCTTGAGAGAGATTTGTTCAATCTTAAAGTAACTTCTCTAGTGGATTGACTAGAAAAAGCAAATATTTATATCGATTGAACAGTGTATCAAACACTGAGACTATCTTTGTAGAGCTGATTGTGTCGCACCTTTAAAAGATTTGTTTAATGTAGGTTGATGTCCTGCTGAAACTCAGAAAAAATTTGGTGGTCTACCTTCTCCCAAAAATTCTGTCGACTGTAGCAGTTTCGAAGTGCATCTGTTCTATGTCTGTAAACTATTCTATCTAAAACTAAATCTTTGAATTCATCATTGCCCCACATTACCAACCGATCTGGAACCCGATTCACGCTTTGCGGCGTCGGCTTATGTCAAAGTATTCATGATAAAATGCATAGATTGTGAAGTATTCTATATTTTACTGGTATGGTAAGCTTGTAAATCTCATCACGAAATTTACTATACTTTGACGTAAGCCGACGTCGCACTAAACGTGGATTCACCTGGCTATCGAGACGAGATTTGGCTGAGATCTTACAAAATGACACTGTCCTTATCGACTCATTGTCTACGCTGACGTTACATTTAAAGAAAAAATACATTTTTTTAAATTTTTTATTTGTTTTTTAACCAACATTTTACTTTTTAATTATTTTTACCACCAATCTATTCTAATATGTTTATTTTGCATGTGTGAAAATTTGCATTGGCAGAAGCTAAAAAGCAGAGGAAGAAGAAGAGTTTAACAGGTGAATTTTAAATTAAAAGAAAGTTAAAATTGAAAATAAATTAAAATGAAAATCGTTAAATTCACGGACTGCATTTTAATTTATTTTTGATTAAAATCAAATATTTAATATTACGATAAATAGTTTGCGCTATAAAAAATATTTTCAAAAGAGAAATGTTTAAAAACCAATAAATAAATAAATCCCAAGATAAATAAAACAAACAAATTATATTTCCTTTAAATTACATTTAAAATAATTTAAAAAAATAGTTAAAAGTTCCCAAAAAATAATTTTTATTTTGGAAATATTTTTAAACTTTAAAAACTTTGACGAAAACCGCGCTTTTTCAGTAATTAATTGAAAATAAACCAGCTGCTGAGTAAAGATCTTTTATTTACTATAATTTCATGTTTGTGAGGATAGGGCAATACCAAACGAAACGGAATGTATCATAGAAATAACTTTTTCTTCGAAATAAGATTTGCGTCTTCATAATTTTGTTACATCCAAAATCAATAATACGGAAAAAGTAGCCCAAAGTCTTAATGAAGAACGATGGGGTCATCCAATTATTGTAACAGACACAAAGTATCGTTCACTTAATTGTCAACGAATGTAGAAAATTTTCCACGAATCTCTGTCGTTGAAATGTTTACCGACAAGTATCCCTTTGTCTAAACTTATCAAAAGTGTTTCGCTTTACTGGCGTTCATAATTTCCTCAAGTCAATTAAATGCGGAAATAATGTTGGTTTGGTATTTTGCTCTACTCTTTTACAAACAGTAGAGAGTTGTGGGAAACGTTATTATTTTTTTGAAAAACTAAATGATTAATTTAGTTAAAATGACTTCATTCGAGAAGGGTGTAACATGAGAAAGGACTTCATACTTCCATGCTTGCTTTACACACTTAAAATTCGGTGTTCGAATAATTTCATTGACTTTTAGAACAGTTGATGGGAAGTCACCCGAGTGACTGTTCATAATTTAAAATGTCAACATTCACTTTTCGAATAGATGCCAACAGTAAATATTTAAATTTCATTTTCAACGTGATAAGGATCGGAGTGGGTCGACCCACACTTGACCCACAGTTTTAGCGGGCTGACCCATACTTGACCTACAGTTGCAGAAGTCACAGAAATCGTTTTTCTGTGCGTTCTAAAATTGTGAGTGAGGTGTGGGTCGGCCCGCTAAAACTGTGAGTCAGGTGTGGGTCGACCCACTCCCATCCTTACAACGTGACTTAATTAATTTAATTTGAAATTCAGATATTCTAGATTATGCCGAAAAATCTGAAATTCTATTGACGTTACATCAGATATAAATTTTCAATATTTGAAGCTCTAGATTTTTGATCGATTTTGATCGAATTTTCTTTCTGATATCCTACATTTCGTCGATTTAAAAAAAACTTTTAAAAAATCTTCTCGTCTAATCATCGAAATGCTTTCAATTGAGCCAAATTAGATTAGTCGCTCAAATCGTAATAAATCTTGGTATAAATAAATGTTTCTATTGATTTTAACATTTCCCGCAGCTCCTTCTAGCTTAAAACTAAGAATTAAAAAATGGATCTAAATTCCAACACAACTAAATCTTCTTTGTTCACGTAAATATTCATGTGTCAAAGCATTTGTTGTTTTACAGTACACTTGTGCACTTCTTTATTCAATTTATTTTTTGCATGAACGCATTTCAACCATAAATAGTTTCCATTCCATTCTTTTTTTCGTTTGATTTAATTTCCTGTTAATAATCACTGAGCCTTTTTACAACAAAAAAATATATTGAGTTGAGAAATATAAGTCGCAAACACAAATTATGCAAAATTCATAAATTTATTACCATATTTATTGATTAAGCGGTAGGGTGCAGATGAATTATTTACGAACATAGAACCGTTTAAGTTCATGTGTAAATGCACTCTGCTATGATTATGCTGTACGACATTGTTATTCATTGATTCGGTACGTATTCGCTGGATTTAAGACGGATTTAAGGCTTATGAAAATCCATTTCCTTTTAACGAACTGGTGTCATACTGCACATTAAATCATATTTTGTTTTACAGTCAAAAATAGTTGTTTTCGATGCAAGCGGTGAGATAAGATTACTTTCTGCGGTGTATATTATACGTACACTGCGTATATATTATGTGTACCATGCGTTCGACGCGTATTACTTCACTTTTTAAAGTTGTATTAGCGCTAGAAAATGTTCTGGGATGAACTATTACAATTTTGATTTTAAAAATGGATAATTCAGACAATTTTGTCTATCATCATGAATCGTATTCGATCATTTCTGTACTGAGCGAAAAAATTCAAATTCCAACCAACATATGATTGCTGCAATAATTTCAGGTCTAAAAATTGATGATTGCGGCTATCATATTATGATTACAACCAGAGCCTATTATTTGGGAACAAATTCCCAAAATTTACCATAAATTCCCAAAAATTCCCAAATTTTCCCAAAAATTCCCAAAATTTCCCAAAAATTCCCAAAATTTCCCAAAAAAAAATATAAAAAATTTCCAAATAATAATTCAATAGTCAAATTTATGATGAAGGGCATCTCTTTCCAGACAAGTTGAAAATTCGAAGTTTTTAATTGTCTGCTCAGCAAAATTTAAATTTTTAAATTTCAATCTTCATTAGGCTCCAATACCTTCATTTTGGCACTATTTGTATTTTGTGCGAAGTGCGATGGCTGAGATATGCACTAGGGCTACCCTCTTAAAGGCCCTCCTAGCGCTCAACAAGAAAGGGGTTTCTCGTATCGGATAACGTAACACAATGGTTTTCAACCGGTTATGAGCGTTGTAAGGAGCTGAAATCAAAATTTCCCAAAAAAGGATAAAAAAATTCCAAAATAATAGGCTCTGATTACAACACACATATTACGAAACGTTTTTCCCTTAATTTCACTTAAATATACATCTCTGGAACTCGCCACTGACTATAAAATCTGGTACATTTTCCATAACTTGTAGGTAACAACACGAAACCAACTTCAATTATGTTCATAGGTGAACATGGCTTGGAAACTAAATTTGAAAAACTAGTACCGTAAAGGTCTTTCACTTTGACCGGTGACCAATAAAAGATTTCTAAAGTCAAGAGATTATTCTCATACTTTGCTAATTGTATCTGACGAATAATTTCGATTTTATGCAATGTTGCAGAAATTGTTCGCAGCATCGTGGGAAAGGGGATCAAAGTTACCCATTCCGATCAAAGTTAGAGACTTATACTGTACGTTCATCGAAAATCTTGTACTTCGTTGCTCTTATCTCAACTGCAACTAAGTTATAGTTATAATAAGCTTACCATAACAGTTACTTAAGTGAAGCTGGCTTCTTATCGTGATACAACGTAGATGTTGCAGATCTAAAACGACAGCTTGCGATAACTGTCGCATATCCTAGGTGGGGACCGAGATACCATAATTTCTCTACTACTGTTTCCCCAACCTGGTTGCCCAGGAAGGAGAAGGGGCGTAGTAACGCAAATTCAGCATTAGAAGTGCTATGACTCAGTTCACTATCTCCCACAACCCCCACGTTGCAGCGCCACTAAGCACCCAACCAAACGCTGAGGCCGGATGCCCTCGGTGAGGGCTTTCGCAGATTGGCTCTTAACCGACCCACTTCTGTAGGGGGCTACGCAAAAGGCGACATGAATTATCCCCCAGGGATTATCCCCCAGACAGAAAAAAAGGGAATTATCACCCAGGGAATTATCGCCCATGAATTATCTCCCAGACAAATGGGAATTATCACCCAGGGAATTGTCACCTAGGAATTATCGCCCAGACAAATGGGAATTATCACACAGGGAATTATCGCCCAGGGAATTATCCGTCTGGGGGATAATTCCCTGCGCGATAATTCCCTGGGTGATAATTCCCATTTGTCTGGGCGATAATTCCTGGGCGATAATTCCCATTTTTTTCAGTCTGGGGGATAATTCCATGGGGGATAACACCCGTCACCTACGCAAAACACCCTTGTTACCTTGTTGTTGGGACCAGCTCATTAAACCTGTGGAGCAACGGGACGATGCAAGCAAAGTCCGTTGGCGACCACTCCTGTGGTGTCTAATCGAGATAAGTGCAACGAAGACAATTGTAACAGAGTCGATCGCTGCGCTGCGGTGGCCAACCATATTATCCTATGCACTTCTTCGCCAAAGTACGTGGACTTGGCAGAGAACAAAAGATATTGCTAAGTGCACGTGCTTTTGTTTACATCCGAACAAAAGGAATTTTGATAGAGTGCGCGTGTGCAATATTTACTGTGAAGTTTGTTACGTTTTGGTACCTACAATAAATACTAATACTGTGTGTCCTGTCATTAGTTTCGCCAGTTCCAGAGATCTATTTATTTTCTTTTCTTTACTAAAAAGCTCAGTTGTTCAGGCGTCGAAAACACCTATTCATGAAACATTTTAATTCTGGCTTAAATATTCGACTACTAAGAAAACGTTATACTACGAGAACATAAAAAATGATAATGTCGCACAGCTGTGGATACTTGCACATAACAGTATCAATTTTTAATAATCTAGTACAGTTCCGTTCGCAGCCCGGCTTAACTCCCCAGAATAATAAAGCGCTTTAAAGTAACGCACTACCAGAAATGAAAGTGCTGAATTATTGAAGTAAAAGATTTTAGCAAACAAAATAAATACTAGATTACAAGAGATTTATGCTTTGTTATATGCTCGTAGAAATAATCTTTAAATTTTCCTCTGAATTTACTGCATTTTGACTAATGAATTTCTTTTGCTACCTATTTTATCTTTCACCAAAAACAAAAACATGACATCCGATTCATTGAAAATATCAAGGCGAAGATGGAACAACCGCAAACAGTCACATGCCAGCTCCATTGCCGCCAACAAAAGAAGAGACTGGTGAAAATCATGTGGATTCAGCGGGAGGTGCTCCAGAAGGTGCTAGTGCCAAGAAAGAGAAATCCGTTTTACAAGCGAAACTGACAAAACTTGCCATTCAAATTGGTTATGCTGGTTCGACCATCGCCGTTCTAACTGTTTTGATTTTGGTCATACAGTTTTGCGTTAAGACATTTGCCATTGAAGGAAAAACATGGAGCAATACCTACGCGAATACATTGGTCAAACATTTGATTATTGGTGTGACCGTGCTGGTAGTTGCTGTACCTGAAGGTTTACCATTGGCTGTGACATTGTCATTGGCTTATTCGGTCAAGGTTAGTTCAATACAAAAAATGTACTTTTATTTAAAGGAATTTTGGGGGCATTCACACTTTTAAGGGGAAGAAGAGGGTAGATTAAGAGACAAATTTTCAAACACTTTTGCTAGAGCGGGTGGAGGAATTTTGAGCGAATACCCCTTATGATAGATGATGGCTCTCGCGTTGGTTTTGCATCGGGCAATAGTCAAAAAAATCATCGACAAACAGTGTCGCCATCTCTTCATTTTCTATAACTGATTAACGATTCGATATAAAGAGTGTCACCGACTGACAGTAGCGCCATCAATTAATTTCATTGTAAGATGAGATTCAACAAGTAACTGATTCCATAGTTTATTCGCTCAAATTCTTACTGGCAGAATAAAGCTTGCACCTGTCGATAGTAATTGCAAGTGATGTAGGGTACGAATAGCACTTTCGTAATAGACGGGTGAGTGACGAAAAATATTCTTGTCTTGCGAATCTTCATTGAGCGACAAATTTTCGCATTTCATGCTTGGGTTAACCATTATTTGTTTGCGAAAAACATCATAGAATAGTTTTATACATAATATATGATTGCTGCAAGCATGATATGATAGCAGCAAACAAAATATGTCTTACAAGAGATAGATGGCACTTGCGACAGTCAGCGTTGTTTCAATAACTAAATTAAATTTTTAATTTTTGTTGCATTAGAAAATGATGAAAGACAACAATCTTGTACGCCATTTGGACGCATGTGAAACCATGGGTAACGCAACATCAATTTGTTCCGACAAAACTGGTACATTAACCACCAATCGAATGACTGTCGTTCAATCGTACATTTGCGAGAAATTGTGTAAAGTAACTCCAAAATTCTCCGATATCCCCTCCCACGTCGGCAACGTTATTGTCCAAGGCATTTCCGTAAACTCTGCATACACTTCGAGAATTATGGTAAGTTGAGACTTTCTTTAACGATCAGTGGCTAGAACTGAGGAGATTTTTTCGATCATTTTAGCCTGGTCATGCACCTGGTGAACAGGCTCAGCAAGTTGGTAACAAAACCGAATGCGCCCTTTTGGGCTTTGTGCAAGGGTTAGGAATGAGCTATCAAGCAGTTCGTGACGATATTCCAGAAGAGATATTCACTCGTGTGTTCACATTTAACTCTTCGCGTAAATCGATGAGTACAGTTATACCACGACCGGGAGGAGGCTACCGACTATACACTAAGGGAGCGTCAGAAATGGTACTAACAAAGTGAGTCAAACATTGTTTCTTGGTGTATATTTCTCAGATTATTCACGGAAAACAAATGTTTCAGATGTGCATTTATCTACGGACATGACGGCGTGTTAGAAAAATTCACTCGTGACATGCAAGAACGTTTACTCCATCAGGTTATCGAACCGATGGCCTGCGATGGTCTGCGAACAATTTCCGTTGCATACCGTGATTTTGTTCCCGGTAAAGCGGCAATCAATGAGGTTCATATCGATAATGAACCGAATTGGGACGATGAAGCCAACATAGTCAGTAATTTGACATGTTTGTGCGTTGTTGGTATTGAGGATCCTGTCCGTCCTGAGGTAAAATTTGGAAATTGTTTCTTACCGCGTTGGTTTGTGATTTGAGGGAAATATTTGTTTTAGGTGCCTGATGCGATCCGTCGATGTCAAAAAGCTGGTATTACTGTGCGTATGGTCACTGGTGATAATATCAACACTGCCCGATCAATCGCTGCCAAGTGCGGCATCGTCAAGCCAAATGAAGACTTCCTAATTTTGGAAGGAAAGGAATTTAATCGTCGCATTCGTGATAGTAATGGAGATGTAAGTCAACCGTTTTGATTGTTTTACTTTTATTTTCTGAGAGATTTTCTGTTCAGGTGACGCTTTCAGTGCGCCGTCTCGGCGTATATATGAAAGTATACAAAATTTCATGGCAAAATGCATAATATGTGAAGCCTAAAAAAACGCTGTACTTGTCAGTATATTCACTTCGTAATGAATTTTCATATATTTTGACATAAGCCGACGACGCCACACCTGCGATCGTTATTTTCTGTTAGTTCCGATTGATCAAGAATTATTATTGACGCGTAGCAACATCGGCTTACGTCAAGGTATAGTGAATTTCATGATGAGATGTACATGATCCATACTACTTGACAGTCTATGCATTTTATCATGAAATTTGGAATACTTTGACATAAGCCGAAGCCGCACTCTAAGCGTGAGTCTCTCTTGAATTGACGATTTCCAGTAAAGAAACATTCTACTAAAGTTAACTTTTCTCAGAATTAAGATTCTCTGCGAGTCAAAATATCGTGGAAGTAACGACTCCTAGAGAATCGATTTCCAATAAAGATAAGAAGGAGTGATAATATCTCTGACGAAGAATTCTTGTGAAGTACTCTGTGAATTACGATATCTAGGAAGCTACGCTTCCCCGCGCCGTGAGATATTTTTTTATTGCAATTCGCTACTCACTAGACGTTAAGAATATCTAGAATCTACGGGTTACAATTTCCGTGGAGTCAATTTCATAGATTTAGGATTAATCTGGCTAATCGGCTAATCGGCAGAAATCAGCCGCAGAGACAGACAAACTGACATACCCTAACCATACCAACAGACAGGAAAAGATCACTGTATTCGAGTCAAGACATCCTCCATTTCTCAGATCGGTCGTCAGAATGTTTGTTAGAATAATTTTTTGAGGAAACAAACTCAAAATCAGCGATTTGTTTCAAAGAAATTTTAATTGCGCTATATTTTGACAGGTACAACAACACTTACTTGATAAAGTTTGGCCCAAGCTACGTGTATTGGCGCGCTCTTCTCCGACAGATAAATATACTCTAGTCAAAGGTAGACCTTGTCGTTTAAAAACTGTCACTGCCAGATCTAAACAATTTGCAAATTTCTTCAGGTATCATCGACAGTAAAGTGAGTGATAATCGTGAAGTAGTCGCTGTAACCGGTGACGGTACAAATGATGGACCTGCACTTAAGAAAGCTGATGTTGGATTTGCTATGGGCATAGCTGGCACTGATGTGGCTAAAGAAGCTTCAGATATTATACTCACCGACGACAACTTCAGCAGTATAGTGAAAGCTGTTATGTGGGGGCGCAACGTTTACGATTCGATTGCAAAGTTTTTACAATTTCAACTAACCGTCAATGTAGTTGCTGTGATTGTGGCATTTATTGGTGCTTGTGCGGTACAAGACTCACCATTAAAGGTAACACACATTTTGATGAATTAGATGGACAGTTAACCGTTCCATTTCGTTGTACACAGGCCGTTCAAATGTTATGGGTTAACTTGATTATGGATACGCTAGCATCATTGGCCTTAGCTACGGAAATGCCAACGCCAGATTTGCTGTTACGTAAACCGTATGGTCGAACGAAACCACTTATATCGCGCACAATGATGAAAAATATTATAGGACAAGCAATATATCAATTGAGCGTTATATTTTCACTCCTGTTTGTAGGTACGTGTAACAATCGTACAGTGTTGATTTGAGAGCAAAATCTTCTAATGAAAAATCATTAAAAAACAGGAGACAAGTTGTTAGACGTTGAATCTGGTCACGGACAACCACCAACTCAACACTTCACCATAATTTTCAATTCATTCGTAATGATGACCTTGTTCAATGAATTCAACGCGCGTAAAATTCATGGACAAAGGAATGTGTTTGAGGGTGTTTTCACAAATCCAATTTTCTATTCCATTTGGATTGGTACGTGCATTTCTCAGGTGCGTATTTATGATAAAAGAAAATTGGGTGGAAGTTTGAAGTTCATATCATATTATGAGCTGCGTACTTTAACTGAGGGTGTAGAGTTAAGTCAGAGACATGATACGGCGACTGGGTTCCTCACAGAGACCACAAATATGCCGTACAACACATAAAAAACTTAGCGAGGAGAATTTGTTAGAGAAAATATATCATCTGATAATGTCGCTAAGTTTTTTCTGCGTTGTAGGGCAAAAATCTAATGAAACCAATTGTCATATGGGTTCGTGCACTTGCTATAAAATCCAAAAATTCCATAACTACAAACTGGTCAGAGATTTTGCTTATAGTACTCCGGCTACCCCCCCCCCCCCAAACAAACTTCCTATTTGGGGGGTAGCCAGAGTTCTATAAACAAATTTTGCCGTCCTGACTGAGTTATGACCCTTTTATGGATAATAATTTTTTATAGCAAGTGTGACGTCATATGTGCACGACACTATGGAGAAATTTTTCTTTACATTTTATATGGTGACATTTGCTCACATTTCTGCCGTACAACGCATTAAAAACTTGGCGAGGACAATTTGTGTCGCTAAGTATTTTATGCGTTTTCGGGCAGATTTTTGGGGAACCTAGCCACCATATCAAGGCTCTGAATAGAGTACTAGATCGACAGGAAAATACTTTGACGCAATGCATTCTTTCTCACAGGTTGTCATCATCCAATTCGGTAAAATGGCATTCTCAACTAAAGAACTTACCCTGGAGCAATGGCTGTGGTGTTTATTCTTTGGAATTGGCACACTGCTTTGGGGACAAGTAATCACAACCGTGCCTACACGAACATTACCAAAATTGTTATCGTAAGTTCTTTTAGCGAATCGCAAATGTAATTCACCAAAGAAAAAACTTTCACGACACGTTCACGTTTTACAGCAAAACATTAGATTTATTTAGGCGACCGTCACTTTCTAAAGACTGAGCAGATAGAACACGATATCGTGAAACGGTTTTGTGTTATCGTTCTTTTATCGAAATTTTGTTTTTTGGATGTCTTTCGTTCATTCATCAATCTCAGAAAATGCTGATAAGACGGACGTGCGTATCTTATTTTTGTTTGTGTTTCTTTTACTAAAGAACTGGTTCACTATCTGGAATTACGTCAATGACTCCAGTCAATGTTTTCAAAGTTACATAAAACAAGGAATTCACCCGGATCTTGGAGTTCAAACCAGAAACCCATCTGTGTTTTATGTGAGATCGGGCGCGTTGATTTCTATGTTGAGAAAGTGAGCAGACTTTAGCGACTTTTTTTAGAGTCTATTGTCTGAATGTTGTGTTTGGGGACTGAGTTTCAAGTATCTACATACACTAAAACTTGAGGTATACTGCCGTACTACACTTAAAAAACTAGCGCGGAGACTTTGTGAGAGAAAATATATGAAAATCTCTCATCTGATAACTTCGCTAGGTTTTTATGCGTTGTAGGGCAGAAATGTCCTACCTGCTCTACAACGCAGAAAAAACTTATCGACGTTATCAGATGAGGAATTTTCTCATATTTTCTCTCAAAAATTCTCCCCACTAAGATTTTTATGCGTTGAACGGCAGTTACGCCAATAATGGCCGCAGGCTGCGTACTTTTTCCACGGAGTTTTTTCTGGAGATTAAACCAAAATACGACCAGTTGCTCTTCCTTCTTGGCACTGAGCCTTCCACCTACCGCTGCTACTCTGTTTAGAATACAAAACCTACTTCCGAGGTCTGTGAGGGTTCATGTCACGACCTGGTCACAGATATTTTATTATTTACATCGAAATCATCGGGAACTCGAATCCCATTTTTCCTGATTTTTTTACCAGTTATTAAGACTTCCCGGGGCATTTTATTTTCCATTGAGTTCCTGGTTCAGAGTCGATAAAGACTTTGCCTAAGATTGTAAAGCACTAGGATGTTTCATCGATATTGACAGAGCTTTTAATACATTTTCGTCGCCGTAGCGAAAGCGAAACAATTATAGGCTGGATCATAGCTATGCTTCGCACCAGAATAGTCTCCTCCTACTTGGTGCTGCGACAAAATCCGGAGGAACAAAATCCAGAGGCGTCAAAATCCCGACGAAAAATCCGGAGGCTACAAAATCCAGACGCAACAGCATCATCAGGATTTTGATGCCTCTGGATTTTGATGCCACCGGATTTTGACGCCTCCTCATTTTGAAGCCTTCGGATTTTGACGTCTCCGGATTTTGACGCCTCCGGATTTTTTGTCCGGATTTTGACGCCTCCGGGTTTTTTGTTCGGATTTTGACGCCTCTGGGTTTTGTGCCTCCGGATTTTGTAGGGGAGCCCTCCTACTTAGGTCTTATCAAAATCAGTGTACTCGTGAGTAAGGGCTGCTCTCAAGGGGGCATTTTACCGCTACTAATCTACTGTCTATTGAAAGACAGTCTTTTATCGCTACTAAAAAATTCTGGATATTACGCACAGTGTTTCGCAGATGACTTTGTGATTCTTCCCCCGTGCAACGCATAAAAACCTTGCGATGAAAGAGAGAACAGATTTTGTATGGATTTTTTCATACGAAATCTTTTCTCTCTTTCATCGCAAGGTTTTTATGCGTTGCACGGCAGCCTTATCATAAGCCTATTTACTTCAACAATTTGCGAAGTCATGCAATCTGCCCTTAGATTAGTTGAAAACTGGTGCACCTCACTCCAACAGTCGGCTAATCCAGACAAAACTAAATTAGTCCTATTTTCTAAAAATCGAATTCTCACAAACTTGATTCCTCCGTCTCTTTTTCGGAAAGAGAATCCCACTCTCTGATTCTCTTGGGGCCTCAGAAGGAAAGTGCTAAAATGGATATATACCTCTGTCATCAGACCCCGACTTAGTTACGCAGCCATTATTTGGTGGCCTATATGAAATCTTACTGCATCTTGTCTTAAGCTCTCACAATTTCAAAGACTCACTGGAATAAGTGGTGCCATGAGATCAGCCCCAACCGCAGCCCTAGAAGCCCTGCTAACCATAGAACCACTTCAAATCTTTATTGAAGCTGTAGCCCGCTCCTTTAATTTGAGGCTAAAACTAAGTAACTCGCTTACCGAAGATCATAGCCCACTCAAAAATATGGAGAAGAATGGTAGTAAGTTCTCCTGAACTTGATATACCATGCGACTCCATTATTCCTGTATACAGATTTGAAAGATCTTTCTCAATTATTATTCCTAATCGGTGTGACTGGTCCAACGACTCAGTTATTCCAAAAGCCAACGGAGTAAGATGGTTCACAGATGGCTCATCTGCTGACGGCAACTCCGGAGCAGAATTTTGCTCTCCCTTGGTAAATTCATTACAATTTTCCAATCAGAGGTTATTAGAATGCTCGGTTGTGTTAACGAGCTATTATCTTCTCTGGATATATTACCAGAGGACCTTGGAATCTACATTTTGGGGCGTTCATAAATTACATAACGCAAGAGGGAGGAGGGGGGTATGAGGCAAGCATTACGGTTAGAACAAAAATGGGTCGAATTCGACTTTTTTAGCGTCACAGGGGGAGGGGGGGGTCTGAAAAATGTCAATTGTTGCGTTACGTAATTTATGAACTTCCCCTTGTTCATCAATCAAAGCCCTTGGAAGTTAAAAAATTTCCTCATCACTAGTTTTAGAATGCAGATACCTAATCCAAGTACTCTCCACTTTACGTCAAGTCATTCTAGCCTGGGTACCAAGTCATATCGGTATCGCGGGTAATGAACAAGCTGACGGGTTAGCTAGAGTGACATCGTCTTCCTCATTTGTAGGTCCTGAACCAAGTGTAGCTGTGTCAGCCTCTACTCTGTTTAATTTAGTATCAGCCTGTTAGGCGAAACCTTCTCCCACCACTGGGAATCCACTGAACTATGCTAGGCATGCCAAAAAACTGCATTAGAATAAACGAAAACCATTCCAAACAACTTCTATCATTCTCCAAACGTGACGTCAAGACGTCATACGAAATCTTTTCTCTCTTTAATCGCAAGGTTTTTATGCGTTGCACGGCAGAAAAGACTAACATACATTCTAACAGGACACTGTTCTCTTAATATGCATTTGTACACGATGGGCTGTGCTATCAGTCCACTGTGCGACAAGTGTGTGGACATCGAATCCGCCGAACACCTCCTCTGCCGTTGCCCTACCTTTATTATGGCACGAACAGAATACTTCGGTTCATATACTACAAATCCGAAATCTATAAGAAATCTTCCTCCGAAAACGGTGCTACACTATCTAAATCTTATCAGAAGGGTTAACCTCTAAGTTCTGTTGGCATGCGCATCAGGTACATTAGCGGCTTAGGTGCAAGGATCTGCCGCTTGGAGTTCCTACCCTCATTTATCCTATTTTATCCTAGCTTGGTTCAACTGACTTCCAGATTGGGTCAATGTCCTGCC
The DNA here is from genome assembly GCA_029228625.1 of Pseudolycoriella hygida. Taxonomy (NCBI): domain Eukaryota; kingdom Metazoa; phylum Arthropoda; class Insecta; order Diptera; family Sciaridae; genus Pseudolycoriella; species Pseudolycoriella hygida. The sequence goes on along the minus strand of CM055404.1, from coordinate 38,897,301 downwards.
GAGTCGGGGGGTGACATTGTTTTGTTTTAATATGTACAAGTAACACTCAACGTGAAGTTATCTGCAGTCGCGACCGAAGCTAACGTCATTGCAAAATAAAAACAGCTGATTTCATTAATAAATTTACCAAAATCATCTGACTTCGTTGAAAGTTTTAATAAGCAGCTGATTTTGCAATGAAGTTGGCTTCGGTCGCAACTGCAGCTAACTTCACGTTGAGTGTTATTTGTACAAATAAAAAAAAAAGTCTGCGGCCTCCCTTGCCGAGTCTTTCTGGTCGTACATTGAAAAACTCATTGTACCAAGTAAGAATATCGAAAAATTGTATTTTACTCCGAAAGGAAACCGTTCAATTTTCTAAAAGGTTTCCCGCTTGAATTTTGAAGTGACAGTTCGATACAATGGACGTTTTTATTGCGACATTGACTTCTGTCAAAGCATACGTTATTTCATGACAAAATGCACAATGCAAAGTATGGTATTTGTGCATCTATTCATGATTTTCACTATACTTTGACAGAAGACGATGTCGCACAAGGCGCGTTATTTTACACACTACCATAAAAATTACGTTAATAACAGATGGGGACGAGGACACCCAGAGCAATACACTGAAGCCATTAATTTGGGTGATGAGCGATTTGATTCAATGGATTCTGACAAGAAACCACGTGCTGGCCAAATTCTATGGATTCGTGGATTGACCCGGCTCCAAACACAGGTACGTTACAATCTTTATTGAAATAATTTTCTATTTCTATCACAAATATATCAACTTTTTTACCAATTTTATACATTTATATTACTCTATATTCCACTTTTCGACCCCTTCGCCCCCCACCTATTATTATATATTATAATACTCGTAACGACAATAGTTCATAGTTGAATTTATTATTTCATATTTTATTTTTGTTTTCAAATAAAAGAAAAAGTTTTTCTACCTTTCTGGTTCCTTAAAATGCTTTAATTTCTCTTTTGGTGTAAGAAAAACGTAATCACTGATTTATTATACATTTTGTCACAATTTTTTCGCCACTAAAAATAAAAATATGAAATAATTAATTGATTTTTCAATATAAAAACACAACAAAATAACATTTTTAAAATTTATCATTTCCACTATCTATAAACGTATATACAAATCGAATATCTCTGTATATCATTTTTCGCTATTTCTTTAACGTATACCATTGTTTTTTAACCAAATGAACACCAAACTAACAGGATACCAAAGATTCATACTTTTCAAACAAATCATCAAACAATTTTCAAAACTATTAATTTATTTAATAAACTTCTTAGCTTCTAGCCAAACATTTATTACGATCACAACATCAAACACAACATCAAAAGAATGCATTTACTATTATACTCTATACATCAACAGCACACAAACTTTTTCACATATTTTTTTTTCTTTTTTTTTTTGAGTTTTTGAATTATTTTTTTTTAATTAATTATCAAAAAATGTTTCTACAATTCAATGAAATTCGTCTACTTTTTTAATTGGGAGATGTCGTTGATGTAGTAAAAATTAAAGACTCTGACATCTTTCGGAAATTATAGAGGTATGATAAATAGGTGGCGCTGTTACACAGCACCAGATAGAATAATCCCAGATAACAATTTACCCCACGAAATGTACGTTTGATGACATCGAAATGTGTGTTGCAGCACGTTAAATGTGTATCAAAAAGCACATAGACAGTTACATCTTTTCTTTTGTGAATATTGTACATTTAATGTGAATGGCAAAAAGTATACACTAAATGTACACTTAATATAGTGAAAATCTAGTGAAAAATTAAAAAATTCTTGTTGCAAAAAAAAATGTGCATTTTATGTACAAAAACGTAGAATCGACAAAAAAGTTGTGAATCGTTTGTGAATCGAATAGATTAGGTGTGCATTTAGTGTACACTTTTTGCCATTCACCACATTAAATGTACGTTAAATGTACAATAAATGTACAATATACGATGTAACGGTCTATGTGCTTTTCGATACACGTTTAATGTACAACATTACATCGAAAAATGTGATATGTGTTATCTGGGAATAGTGCACGTTAAAACGATGAAGGTCATCCCAGTACAACCGTAAAGTAAATCTAGCGCCAATGGTGCTTTTGGTCCATTTTTCCAAACTCCCATAGCTCGGAGTGTTTTAATCCGAATGGACAATTATTTTATTGCATTCGTGCTTATAAAATACCAATTATAGCACTTAAAAAAGTGGTAGTATAATTTGCCGATTATAGTCGAGTCCCTTGTGTTGACACAATACCATTATTAAGTAGAGTCGACTATAATTGGCCTGATTAGATTCACAAAACACAACATAATGGCCAATTATGCACGAAACTTTGAGCGTTTAACATCCAAAAACATGTCACTGCTGAAAACTTGAGTGCAAGCGACTGCAGATTCGGCGATATTAGATCGATTTTTCAAAAAAAATTTTGTCGCGCAATGTTATTTGATATCATTGCTATCGTTTCGTATAAAACGGGATGTAGGGTTGCATAAGAATTTTTTATATTTTTTTCATTAACGTGTTTAGGTGATATCGTTCGATACAGTGAGATGTTTTCGGATGTTAAAATCATAGTTTCGTGCATAATTGGCTTTTATAGGCACCTGCAATAAACTATCGTATAGCACAATCACTAAATCGCTTGATTAAAGTCTCGGTACGTGGATAGACCTCGGGCTGTGGTGCAACGTATATTCGCACACCTCGGTACGTAAATGACCTCGGGCTGAAGCCCTCGGATCATTTACTACATCTCGATGAGCGAATAGACCACAGCCCTAGGGTCATTCACTCCACCTCGACTATAATCACTCGATTATAGTCCTTGTGTTATAATATACTATTACAGTAATCCTGCCACCATGGCCTAAGGCCTATGTGTAGTCCATTTGTTTGACTCTAGTAACATCGAGCCAACTTGTTTGTTTACAAGTCCAACATCCAATCATCGAGACACGTATTCTATCTGGTGCTGCTAAGCAGCGCCATCTCGTTATCATTTCTCTGGTATTATTAGAAAAATTTATTTTTACCATTTTGTGAGTTTTTCATTTTAAAAGAAAAACGTGTAGAATGCTGACTTTCTTACAATTTATTGACAATCGAGGTTTCACCTAGTAAGTGTCAATATTTATTTTAAAACCAAACTGGAATTCTTTCCAGTATATTGAAAACGCTAAAAAGAAATTAGCGTCAGTGTTTGCGATACTGTTTTCGTCCAATGGAGAGCGTCAGATTGCAATCACTAAATCCAACAAAAACGGTTAACACTAACGATAAACGCAAATGTCAAGATTTGACAGAAATGGATGAATGCTCGGTTTACTCTGTCAATTCGCAAAATTTTGTAATAATTTAGTGATTTTTAATCCTGGAGTAGCGTTGGACCTATATTTTATTGTTGAAGCTCATAAATATGATGTTTACAAAGCTAGCGGCGGCGGCGATAGTGCATTATTGAATGATGAACACGTGATTCATTTTACTTAACCTACAATCGCCAGAAGCAGCGCTTGAGTCATTGAGTTGTCCATTAATAAGACAAATTAATTGTCCAGCTAACTGCCGCTAGCTTGGTGAATATCAGATTTACAAATTGCATTAATAAAATATAGGTTCAACGCTACCACAGGATTAGTAATCACCAAATGTTAACAAAATTTTGTGAACTGACATACGAAACGAACGGATTCATTTCTCTAAAATGTTGGGGCATTTGAATTTATCGTTAGTGTTTAGCGTTTTTGTTGCATTTAGTGATTGCAATCTGACGCTCTCTAATAATTCAAATCAAATGCTAATGAGTCCTCACTGAATCCTGCCGTGCAAAGTATAAAAACCTTGCAAACCGGTTTTAACAAAAGAATTCTTTTGTTGAATACCGGTTTGTAAGATTTTTATACTTTGTACGGCAGAATCGTCAATGCATCATCAGTGAGTCATTGATAGATCAGTAGTGAATCAATAATGAATCATTGATGATTCACCGGTGACACTTTACGGATCATCACTGATGAATCAAGTGATGATTCATTACCAGGAACTTTACGGATCATCACTGATGAATCAAGTGATGATTCATTACCAGGAAAGGTATATGGCATTTTGCTATGTCATTAATCTTTCCGCCAATTAATTCAAAGTTGTCAAAGGGATTTTTTGATTGCGATGTGAAGCAATAAGTCAATAAAAAAAAAATTTCAGTCTTCTTAGGCGTAGCTCATGGCTTCTCGCTGAGAAAAAGTCAAAACCGAGGGCTACCGAATACAAAAAGAAACAAAAGCGGGGAAATCAATCAAAAACTGCTAGCAAAACTGCTATGATTATAGCTTCCCGTTTTTAAAAAGAAACTTGTTGCGTCAAACTGAAAATAAATGTTTCGCTTCTGTTTAAGACCAAAAAGATTGACATACAAACGAAACATTCCTATAATTGACCCCGAAATTGTCGATTAAATAAATTTTAAAATTTAAAGGATTATAAAAGTTAACAACGTGTCATCAGAAGTAATTTTAGATCTAAATTTAAAATATAGATAACCCGACTTTCGCTAGTCTGTACAATACAACAAAAACAAATAGCTCTCCTTTCGCCAGTCATATTTATAATTAGAAAATACATGCGTGATAATAATAATGAGACGGTTATTAATCTTGCCGTTTTTTATGCGAGAAATTTTCGCCACTACAATTCGGTCGTGGAAATGTGTTATAAAGAACAATACTTTTCATGAATGATAATTTGATGTGAAAGTGAGCGTATTTTCCTACCAGTTTACACTCTAAACTCACACATTTTCGTCAATATTTGGTTCAGTTTTTGATCACTTGTCGTATCTACATTTTTTTATTATGAAAACTACGAAGTAGAGATGCGCAGAGTGCCTGGCCCGAACAAAATCCCGATTCGAACATGTGTGAAACCATCACATGCCGCGTAAACCCCATAACGAGAGAATTACCAATGAATTTCCATCGAACGTATTTGAGTTTGTTAGTTCGTATTCTAGAATCGTTTTTGTTATGATATTTTCATTTGGATCATTCAATGAAACAAAATGTCGGAGTAATTCGTTTGTTACCGGAACACAACGTAAAAAAGCGGCTAACTTTCGAAGTTTATCATTTCGGACGGAAAGTATATTCATAAGTGGCGGCTTCGCTTTCAAAGTGAACGCTACTTAGATTACAACAAGATGACACTACAAATGCGTAGTGAGTGGCTTTTGTCAATTGATTTATTGATTGGTGTCTATAATACGCCAATTATAGCATTCAAAACCTCTGAAAATAGGTCTTTAATATGCCGATTTCGTCGATTTTCCTACATCGACACATCACTATAATAGCGTTATTATGGTAAACTCAACTGTGCTTGTTGGGATCAAAAGTACGTCTTTTACATCTGTTTTAAACGTCAAAAAAAATTGAAATAGAAAATTTTTTATTTTTCCTCGATCCCATTTTAGCATCAGAATTGAGGAAAAATAAAGGATTATCTGACTATTTCAATTTTTTTTTCGTTTGACTTTTAAAACGTCACTTTGACAGATGAAAAAGACCTACTTTTGATACCAACAAGCACAACTATATAATTATGGTCGAATTAAATAAATGTTGCCGCTGATTTTCGTGAAGTATACAATAAGCATCTTAGTGACTAGCATTTTTCATTTGAGACCAACTTCTTCTTTTCAACATCCGGAGTCTTTTCTGGTAGATAATTTGATGGAGATCAACGTTTGTGAGGAACGTTTTTCAAAAAATTGTGTCTAGATGCCATCAAGTGTCTTTTGTTTTTCTATGCTAGAAAGATCTCGTTGGTCTCTTTTTAACCAACACTTTAGCAGAGAAGAACAAAAGTCGCGTGCCGGGCATCTCTGCCCTACAACACATAAAAAACATATCGACGTTATCAGATGAGAGATATACATATATTTTCTCTCGCAAACTCTCCTCGCTAAGTTTTTTACAAGGCTAAGTAATAAGGCAGATCTGCACACAAGTTTTTTGAAAAACATTCTCCACAAAAGTTGCCCTACATCAAATCCTAGAAAAAAGACTTCCAAAGTTGAAAAAAAGAAGTTGGTGTCAAATGAAAAATGCTATTGCTGACTGTATCTCCATTGTCCAGTGACATAAAATTCTACAAAACCGTTAGTTCAAGTTCGTTTTGAGTGATTGGGATCGAACTTGCCTGAAGTTTGACTGTGTTTCATATATTCAGCTATACTTTTTCGCAGTTGCATATCATCAAAAGCTTTACACTTTTTACCTATTTTTTTTGGTGATGTATGCGAGGGGGAAACGCTGCGGGCAAATCTTGTCCCACCTATTGACCTTTGGTGTCTCTTGGTGTTTATTGGCGTCTATTGGCGTCTATTGGTGTCTAATGGCGGCTATTGGCGTCAATTGGTGTCTATTGGCGTCTATTGGCGTCTATTGGTGTCTATTGGTGTCTATTTACCTCTTTATTAATTTACTCAATTTTCAACTCAATTGATAAAAAAGTTGTTAATAAAGGTCTGAATGATAGTAGTATATTATAATACAAGGGATATATCGTCTCCAGGTGAGTAAAAGTGTCCAAAGGTGTCAGCCCGTGTTACTTTTAATCCCCGTGATATGAGATATTTATGAGATAAATTTTAGGCCATGTATACGACACGTTATCCCACGAGGTCCACGAACTTTGGCAACTCGACTGTACAACGGGTATGTAATCCGAGTGTGATAAAATAAATTAAAATTCTTTAGATTCTTCAGCAAACTATGGTGAAAAATAAAAGAAATAACTTTGAAGGAAATCAACTCCTTAGTTGCTCCTTTATTGCTTATGAGCAGACGATGTAAGGACTGGTTTCACTATATGTCACTATATCACTCTGTAGCTGAACTTTTTTCAATCGGTTGATCATTTTTAGCATTGGCTGCCGAATAAGTATGGAACGAAAAGTTCTGGATTGCTTTACTTCTTTACACGCAGCTGACCCGAATGGTTCGTGGGACTGCTCTTTACGAGGCTCTTTATCTGCTGACTGCTGTCTTACTGCATGTTACGCTCTTACTGCCTTCTCGATTTCGTTCAAATCATCCACATCTAAAAGAGCGACGCTCATGGGGCTGTTAAAACCATGCAAATTCAGGACCTGACGAATGTTGACGGGAATAATTGCCCCTGTCATTTTTTCCATTGTTTCACAAAACACACTTAACATGTCTTTTTCATCACTTTTTCTACTGATTTCGGAAGCCATTTTACTAAAACAAATTCACTAAAAATACTATTTATTCCTCTGTTGTTTAAAAATAGAAAAGTAGTATACGTACATTTTCCGAGACATTTTCCCATAAATTAAATTTCATCACGCTTTCTAATCAGAAGATTTTTTCCGTTGTGAAAAAATAGAAGTGTCAAAACCGGCTCCCGTCAAAAATGTCGAAAATTAAAATCCCGAATGCAAAAATCCGGAAAATCCAAAATCCCGAATAGCAAAATGCCCGAACATCAATGATCCCGAATGTACAAAAATCCCGAATAACCATAATCCCGAATGACATCGAAAATTGTGAAATATTAAAAATCCTAATTGATACGAGTGAATTTAAGTTTGGGGGCTCTGCCCCCTCACCCCTGCGCCTGTGGCGGGCTTATTTTTTACGCCTGCGGCTGGCTTTTTTTACGCCTTTCCGGTGGGCTAACGTGCATGGGGCTCTGCCCCTTAGACCCCGCAAGGGGGGCTATAATCCCCTTGACCCCTCACAGCGGGGGCTGCCGGCCCTCGACCCCGCTTTTTTTTCCACCTTCGCTGAGACGCAGCTCAAGTTTTGATTGTTGTTTTTTGAATTGCAGATTTTTCTGGATTTTTGTTATTCGGGATTTTTGTACATTCGGGATTATTGATTTTCGGGATTTTTGTTACTCGGGATTTTGGATTTTCGGGACTTTTGCATTCGGGATTTTAATTTTCGGTATTTTTGACGGCCACCGTCAAAGCCAGGGTTTAGGAGTGTAATCGATTAGATTTTTGAGATCGATTCAAACCATCAACGATAATATCCTCTGGTCAAAGCGCAAAGTTTTAAAAAGTGAACATGAAGATAACAAAATTTTCCCTGAATTCTGTTGGCTTAGGGTGTTAGTAGTATTTTTTATTTTTGTCTTGGCTATAAATAGATATAATGTTATACAAAAAATATATGAATATAAATGAATGAATAAATGGATATAATTTGATATATCGTATCCAGATATTTTAGTCGCCGTTTTACGTGATATGCAATTGTAGCCCATGTATTATAAGACACTTGCAGCATTAGTTCATTGATATCACAAATTACAAAAATTCATAAAAATTTCACAGGTAAAAAACTTCCTCCATGTTTTCACTTGGCTCGAAGCACCCCATTACCGCTGCCGCATTGCCCTTCTGTATGGCCATACTGCGCCGCTGGAGAAAAGTTTTTGATCTTGGATCGTCAGTCTTCTGTTCAATCATTTTCCCTAATTCCCCAAAAAATTTAATTGCGTCCTAACCTCACGGTCTCTACTGAGAAAGGTACGAAATGATAATTACGCTCAATCAACGTCCTGTATTTAGCCTCTTTTCGTTTTGCCTTGTCCGCTTTTCCTGCTATTCTGGTACTGTGTCTCCAATTGCTGGGAGCGAACGTGTCGGTGCAGGTGGCATCGCACACCAGCGTCTACCCTTTGTGCCAGGGAATTGAACTTATTCCGTCAACCCGTTTTCCATCTTCTCGAAATAGACCCGGCGCGGTGGCTCTAATTTGGCTGGCACGTCAACTGTGGTGAGTGTTCGTTTTTTGAGTTCTGAATGCCTCGACCACCTTCCAGCGCTTTACTTGTAACCATCGATCCGCATAGGCAGGCATGTGGTACGCAAATGTCTACACCCAAACGAAGGCCAATCATTATCCGGAATGAGTTGTTTTCTAGTAACGTTCCCAGGTTCCGCGATGGTAGGACGTTGAGCCATGCACCAGATTCCGGTTTTCGTATTGCCAAGATCCTAGCCATTTCTTCCTCATTGTTAAAGCGTAGTTCGTTGAACATTCTGTCGATTTGGATTATATCCCATTGTTTTTGTAGATGGGGGCGTTCCGGGTGACTAGATGCTGGATTTAGCTCTCGTCAAACGTTCATACCATCAATGTAGTCGGATATTTCTTCAACAGTTAGCGACGGTAATTGTAACATAATGCTAACCATTGACGATAATCCACTCACCGATGACAGAAATGCGGGCAAAGACAAATCTCGAACTCTTCGTATTCCAAGACCTCCAAAACGTACCGGAAATGATGACAAAATCCATTGATCTTGTTGAAGTTTTGAATTTGTTAAGGTTTCTAGTGTAGACTTGATGCAATTGTCCATTTCTTCGATTAAGTCAATGTTATTCCATGTGGGAGATGTTCTTAATAAGAAAACAAGTTTAGGGATCGATAGACAGTTTCTCAGCAGGTAATATGCAATCTGATAGTTGTCCAATTCGACTAGTCTTTCGAAGAGTAACTTCAACTGATCAAGTTTATTCCTGAAGACTTTAACAAACGCGTTGTCAGTAATTGGTGCCCCGAGGAGATTATTCCAGGTGACAAGCTATTAAACTTGTTTACTACCCCTGCATCGACTTCCGAACAAAAGAAAAGTTCGCACTTAGCAGGATTGATTGACAGGCCAATTTTTGCACATTCATTTATGATAGTTTCAAAATCCTGAACACTTTATCACACGATGGCCGCGAACTTTCACAACTCGACTATAATACGCGTATTATACACACTGTGGTCTATAAATATGTTGTATTAACCGAGGTATTAACATAATAATTTTGCTTATAGATGGTATTTTTTCCATCTATTGCCGTAGTAATTCCTTCTATTGGTGTCTATTGGTAGCTATTGGTGGCTATTAGTGTCTATTAGTGGCTATTAATGTCTACCAATCTATTGGCACCAATAGCAAATAGCACCTGTCCCAGTATTGGCTCGTGTCGTTTCCCCATCGAATGTATGGCAGTTTTATCGGTTGATAAATCGTCAAGTATTTCTTCTTTGCTAAATCCACAGTTTCGTTCAAAATTGGCCATTAATAAACTATCGTATAACACAAGTACTAAATCGCTTTATTACAGTCTCCACACGTGAAGTGACTCGATGCGTAAATAGTGCAAGTTGTAGTACACTACTAACGGATCATTAACAAAAACTCGACTATAATCAAGCGATTATAGTCCTTGTGTTATAATTTACTCTTTCTAAACCGATCAGTTTGCGTGAAAAAACAGTTAAATTAACTGGTCAGAATTTCAATACATACAACAAACTCAATTTTATTGGCTGGGAATTGCTTTCATAACTGATCCAGTTACATAACGTATGGTATGTAGTTGAATGTTGTATAAAGGCCTTTAGTTGGAGACTCTAATAGAAAAAACTTCACGAAATTGTGAAAAATATTTAAGAAATTACTCAGAAGCTGCCGCCAGATTGCTCTTTAACACGTTGTTTTATAACTTGTCTTAAATCGCGGATTCATCGGGTCGGGATGTTCAAAAAAACTCAGCCCGCAATTCTCTACTTCCGTCGATAATGTAAGTGTATAATTTATAAATAAGTTACGGTCTAATTAAGTAACGAATATGTAGTAAAGTTCAATTTTACATGGGGAACATTTCGTGTCTGATCTATTTGTAGAATTGAACGTCTAATTTTACATTTCTCCAAAAAGAAAAAAAATCGTTACAAAATCAATTAAATTTTCTTTTAATAGTTACGGATGTATGCACGAAGCAATTGAAATAAAGGCCGAAAAAAATTAATCTTTAAAATTGATTTAGTTCAGTTGTTAAAAGACCCTCTCCGCATAATTTTTTTTTTATTTGTTTTTTGATTTATGACAAACAAATAAGACACAAAAATATTTTCATTTTCACTACATTCTCAAAATTTTACTTTCCTCGCTACCGTTTTTTTAGAAGAATTTATTTTCTTCCTAATAATCACTTCTTCCACCATTTCGTTTTTTTTTTTGTTTTTTCGTTAAAGTTTCACTCAGTCAATATAGCATCTTAATGATCGTTTTACTAAAACCAAAAATGCAAAGTTTTTATTTTTTTAATTTCTTTTTATCAATTATTAGCCGCCGGAACCAATGAGAGAGACTGAAGTATAATGAAGCGACACTCAATAAAAAAACGTAAAAATAAAACAAATTTATCCTACTTCCTACACCAGGTTTAATAAGTAAAAGTGTGTTCCAGAGATCGATCCGATTATAAAGAATAGAGTAAACAGCTTCCGTTAGTTTCAAATTCAAATCAGTAAAAATCCGTTACAAAAGTCAGATAAATCAGTAACAAAATATAACAAGAAACAAGTACGTACGGACGACTTTTTTTGTTTAGTTGATAGTCTTGAATTTATTTTATTTTTTTTATAATTATTTTAAAATATTGGTTGTTAGAATATTTTAGAGAAAAAAGTTATAATGGCCTTGCTTAGTCGTGCCCGTGCGTGATGTAACTATTTTCTTTATTTTTATTTTTTTTATTTTTTTTCTATTAATTTTTTTGTTATTTGTTGTAATTTTAATGATTATGTTGCTGACAAATCATGTTGCACCTTACATTTCGTTAATTATACTTAATTACCGACATCATTTCGTTTCGTTTCTTGATTTTTCTTCTTATTTATTTTTGGCAAAACAATTCGTTAGTTTATTGAATGAATTCATTAAAATTTAATTTTAATTCAATACGACTGTGTACCTAAATTATTAAAATTATAACAAAAGGACATTATTTGTTGTGCGTGGTGTTTGGGATAGTGGTTAGTGAGTTATCGCCTCATTTGCACAAAAAACTTCATTGACAAAAATAGTGTAAGTGATTTTTTCTGAAGCATTGACCCTGTGCATACTAACCCTGTGATATCGAACGAATATCTCTGGGAAAAATATCCTTACACGAACTAAATATCCCCTGACCGGTGGTGTGGTGTTTCCGCCAGATCCCTTCAAACAAGTTTTTTCACTCAGTAATCAAGTTCAGAGTTTTTTTCATTCGGAATTTTTCAGTTGGGTGGATTTTCGGTTCATAACTCTTTTCTAATTTTGAAATTCGCGTCTGATTTTCTATGAGAAAAACTACTCCAACTTTTTTCGAACATGTCCATTCTTCTTCTTATTTAGCCCGTTATTATCCGCTGCTGGATGTAGGCCTCCCCTAGCTCTTTCCATTTCGGGCTTTAGGACCGATTATCCCCAGTCAAAATATCCCCGGAAGAAATATCCCCCGACAAAATGTCCTTAGACAAAATATCCAAAAAAAAAAACGGACAAAATATGCCCAGATATAATGTCTACTCAGAAATGGTGAATATAGGTAGGTATTATTAATTAGATATTATATTGAGTGTTAGGGGGCTCTGCCCCCTAACCCCCGCGCCTATGCCGTCTTTTATAAGTTACGTAAATGGGGCGCTGCCCCAGATCCCGCTAGGGGCGCTGCCCCAGACCCCGTTAGGGGCTCCGCCCCTTAGTCCCGCAATGGGTGACATTCCCCCCTTGACCCCCCTTTTCGGGGGCTGCCGCCCGCCCCTCGACCCCGCTTTTTTGTTTTCGGTTGTTTATTTCAGGCCTGCGGCGCTAAGTACACTTCACATTGAATATACTTAATTTTTGCGTTTGGATATTTTGTCTGAGGGGATATTTTGTCCTTTTTTTAATGGAAAAATTGTGGTTATTATGTCCGGTTATTTTGTCTGGGGATATTTTGGTGGGGTTTTTTGTGACATTCGTTCCTAACCCCTCCATTTCGAACGTTCCATTGGCACTTGCTGCCAATTCAACCCTGCTGCTCTCTTAATTCCGTTTGTCCATCGTTCTGGTGGTCTGCCCATCGGCCGTGTTGTGAGTGGTCGCCAATTCATGATGGCTTTTGTCTTTCTTGCAATGTGTCAAGCCCAGTTCCACTCTAAAGATGCTATACGCATGACATCCATGATCTTTGTTTGATGTCTAATCCATTGATTCGTCTTTCTGTCTCTGAGCGATATTCCGTGCATACAACTTTCCATGGCTCTCTGAGCGACTCTGAGTTTGTTCTGATGCTTTTGTTAAAGTGAGTACGTTTGAGGCTGTTATTCATTTTGCTTTTAAAGATTGAACTGAGCTGTCCAAACGCTGCCCATCCAAGACCTATTCTACGCCTGATCTCTGACGTTTGATTATCCAATTTTATTTGTGACACATTTATACGTAACTGTCAACCTTTTCGATGACGGTGTCTCCAATCTTGGTGTCTCTGTCGTCGTCGATGTTTGTCATGACTTTCGTTTTGGAAAAATTCATCTTGAGTCCAATTTTGCTTGACTCTTCATTCAGCTGTTGTAGCATCACTTGGGCTTTTTTTTTAGATTTTTTATCAGTTTGGAACGATCACTTTCGTGGTCTGGAACACAGATCTTGCGATTCTTTGTTCCTTTTTCCCGCTCATCATTTAAAAAATCTTGAAAACCTTTGCGTGCCGACCAGGAACCTGTCTAATATGATAGGCCCTAGCTCGGCCACTTTCGAAGGGTGCACGACGTAGTCGCCTAGTGACTTGTGTCTTAGCTGATGGAATTTAGGGCATTCACATATAACGTGAAAGCCCGTTTCCTCTTCCAAGCCACAGGAACAGTCTGGGTCACCTGAAATTCTCATCTTCGTCCTCTTATGCGATCCCGGCCCATCGTCAGGAGCTCCCCAATCCATTGCTCGTTCGGAGTGGGGAAGAAATGCTTGGTATGCACTCCTCCTTCGTAAGCTGTCTAGCTTTTTCTATGCTCCGCCCTCACCCAGTCCTTCACCGCTTTCGCACAAAGCGAATTCGAGATGGGGATGTGTGGTTCGGATCCGTATGAGATTGCCGTAGAGCCGGTTTTTGCTAGCTCGTCAGCCTTCTCATTACCGTTCACTCCGGAGTGCCCAGGCACCCAAACTAGTTTGACTCGATTGCTCAGCCCTATCTGGTTCAAGTAGTCTTTACATTCTTCTACCAATTTAGAAGTCACAATGGGTGATATCAGCGCTTTTATTGCTGATTCACTATCAGTGCAAACGACCACGTCTTCACCATTCAGTCCTTCTGGCAGAATTTCTCGAGCTCCCAAGACAGCTGCTGAAGTTTCCGTCTGTAAAATGCTGGATAGACTGCCGGTATCCGTCCTCGGGTCATATACCCCGGCTCCGGTCCCTTCACCTGTCTTCGACTTGTCTGTGAATCTGACCCATTCACTTTCGGGTAGCGTAGGTGGCCACCCGTTCGCCCACTCATCCCTGTTTGGAAACAGTACTTCAAAGTTTCTTTGTCAAAGAGTCCCGCGGCATGTCAAAAATATGATCAGAAAACATATTTTTGATCTTCCCATGCCCAGTCTTCAAACCTGGAGACCACCAGCCATTTTGTGTCAGCCTGTCTGCTGTTGCGAAGGCTTTCGCCTTCACTACTATATCGATAGGTGGCACTGCTAGTAGCACTTCCAGGGCCGCCGTTGCCGTCGTCTTCATGGCACCCGTGGCACACACACACGCCAACCTCTGAACTTCTTTCAACCTTTCCCTCGCCGTCTGCACGTTGAGCCTTGGCTTTGGTGCAGATCCACCGCAATCAAAACAATGTCATCAGCGAAACGAAGGTGACTCAACTACTTTCCATTCACGTTGATTCCCATCTTGCTTCAATTCAATTTCTTGAAAACACTTTCCAGAGATGATAACTTTGGTGAAATGGTGTCACCCTGTCTTACGCCTCTTCCGATTTTGAACTTGTTCGTTTTCTTGTGCAGCTTTATGCACAATGTGCACATATCAAATTGTATTCGAATATCTCGAGTCAATTCTGTATTCATCTAAGGCATCTAATATTGACCAAGTTTCGACCGAATCAAACGCTTTTTCGAAATCGATGAAAATCATCACAACACCAATCTTGTATTCGTTGCACTTCTCGATCAACGTTCGTATCACTTGCAGATGGTCATTCGTTCTAAAGCCGAATCTTGCCCGCTTGTTCGACGGTTTGGTAGAAGTCCAATTTATTCGAGTTTCTTTTCGCGATTATTTTCATATACAGTATGTACAGTGTTGACAAAAGACTAACGGGACGGGAGTTTTCCAGCTTTGTTTTATCTCTTTTTTTGTGTAACAACACAGTTATTGCTTTCTTTCACGCTTCAGGAACCTTTCCGTCTTTCAGACATTTATTAAACAAAGCTGTTGTTGCACTTAACAATGTGTCTCCACCAAACTTGATGGCTTCGATCGGTACACCATCCTCATATGTCCATTGAGTCCCATAAAGCCGCCCGGGTGACAGTCCCTTGCTTAAATGTTAACATTCACTTTTCGAATCGACGTTAACTTCATCCTAAACGAATTCGATTGTTTGAAATTTTCAAAAGACTAATTTGCTGCTAACTTCATTCTATTCAACGTGAAGTTAGCTGCCTATTTGACATTTTTATTATATTTCTTTTGTTGTCGTGCTGTCATTTAGCGTGAAGTTGGCGTCGATTACCGAATGCTGACATTTGAACAATGAACTGATAACCGGGTGAATATAAAGTGCAATCTTTAGAGCTTTGCTACATTCATCTATACCAATTTTTTTTCAATGTTTTCGGGTCAGGTGACCATAATCGTACTTCGTCATTGGTCGGTTCAGAGATATTTTCTCATTTTTCGTAGTATTGCCTGATTGAAATCAACTTGGTGTGGCAATAGACTGAGACTACATGCAGATAATGTCCTTAAAGACCATGCAAGTTAGAAAAAATGTAAAAACAATTTTCCAATAAATCCGAACGTTTGCTTTGTAAAAAGATAACTGAACTAATTGTATTTTATCTGCAAACACCATGCATGCAATGTTCACCCAAAATTACCAACATTTTCTATTTAATAAATTTTTGGCCTGTTCTCTATTCAATTTATTCACCCTAATCTCGCCACTTACACATCCAAAAACACTTACTTAAAACCATTCTTGTTAATAATTGAAGTTATGTTTGTCTTAGCATTTTTGTTAGAAAATTGTGAATTGTCTAACCCCTTCATACAAATCCCCCACTAATTTAATAATAAAACCAAAAACCCAATTCAATTTCTCGATGAATTGAAATCCATCTATTCATTTTGTTCTTCATGTGTTGCATTGCAAAGAGAATTCCTAGAACAGCATTGAAAAAAAACTTAGATGATTGTTTCGCAATAAAAAAAACGATTATTTTGATGATTTTATGAATATGCTTGAGACGCACATTCACGCACGTTAAACAATTTCTCTTCATTTTTTTACTTCACTTTTGATCGTGAAAAAGAAATTAACTACTCACTGATAATGAATCCTTTCCAGATCAATTTGCTTACCAAAATTATATCGGCTTTGTTGTATGTTCTAAATACGAGTGGCGAAGTTTTAATGATTAACGTTCAGAGGAGGAGGGGATGAGTCAGTGTTTAGACCATTTGAAATTCAATAAGGACTGAACAGCCTTATTTACTTAGAAAAATCGCGATAGAGATATAAAATCATTACAAAAAAAATGTACCTGTGACAGGTAATTTTGTCTCCTAATTTGCCCCGAATTATTTGATACATTAAGCAGAAGTCGGGCTAATTCCATCGGTAACTCATGCTACCATGTCACCTGTGTTTTGTCTCACGTTAATATAAATCACATCGAAAGAGTGAAAGAGATGAAATTCATTACCCAGGTGACGGTACCAATTACTTAGAGAAAAGTTACCTGCCTCAGGTAAATTTTTGCAACCATTTTTTATCAGTTCAAGGACCGAAGCTTCCCTCAAGTTTTTGGAACTGAGAACTTCTTTAGTTATCGAAAAGCAAACGAAATTTAATTTCAAAGTTCCTACTAGAAGGAAGCTCAGGTCTAGATATCTGAAAGGTGAAGAAATATGAAAAGTTTACTTCACTACGAATGTGAACGGTACAATTAACATATTACGTAATTACGAAATTACGAAATTACGCTACATTAACGTAATTCCTTTAGTAACCCTAATCACGTATTTCCGAAGTTTCATTGTTCACGTAATGTAGGCAATTTACGACGTATAAAAAAAAATGGAGCATTACGCTACGTATGTTCCATATTCTAACGACTTCGAACGACGTCGAACGACGACTTGAACGAACGGATCAGCACAAATATTTTACTTTGAAAAAACCTCGATATTGCGTTCCTTTTCCCCGAAATTCCATATGTATTCGAGAAAATACCTTCGTTAATAGAGAAGCTTTATGTGTGAATAAAAAGGAAACGACGCGACGCTTATTTCGGAACCAAAGGTTCTTGTTGAGTTTAAAGTTTTTATGTTCAAAGCGGTGAATGGGTACGTACTTCAGTCTGTTATGTGTGCATTGTTTTATAGCTTTAAGAGTCTTTGGACCATTTAATGTGATTTAAATTAAAATAATTCACGAAAATTCAATTTTTAACATTTTATGGATAGATAGAAAAGTAATTTTTAAAACAAACAAAAAAATAAACATTTAAATGTTGAAATTTTTAGTTAAAAAAATAAAAGAAAAGTAAAATTTGTTTCATGAAAAACAAAAAATATAAATGTTTAAAAACGTCATACCATTTCGACTTTTTTTTACGGATTTTAGATTTTATAGATTAGTTGTGTTTGTGTTTGTTTTCTGTTGTGTTTTTTATAATTTGCTTTTATAATTTTTAACTAACAATTTTCTTTTTTCGAAAAAATCGGTTTGAACTCATGAAATCTTTGAAAAAAAAAAAACGTTTCACATTTATCCAAAGGTTTGGTACCGTGTTTTCAGATGAGAGATGCAATTTCTCATGTCGCTGTTGAATTTTAGAGTGAAACGGTCAATAAGACTAGAGAAACCTCAAGTTAAAGCGGCTCCTGTTCTGGTAGAGTCGTGCGCCGCCGTTTCGTCGGCTGGGTCTTCAAGACAGTCTTTAGCTTTAGGACTACATCATACACTGATCCAATGTTGAGCAAAAATGTAGAGGAGAGTTGTAACTAATCGACTCTCAAAGACAATATTTTGCTTGTAGATGTCACTGAAAACAAATTGTTTGAGTTGCGCCGACTTAAAATTCGGCCGCATTCGGCTGACAATCGATTTTAAGTCGGCGCAACTCAAATAATTTGTTCCAGTGACATTTACGAGAAGCCGATTAGGTACAACTCTCCTCTACATTCTTGCTGAACATTGGATAAGTCTAGGATGTAGTCTAGAGACTGTCTGAGCACCTAACCGACGAAACGCCGGCGCACGGCTCTATGTTCTGGACGTGAATTCTCTGACCTAGGTCAACTGTTCCGAGCCTCACCACGAAATTCGAATACTACACTCATTTGACCTGTGTGTTGATAGAGTCCTTCGTAGTTCATTTGCTCATTTTCGCTGTGATGCCTTTACGGTCTCAATCATCGACGCAAATAAATTTCGTATCGAAAAAACTACTTTTTCAATCGTGTTGTACTGTACGTAATAGTCATCGTATAACCTTTTTTGCAAGAAAAATTTCGCCTATTCAAAGTAATTTGAGTTACAAATTACGCTCCTTTGCAAAAAATCTCACAAACTACATCAGAAAGATGTGGAAGAACACAATCCGCTAAACAACGGGAGCGTTCGTCCCTATTGATGTAACAGCACTGCTCTCTTTCTTCAACGGGAAGAAATCTCGTTTTACCATTTCATGTTTAAGACTGCTCACTTCTTACAAAAGAGCCATCTGTCGAAATCTTTTCATCTAATGAAAATTTGTATGGAAAAAGTCGCAATTTTCTGTAACGTTTTTCTTTTAAAGTCTTAACCTATTCCCAAACAAAATTGCAGAAACACTTTAGGAGAAAACATTTACCTTTGCTAAAAATGTGAATTCCAATATTTCACTGCAGCTTCTCCACTTAATTGAAACTTCAAAACGCATAATTTTTTCGACCAATGTGTTTGCTCACTTAATCTTTGACTGAATAATAAATTTAAATGACAGAAAACATTTTCTACGAGTCAGAAATGGATAAAAACTTTTTGAGTTGATACAGTTGCAAATATTTGTAAACGTCAAAAGCTAACAAAGATGGCGGCCATTTTTATTTGCAATCATCAACTCAAAATTTTTTGTATCAATTTCTGACTTTTAGAAAATGCTTTCCGTCATTTAAATAGATTATTCAGTTAAAGATTAAGTGAGCAAACATATTGGTCGAAAAAATTATGCGTTTTGAAGTGTTTATTAAGAACATTTGCGATGTTTTCTCAGAAGAGAATCCTGCGATATTAGGACCTATTTAAAATTAAAGCTCATGTACTGTGTGAGGATGATAATTAAGCCAAGAATAGATGAATCAGAATCCTGAAAGGCTAGTTATGAAGGTCCAAAGTTGCTCTGAAGTAACTTTGAATACGAATTTGGAATGCAATGTTTTTTGAAAGCAAATTTGGACCTTCATAGCTAACCATTTCAAATTCTGATTCATCTATTATTTGCTTAAATATCATCCTCATACAGTACATGAGCTGCAATTTTCAATAATTTGTTGTTATCGCAGGATTTTCTTCTGAGAAAACATCGCAAACGAAGCAGTTCACTTTTTGAGACGTGCTCTTAAGAGCGTGTCAGATATTTTGATAGTTCTATATTTTACGATGTTTTTTCATTGCATATTTCTAAGACAATGATCATTAATTTTAAATTCCAAAACATCTACTGTTTGTATAACACACCCCTTTATAGATTGAGCCTAAGTGTCAAAATTTGATCTGAAAAAACATCGCATAGCCTTAGGAGTACTTTGCGATGTTTCTTCAGATTAAATTTTGACATTTAGACTCAATAATTATTTATTCTGATTCAGAGAATCTATAAAGGGATGTTTGGAATTTAAAATTGATGATCACTGCCTTAGAAATATGCAATGAAAAAACATCGCAAAATATAGAACTGTCAAAATATCTGACACGCTCTTAAGTGGAAAAGATGAAGGACTGACTTTTGCAAATGTAAATGTTTTCTCCAAAAGTGTTTCCGTAATTTTGTTTGGGAATAGGTTAAGGATGTAATGACGACATAAGCATTCGTTTTCATTTAAGACTTTAAGAGAAAAACGTTGCAGAAAATTGCGACTTTTTCCATACAAGTTTTCATTAGTTGAAAAGATTCCGTCAGATGGCTCTTTTGTATGCAGTGGGCACTCTTAATAATTTCTATATAAAGAACCCACCGAATGTGACTTAGTTTTTACAACTGACAAACAGCGCTTTATTTACTGTTATTTTGTTTTAATTTTCCACACACCATCATCGACGCATCTATACATGTCTAAGGTAGAAAAAAAAAACATGTTTTTCTTTGCTCTAACTCGCTAACTTTCATCCTTCTTACTTGATCATTCATGCAAGAACATTATCACACAATATGATCGTTTGTGTTTTTATAACTTCGATTTGCAGAAGAATTTGTTTTGTTCTTTCTATATTGAAATGATGTTCTGAACATACATCGTGTTCAATTTATTTATTGAAATCCATTTTGCTGCAAAATTAAATTCAAATGTAGCAAGTTGCAGCTGCATGTATACACCAGGCATAAAACTTTTAGCGGTTTAGGAAGTGCTTCATCAAAGATTATTCATGCGACATGTGACATCAGACGTTCATTGAGCATCGCAGCCTTTTGTTGAACATCCGCTTCTGTCAAAGTATAGTGCATCTCAGACTGAAATGTATCATGAAATCGGCTATACTTTGACAGTAGGTGATGTCGTGCGAAAGGGCTGGATACACGCCTTTAGTGCGTCAGCGGCTTATGTCAAAGTATAGTAATTTTCATGAAAATAACTAGATTTTGACACAAATCGTTGTTAGGCGTTGATTATTTCTGATGAACAGATGAATCTCTGATGCTAGATCGGTGACTCGAAGATTGCATGTATTTTTAACAAAATTTCAACGAATTTTCGCTTTGTATAAAAAAAAAAAAATTCATTTATTTACTTCGCCTGTACATTTCATTTTAAACTCATGACTCTTTTTTTAACTTAATTTTTTTTTATTATTTTTATTGTGTCGCTTGCGAAATTTTCTTTTGTTTTTTATTTAAATTGTTTCTAGTTGCGTGTTATTCGTGCATTCCGGTCGACATTGGAAGATTTAGAAGAACGACGATCCGTTCATAGTTTACGAAGTAGTCGCAGCCATACCGGTGGTATTGGTGGTGTGACACCTGGCATGTATGCTCCACCAGCTCGTAGCTACACGTCAACGTTGACTGTTCCATTATCGGTTAATTATACGGAAATATCGTATATTGATGAGGAGCCCCCACAAAATGGTAAAAATGGCCACAAAAAGAGTGCGTCCAATACTGACGATAACGATGACGATTCAAAACAAATCCATGAGACTCGGATTTAATTTTGGTTTTTAAATGTTTTATGATTTCTTTCTTATGATTTAAATATTTTTTTTTTTTAATTAATTCTAAAACCAATTGGATAATCAATTTAAAAATATGCATTAGTTATCTAAAATCATTAACAATTTGATGGATTTTCGCTTAAATCTTTTTTTTAATTAATTTAACTAATCTTAATTTATGTAACTTGCGTCCGGCCAGCAATTTATTAATTTTGTTAACATTCTTTGGTTTCAACAACATTCCATCCACATTGGAAATGATGAAAACCTTTTTAAGTAAATCTAGTACTTCGAAGTGATTTTTGCAGAAATAATATTAAATTTCACAACAAACTGTAATTTATTTTTTTATTTAAAATTAAAAAATAGACAGGTTTAGTAACTCATAAGATGGATGACTTACGAAACGTCAATTTAGAAAATTGTTTTGTAGATGTAATGTAAATTTGATAGACATGGTTGATGTTGATGATGTAAAAATGATAGAAAGATGATGTACAAATTATGTAAAATTCTACATCGTTTCTCAATCTCACCATTTTCAAATGATGCAGGAGAGTTCATAAAATGAACATTTTTACACGTCAAAGTTACTTCAATTTTACATCATTATTACATCATTTCTACATCACTTTCTAAACCGACGTTTTGCATATCACCTCATAAGATCAAATTCAATGTACGTTTGCGGCTGTTGTATTTAAATGTTTATTTTAATTTTTTTTTTCTGCGGTGCAATCAAATTTATTCATTTGAAAATCTCGTATTTAACACTTTGTTGAACATTTGAAACTACATGGATGTGATGCACATAATTTTTTTTTATTTTATTGTAAAATAGTAACGTTTAAAAGATTTATTTATACTCTTGATGGCCCATTTGTAGATTTAAATAACTTTTATGAGATTTGAACATACAATAGGAAATGGAGCATAGATCAGATCCTACTTATGACTTTAAGTGTTTTCTTGTCTTGCAATTGTCTCACAACTCTTGGTTTCCACTTAAAAAAAGTACTCCGCTTAGAATTTTATTTGGTTGAAAAAATCACGTGACGAATTTCAAACAATTTAAATTCTTTACGGAACGCTAAACGGAGCGCTTTTTTGAGTGGAAACTAGGGCCAAACATCGCATCACTGTGCGGGAAAGTATTATTCCAGAGTAAAAACCATATCAGTCTTGGCGCGTTTGTTAGATGTTAAAAACATGCCAAAAGTTAACTACGTAGAAGACATGTGCTGTATTAGCGAATTGTAAGAAAAATGAAGACTTAGCACACTTCATCTCGGTGTTGACCTAGGCTGAACTTCACCTGAATTAAATCATTTTGACATCGGCAGTCTAAAAGATCACTTATCTCACACCAGGCTTATTAATTCACGTGGGTTCTCACGACCTAATTCGACTTAATTTTTCAACCGCAGTCGACCTGTTCCTAGCTAGAAATGTGCTTCCCCTACAGTTCGCTAATTCGACACACCGCTCTTTGAAATCAAATCCTGAGTAGTTCGATCTACTTCAACTATTTCACAAAGGTCCAACATAGAGCTTTTGCTCTGCCATATCAATTAAAAGAGTTTCAGTCACAAAGTGTTTGGCTGATAAGCTGAATTTTTTATCCGATTTTATGATATTCCCTGTTTTATATGTTGAATCTACGCTTTTGGTGCGGCGTCGGCTTATGTCAAAGTATACAAAGTTTCGTAACGAAATTCACTACGAAAGATGCATGCAATTCATCATGAAATTTCATATACTTTGACATAAGCTGGCGTCGCACTAAATGCGTGGATAAATGATGCTTCAACAAACGATGTCTTCGGTCGTCTGCCTCATATTAGAATTGTCGTTACATTATTCTCATTAGCTCTAGAGTAGATTTAAACATAAAAAATAGATTTTTTTCGTGAATTTTATTCGCTTTGAAAACTAACAAAAATTTAGGAAAGGTTTTGTAAAAATTTATTTCCGACAAAAAGTATCTTTAAAAAAAGTAGAAACAATCTTCTGTGCCTAAATTGCATCTATTTTTCTGTTTTTATGCTAGAAATAAAGTATTTTTATCCTACAATGTTAAAAATTGACTTCAATTAAAAAGAAAATAAAAATGAACTTAGATGTGTAAACTTTTAAAAAATTAAGTCAATCAAATTTAAAAAAGAAAAGTAGAAAACACATAACGTTACGAAGAGAAAACAAAAATACAAAAATATATTTAGCCTTTTAGTGTATAAATTATAACATTTAAAAAATAATTTATTAAAATTCTTCAAAAAACATGGTTGTCACATCAATACAGTTGCTATCGTTTTCAGATTCTCTTGTCCCTTTTAACGATTCGAAAAAACCGTCACTAAGTTGCCATGGTAAGTGTTACTTTGTATTGATCTACCATGTCTTTGGTTGCGAAAATACGCAGCCTTTAAGGGCAAATTGTCACCGGGACGAAGGTCAATGGTAATTTCCTTGAATTAATTATCCCTGGGTTGACCGAGAGATTTTTTTTTGCCGGGAATAGCATCCACTGCGTTGTTAGTGCGACGTCGGCTTACGTCAAAACAGACAACATATTAAGCAGTGAAAAATGAAGTGCTTGTCAGCCTATCCACTTTGTCATGAAATTTCGTATGCTTTGACATTAGCTGACGTGGCATTTAACGCGTAGATTGTATCTGGAGGTGGCTTTGTCCCATAATACACGTCTATAGTGCGACAACGACTTTTGTCAAAATATAGTGATTAACATGTCACGAAGAGCTGTCAAACTATCGATATTACTCTCTATGATAGCCAACATGCCTTGACGCCGTTGATGCAATAAACCATTGAAATTGATATAGTAAAGTGCAGTGAGGTGCAGCTAGGAGAAGTGAGGTGCAGCTAGGTGTAGTGCACAGACGGACGGACGGACAGGAAAAGTGAAAACATAAAGTAGCTACCGCTACTTAATAAAACATTGTAATGTAGCGATAGAGTGTACTCAAATAAGTTAATGACAAATCATCGATGACAATGCAACGATGACAAATGACCAATGGCAATTCACCGATGACATCACCGATGACATATCACCGATGACAAATCATCGATCACAAATCATCAATGACAAATAATGGATGACAAATCATCGATGACAAATCATCGATGACAAATCATCGATGACAAATCATCGATGACAAATCACCGATGACAAATGACCAATGGCAATTCACAGATGACATATCACCGATGACAAATCATCGATGACAAATCATCGATGACAAGTCATCGATGACAAATCATCGATGACAATTCACCGGTGACATATCACCGATGACAAATCATCGATGATAAATCATCAATGACAAATAATCGATGACAAATCATCGATGACAAATCATCGATGACAAATCACTGATGACAATTCATCAATGATAATTCACCGATGACAAATCGCTAATGACAATTCACCGATGACAAATCATCGATAACAAATCATCGATGACAAATTTTCGATGACAAACATCGATGACAAATCAAGGATGACAAATCATCGATGACGAATCATCGATGACAAATTATCGATGACAGATCAACGATGACAAGTCACCGATTATAAATCACTGATGACAATTCACATATGACAAATCATCGATGGCAAATCAACGATGACAAATTACTGATGACAGTTCACCGCTGGCAAATCATTGATGACAAATTATCAATGACCAATCATCGATGACAAATCCTCAATGACAAATCATTGATTACAAATCATCGATAACAAATCACTGATGACAAATCACTGATGAAAATTCACCGATGATGGTTCACCGATGACAAATCACCGATGACATTTCGCCGATGACAATTCGCCGATGAAAAATCATCGATGACAAATAACCGATGACAAATCATCGATGACAGAGTGTACAGACAGACGGACGGTCTTACAGAAAGAGTGAAAACGTAAAGTAGCTATCGCTACTTGATAAAGGCATGAATTGAATGTTATAAATAAGTAGCGACAATAATTTAATTGCGAAAAGTAGCAACTGGCTGACTATCATTTCCTCATTTACGAAAACCATGCCCTTGTGGGAATTTTTTCGAACATTTTTAAGGTAAAAGAAATTGTTCTTCCTGTAGAAGTCGGGCGAAGGCTACATTTTTGAACTTAAAACTCGACAGAGTAAAATCCCCTCTCTCCAGTGCCATGCCAAACATTTGATGTCGTCGACTATCCATGCCTTTAGTACGTCAACGGGTTATGTCAAACTATAGTGATTTTCATAACGTGATGCTTAAGCGGTCAAGTATCATTACTTGGAGAGCTTATGCACCGTATCACGAAAATCATAATACTTTGACACAAGCCGTTGGCGCACTAAAGGCGTGTATTCGGTGCACATTCAAATCAAGCTTTTAGCGTGGCATTCACTATGCTTTTGACATGAGCCGACGTCGCACTGAATGCTCCGAATAATTTTGAAAGTTATCGACTTCTATAAATTTGTTGAGTAAAGTGTTGTCCTTTTATGAAAGACTGGATCTATTGAATATAAAAACTGTAACACTTACCTTGTCGACGATTTTGACAAAAAAAAATCTACATGCAAGCTGGTAACTCATTTTTCGAACGTTTATCTTTCAAAGGGGTATAACTGAATGAAAATATAATTGGCAAATCATAGCGGATGCAGTGGTGAAATGTGTCGTTCTTATTATTGCAACTTGCCACATTTTAATTTTGTATGTTGTCATTTATCCGATCCCCAAAACACAACGTATTCTTCATTGATCTGCAATATACTACAACTTTGGCACAATATTCACCAAATATTTACAATTCTCAGTTCTCTTTTAACGAAAATGTACAAACTTTATTAAGTTACTCCCCATTTATTTTTAGATGTCTGTTTTAAAATCAATGGAAGCTGAAACAAAATTTATCAAAAGTTTTTAAACCTTGGTATGTATTAATTTGTGCATTAGGTTGATTGTAAGATGAATTATAAAATTGATTTCCACGATTTGACAATCAAAAATTCAAAACAAAATCGTTTAACCGAATGATAACTATTATCTCATTTGAATTCTTATCGAACATGACTTTTGAATTTTCGATTAAGAAATTAATGAAGTCAACATTAATAATTAGATCTACTGTCTTCCAAATGTTTTTTAATGAACAAACTCTACCATGAAAATACTTCGAATTCCAAAATTTTGAATAATTTTTTATAACAATTGAGGCGCTTCTTACTATATCGAATTTTGTCAAAGTATAGCGAATTTCATGATAGGATGCACAAATTCCATATCAGTAAAATATGGGCTGCTTGACAGTTTATGAATTTCATCGTGAGAGTCGCAATACTTGAACAGAAACCGATGTCGCATTAAATGTGTCAATTAATTTTTCGCGAATGACTAGTTGCTGGTGAAGAACACGTCGACTTACATTCAAAGCAATATAAATAGAAACTTTTACTCACTCAGGATCTTCAAATCCCATTGTTCGAACAATTGAATTCTGAGAAAATCTTTGACTTTGAACTTTCTATTTATGTTGCGTTGAGTGTGTGTCAAATTATACGAAATTTCATGATGAGGTGCACTAAATTTTTAGTTGCTTGACATAACTGCCGTACAACGCAAAAAAAAAACTTAGCGAGGAGAATATGTGAGAGAAAATATATGAAAATCTCTCACATATTCTCCTCGTTAAGTTTTTTTTTGCGTTGTACGGCAGAGATAATGTGAATTTTGTCATGAAATTTTCTATACTGCCGGAAGGAAAAAAAACTTAGAGGAAATCAGCGAAAATTGTGAACAAATTTCGCTGAGAAAAATCAAATTAGCGACAAAATTTAACAAAACAATCGCCGAAAATTTTTTTGTTTAATTTTATCGCTAATTTGATTTTTTCGGCGTATTTCGTTGAAAATCTGCGCTGATTTTCTCTAAGATTTTCTTCCTTATGACAACGGCAGTATAGGTCGACGCCACACTAAAGCATAGATTTAAGATGAAACGACGTCTCAATAAAGGGGGCGCTGGTGGTGATTTTTATATGAAAATAGAAGGTTTGCTCCACAAAACCGCCGCTTAATTTTCACCATAAAATAATCGGAGAATGGCTCCAATTTAAATGGGTTTTTAGGATTGTCAGGTTATCAATAAGAAGCACTACAAATAGTGAATAAAATATGAAATTATTGTTTTTACTTACCAACTTACACTTCTGTGATATTATATTTCTGCACAGTCCCTACGGGATAGTTAACAAACCCCAACTACCAAACGAATTTTTATTATTTTAAGTCAAAATCGATTTCACCACAATTTTTACAGTGGGAACCTTATATACTTACAACAAATCAATTAATCAACAACATTTCAGGAAAATCAAAAATTTTTTCCATTTGCAAAGTTTTGTAAGATGTCATTTGAAAAAGAAGTTAAACAAAATTTTGCGAAGGAATAAGCGCAACAAGAGAGAAACAATTTTATTTCACAGAAAACAAAACAAAAAACAAATGTTTTTCTCGAGTTGTATTTTAAACATTACATTCCGAGGGAGCGGAAAAACATATTTTTTCTCTCCCTAGGCGTGTAAACACTTAAAATTTACTTAAATATAGATTTTACGATTGGTTGAATTAGGGATTGGTTATCACGTCGTTGGTTGGTTGGTTGGTTAAATTCTACTTGCGATTGATATTTATAATGGAACCACTTTAGTCATCAAATTAAGTAGCATTTTTACACAAGGATCCTAAGTGTTTTTTTATTTTGCTAATTTTCACCATTTTCTTTTTATTTATAGGTTTTTCATTTGGTTTCAATAGATTTTCCTTTCTAGCTATCGTAAATTTATTTATTTTTTTGTTCATTTTGAATTCAATTTCAACAATTTACTTGTGCATCATATTGTCGCCGTGTTTACCTCCATTGCGAAACGTTTCTTATACAAAACTTACAGCTTCATACAAATGAAGACTGTCTGAAACACTAACTTTTAATATCAAAAACAATTGTCTCGAATAATCCAAACGATCGGTCCTTATAACCCTAGATTCCTCCAACAGTTTCACACAATCGTTTTTGTCTTACTTTCCGTTATTCAAGAAAACATAAAATGACACCGCGGTTTTGTTTTAATTGAAATAATTTTTCTACTCGATTCGTTTAACGTCCCTTTAAACAACTTTTTTAATTTTTTGTTTCTCAATTTTATTGTAAATTTCTTTCTATTTTTGACTACTATTTTTCTCTTACCTAAAGGTGATAGGTGGTGAATTGCAAGAGCGTCTAATACCGGTACCATACAGCAAGAGCTCCACTGATCAAGCTGTAAGCTGTTTTTCCACTATCAAAAGTCTATTTTTTGGTTTTTCAATTTTTATTTGTTGAAAATCTACTACTGTATGTGATATGAGTTTCTTTGTAATTTTTTTTGTTGTCGTTTTTTAACTCAGACGTCTGTTTTTATTGGTTTTTTAATATATTTTTTTATGTTATCTTGAATTACTTAATGCCGACACTCTTTTTATGTTGATCTTGGTGGCTGATATAAGTTGGCTGTTGACGTCATACATTTCTCGATTCATATTTTCTTGCTGGTAGCGCCATTTTTGCGCCATTAGTCCAATCTACTACTTCTTTAGCATCAGTTGCAAATTGTTGATATGGTTCGGTTAATGAGATTACGTCATTCCTACCAATTTATATCGTCAATGAAAACCGAAATGTGTCCGAAAATTCGGTATTTTATTTCTAAAGAACGTCCGCAAATCCATTAAAAAAAAACTTTAATGTTTCGTTTGTCTGAATCCAAAAGAAAAACAAAATATATAAAAAAAATGAGAAAATTATGGAAAATGCTTCAACGGAAAATCACATGAACCTTTTCATTTTCACCAAATCCGTTTTCCGTGTAAATTTTAATTCCGTGCATCATGTTGATTGCGCAATGTTAGAAATTACAAATTGAAGCACTTTTCACTGCATGGAAAAAATTTCTTTTTTTTTTGTTTTGCGTGAAACATGCATGTATTGACTGATTTTTTTAAAAAAAAAATTATTTGCTTTTACCGTTTTTGTTTTTACTGAATGAACTATTTTTCTCACGGGTGTCACTTCCAACCAAACGGTACGCGTTCATCCAAAATTTATTATTGCCGATTCGGTCATTTAATAAAATGATAACAACTGCAATTGGAAAGACATCAACAAATCAGCGTAGACAGTTTTCAGCTTTTCATAGCAAGTGACACCCGCGTCTATAATACACTTCTCTGTGCTTTGTGTCGACTTTTTTCGTTTCGTTATTTTACTATTTTTACGACTCCTAACTTTTCTACACAAAATACATAACAGAAAAACCCATTATATATAGAGGCATACACTTCTTTAGAATAAACATTTCCATTTACAAATTTGATTTACCAAACGATTATATTTTCATTATGATGAGAGTGAGATTCTATTTACATTTTTGACAGTTTCATGCAAAAAGGTGACACCTAATAGCGAATTATAAACGAAATGAACTTCTTCCAACTGTAATTGAAAATTGTTGCCAACTTTCAAATTTTCTTCTGGTCCTATTTTTCACTAGACTGCCTTGTGAAGAAGCGAAGACATTTCGATGTCCTACCGAAGAGTTGTCATTACATGCATATGTGTACCGTACGGAAATGATTCATTACATGTATGTTAGGGCCCCCATCGGAAACTTCTCATTACATGTATATCTGCATGTAATGAGGCGTTTTCGGATGGGTTACCGATTAATAGTAGATTACAGTGGGGGGTGCGGAAGTAAGTCATTACATGAGGAATCAATTTTGTGAAATGAGCCAAACTCGTGAAGGTGTTTTTAAGCAAAAAGCTTTGAAAACTGTTTTTGACGAGTGTGATCTACTATATGAAGATTTCGGGGGAAAAAAGATAAAGCAATTGAAGGTGAACCTGCTCCCATGTATAATATATGAGAGTACGTTCACTTTCAATTGCTTTATCTTGCTTTTCTCCCGAAGTCTTCATATGTCATGCAAAATTTGTATGACGAAAGAGAAAGCGCCCGAGCGTTTTATGCGACTCGAATGCGAAAAGTGAACCATTTCATGCGACAGTTGTGTTCACTTTTCACAAGTCTGTACCCAAATTACTACTTTCTTCCCTTGGTATGGAAGATGCCCTGGTTCCTAGGGTTCAATTTTATTAACAGTACACGTAGGTTTAAAATTGTTTATGTGTGTGTGAAGAAAGTTACATTTTAGTAAAAATTCACTAATTCTTCGCATCATCTTTTTGCATTAAACTAATTCATATTAATTAGAGTAGAAACTGAAGAAGGCAATTAATTAGAGTAGAAACTGAAGAAGGCATTATGAATAAGTTATCTTTAATACATTGATAGTAGTATTCGCATCGAATTTCATTTTTCGAAATGCTATGGCACTATAAATCATTTACCCGTAGCTCTCTAACTTTTTGGTTCCAATTAAAAGTCCATCATAGAAAACATTGACCGTGCCATCGGTTTTTTTCCATATCTTCTACCTGACATCAAATTCACTTGTCTCAATCTTGCACGATCTGCGGAAAAAACGACAAGATACTTTCATTGCAAACAAAATGGCTTTTATTTAAAGCAAAATTAGACACACTTTTGTTCTGCTAATGAAATTTAAATTGTTTTTTTTTTGTTTCATTAATATTCCGACAATGAATTGCTTTTATAGCTTTCCATTCTTCTGTCTTTAAGCCTGAACAATTGAGAGTAAATATGAGCTACGGTAGATTTGATTCTTTCATGTGCATTCAACTTTTCAGATAATAAACGGAAGGAATAAGAACATAATAAAAAAGCACCCCCTTCCGTAATCGCTTCTATAAAATTATTTTTACTCTAGAGACATCTGCTACGTAAATTCACTCGTTTACGGAATCATGTAGGAAGAAAAAAAATTAAATACAAAAGTTATTTTACATAGAAAAATCTTAAAATATTTATGAAAGACAATAAAAGTCGCTTGGCATTTACATGCTTTAATTGACCATGCTCACAATATCATTTCTGCTTTAAATCGATAAAAAATATAAAGCTGCAAATAAGGAACAAAGAAAAACTGTAAACAATTAGCTCAAACTTTTGTAAATATTTTCAATCGTAGAGAGTTTCGTTGAAATTGCCACTTTTAGTAAGACATCGACTTTAAGAAAAGAATAGCGCATTTCATGATGAATTCTTTAGAGCACATTGCAAAAATATGAACTGTCAAATTTGCGATGTTTTTTTTAAAACAAATACAAATAATAGATGAATCAGAATTCAAAAAGTTTGAGTATGAAGGTCGAAACTTGCTTTGAAAAATCATCGCATTCCAAATTAGGTTGCGATGTTATTCCACGGCGAATTTGTACCTTTATACTTAAACTCATCTATTATTCGTCTAAGGGTCATCCCCTCACAGTACATGATCCCTAATTTTGAAGAATTTGTTATTTACGCAGGATTCTCTTCTAAAAAAACATCGCAAGTTTGACAGTTCACATTTTTGCGACGTGCTCTTAAAGTCTTAATCAGCTCATATTTTACTGTTGTGAAGTATATTCTGGTCATCATGAAATTTGCTATACTTTGACAGAAGCCAATGTGGTACTTAACCGTCAATAAACAGCGTGTCGGAAAAAATAGCAATCGCATCGCTACTTTGACGAGAAACTATTCCAAGTTGTCTGAGGAAATAGTCAAAGAAAGCAGCTTTGAAAGAACATCGCATGCGGATTTGGTATGCGATATTTTTTCGGAAGCTTTTAGAAGTTTTTAGATAATAGTTTGGATAGCTTTTTATTATGATTGCGAGAAGTAGCATTTGAGAAACATCGCACGTTAAAAAGCTCTTTTTCACGACACGCCCGAAACTATTTAGGTTCAGCTCGCTAACGTTACTAATTCAAAATAATCGCATAACTTTGTCGCGTTTCAACATAGTTTACAAGTAGTTTTTACGAGCATGGTTAATTCGGATCATTGTTTCCTTCAAATAAATTTGTATAGCTCCCCTCAAAGGTCAGCAAATTGTAAAATTAAAAAAAAAGCTTCCATGCGACTCACAATCAATCCAATAAACGATTTTATTTATTGTCAGTCCGAAAATAAAATGTTTTATGCATGTTAGTCAGTAAATTGTTGCGTCCAAACGTCATCAAATAATACCTAAGATTGTGTTGGCGATTGATTGTTACTTTTTAAAAGATTTTTAGATTCTGCAATTTTGGTATGAAGAATAGAATAGAAATAGATTTGAAATGCTTGCTACTGTGTGGCTGATTATGTGTGGACTAAAACATGTTACAAGTTTAAAGTTAGGTGATAGAGGATTGTTCAGACATTTACAAAAGAAGTTAGTTAACGTACCTCATGTCTCCCTCCACGTCACAAGGAAAAAAAGGTGGTAGGTCGTGTGGCACCCATGTCTCCCTCCACGTCACTTGGAAAAAGGTAGTGGTCGTGTGACATTTGAAGACTTCGGGAGAAAAACAAGATAAAGCAATTGCAAGTGAACGTACTCTCATATATTATACATTGTTTTTCTCCCGAAGTCTTCATTTCTTGATCCGAAGAGACGTGGCACGTCGAAAGTTCATGGAAATTGGACATGTCAGAAAAAAAAAGTTTTCGCTAGTCACGCCAAAAGTTTTTTTTTTAAATTATTTGAAAGAAAATTGTCGGAGGTAAAAATCGAAGAATTCGTTTTTTTCTATTTTTGTTCGTCTTTAGCGCCACCTATTTTGCCCAATGTTTCCAAATTTATTTTTCCCGTAAACAACTCTTACATTTCCAACAATACACCACACGACGAATTTGATGGAGAAATGAGTTTTTTTCGATTGATTTTCCACATGGATGTAAGCATGAATTTTCGTTTGGAAAAATGCGAAAGGAAAAATTCTAAAGAAAATTCATGTCACAAAAAAAATGTATGAAACTCATTTCTCCATCAAAGTAATCGTGCGGGTATCGTTGGAAAGGTAATAGACATGACAACAAAAAAATTAAACGCCACAGATTGATCTCATCACCCCACACAAAAAATTGTAGATGACCAAAACACCCAAAAATACTTTTTTTGATTTTTTTGAGCGAAAATTGGCCGAGCTAAAATTCAAAAATGTGATTTTTGAGCCATTTTTCAAATTTGAAACACTTGCAGCGCCATCATATCGACTGTTAAGTAAAAAATATAGTTTTCATAGGCGGCCTTCTTTATTACCTACCAGACGGCACCTCTCCCGTTAAATTTGTTCAACAAATGAACTTTATAGAACGGTTTTTGTGGATGATTGTCGTAATGAGTTTCCTCAGGATTTTTTTTTTTAATTTGAAAAAATAATTTCTTGAAGGAAACTCAGTAGGACATGCGTCTACAAAAATCGTTCCATAAAATTTGGATATTCATCAAATTTAACCGGAGAGATGCCGTCTGATAGGTAATAAAACAGGCTGCCTATAAAAAACATATTTTTAACTTAACAGCCGATACGATGGCGCTGCAAGCGTTTCAAATTTGAAAAATGGCTCAAAAATCACATTTTTGAATTTTAACTCCGCCAATTTTTACTCAAAAAAAAATCACAAATATTTTTGAGTGTTTTGGTCATCTACAATTTTTTTTGTGGGGTGATGAGATCAATCTGTGGTGTTTAATTTTTTTGTCGCCATGCCTATAAGACCAGCTTTTAGGGTAAAAATAAATTTGGAATAATTTGGCTAAATAGGTGGCGCTGACGACGCTTTTTAGTACAAAAATGAAAAAAAATTAAGTTCTTGGTCTTCCTCACCGACAATTTTCTTTAAAAAAAATATTTTTGGGCTTTTGAGGCCGAAGAATATTTTTTATGGGGTTACGGAATCGACTTGAGAAATCTTTTCGTTTCGGACATATTAATGAAAATCGATAAAATGAACTATTTTCCACACCATTCTTTTTACGCTGCAGAGACATTTACACCTAAGAAAGAATTATACTCACAAATAGTATTTTATACCATACAAAAGTGTAATAATGCAATGTGTAAGTATATTATGCAATCTGTAAGCATAACATACAACATAGAAGAATTATTACACTACAAATATAGGCGCTTTACAATCTGCTGCTTTTGTGTAGTAGAAAATGCTTTCATGCTTTAAGTATGTATAATATGCTTATGTTATTATTATGCTTATGTATGGTATAAAATACTTATTGGTAGTATAAACGTCATTTCGTTAATGGAGAAATTCAAATTTTGACATTTCTTTTCAATTTTTGTCCTAATTTGTCCACCATTTCTAAAAGGCATATTAGGTAACTCCAAAAGAAATGTCCGATCTATTAAGCTCCAGATCCTTAGAACCTTTTCTTTTTCTGAGAAGGAACAGGGAAGTATCTGAAGCTTCTCAAATGTTGCGTAAATAATGATTTCAGTTCAAACACCATAGGGTCTTGCTTCTTTTTTTGTTTTGCCTGAGCAATCCTTTTGCACCAAGCGAACGCTGTAAAGAACAATTTTTAATTATTTGTTTTTTTTATAAAAAAAATATTTTTCTTTATTTAGCCAAAAGATAAATTTAACTAATTCATTATTTTTCTTTCTTTTTTTTAAACAAAAAACTTTATCCTCGTCAATGTGTGTGTTTCTGTACATATATTCGTTTATATGTGTGTTGTATTTATACACAACCTTCGACTATCCATCCAACCAACCAACAAAACAACATCTATTCAACCACGAACCAATATACAGATTCGAGTTGTAAACGCATTTCGTCAGGGTTTAGATGCTCGATACGGTGAACACAGTAACACATCACTAGCTGAAGTACTTCGCAAGCAAACATCACTGAGTAAACGTCTATCGCAAACGTCATCCATTGAATATGCCGATAATATACCGGACGAACTAACGATACCCGAAATCGATGTGGAACGATTATCATCACATAGCCATACAGAAACTGCTGTTTAAAGGTATATTTAAAAAAATGTAACATGTATAAATTAAAAATAATATAAAATTTAAAAATCACACACTATTTTTTAGTAACAAAAATAAAAATGAACAAAAAAAAATAATTAAATTTGTATACAAAAAAAAGAATGAAAAAAAAAAATATTATAAAAGAAGTTAAATAAAGGATAAAAATAAATTTTCTGTAAGAATTAAATGAAACCAATATCGAT
This sequence comes from Pseudolycoriella hygida, assembly GCA_029228625.1. Lineage (NCBI taxonomy): Eukaryota > Metazoa > Arthropoda > Insecta > Diptera > Sciaridae > Pseudolycoriella > Pseudolycoriella hygida. Next base: position 38,861,547 of record CM055404.1, on the reverse strand, counting down.
AAAGACATCTTTGACAACCAAC
>CM055404.1:38850487-38861207 GCA_029228625.1 Pseudolycoriella hygida | reverse complement strand
ACATTTTCCTTAAGTTTTTTTTTTTTCAAAAAAAAAAAAAAGTAGAAAACAACAACAATTCTCAAAAAAAAAGTTGAAAGTTTATTTTTCTCTTCGTTTTGATTGAGAAAAGTACTTTTAGGGCAGACATCACACATGACAATGGAACAACTTATGTCTTTTTTATTTTGTTAGATTTCGCTAAAGTTTTACACTTGATTTTAAGTACTTCAATTCCATTTTTCTAAAAAAAAAACATCATCCACAATTTCGAAGAGAAATTTCCATCCTTTCAGTCAACTTCAGTCATTTTACAAAATGGTCTTGTACTTAAAATGTTTTATGTTTGCAATAAAACCGAGAATTTCAAAAAAAAAAATTTTCCAATTAAAAACTGAAAAGTATTTAACGCGAAAGGAAGTTGTCGTAGATCATCGGCTCCTTTCGAGCTATTATTAATAAGAAAACGGTTGATCGGTAGGCCATTTTCCGCATTTGTATTCAAATCGATGGTTGACGGAAGTACTAAATTAGTACACATTTCCTTCTTCATTGACATCTGCATTCCGGCAACCAATTAGCGAATGTGAGGTTTAGTGCTAAAACTAGATGATCGAACCAAAGAGAACCAGACTCCACTTTGACGTACTTAATAAAAATTTTTGTTCTGTTAAAAAATAGTTATTTGCGCCACAAGGAAGTAAAAGTTTTTTTGATGAGTGTAAAGTTTATATCCCGAGCCTAGGGTAAGGGATGCGATAACACGAGACTGAAAAAATGTTTTCCCCGAGTTGCGTAATGAATTTTACATGCCTACGTTGTGGAAAGACGATTCTCCAAACTCAACAGCGGGAGGAAAATGCCGTTTTTCCGTTCTAGGAATGTAAAACAGAAATAACTCATGCATTCATCAAATTAAGAGAATGAATTTTAACAATAATATTAAATTAAACAAATAAATTGTTATTTATTAAAGTGTTGAAAATAAACACTAAAAAAAACACACACAAAAAGAACGATCTTATATTATTTTTAAGGCATACTGTTTGTTGTTATTTAGTAGTATAAAGATTACATTAAATTAAAAAAGGAAAATAAAATAATTAGAACATAAAAAAGGAACTAAGAAATCCAATTAACATTCATTTTGTATGACTTTGGTGAATCATTGAAATTGTTTTTTTTAAGAAATTTTCATTCTGCGAAATGGTTGATCAAAAACCGTTGAACTAATAGATTATAATTTTTGGCAGAGAACGTCCACACTCGCTAAAGTTTAGTATTCTACCAAATAGTATTTTATACCACTAACAAGTATAAGTAGCTTTGACTTTTGATATTGGGAACAACATACTTATTTCTAGTATAATATGCGTCCAGGCCGTTTTTCTAGTAAGGAAACACTGAGTCTTCCCAGGTGGGAGGGAATGTTCGACTGTAGTTCAGTTGGGCGTTTGTATTTTTCGAAAATGCAGAGAACTACATCACAAGCAAAAATGTTCATACTATGAATCACTTAGCTATGAGCCGTCGTTTCAGCCTTTTTATAGAAAATTCAGGACGACGGCTCACATTTGATAGATGTGTATTTCATTGCGCGAAAAGTTTTGTTTGAATTTTTCTGCAACTTTGTCATCACGTCATTTTATCATTCGACGCTGATGACAATTGGGCGGTCGAATAAATCTGTTCTCTGAAAATTTTTCCGAAACTATCGTAAATCATATGATTTATGGAAGACGTAAAATTTAAAGAAATTGGTGATTTTCAACAACTGTTACCGTTTCACTGACTTGAAGGGAAATTCCATAGAATTATAAGAGAGAAGTTGAGTTTGAGTGCTTTTTATCACTTAATGATTGAGCTCGCGTATTTCGTAAAACATTCGTTGAATATGTAGTACTGTGAGAAAGTCCTTAGATTGTGCAAATTTTCACTTTACCAAATGAAGATTTACAAATACATTGAAAATCATCATTTCGCTCCTAGTTACATCTCATAGATGGCACTGGGTTTGTCGCAGAGGTTACCACTGGCACAGTATAACTAAAGGATCTCAAAAGTAGAACCACAAACAGCGAAAACTAGTAAATAATGATCTAGCCTCTAAGCCTTCATGGGTTGTAAGGCAGATTATTTTCGAAAATCATCAACGTCATAAGCATAAAATATTCTTAACGAGAAAGCGCCGTTAACGTCATCTACCTTCGGTTCCTTTAAAATAAATTTTCAGTTTTGGCGGGGCTTTTCGAAACGAATGGATGCATTTAATTCGTGTCAGTGTAAAACTTTCCATCTTTTCTTCAACTGCAAAATTATTCCTTTTGCAGAGAAAAGGGTTGCTGCGTGGCAAAATTTTTAAATATACAAAATAATTGATGGATTAGGCGCCTATTTCACATATTGGCCACAAAACAGCTCAGGGCTCCCCGAGTTTCAATTGTTCCGTCGGTGACAAAGCCTTAAATTTGTATGGAAGAAATTCGGTTTTTTGTGAATTATTCATTTTGTGTTTTGTGTAAAGCGGACCAAGTAACATTAAATGAACTTCCATCGTCATTCATTTGGTCCGCTTAATTAAATACAGAAAATGATTAATTCGCAAAAAACGATGTTTCCCCATGCAAATGTAATGTTTTGTCCCCAACGAAACAGTTGAAACTTATGTAGTATTGCCTGATCAGACGTGTGGCAAGACTTGATCTATTCGTGTTGTGTTTTAGAACAACTGTTATTCATTCGTTTTGAAAAAATCCGCCAAAAATAAAACTTGATTTCATGACATGAATGGAACATAGATGGCGTTAACGACGTTTTCTTGTTAAGAAAATGTTTTTTCTGTACACATGAGACTGTATTGGTTGTGAAGGAAAATATTTTCCCATTACTTGGGACGAAAAGTTGCTTTTCGCGGTATGTGCGCCAACACACTCTCACTATTACAGAAAAATGTCTTTCAAAATACCCCAATGCACACTCGATGTGTACTTTTTAAGGCTTCTAACAGGTCAGGTCTGACCAGTCCTGATCCAAAACCTGATTAGGTTCCGACCTGAATGATTCAGGTTGACCTGAGTCATTATTTTTACTTTTCGCTTGGGCTTCGCCTGCGCGTACGTACACATTTCGTGTGTATTGGGGTATGTTAATAGTTATTTACGTAAAAAGGAAAAATATAATGTTTTTGACGAGTTTGAGGTTTGCAGCCCGCGGCGAAGCCAAGGGCTGCAATCACACTAGTCAAAAACATGTATTTTTCCGAGTTTCGTTCAATATTTTTCATTCTGAGGGTTCAGAGAACAGCTTTTTTGTTTTAAAATAGGACTGAAAACAGCAGTTTTCCGTCCTAGGAATGAAAAATATATTATTTTATGCTTATGACGTTGGTCATTTTCAATGAATTTGTAGATCAGCTGATAAAATGAAAAGTCCTAAACGAATCTAAGGATTAGGTTGCTGTAGTGTCTAAATAAATACGAAAATATACATGTTTGAGGTACAAAATACTATCCACAGGTATGGGAGCAAATAGGTGGGCTGGTAGAGATGGTAGATTCGCACATTTTTCTTCTTTTTTTATGGTGCAAAATGAGCAAGTAATTGCCTTTTAATTCATGAGTTTAGTACAGCAATGATTTCTGTCCAAGTAAAGAGGATTTCGCATAACCTCCATACCAGTAAAGTGCGAACTGCTTGATAGCATATCACCATGAAATTTGTTATGCATTTATAGAAGCGCCAAATATAGGATTCTGAATATGTTGGGAATTAAACGTATTAAAAATTGAACAAAAACAATTCAAATGTTTCTAAGGAAATGAGAACGTCGAATCGAGAATAAAACTTATTCATTTTCGCGTTTAGTGGATTTTATACTCAAATCTAAATTTTTTTAAACGTTCTAGTTTTTTAAAAAAAACCTTCTAGTTTTTAAAAAATTCTTCTAATTTTTTTTAAAAAATCGTAATGTTTCAGAAGATGATGTTAGATTTGAAAAATACTAAGCCGAGGTACTGGACGTACTCTGTTCATAGATTTTTTACATTTGATTTTACGTTTCATTCAGCTTAATCAACAAACCAGCGTAAAATTTAAAGAAAAAACTGGCTTAACCAAATATGTAACACCAACCATAATGTACATATTACCATAATATAATAATCAGTTACGATTTACTGATTGTCTTCACGATGACTATAGCCGATTATAGTATGCAACATCCTCAGACAAAAGAAAATGTGTAAAAATATTGTTTTTTTTTTATTTTTTGACAATTTTTCCACTAAAGCGGAAATCAGTGAATTTAAATATGAAAATGCTAGCTAAATTGCAAATAAAAACCGCTCTAAGTAGCATATTTTTCAAATTCTTAATCATAAAAAATAATAAAATTTAAAAATAAAGAAAGTAAATAAAAAAACATAAACATTTTAATGATGAAAAACTCGACAACCTAGAGCTGCCACAAGATTACAAAGTAAAATATTTTAGAAATGTATAATAAATTAGATATTAAAATAACTGAATTTTTACTTTTTAATGTTTAATAAAATGCTTCTAATGATCTAATTCTTAATTCTAAATGTTAAATCGGCCAATTTCTTTTCAACCCATACATTTCCAATGTTTCTAACTGACTTTTTGTTTTCATTTACTTATTTTTGTTTTCGTTCTAAGTGATAAAAAAAGCTTCAAACGTCTGAAACTTTCGTCAAATGTAACTGTTTGAAAGAGAGAAGGAAACCGTAGAACCAAATCGCCGCAGCAAAATTTCTTATTAGAGAAACTAAATATCATATCGACTGACTGATTAAATATATTGTATTTAGAGCAAATGATTATTTGATAAGACAATGGGACCATTTGAATGTTACATTTAGGTTGCCTCGGCAATTTAACTGAAGTTTTTTTTGAAACATTTGCCAGTTACTTTTACGAATAAGATTTTGCTTCTAGTCTTTAAGATGAAAATTTTTTCAAAGGTTGATAAAGTCGACTGTAAGTAACACCGTCACAGTCGCCGAGAGTTACACTGATAAGTAAAGATATTACAACAATTTACCTGTGACAGGTAAGTTTTTCTTTAGGTAATGTAAATTTCCGCTACGCCAATTGTATTATGGAATTATTATATAAAAAACGGTAGTGTCACGTAATTCGTCGTAAATCAGCTTACCTGCCACAGGAAAAGATTATAATTTTATTCTGTAAGTTGTATTTTTCTGGTTCGACACCAACTTTTATAGCTATTTACAGTCTGATGTAAACGCGCCAAATACGAATGCAATTCAGATTTTTTTTATTTTCCCTCTCTAGACTATCTCTTAACAATTTGTCTCGAAACCAAATTTTATTACGAAAATGTTTTCCTTTTTTTGGATCGGACCAGGGGCGTGACAGTCTTTTGTTTTGTTCTTTACAAGTAATACTCAACGTGAAGTTAGCTGCAGTTGCAACCGAAGCTAACTTCATTGCAAACAAAATTTGATTTGATTCATAAACTCAACAAAGTCAGTCGGCTTCATTGAAAAGTTCAAAAATCAGCTGATTTTTTTGATCCGGTCGCAACTGCAGCTATCTTCATGTTGAATATTACATGCAAAGATCGAAACAAAAGACTGTCACGTCCCTGGATCGGACGCATCACAGATTTTAAACTTAATAAAATCCATGGTGATGCTTCTAGTATATATCCACGTGTTTACTGCGACAACGGCTTGTGTCAAAGTTTGCGAAATTCCATGAGACTTAAATCAATGTCGCTAGCAAACTTTTCTTATAAATTAGTACATTTAAAACCTTTAGAACAGCTTCGTTGCTTCTATTTGCATTCGCGCGAACTTCATTGTTACTGACATAACTTTGATAAAATAATAGTGACGTTTGTTCCACACGAAATAAATGCACATTTTACGGTGTACTAAAAATCGATTGTAGTGCTGTGGTGGGCAACGCTGGTCACGAATTGCATATGTTGACAACTGCCGTACAACGCATAAAAAACTTAGCGAAGAGAATATGTGAGAGAAAATATATGAAAATATCTCATCTGATAACGTCGCTAAGTTTTTTATGCGTTGCAGGGCAGTCAAGCAAGCCATTTTCCGTTGCTTGATATATCTGCCCTGCCGTACAATGCATAAAAGACTTAGCGAAGAGAATATGTGAAAGAAAATATATGAAAATCTCTCATCTGATAACGTCGCTAAGTTTTTTAGCCTGCCCTGCAGCGCATAAAAACTTAGCGACGTTATCAGATGAGAGATTTTAATATATTTTCTCTCACATATTCTCTTCGCTGCGTTGCAAGGCAGGCTAAAAAACTTAGCGACGTTATCAGATGAGAGATTTTCATATATTTTCTCTCACATATTCTCTTCGCTGCGCTGCAGGGCAGGCTGAAAAACTTAGCGACGTTCTCAGATGAGAGATTTTCATATATTTTCTCTCACATATTATCCTCGCTAAGTTTTTTATGCGTTGTACGGCAGATATAACCGGCGGCGGCGTCAAATTTGTTCAAGGATTTTTTTTAAGAAATGTTTTTTGAATTTAGTTGGGCTTGTTATGTATATGAATTTTTTCCTAACTAGTGCTGAAATCTCGCAACCTTTTTTGCTATTTCTGAACCAGTTAAAAAAAATTTTGTTACGAAAATAATTTTTTACGCTAGTGTGATTCCAGAACGCGACTATGACATGTGCTGGAAACCAAACTTTACATGAAAAGCTTGTTAGTATCCGTTGGAAAATAGCTTTTGCAATTAGGATCTAATTTAGAATTGGGAAAGCGAGAAGGGGTTTTATTGTCTGGAAAATTTCTCCAATAAAATTTTGACAATTTTCCATACCATGACGCTGTGGATTTCTTCTTATGACCATCGAAAAAAAAAACAACAACAAACAAACACACACAAAATCTACATGAGATTGAATGAAACAGTTTCATTCGTTATGGAAAATTGTGAACGAAATCCAAAGTGGTGTTGGTTCTATACCCTTGTTCCCCTTACTCAGTAAAATGGCTGCACTTAGAGGTTCTCAAAAAAACCCGCAAAAACAATATTTAAAAATATTGCTTGTGTCAAATTATAGCGAATTTCATGATGAAATGCTATGTCAGTGAAATATCAGCATTTTACAATGAAATGTACTCTAATAGGCGCTTAGTGCAATTGTAATTTAAATCATTTCTTTCTTATGCCACGCATAGCGTAACGTTAGTTTCTGTCAAAAAGTTCTCCATATTTTGACATAGTCTTAACACCCGTTTGACGCGTTTAGTGTGACATCAGTTTTTGTCTACGTATTGTCTATGCATTTCATCATGAAATATGCTATACTTTGACAGAAGCCGCTGTCGCGCCAGACGCGACGTTTACATCTATGAGCAACACAGATGGTGCAAATTACTCATTTGAATTTTGAAAGTATTTGGTCGTTTGAAGTTTTTTCAAAGAGCATGCGAAAATATTTTGTCAGCATTTTGCTCGATACGTGTATAAAGTGTTAATTGAATTGTAATTATGTGGGATATAGTTAGAGACATTGAAAATTAATTGATTAATTAGCAATGTCATGCAAATGTGTTCTCTTGTCATAAGTTCTTGTGATTAACTGCAAATTTATTTGCTTAAAATTTTGTTTAAGAAATTTGCCTTTAAAGTTTTGTCAAAAGCTAAAAAAAACCTGCTAATTCAAACACGTTCGCACACAACGTGTTGGTTAAATGTTATATTAATTTTCCTACTTCTATCTAGTTAGTAATTCTTCTATTCAACTTTCTATTCTCCTTCTTCTTCGTATTTTACTTCTTGACATTTACATAAATTTATTAAAGAAAAGAAGTCATTTTAAATGAATGCTTTAATTAATAGAATAAAAAGTTTATGTTATTTAATAACTTTCGTTAAGTAATTTATTACATTTTAGAGTAAATGGCAAAACATTATTCAAATTAAAATAGAAAAAAAATAATGAATGAAACGCTTCTATATTTATATAGGTACTTAAGACGAAAATAAGAAACGGTGTACTTATACAATTAAAAAAAAAAGAATTTTTTTCTTTATGTAGCATTCGTGCAACTGGTCTACACTACTTTGAACAGATGGAATAAGTTAATTAATTTCAAGTTTTGATATAAATTTATACACAATAAATGGCATTGCATCATTTTTTGAATTTAATTGAAACCATCTGAAAACCTTAATCGAATGTTATCTCCCTGTACTTATGCTACATACAAAGGGCATGTCACTTTTATAACAAAATGAACAAAAATTCATGGAAACGTTCATTTGTTACCGAAGAAAATTACATCGTTTCGTCAAGCAACAGAATTTGTCGATGCTGCCGAAGCGTGTAACAATCTGAAAATTGAAAAAATTTGTCTACAAAATATACAATTTCGAAGACACGAAAAAACTGCGTAGACTGTATGAACAATTTTTAGAAGAAGGTGACACGTTCTATGCTACATAACAATCGGTAATCTTAAGAACATTTACTAAAGAGAATTAAACTAACTCATCCAGAACAAAAATATATATAAAAAAATCATGAAATTGCAAATATTCGAGAGAGAGAAAGAGAAGTCAATGAAGTAGACCTGTGCGCCGATAGCGTTTTTTTTCGTGTTTCACCGGTGTATATCGGTGTAAATTTATATGGAAAGATTGACCTTTTTTGGCCAGAAAATCACTCGGCGCACAGCTCTACAATGTGGTAATGAAAAAAAAACCTTCTATTATTCTAAATACAGAGAACATTTTACTTTTATTTGTGTCGAATATTGAAACATAAAATAAATACATTTATAAACTAACTAAGAACAAACCACCAGATGTGTCGCGACATATTTTATATACTTACTTAAGGAGATAAGATAACATTTGAAACAATATTTGAAAAGAAAAAAAAATATTATTTGAAATAACAGAAAGATCAATAAATTACCAAATCAACTTGTTACTTTTTTGCCAATAAAAAAATAAAAATTAAAAAAAAAATAATTGAAAATTTAAAAAAAATATATATTTATTTATTTATAATATATATTGTTGTTGTTGATTATGTTTAATAATATATTGTTGATTCGGAGGGATTTATTGGTTTTTTCTATACATCATATACTTCGCACCCCTGCTGTCTACTGAATGGAAGCACACTCAAAAACATTATTTCCACCGCGAAAATACATCAAAACGAATTGAAAGTGAAGAGGAAAAAGAGAAATGTTACTGGAAATAATTTTTGTTGATTAACATTGCATTCAAGATTCATCTAAAACAAGAAAAAAAAATCAAATTAGGTAGTAACGAAAGAAAATATTAAAAATGACACAATTAATGATTGAGAATTATAGAATAATGGAGAATATAAAAAGGAAAATGAAATGAACTTACCAAGTGATTATATGCGGTTAAAAACAAGATTAAAAATAATATAAAAAATTATATAAAATTTTATGAATAATTGAAGAGGAAATTTGAAAGAAAGTTAAATTTAAAAAAAAAAACAAAAAAAAACAAATATGTTATCTTATTAGTAGACGGTTTATTAATTAATTACAATATTAATAAATAATTATATATGAAATTAGTGTTTTTTATTTTGTTTCCAGCTGAGTGAGGGCTGAGTGGATCAAGTATCGATCAAACTCTGAGCAAAGACACACCCTACAGTTTAAGTAAGCCAGTTTCCACGATTTTCGTAAACAATTCCAATACAATAGATTTATGTCGTTGGCAAACTTATCATGTGTGCGCGGTAGCGATGCGCCCGTGACGCAAGTCCCCACACGATCAAAAAATTCAGAAAAATCTTTTTCGTAGACTTCGGAACCATATATAGAACTAAGTTTTGACTTTTTTTCCTTGTGTCGTAAACCGGCCCCCCCCCCCCCTGAGACATAGTTTTTCGGATTGAGATTTACACATTAAAATCGATCCAGTCGATCCGAAGATATGACCTTTAGAAAATAGTCATTTTCCATACAAAATGGGCTATTTCATAGAAGCCAAAGTTAATGCAAACATCCTACGTTAGTGGGTTAGTTAGTTAATTAGTGGGTTAGTTATTTAATTAGTGGGTTAGTTAGTTAGTGGGTTAGTTCCAGAGCCATTTGTATGAAAACCGACTTTTTTGTCTCTCGCTCGAAAACGGCTCGATAACTTTTTTGAGATTTTGCAGGGACCTTCTGGTTGGCATTCTACGCCATATGAGATTTTAAAAAAGAGGGGTGCCGGCCTCGTTTGGGCGCCAGGGATCTTAGAAGGCGCCGTATAAAGCCCATGTAATAGAATGTTTTGTATGTGTGTGTGAGTGTATTCAAATTATGGGTCAAATTTATGAGCAAAATTTTTGGACTGTGTGAGGATGGAGATAGATGTTTGGTGTCAAAGGAAAAGTTGATGGTTGGGTGTGTATTATGTCAGTGTGAGCAGCAAAATGGCCGACGATGGTATGTGACGCACTTAGGGGGAAGATTTAATATTTTTTTTGGATTTTTTTTTGAATGGAGATAAATGTTTGGTGTCAAAGGAAAAGTTGTTGGGTTGGGTGTGTAGTGTGTCAGGGTGACCAACAAAATGGCCGACGGTGGTATGGGACGGATTTAGAGGAAAATTGACTTTTTTTAATTTTTTTTGTTGAAGGTATGTCGATGTTTCGTGTCAAAGGAAATTTTTTTCGACGAAAATTTTTTTCGCCGGAAAACTTTTTTCGATGAAAACTTTTTT
>CM055404.1:38796264-38843052 GCA_029228625.1 Pseudolycoriella hygida | reverse complement strand
CTCCATCGGAATACTTCGTATCACCTTCGGCTACCTTCGGAATACTTTGTGTGACCTTCGCCTTCCTTCGGAACACTTCGTGTCACCAATTCTTCCCACTGATTCATAGAACTTTCCTGAAGAAACCAACTGTCTAGATATTTTTATACTTTAACAGTTGGCAGCAATTTTCTAATGATACCAAAAAATTCTCCTTATGAAACTCTATAACTTTCCCGAAGAAACCATCTCTCTAAGTAGTGTCATTCCGGAGCTAAAATTCGAAAACTGAAAAAGTATAAACGAAAATCCAAGATGGCGTCGCTATGACAGCTGGCAGCCATTTTCTTATGATCCTAAAAAATTCTCCTGATGAAACTTTAAAACGTTCCCGAAGAAACCAACTCTCGAGCTATTGTCACTCCGAAGCTAAAATTCGAAAACTGCGAGCATTACCTAAAAAACCCTCAAAATTGAACACTTTTCCACATGCCACGGCTTTTCCAGAATTTTCCCGGAAAAGCGGGATTTGAAATTTTTGATTTGGGGCCGAGACTGACGTTCCTTGAAAATTTCAGAAAGATCGGCTGTCTAGTTCTCGAGATCGAAAATTATTAATAGATAGAACATAGATAGATAGATAGAACATAGATAGATAGATAGATAGAAACCGACAGATCAGAAAAACAGTTTCCATAATGATGAGAACAATAGAAAAATTTATTCTCCATACAAAAATGTCATTTTCAAACCTCGATATATCAGCCAATTTTCAACCGATTTTGATGAGTGTGGGCTCGTTAGTAAGCTGCTACGACGTGTTTTTTTATTTAAATAATTTGGAGGGGGGGGGGATATATGGCTCCTTGTCCCAAAGGTTTTTGTATGGAGTTTTTTGGGTTTGTGGACGTTTTTTTGGTGTGGGAACTGCGTCACGTCCCCCGCTACCGCTCCGGGCATGATTAGGCGGGATGATCCATATCTCTAAAACTGTGACAGCTAGAAAGCTGCTTCCAAAGGCGAAATTGTAGAGAACACAAAATACAATTTTATAGAACTAGTGTTTCAGGGTTTTAAGAAAAAATGGCCTAATCTTGGAATGTGACCACTTCTAGAGTTGGGCGTGATGACCCATATCTCTAAAACTATGTTAACGTGACTTCCGAACCTTCCGAACTACGTCTCAGAGTAATGCGAATGTAGCGTCTTATTCAATTACTCCAATGGAAGCGCTACTACACATCCCGCCTCTACACATCCAAATCGAAGCAGCAGCCAGATCGTCCGCGATCAGGTTTAAGCTCTCTAACTTGCTTAGGGAGCGTCCATAAATGACGTCTGCATTTAGGGTGTAGGAGGGAGGTCATGAAAAACAGACGAAAACAGACAGGGGGAGGTGGGGGGGGGGTGGTTTACGAAAACAGACGTCATATTCGGTAATGTCGCTCAATTTGAAACTACCACCGTTTTCATGATGAAAGCCGTTTCTCTAGCCCACCATAGTTGTCCCATCCTATTTTCGAACAAAAATTTTATTCGTCTTTTCATTTCGAGAACCACGAAAATTGTAATTTCTCGATATTCAAACATAAAACAACAACCAACGATATTGGCGATGAAATCACACTATTGGCTTTCGCATTATGACATTTTTCTTTTTGAACCCAAGATCGCAAATGAGTGAACTTTTTGGATATTTTTTAGGATTTCGCCCCTTTGCATGTAAATTTTTATATGCATCTGTTCTGGACGACGGTTTTTAAGCATTATCGCTTGTAGACCTCACTTCTTTCGGTCTACAACTCGCAAAATTGCCTAAGTTCAGTCTTGGAAAACAGATGCACAAATAACTTTTTTTTTAAAATCAAAGAATCTTCAAAAATATTGCAAATAGAAGATGAAAAAATGACGTCTGTTTTCGGGGGGAGGGGGGGGGGGTATGAAAAACAGAAGAAAACAGACAGGGGGTAGGGGGGTGTCTGAAAAAGCCGACAAAATGCAGACGTCATTTATGGACGCTCCCTTAGAGAAACTAACACTGTCCATACAAACATATGGAACTTAATGATAAAAAACAAGCCGGAATTCGAAATGCCTAGCGATGCAATAAAACAGACATTCAGATTCGACAAATCATTTAGAGTCAACATCCCATCGAGGCATGAATGGTCAGAGGATAGTTCCACCACTCCTCACTCGGGGGTAAAAAACTGGTTTACTGGTTCCCGTAGGGGAAACAACTCAGGAGCAGGCTACTGCTGTCCCTAATGAAATTTTGAAAAATCTATCCCTCTGGGAAGATTTACAACCGTGTACCTCACGGAGATAAGAGGAATACTGGGGTGTTGCGAGGACATTCTCGAAGACGAAACGATCGGGGAAACGATCGACATCTACACAGACAGCCAATCAGCGCTCAAAGCCTTAAAGAGCTACAGATTTACTTCTTCATTAGCACTTCGGTGCAGAGATTCACTCCAGGTAATTGCTGCTCAGAATCAGGTAAATTCAATGTGGATACCCAGTCACAGCGGATTCGATGGCAATGAGAAGGCTGACGAGTTGGCTCGTGGGGCGGCAGACACCTCACTAATTGGACCCGAACCGGCAGTGGGGGTCTCATTAGCAGTATTTTAAAGTTGGATTACCGAATGGAAGGTAGCTGCCTTCTCAGGACATTGGGAGTCGATTGGGCATGCGAGACAAGCCAAGACCTGCATACCACTAAACAAAACCCAAGCTAAAGAGGTCTTGTCCCTCAACAGGCGCGACTTAAAGCGCCTCATTGGCGTATTAACGGGTCACTGTCAACTTAACGGACATCTTCACGTTATGGAACTCGTCTCGGACCCAAAATATAACCAATCTCGCGACCTCGAAACAGCGAAACACTTCCTCTGCAAATGTCCTGCGTACATAATAGCCAGAGCAAGACACTTTGGCTCCTTCATCGTCAGGAACGAATCAATAAAGGGCGTATCTCCCAAGCAACTGCTAAAATATCTGAATGCTACGAAAAGGCTGTAACGGTAATCGATCAAAGCAGCCTTCAATACTTTTGCAATGTGGGCGAGCACAACAGACCTGCTGGAGGTCTAGGTGCGGGGGGCTCAAGGGTCTCCACCCACTAATTCTAATCTAATCTAATTATTCAATTACTCCAAGAGAAATTGTGAGGCGCATAATTACAATCTCGCCCAAATGTAGGCTTAGATATTTCGTACACAGATTCGTCGTATATGGGTTACGTCATACGATTCATTCAGTGCGTACGTCGTTATGGGCACCAAACACACCATTAACTACACAACTTTTGAAGCTCAGGTGAACTTACACTTCATAGAAAAATTCCATGTAGAATTTTTTCGACACGGGATTTGAACCCCGATCGTTTTGGTGGAAGCCCAGTACGCTAACCACTGTGCCAACCGGTCCCGTAGGTGATAATTATATTTTAGAGAAAATAGTTTCAGGATTTCTTGATCATGGTCCTCTTAGTCCTCTTTTTGACATGGCGGCGTAGGAAAGACCATTTAGGCCATCAAAATCAATGGTCTCAGACGTACTTCGATAGGGCTTTTGACATTATGGATTTTTGAAATTCTTATAGTTATCAAAAAGTGCAAGACATTGGATTGTTTGCTCATTTCTATATTTTTATACGTTCAAGTCTTTTTGCCACATCTATTTTCTGATAAGTACGGGTCTTTGGTTATGTTTTGGATCTCAAGTTGATGTCAGTTGATTGTTCTCAATTATTTATTCCCATTCACATTTTAAGGCTAGTCTAGACCATCGTAAAGTGAAAAACCACCGGCAATCTTCACAAAACGGAGACAGAACATCATACGATGAACATTTCAAATATCATTTCAGTTTCCATCTTTCTGTTAACGTCCTCTACTGTTAGAATATGATGCTTTTTTCTGTGATGCACACAACACCGGACTTAATCAACAAAGTTAATTAAAATGTAAATAAACAATTCTCTCTACGAAGATGTGAAAGTCACGATCAGGCAATTTTATAAAAACAAATCATTTGACATTCTCTTTCCAGAGTATAATTCTGCTTTCATCAAACAGTCGATTTCATGGCTTCAAGCGGCTCAACCGTCACTTCCGGAACTGAAACAATGAGTTTCGGTCCGATCCCGGGGAGAAAGGAAGTGCTGTTCGATAATCACTTTTACGATGTGACCGATTTTGTGAAGAAACACCCAGGAGGAAGTATAATCGAGTATTACACTAAAACCAGTGAGGACGCCACCCTAGCAATTACACAGTTTCATCAGCGATCAACAAAACGAGTAAGAGCAATAATGAGTTCATTGAAAAAGCGACCGGCGTCAGATAATGAAAGTGAGTTCTCAGATAAGGGAAATCTAAACGTGAATTAACAAAAAACAAATTGCCAGTTCAATCAGATCCAGTGGTGTTGAAAAAGAATCGTGCTTTGACGGAGGATTTCACCAAATTGTATTTAGAATTAGAGAGGGAAGGTTTATTCCAACCGTCGTACATTCACAATATCTTACGAATGGCGGAGTTATTTTTGATTGCTGCTGTTGGCTACACTCTTCTTCAATGGCCAAATAATGGTGCCAAATTATTGGGAATTGTTTTAATCGGACTGATGCAGGGACGAAGTGGTTGGATTCAGCACGAGAGCGGCCACCATTCCCTCAGTGGGAATCCTAAATTCGATCGTTTCTTTCACGCCATCATTTTCGGTAATTGTTTTTTTTTTTTTTGAATTGCCAATTTGTAGGAACCCTTTTTAATTACTTCGGTTGATATTTTCCGTAAGGGGCCGTTCATAAAGGACGTCACGCTTGCTATAAAAGACTAGCATCCATAAAAAGGACATAACTTAGTCAGATCACCAAATTCTGTTTATAGAACTATGGAAATAGGGATGTGTTTGTTGAGGGAGGGGGAGGAAGGGTTAGGCGCTATAAACAAAATCTCTGATTGCAGTGAAGTTAGCCCGTGAGAGTATACGTCGAGAATTCGCATCGATAATATCTCTCTTCTCAATATAAACAAATTACATGTATGTAAAATCTTACAATTATGTTACTTTAATATCCGAAAACAAGTTCGTAGGTGGAGTTGTGTGTTTATTGTTACGTCAAGAGTCAGGGGTCGCTGGTTCGGAACTGCGAATTTAATTCTTTTTTAAAGCTTTTTTACGCAGGCCTGGACCCATTAATGAATATATTCACTCGAAAAGTGATGTTTTGGCCACATGGTGCTCAATGAGTCCAAGCCTGCGTTCTCAAGGAATGGCCATTCGAACTCCAGCCCGTGAACATTTCTTTGTAAACATATGAAACGTTCTGCGACGATCTTTCCTCACCGCAGCACCCAATCGCAGGCTTGGACCCATTAGTGTGTAAGGTCATTTGAGAGGTGTTGTTTTGGGCTGCCTTTGGACTGACAGATATTTGTCAGTAGAGGATCTGTAGAGAAGTAACTTCAGCAATTGTAGAAGCGTACAAAATCTCTTGTTCTCTAACCAATCCCAAACCTCTAGGCAAAAGTTCTGTGTGGAGCAATGACCTTGACAGAAAGAAGAAAGAACTGCGCAAAGCCTGGAATAAGGCAATGAAAATAGGCAAGGATCAGGCTAAAAACAAAGAAATACACAGAGCCCTTCTGAAAGAATATAACAAGGCACAAGCTGAACTCGATTCCTGCTTTTGCTCGTATCCACAAAATTTTGGCTGAAGACCCAACTATTCAAGTTCGCTCTCTGCTAAAACCTGATGCTAACTATACAGCAAATAGCAACGAAACGGTAGAACGTCTCCTGGAAACTCACTTTCCAGGTTGTAAGGAACCAGAAGAAGGACCTCCAGGACAACCTACAAACACACCAACTCGTAAAGATTGGAAGTTTGCGAAAAAAGAGAGGAAAAGTTAAATTTGCAATCCACAAGTTTCATTTAAAGGAAGGTAAAGAACTGTTGATTGAGAGATTAAGTAGCATTTTTTAAAGCTCTATCGCTCTGGGCCACATACCCAGCCTTTGGGAAAAGGTAAAAGTAGTCTTCATTCCGAAGCCTGGGAGAACCGTCCATAACGAAGCAAAGGATTTTAGGCCAATTAGTCTCACGTCCTTTCTCCTTAAGACGGTTGAAAAACTACTGGATTTCTACGTAAGAGGCGAGGTTCTCAAAACTTTTCCCTTGCACGCAAACCAGCATGCCTATCAGATGGACAAATCCACTGATACTGCACTGCATCAGTTGATTCATAAAGTAGAAAGTACGCTTGAAAATGGTGAAGTGGTCCTGGGCCGCTTCATGAACATTGAAGGTGCTTTTGACAATACTGAATTTGAAATTATTACTGATGCTATCAAAGAAAGGCAGATGGATAGTGCGGCGGTAAAGTGGATAATCAAAATGCTTACCGGTAGAACAGTTGAGGCAGTAGTCTGCGGAACTAAAATGAGTGCAGTAGTCACGAGAGACTGCCCACAAGGGGGGATTTTATCTCCAATCTTATGGTGCATGGTCATAGACTCACTCTTAGTGAAGTTCAATGATACGGGTTTTTTACTCAAGCTTATTCTGATGACGTTTCTACGATCATCAGCGCTAAAAGTTGTAGAAAGATGGAGTCAGGAAAGGAACCTAAAAGTAAATCCGGGAAAAACCAAAATGATTCTGTTCAGAAGGACCAAAGCTGTAGAATCTGAATTAGAGGATTTCGTACTATTCGGCACAATCCTCACGATGAGTGCTATGGTGAAGTATCTAGGAGTCTTATATGATAACAGAATGACTTGGACATTGCACATAGAAGAAAAATTGGATAAAGCCACTGCGATTTTCTGGATGTGCAGAAATGCCTTTGGCAGAACTTGGGGACTGTCGCCTAAAGCGATATGGTGGATATACACAGCCGATTGATTCTCTGTCATGGATGTATGGTATGGTGGCTCAGAATTGAGGTTGGTACAGCCAAGAAGAGGTTGAATAACCTGCAGAGATTGGCTGGGCTATGTATTACTGGGGCGAAAAATACCACCGCCACAAAGTCGCTAGAAGCCCTACTCTTCCTCCCACCGCTTGATCTTTACATAAAATCTATGGCTTTCAGATCAGATTGTAATGTGAGATATAACGGCTGTTGGTCTGCTAAATCAGAGTTAGGCCACCCCACTATCTGCAGACTTATCAAAGATGATATCCTTCAAATGCCGAGCGATCAGTGCCGATCAGAACTCTGGTTAGATGATAAGTTCACTTGCTATACGGATGGCTCCAAACGGGATGGTTTCACTGGGGCAAGTTTCTTCTGTGCATTTCCTCTTCTAGAGGCTAGTATTTTCACAGGCCGATACGCCTCAGTCCACCAAACCGAGCTATTTGCCATTTTGGAACTTTGCGAATCAGACGCCATAAAAAGGGCATCAGATAAACACATCTGTATCTGTACAGGGCATTGAGGCAATAAGCTCCCCGATAGTATGGTCCGAGACGGTACGTGAATGTAAAACAATTCTCAACGAAATTAGTGACTCAAACAGGGTCACTATCCTTTGGGTTTCAAGTCACGAAGGAATTCCTGGGAATGAAAAAGCAGACATGCTGGCAGGGAATGGAGCTACAAAGAGTTTCATTGGACCAGAGCCACACTTTGGTATATCTAAAACAATGAGGAAAAGTATTATAAACCAATGGCTGATAAAACACAATGAAAAAGCCTGGCAGAGCTATGATGGTGCTAAACACACGAAAATATTCTGTCCTATCCCGTCCAAAGACTTCAGCCAGAGACTTCTAAACCTTCACAGACCAAATATCAAAAGAACGGTTGAAGTCATCACAAATCATTGTGGAGTCAACAAGCATCTTTGCGATATAGGTATCAAGGAAAGTCCGAAGTGTCTATGTGGTCATGGCGAGGAATCGAATGTGCATATAATTTTCGATTGCATCAGATACGGACACATCAGACTCTCTCTTCGGGGCAAACCGGAACTGACGCCTTCAGATATGAAACTGAATGAACTGGACTTAGAGAAATTCACGACCTTCCTTAAACGCACAAATCGGTTAGTTTATTTATTTATTTTATCAACAGTATTACAACCAACTGATAATTATGGTAAAAATTTACAAGAACAAAATCAAGAATAAGAAATGTACGAACACAAGTCAAAAATCAAAATCAAAATCAAAGATTCATCACAATAGTCAGAAAAAGAGAAAAGAAAGAGAAGAGAGAAGAAAAACAAAAAAAAAAAAAAAAGAAAAAGACAAGATTCAGGTGAAAGAAATAAAACAGCGCGGAAAACGAAAATGAAATCCGGTAGTCAGCTTATCCTATATGTGACGAAAGTGGAGTGCTCGGGAAGGTCCATTCTTCGTATTCGGTTACGGAAAACGTTCCGAGATGTTGATCGGTCAAACAAATGGGCGAATCGGTTGAATATCATGCACATATTGTTGATATTGTTGTATTAGGATAGCGAACAAGTTCAGTCGTCGATCAAATCGCCTAAGTCAAATCAATTTCGTAAATAATTTTTAAATCTATGTCTGTATTTTTGTAAAATTTTGAATAAATAAGGAATAAGGGGGACTTTGGAACAAAGGATTATTATCCAGGCTCCTGCCAAACTTTTCATAGTTTTGCCCCACTTATCACCCTTCTTATCTATCTAAGGTCAGTTGCCTAGGACACATAGTGCCGAAGAAGTCTAAGCCTGCGTTCTCAAGAAAAGCCCGTAAACATTTCTTTGTAAACATATGAGAAGTTCTGCTACGGTCTTCCCTATCCGTAGTACCCAAAAGTTTGCATTAGTGAGTATAGTCAGTTGAAAGGTGATGTTTTGAGCTACCTAGGACACAATGTTAACGAGCTGGAGTTCGAATGGCCATTTTTTGAGAACGCAGGCTTGGACTCATTGGGCACTATGTGTCCTAGGTAGCCCAAAACATTACCTTTCAATTGACTATACTCACTAGTGGGTCCAAGCCTGCCTTTGGGTGCTACGGGGAGGGAAGACCAGAACAGAATTTCTTATTTGTTTAGTAAGAAATGTTCACGGGCTGGAGTTGGAATGGCCATTTCTTGAGAACGCAAGCTTGGATGTGCCCAAAACATCACCTTTCGAGTGACTATACTTAAAAAGGAATTAAATTCGAAGTTCCGAACCAGTGACCCCTGACTCTTAACGTAACAATAAACAAACAACTCCATCCGCGAATTTGTTTTGGGCTATTAAAGTAACATAATTGTATGGCTTTACTTTACATACATGTGATTTGTTTATATTGAGAAGAGAGAAGAGAGACATTATGGATGCGTTCACTTTTGATGAGCGAATTCTCTTACGTGCACATATAATCTCACGGGCTGGTTCTCTCACGGGCTAACTTCACAGCAACAATCTCTGACCAGTTTGAAGTTACAGACTTTGTGTATTTTATAGCAAGTCATTTACAAGTCATTTACAAACATCCCCTAAGAGTTATTGGAAAACGTAAGAAAAAATTGTGATCGTCAGAGGACG
Organism: Pseudolycoriella hygida; assembly: GCA_029228625.1. NCBI lineage: Eukaryota > Metazoa > Arthropoda > Insecta > Diptera > Sciaridae > Pseudolycoriella > Pseudolycoriella hygida. The sequence goes on along the minus strand of CM055404.1, from coordinate 38,833,539 downwards.
GGTAACAAGAAGCGAAGAATTTTGGCTTTTGTTTCCATTTCAAGCGCGTGCGCTGAGCGATGTATCATTTTACTTCTTTTTTTTAAGGAGTTGGACTAGGCCTTTCTTCTACGTGGTGGGCTCGAGGTCATAATCGACATCACGCCATGCCTCAAAGATTAAATCATGACGTTGACTTAGACACATTGCCGCTTCTAGCATACAACACGAAAGTAGTAAAGAATTCTAAGATCGGCAAAAGTTTCATGATTCAAAACCAGGTAAAAATCCCCGACCATAAAATAATTTTTTTTTCTGATTACCTTCCACATATCCGCATCAAGGCTTTCCTGTTCCTATTCATGGACACATTCCTGGGCACTTTGATATGGCAAATATACATTCATCCGAGATTCGTTTTAAAGCACAAATTCTATTTGCAATTGGCTGCAATGATGGGACACTATGTTTTAGCATACCAGATCGGCTTCTGGCCCTATATGATTTCCACTTGGATTATGTCCGTGTATCTCTTCTCCAACTTCGCTCTATCGCATAGTTTTCTACCGGTTACCACAGAACCAACACATTGGGTAGAGTATTCATTGATTCACACCGCTGATGTTGAACAAAAACCATGGTGCAACTGGTGGATGGGATATCTGAATTACCAAATCGAGCATCACCTGTTTCCGACAATGCCGCAATTCCGTCATCCGCTTATCAAAGACAGGGTGAAAGCTCTTGCTGAAAAGCATAACATTCCATATGTTGTACATTCGTACGCTGAGGCGTTGCAAAAAACATTCAAAAATTTATCAGATGTGGCCAAAGAGTTAAAGCATTTATAGTTAAAGTTGTTAAGTTTTACCATTCTGAATACAATTTTTATAATTTGCATCTTTTTTATTTCCCGATACGTTTGCTAGCGGCCGCGCTATCAGTCCCGTAGCCAGGACGAATTGCCCTCCAGACTATGTAGCGAAACTCGTATGAATTCAAGGCCGTATATAAAGGAGCAGGGGTTTAGGTGACGTCAAAAAAAGGAATGTCATTTTTACGAATTGCGAGCAGAGCGAGTGAGATTTTTTATTTACGTAGTGAATAACTTGCAGTTATAAGGGCATAGGTGGCATTTTTTTTATGATGGACCATAAAAAAGGTGTAACCTGTGAACGGTAGCGCTCGCTGTTTCGTCGAACCTGCATGAATTTATAAAAAACACAAAATACGAAACAAAAAATACTTTCCTGTGCAATTTGCCGATCTGAGGCAAAGTCAATGTCAAAACATACGCAATGAACCCGTATGTATCAGAAAATATGTGACAAAACGAAAAAGATGTTGTAAAAAGACTCGAACGTATCTAAGTAAATATTGCCTAACTGTCAAGTGTATGAAATTATTTTCACATTAAATAGCACTGGAAATTGCCGAAAGGGCAATATTGAACAACCCGTCCGAAGCAGAGACGCAAAAAACCTCTCCAAATCCCTAAAAAAGCCTAAAATTTGAAAAGAAATTTCCAAAAAAAGTTTGAAGAAAAAATTAACAAAAAATTTTTTCTCACAGAAAATTTTATTTTGTACTAGGGCCAAGGTTGCCGCGCTATTGGAAAGAAATAGCGTCGCTATCGCTATCGCTATTCAAAATTCAATAATCGCGGTATTTCGCTACTGTATGTTGAGTCAAGGTATCTGAATAAAAATACTTCATTTTATTGACTTAGGACTCGATGTTACACTTTGTTAAGATGAATGTTTGGTTTAAATAATATAATAAGTTGAAATATAGAAATAAAAAAACGTGTCGAGGTTCGTATAAACCAACTACATATTTTAGAATAATTAAGCTTATTATCACCCAAGTAAAAAAAAAGTCTCAAATGAAACTAAAAAATGACCTCGCATTGGTCTCAAGTTTAAGTATTTTTTGGTCTAAAAAAATCCTTATTTTGATCCATTAAAAAATTAAGTTCAGTTAAAGTACACGTTGAGGACTTCTCATTTTAGATAATTTCGATGCATTGAAAGTGTTGAGACTTTTGAGGTCACCTCTTTTCTTCTCATATTTTTAGATTTTAATTTAAATAACTATTACTGAGACCGATGAGGACTGTTGAATGATCTCATTTTAAGTTCTTTGGTGATTAAGTGTTCACTTAAAATAGAGAATGCTCACTGTGGAAATCAATTAATGAGACAGATGAGGACCTTCGAAAGGTCTCATTTCGATATAAGCAATATATCGCTTATAAACACGCAGGTAGTGTCTTCCGGGAATGTTTCCTAATGATTTTTCAATAGCAGAACGAAGAAATTTGTAATATTCAAACATGTGAAAAATAGCGATAGCGATAGCGTGAAACTAAAGAAAAAGTCGCTATCGCTGTCGCTATTCGACAAATGGAAACGCTATCGCTATAGCGAATAGCGATAGCGATAGCGAAATTTTGCGCTATTTCGCTATAGCGCGGCAGCCTTGACTAGGGCCGATCTTACAACTGATCTAGAGCACTTAGGAGAGGCCTCTTATACATACACAAAAGTTCATCTCTTCTTTCTCTACAACACTACACAAAAAACCTCATTGGGTGGTGAGTTTGGCCCACACTAAGGACACTACAGCCCGAAAGACTCCAAAGATTTTCTATAATTTAATTTTTGTGATTTTCTGATGTAAGTAAAAAAGTTCCACAAACCTTCAAAAAACCAGGTTTTTGGCCACTTTTTCGACCATTACTTTGAAAGTTTTCATCTAATTTTGCCCAAATTCATTCTTTTAATCAATTTTCTTATTATCTTCCAGGAAAAAAAAGTTTTTGAAAATCGGATAAGATTTACCCGATTTATGTAGAAAAAAACACGTTGGACCCTTGTAGAGATTCAGTTTTAGGGCCCTGACTGAGACCAAAAGCTCCAAATTCAAAAAAGTTTCTTCCTTAAATTGTCAGGCATGCCCCTTTCAAACAAAAAAAAAAAATCTATGAAAATCTGAAACGGCCCTAGCTTAGCGGCCCTTGGCCTTAAAGGGAAAAAAACGTTTTTGAAAATCGGTTCAGTTTTACTCGAGCTACCTTGTTGACAGACGGACTCCCCGGTCGAAATTCGACTGGTTACAAACGTCGTGGTAAACGCACCGTTCTTCATGCGGGTTTAATAATTACAAGAAAACGCCACTTTTTTTCCCAAGTTACGTAGTTTGTTGAAATGTAGGATTTTCGACCTAGTTCTTCGGTGGACTTTGAGCTTCTTTCGAATTCCATTCAGGGGCGCCGGAATTGCCTCGAGGCTCGGGCAATTTGTCGAGGCTGAGCAACACTACGACTCGTCGGTGCAACGACAAACATTTTTTTCTCAATATTTAACATGTCTATCTAAAAAACACACTATTGCCCCTTCTGAATCAGAAGTTCTGATGTAATGAAAAATGTTGAAAATCTTTTTTTATCTGATTGGAATATTGTGTTTTGGCATACAGTCCGGGAAATAACGTGATCTCTCCTAAGGAGTTTAAAAGATATCATAAAAAGGGGTCGAAGTTTCCGTACTAAATTTCTTTCGTGGACCTCATACCTCAGAAAATACTGAACGAAGTACTTCTCATCCTTGAGTTCTAACAATCGGAATAAAATGTGACTTAAGGGGCGATTAAATTCTAGGAATTAACCTTTAGAGACATCAATCTCCATCTAAGTCTCAAAGAGGGATCAAAACACAGAGGGAAGTACTTCTCTTCCCAGAGTTCTAGCACTGGGACCTTGTGGAGATATGGAATTCTAGGAACTGACCTCTACGGACCTTTCACCTTTCCTCTGGTGAAAATGAGGGAAATCGTTTGAAACGCACATTAATTCTCACATTTTGGAAAGAAAAAATTGAATAGGAAATTACTAATCACAGGGCTGTAGCTCCTGACCCTTTGATATATCAGAGCTCGGCCAGCTATCTTCGATATCGTATACGAATACCTTTCCAAAACGTCCTGGATATCCTGGACCCTTTGCAAAAAAGTTGTTCCATGGATTATAGGTATTGAATCAAAGTTTCCTAAACCGTCGAGATCATCAAAAGATATTCAGATTTGACGGAGATATTTGAGTTTGAAGTTTTACATAAGACAGGTCGATGAGGTCCAAGAAAAAAAAATTAGTTAGGAAGCTTCGTCTCCAGAAGTCGAAATTCATCTAAACTCTCTAGCGAGCGAGACGACTTTTTTTGACATAGTGCCCTGTACTCATATCACTATTTTGAAATAAATCATGCAATTTCGTATCCGCATAAATCTTTCAAATTTTCCATTAACAAAATTCCAATTCGCGGCTACACAGCCCGCACGGTTCCAATTTCAGGTTATACTAAAGTAGACATAATCTTCTTGTAGAATCCTTTTACCTATAGCCCGTTAGACATGATGATGCTGATACTAAAAATCATTGTATCTGTAAGCTTTAGTTTCGTATGACCTAGAATTGACTCGTCCCGAGATATATTCGGGCAACCGAGGGGTGACGCACTTCTACGGTTTATGGAATAAATGGAATAAATGATAATTTTTTCAAATTCGTCAAAACCTCAAATAGACTTGATTTTGATGGCAACGCACACAACAAACCATACTAATGTGTCAAAAAGTGAAAAAACCCACTTTTGAAAACTTAAAAGAATTTTTGTTGAAAAATGGAATAAATAAATTCCCAAGAAAATAAAATTTAATCTCAAGACGGCTTAAATGCTTTATAATTTGTACAAACCTTTTTCTGAACTTATTTGTCTAACTTGTGATGTGTTTAGTTCAGATATTTCGCAAAAACAACAAAAAAAATTTTGGGAATAAATGGAATAAAAGAATAAATGGAATAAATGGAATAAATGAAGTGCGCCACCCCTCGCGGGCAACACTACGAAAAAATATAAAGCGGCGCCCCTGATTCCATTGGAAAATTGGAATATTTCACTGGAATATAAGAGAAGCTCAAGACTCTCGAAAGTTTTTAGACTCTTACGAAGAACGCAGTGTCTATTGCGTTTACCACGAAGTTAATGACCAGTCGAATTTCGACTCGGGAGTAGGGGGGGGGGGGAAAGTATCATCGATCATGGTCCTTAGATGACGAATCAACAATAAAACATATGAAGGGACCCGTACGTATCAGAATAGATGCGGCAAATAGAGTTGATGTTACGAAAAGACTCAAACGTATTAAAATAAATATTGCCTTGCGTCCACATTAAATTGTATTGGAAATTGCCGAAAGGGCAATATTGGAAAACCCGTCCGAAGAAACGGTGTAAAAAACCCTTCTGAAAGCACAAAATTTATCCCCAAATAGACGAAAATGTTCACCTCAATTTTCTCTAAAACATAGCAAAAAACCATTTTTTTGGCTATGGCCAACCTTAGTCCGGCCTAGCGCCCTCAGGAGAGCCGTCAGACACACACGTCCATAGCAAAAAAAAATTTTTTTTGTTAGGGCCGAGCTTAGGCTTAGTCCTAAGCACAGGCAAAAGTTTCTTAAATAAATGATGGGCCATGCCATGCCAATTTTTTTTGTTCGAAAGATCTGGGCATGACCGACAATTTATGGAAGAAAATTTTTTGGATTTCAGTCCATGGGCTTAGCTAGGGCACTACAAACGAGTCTCTGCTAGTGCCCTACATGTTTTTTGTACATAACTCGAGTAAATCTTTTCCGATTGTCGAAATTTTTTTTTGGTTTGAAAGATCTAGAAGTGGCCGACAATTTATATAAGAAACATTTGCCTGTGCTTATGGCTCGAATGGGCCTCATGTCGGTCCTAAGGTTGGCCCTAACCAAACAAATTTTTTTTGCTATGTTGCAGAGCAAATTGAGGGAAACATTTTTGTCTATGGACGTGTGTATCTGAGGCCTCTACTTAGGGCCCTAGGTCGGTGCTCAGGTCGGCCCTAGACAAAAAAATTGTTTTTTGCTATGTTGTGGAGAAAATTGAAAAAAATATTTTTGTCTATGGAAGTATTTGTACGAGGCCTCTAGTGAGCCTAAAAAACGGGTTTTCCCAATGTTGTAGAGAAAATTGAGGTGAAGTTTTCGTCTATTTGGGGATAAATTTTGTACTTTCAGAGTCCTTTCTTAACATCAACTCTGTTTTCCGCATCTATTCTGATACGTACGTGGTCCCTTCATATGTTTTATTATATTAGCAAGGACACAAATGCAATACGTTGTTTTGGCCTAACACTGTTTCTGACATGAGGGTTCTTAGGAGAATAGCAAAGGGAACATCGAAGAAATTGCAGATTAGCGTGCGTACCTAGCATTGCTTTAACCGCACGTCCCCCATGGGAATGGAATCGAGATACGCCCAATGAACACGAGTCGCCGGAGTGACTCTACCTATATGCGGCAGGTTTGCGTAACCCTCCGCGACCTAGGTAGGGCCCGAAATACTATCATTTTTCTACTGTATTTTCGCCAACCTGGATGCCCAGGAAGGATGCGCATGGCACACTACACCCGAGGGCCCCCAGCCCCGCGGTACCGAATTTACCCTCGGTGAGGGCTTTCGCGGTGTTGCCACCCACCAGTGGACCAACGGGTCGAAGCAAGCTAAGACCGTTGGCGACCACCCCTGATGTATAGCAAAGGGAACAGTGGAACAATCAAATCAGAAACGACGACATCAGGGAAAATTTAGGGGCTACGTCAGTGGAAGAGGCGGCAAGTGTTTGTAGTCTGCGATGATACAGGCACGTTCAGAGGATGGGTAATGACAGGCTGCCAAAGAGAATATTGATTACTCAGGTCCCGAGTGTGCGCCCTAGCGGATAGGCCTAGGAGAAGGTTTATAGACTCACGAACAAAGCATCTCCTGAGCACAGAATAGGTGACAGGAGGGAATGGAGAGAGGATGGTCCGGGTGTAAAACCTCACACCGAAAGGTATAAACGGTCCATAAAGTTTGATGATGCTGAGAAAAATCTTCCACCGAAGGGAAGCTTAAACTATCACCACAAAACCATTATGAACATGTCGATCAGTCACAAATCGGCAAGGGAGTCCTATTTTAACATTAAATCAACTTTCAGTGCGTCCACGTGTACAAAATACAAACAAATGTCCTCACAGTAGAAGCTATTGGTTTAATATGAGTAATTAGTAGAGATCTTGTGATCTTCAATCGCAGAAAACGTCGTTCGACTAGTCCTAAGAAATTCCAATTTTTATAACTCAAGCTACGTTACAATAGTTTCGTGAATTCGTTTTCAGTTTCGTAAAATGGAAAAGTGGAACTAACTTCCTAAAAAAGTGGTATTGTTGTAACGTAGCCTATAACAAAACACACTACCTATTCGTACTTACGACTAATTTACAAATTTTACTCTACTTTGTAAATAGCGACGTATAACACTTAAGCGCCAGTCGTTATTCTTTGGGTGAAACGGTTAATGTAGAAGATATTCTTGATCGGTTTTTATTTTCTCCTAACAAGTCTCCAGTTTTCTTAAGATTTTTTTTCCGTGCTAGCACCGTCGTAGAACATAAATTTTAGATAAATTATTCAGGTCAGATGTTTTGAAATATAAAGGAAGGTGGCTGTCAAAAATCCCGAAAATTAAAACCCCGAATGCAAAAATCCCGAAAATCCAAAACCCCGAGTCACAAAAATCCCGAAAATCAATAATCCCAAATGGACAAAAATCCCGAATAACAAAAATCCAGAAAATCTGCAATTCAGAAAACAACAATCAAAACTCAGCGAAGGTGGAAAAGAAAAAAAAGCGAGGTCGAGGGGCGGCAGCCCCCGCTGTGAGGGGTCAAGGGGGTAATAGCCCCCCTTGCGGGGTCTAAGGGGCACAGTCCCTAGCGTGGTTTGGGCCCCATGCTCGTTAGGCCGTCTGCAAGGCGTAAAATAACTCAAATGCACTCGTATCAATCAGGAGTTTTAATATTCACAATTTTCGTTATCGTTCGGGATTATGGTTATTCGGGATTTTTGTACATTCGGGATTATTGATGTTCGGGAATTTTGTTATTCGGGATTTTGGATTTTCAGGATTTTTGCATTCGGGATTTTAATTTTCGAGATTTTTGACGGGAACCATAAAGGAAAGATAGGCAATAGCGCAAAAAATATCGCGCTATGCGCTGTTGAGTTCATAGCGCTATTAATTTTGGATAACGCATAGCGATGGTGACGCCATTTGTTCTCAACAGCGAAGCACTCAGGTATAGGGGTGCTCTATTTACTATCGATTTTGAGTTCATTACCGCAAAGTCTAAATTAGTTCCAGATTTGTCTTGATTTCTTAGTTATCTGTGAGGAAACAGATCCCTTTGTTTTATTGGATCACTTATGAGAGCAAGTCCCAGCAAATAAAACTAATTTTGTTGTAGTCGCGGTCAAACTTTTGCATGGAAATTTTGAAATTATTGTCTATAAAGTGACCAGTTCATTTAACCGGTTTTTTGCACATGAACTCATTTGTCTACTTCGCTCGCACCTGTAAGCGTGTGAAAATCACCTTCTGTATGTGACGTCAATATATGTAACAAACATATGAAGGGACCCGCACGTATCAGAATAGATGTGGCAAAGTTGATGTAACGAAAAGACTCGAACGTATTAAGTCAATATTGCCTTACCTCTTAAGTGTATGAAATTACGTCCACATTAAGTTGTATTGGAAATTGCCGATAGGGCAATATTGAAAAACCCGTCCGAAGAAACGTTGTAAAAGAACCCTCCCGAAAGCACAAAATTGTGCAAATAATTTTTTTGTTAAGGGCCGACTTTAGGACCGACCTAGAGCCATAAGGAAATGCCTCTGACGCATACTTCCATAGACAAAAATGCTTCCCTCAATCTGCTCTGCAATATGACAAAAAAATGTTTTTTTGGCTAGGGCCGACCAGAGGCCCACTTGAGCCCCAAGTACAGGCCCAAATTTGTTTATGAATATAAGTCGGTACACGGCGTACACGGTTACCTCTCAAATAGAAAAAGAATCAACAAAATCGGTTAGGATTTGCCCGATTTATGTAAACAAAAACACGTTGGGCCTAGTTTCAGGGTCCTGGCTGAGTCCAAGGGCATCTCATCAAAAAGCTTCATTCCATAAAATGTCAGACATTCCTAGACCTTTCGATTTAAATTTTTTTTTGAAAATCTGAAGAGATTTATATTCGAGTTATGTACAAAAAAATGTAGGGCCCTAGCGAAGACTCGTTTTTAGTGCCCTAGCTAAGTCCGAGGGCTCAAAATCAAAAAAGTTTCTTCTACAAATTGTCGGCCATGCCCAGATCTTTCAAACAAAAAAAAAAGTTATGACAATCGGAAAAGATTTACTCGAGTTATGTAGAAAAAACACGAATGGCCCTATCATAGACTCGGTTTTAGTGCCCTAGCTAAGTCCAAGGACTCAAATCCAAAAAAGCTTCTTCCATAAATTGTCGGCCATGCCCAGTTCTTTCAAACAAAAAAAAATTATGAAAATCGGAAAATGTTTACTGGAGTTATGTACAAAAGACCAAAAACCACTTAAACGGCCCTAGCTCGGCGGTCCTTGGGCCGACAGTGCCCAAATTCAATCCCATAAAAGATTTTTCGATTACCTTTCAAAGAAATTTTTTTTTTTGAAAATTGGTTGAGTTTTATTCAAGTTATCGCGGTGACGGACGGACGGACGGACGGACATTTTTTTATTGCTGATTCGTCATCTATCGACCACCTACTCCCCCACTCCACTACGACACCACTCCCCACCTACTCCCCGGTCGAAATTGGGGTGATTACAAACGTCGTGGTAAACGCATAAGACCCCTTTTCGAAGAACTTCGTTCTTCGTACGGGTCTAAAAATGTTGTCTACAATTTTTTTACAAAAAAAACATTTTTCTTGAATTTGTTTCCAATAACATTTCTAAAAATGAGCCCTGGCTCCCTAAAAACTGTAGAGTTGATTAGAGTTTCAGTTTGGGCGATACATATCACATATCAGCTACATATGTTCGTATTTGAATAAACACAGTAGTGACTGCTGCGCGACATTCACAACAGGTGGATTTTCCAATCTAAAAAGTTTGGAAGTCCAAATTGGTGTTTTGCAAAATTTAAAAATCACACTTTTGTAGTACGATTTAAGTTCACTAAATATCGGTAATCTTAGTGTGAAAGATTTTCCGTGAAACTATTGTCACCCAGTCAGATAAAATTGGAACATTTAGTGTTACCACCATAAACAAATTTTGTATTTGGTGTTGTTACTAGTTACTACGGCTGTCTGTGAATGCACAAGTAGTTTAATTAAAAACACTTTAATTACATATTTCGATATAATAATTAACTTCACAAAAGAAATTAACATTTTAAGTGCATTAGGAATTCGCGTATCAATAATGTGAATTTTAAGAGGCATTGTCAGTTGCAAAGAATTATCTGAAATGAGCGATTTATCGCCGTTGATATATTACTCAAAAAGCAGAACTGAACGCCAGTTCACTGTTTGACCTGACCAGTTAAGAGTGTTTAAAAACAATTGTTTTATCTGTTAGGTTCAATCAATACGACTTTTAATTAGACAGACGAATTGTAGATTTCCTGAGGGGGTCTTGCGTCAGTAAATATAGTCAATCACAGAAAATGATACAAAAACTATTTTCACTTGTGAAAATCTGCAATCCAAGCATCCAGATCTGATTCATCTGAGTTTATAAAGATCTACAGATATTTTTATGTTGAGTTTACGCATCTTGCCCAATGATATTAACTGTAGATTGGTAGTCTCTGACAAAAAATTAACACAAATTGAAGTAAACATGAAATACGCAATGTTAAGTAGTGTTAGTGCGTCCACGTCAATTGATGTAGATTACGTAAAATGTATATGGATTACGTATTTTCAGTATATCAAATCAACGTGAATTGTATTTGTTAGTGTGTGATGTGTATAATACACACATATTGCGTATTTTCATATTTGTTTCAGCTGATGGTTACTATCAATAACATTAAAGAAGAATAGACTGGAATTACGTGAGCCCAAGCTAACGATAATGACACACAAAGTTTCACTAACTATTATGTCCTTTTTTTTATAAGAGTGAGGAAATCTTCATAGACAACCGCTCCTCCTGGACGAAGGTTGTGTTGGATTCCATTCTTCAATGACCTACCAACTAAAACCCCCTTCCTTATTCTCTATGCTCTCTCCTCCCCGGAACCGCCTCACAGCATTACTATGTCTAACGCCCCGCAAATGTTTTATTGTATTCACTGTTTTAACACAATACAACATTTGCGTGACGTAACATTTATCATTTATTTACGTATTTTTAATTATTGCGTGCTGTTGAAAATTATTAAAAAAAGGAAAATATTACGTGCACCAAATTTTCAAATGTTTCGTAGACAATAGACACTTTTAGACCGCTCGACATTTGAATTTAATTGAAACTCGAATAATTTGACACAAGATGGCACTATAAAAATTTGTTGTTTGTGTGTTGATTTTGCGCATATACCGTACGTAATTACGCATATACCGTACGTAATTACGCATATACCGTACGTAATTACGCATATACCGTACGTAATTACGCATATACCGTACATAATTACGCGTATATCGTACGAAATTCGATTGTAACGCAGTGAAAAATTCAAAATTGAACCGCGCTAAAAGCATCTCTACCAAAGCACCTCAAATTTTGTGTACTTCGCACACTATTTCACATTTCGTATTTCAACTCGGCGTCAGTATCCGTACGAAATCTTATAGAAGACTGTCAGTCTACTCGTTCTATTATACCATTGGTTAGTATACATAGACCCAGTCTATATGCTACTATGTCATCGATCTTACAAGTTAAATATGAACTTTTTCTCAGCGTATGCATCTCATGACGAAATTAGCTATACTTTGACAGAAGCCGATGCCGCATTTAACGTATTATTTTGAAATTTCTTGTGTAATTCATTGTCTCTAATTTTCTCTGCGTTTTTTCTGCTTGACTTGAAATAAAGTAAATGTTTTTCAAAACAGTTTTAAAAATACGAAAATTTTAGTCGAGGGTCAATTAGGAAGAATTATCCATTTGTTTTTATTTTTGTAAATAATGTACATGATTTTAATGCGCACCAGGAAATAATTAATGACATAAGAAATAAATGTAATGTTGGTGTTGCCATCCATGACATAATTGAAAAATAAATATTTTATGAGCCAAAGCTTGTAAATAGAACATAATTTTTACACCGTCGCTGTTGTGGGATTTTCTGATTAAAGATTGTGTTTTGGTGTTTAGGGGCTTTGTTTACTCAATATCACGTCTGTTAGCAGTACAGATGACGTCAAACGTTTTTCTGGATTACTAACCTTCCCCCTTCACGCATTTTGGGCTAAATCTGACCCAAATTTCTATAGACCGTTATAATTTGCTAAACTTTGGGTTCTTTTGTAGGTTTTATGTGTTAGCATAGCTTCACGCATTCCCCTTATCCCACCCACAAACATCGCTGTCGACTGTAACCTTGCCATCCTCAGAATGTCCATAATCTACATAAAGGCGGCATGCTTCTTAAACACTGGACGAGTATTTACTTTTACCGTTAGCTGCCTGTGAGTAATGAAGAACCATATCCCTCTATGTCACCGTATTACCCGCCCCTAACTGCTAAATCTGATTTAAGTGAATTGACCACATTTAGACCTGTGACCCAAAACCTATGCAGACAAGATCGATCCTTTTTGGCAGCCTGTCATCACCCATCCTTTGAACGTGACCGAATCAGTGTAGACTGCTACTCCTTACCGTCTCTTCCAGCGACTAAACTTCTAAATTGTCCCTAATGTTGTCATTCCTACAATCGGATACTCCCTACGATTGACCTTTTCTATGCTTATAAGAACCCTTATGTCAGAAACCTCCAAGTCATGAGCTACGCAAACCACCCAACTTTCGCTACCATTTTTTTTAGATTTTATCAGTTTGGGACGATCTATTTCTCGATCTGGAACACAGATCTCTTGACCGTTTGTTCTCAATCCCGTTCGTCATGTAAAAATCAAGAGAACCTTCGCATGCCGACCAGGAACTTGTCTAATGTGATAGGTCCTAGTTCAGCCACTCTCGAAGGGTGGGCGACATAGTCGCCAAGTGTCATGTGCCTCAGCTGAAGGAACTTGGGGCACTCGCATATAAGGTGAAAAGTTTTCACTGAAAACCCTTTTCCTCTTGCAAGCCACAGGAGCACTCCGGGTCACCTAGAATCTTCATTTTCGTTAGGTGCTTGTTGAGTCCGCAATAGCCGGTCACCGCTCCCACGATCCTCTTCACTCGGTCCCGGCTTATCATCAGGAGCTCCAGCTCTTACCGTTTTCCGCCTTCATCCAATCCTTTATCACTTTCGTATAAAGTGAGTTCGGGACAGGGATGTGTTCCGGTCCGAATGTGATATCCACTTCCGAATGTCCCGGCACCCAAACCAGTTTGACCCGATTCCTCAGCTCTATCTGATTTAGGTGTTCCTTGCATTCTTTTACCAACTTGGTGATATCAGCGCCTTTATCGCTGCCTCACTATCCGTGCATATTACTATATCCTTGTCTCCCGAGCACTTAGGAATGCCGCTGAAGTTTCCACCTGGAAGATACTCTCGCTACCATATAAAGTCGTTGGTTTACGACGTTATGACGTTATGAAGTCTTTGCAAGAGTCAGAGTTCCCAGCGTAGTTGAGAAAAGTGCCCAATGCATGTAGATCCGTTTGAAGCGCCCGCCATGCCACAGACGTATTCTTGCCTTCCCCTCAACATTGAAAAATAATCTTTGATCAGCAAACCAATGAATCGGTGATGTCGTCTGAAGGTCACTCAAGCACATAGGAACTTTGGTTATTATTCATTTCAATGTAAAGTTAATTGAGGCATAAATACCTGTGGCGTTTGTTGTTTTTGTCATTATTTATTTTTTTAGTTAGTCGGACAACAATAGAGATAATCAGGTCAAAGGGATTTTATTTCTAACTTAAAATTAACTTTATTCATGATAATCGTGTACACCTGCTGTGCTTATCATATCAAGCCGCACACGGTTCTGCTGTGCTATACAATAATTTAAATCAAGTTCAATTGAATTCAAATTACTGATTCTACAATTGCACTTTTGTCCTCGTCTTGACTGCTTCTTAATTTTATAAGCAATAACTTGTGAAACGAAATCGCCACGAAAAAGTGCGAAATGGAACATCTCGAAGGCACCAGAAACATGACCAGGAAGGAGATTTTGTTTGAAGGACATTTTTATGATGTCACAGACTTCATAAAGAAGCATCCAGGTTTTTCTAAAGAATTTTCTCACTATAACTTTTAGTTCAGATACTATTTTCTAAGGTGGAAGCATCATCGAGTATTACACGAAAACTGGTGAAGACGCCAGCCATGCGATTGCACAATTCCATCAACGTTCCATCAAACGTGTCAATGTACTTATGGGTTCCTTCAACAAGCGAGTAGCTTCCGAAGAAGAAAGTAATTTCAAAAAGTTTACACACTTTGGCACCGATGCTCGGACGTTCTGAAAGTCTTTCAACAAAACTAAAAGGGTCCGGGCGTTCAGTAGCTATACCGAGTGTTACAAATGTTTAGAAAAAATAAATAAAATCGTTTTCCAGTCCAATTGGATCCTGTGCTGTTGGCAAAAAACCGCGCTCTATCAGAAGACTTTACAAAATTGTACTTAGAGTTGGAAAAAGAAGGTCTTTTCCAACCGTCTTACATTCACAATGTTTTGCGAATGGCAGAATTATTCCTCCTCGCAGCCCTCGGTTATGCTCTACTTCAATGGGAAAACAGTTTCGCGCAACTAGGCGGAATGTTTTTGATTGGCTTGATGCAAGGACGAAGTGGATGGATTCAACATGAGTGTGGCCACAACTCTCTCAGTGGAAATCCAAAATTGGACCGATTTTTTCACGCCACAGTTTTTGGTAAGTTAAATAATGTTTTTGGTTTTAAATAACTGACTCTCCTACTTCTTTTGCTCTTCGCCTCTCTTCCTCCTCCACTTTTTCCTCTTCCTCTTTGTTCTTATCCTCCTTTTCCTACTATTCTTCCTCTTTTTTTACCTACTTTTGGGAAAATTTTATCGATTTCATTGAATTGACTGGAAAAAAGTTAGCGAAAACGAGAAAACCATGAAATTTCTCTAAGGAAGGCAGACGACCTGCAGACGACCTTTCGTGCATGGGGTTCTTAAAGAATATTTTTGTTATTTCCACAGGATTGTTATTGGGTCTTTCATCAACTTGGTGGACTCGAGGTCATAACCGACATCACGCCATGCCTCAAAGACTACATCATGATGTTGACTTAGATACAATGCCACTCATGGCTTACAACGCGAAAGTAGTGAGAAATTCCAAATCAGGCAAAGGGTTCATGGTTCAAAACCAGGTGTATTTGTTCGCATTGATTGACACATGTGCTGGAACGCTTTTGTGGCAATTGTATTTGCACCCAAGGTTCGTTTGGAGACATAAGTATTACTATCAGATGGTCTGCATGCTGGGACATTACGTACTTGCATATCAAATCGGCTTTTGGCCTTGGCTGGTGTCCACTTGGTTTATGTCCGTCTATTTGTTTTTAAATTTTGCACTGAATCATTCTTTCCTTCCGGTAACGACCGAACCCACCCATTGGGTTGAATATGCATTGATACACACCGCTGACGTTGAACAAAGACCGTGGTGCGACTGGTGGATGGGATATCTGAATTACCAAATCGAGCATCACCTGTTTCCGACAATGCCGCAATTCCGTCATCCGCTTATCAAAGACAGGGTAAAGGCTCTTGCTGAAAAACACAACATTCCCTACATTGTGCACTCTTATGCCGACGCTTTGCATAAAACGTTTAAAAATTTGGCGGATGTGGCCAAAGAATTGAAGCATTTATAGTTGATGTTAACGCAGTCACTGAATGAATATTGAAAACATTAATAAAAGTGAAATAGTAAGTTGGGTTCGTTAATAGATTTATCAGGGTGGGATGGAGCATTCCTGACTCCTAAAACACAGATCTATTGATCCTTTGTTTTTTTCCCGTTCATCATGTAAATTACTTAAAACCTTCCGGTTCTCATCAAGAACCTATCTAGAGCGATAGGTCCTAGGTCTAAGATATCGGAGGGTCGAATCACATAACCACCTAATGTCATGCTCCTTAGCAGGTGGAACTTCGAGTAATCGCATATTACGTGGATGCCCGTTTCCTCCTCCAAGCCGCAGTCACATCTTGGATCAGCCAAAATGGTCATTTTGGCCAAGTGCTTGTTCAATCCACAGTGACCTGTAATGGCTCCCACTACTCTCCTAATGCCGCTACGTTCCATTCTGAGAAGCTCCTTGGCCCACTTCTCGTCAGGCGCCGGGAAGAAGAGCTTTGTGTGCTTTCCTCCGCTGTATACGCACCAACTCTTTGCGGACTCAGCCCGCACCCAGTGTTCCACCGCCCTTTTACACAGAGAGAGTGGGATCGGGATGTGGGGCTCTGGGCCCTCGATCGCAGATGCTAAACCCTGTCTGGCTAGCTCGTCTGCTCTCTCATTACCGTCTACACCAGTGTGCCCAAGGACCCAGGCGATCGTGATCTGATTTCTCAGTCCCAATCGGTTTAGAGTCCCTTTCAGCTCTTTAACCAGTTTTGACGTTGTCACAGGCGCCTTTATCATCGACTCACTGTCTGAGCAGATGGTCGCTCTGCCCCCCGTCATTTCTTCTGGAATTAAATTCATCACTCCTATCAACGTCGCAAACGTCTCTCCTTGGAGGACGCTCGCTAACTTTCCCAAATGGAGACTGTCGCAGTTCGCCGGTTCCTGCGAATAGATCCCGGCTTCCGCTTCTTCCTTAGTTTTCGACCCATCCGTAAAGCTCACCAGTCCATCAGCCGGTAGGCAGGTCGGTCAGTTTCCTAGCCAATCTGCTCAGTCCGGTATAACGATCTGGTATCGCCTCACAAAGTCGACCTGTGTAGTCATGTGATCTCTGGGCATATCAAAGATCCTGTCGTTGATCATTTTCAGGATCCTTCCATGGCCAGATTCAAAATTCCTCATCCAGAGACCATTTTGCTTCAGCCTGTCTGCCGAGGCAAAGGCTCTTGCTTTAACGATTGTCTCGATGGGCGATAGCGCAATGAGCGCTTCCATGGCTGCTGTGGCCGTAATCTTCATAGCTCCTGTGACACAAATGCACACGAGCCTCTGAATTTCATTCAACTCCTTCCTCGCGCTCTCCACATTGAGCCTAGGCCACCAAACTACGCAGCCATAGCTCAACATGGGTCTGACCACCGTCTCATAGATCCACAATATGGCTCCAGACGGTATTTCCCAGTCCCTTCCAAAAGCCTTTCGACAGATCCAGAAAGCGGCCACCGCTTTCTGTGCTTTGTATTTAACATGCCCGATCCAGTTGAGGTTTTGGTCGAGAATAACCCCCAGATACTTTACTTTTGGGCTAGGATCAACAGCCTTTCCGAAGAGCCTGAAGTTCCCCACTAAATTGTATCCTGTGTTCCTTTTACTAAAAAGCACAATGTTCGTCTTGTTGGGGTTGACTTCCAAGTCCCTCTCCAGGCACCATTCCTCCACTAACCTCAGCGAACTCCTCAAGCGACTTCCCAGGGTACTTTCGAACTTGCCTTTAACTAGAATAGTCAGGTCGTCCGAATAACCCTGCGCATGAACACCTGTCTCATTCAACCTCTTGATCAAGGAGTCCACGACCATGCACCATAGCAACGGTGAGAGTATCCCCCCTTGCGGACAGCCTTTCGATACCCAGAAGCTGGACTTGTTCGTTAGGTAGAATAGAGAATATTTCCTTTGAGTTTAAATGTAGATGCTCGAGATGTGATTTTTGTGATAAACAACTAGACTTCAAACACGAACACGACAGCCGCTAACGCATCCAAAATGAATTGGCCGCATCACTTTTCATCATCGCTGTTATTGGTCTAGTCCGTCTAGTCTAACTGCAACATTTCTCGTAGATCTTTAGCTCTTTAGCACCCACCGACCATACCCCTTACCGCCTCAGCCTAGCTCACGTAACTACCCCTGCCACATTTGAAGGATTTTCTACTTTGCTTTATCTGCACCTTGCGCTCATACGTTGGGAATCATCATTTACTTGTGAATGTGATGTCAAATATGTATGTGAAACGTTGCAGTTGTCCAAAATTGTTGAAAGCAGCGTAAATGTGCATGTCCAATTAAGAAGAATATACGAAGGAGATGCAGAAATAGAATCAAAAGCCTTTGCACTTTTTTTATTTCTCGTTTGTCGCTGTTTTCACGTCTTAGCTTCTAACTTGTTCATGCAAATCTTGGTTTTTTAGATTTCACCAGGGTGCCACGAACGCAAATATGGGATTCGCAAACCCTATTTCCCAGTCGAAGGGCTACAGCTATTCTCGCCGAGTCGTTATCTAGCAGAAGGCCTAACTGATGCGACGGCATCGCCTGCAACCTCTTTGAGGATTATTTTGTTGATGATGCATATCACCTCCAATTACCTTCGGAATATTTCGTGTAACCTTGGGAACACCTCGTGTCCCCTTCGGAACACCTTGCGTTACCTTCGGCTACGTTCGGAACACTTCGTATTATCTTCGGATATTTTCGGAACACTTCGTGTCATCTTCGGCTACCTTCGAAACAATTAGTTCACCTTCGGCTACTTAGATAGATAAGGCGGTTTTGTGCCAGACCCCCGTATCCTTCGTTTATTTAAACAAACAAAGAAAAGTACAAAATCAAAACATAAAAGTTGCAGAAATACAAAATTACAAGAATACGTTTAACACAAAATCATTCAAATCCAAAAATGAATTGAAAACGTTGTCGTCGGTAGTGTGATCTTAGCCTGCGTCGTACATGCATTTCCATCGTCCATTTGAAAAAATTCCACTTCGCACATCAAACTCATGGAAACCGGCTGGTTTTCTTCAGAAAAACGGCCAGATTGTTAATGATCATAGAGTTAAGAGTTAGATCGGCGCTATTTAGCTCTGGTTTACCCATAATATTTCTCCTGAGGAGTCTATATCTGGGACAGACACTAATAACTTGATAGCCAGTTTCGTCACTTAGACCACAAAGACATTTTGGGCTATCAGAACAGCCGATGCTGTAAAGATGCTTGTTAAGACCACAGTGGTTGGTGATGGCTTCGATAACTTTTTTGATATCTGGCCTGCTGAGTTTCAACAGTGTTTTGCTGACTTCCATCGATGGAGTTTTGCAAAAAAGTTTAGTATGTATGGCGCCCTCATACTCATTCCAACTTCTAACGTGCTCTTTGCGAAGCCATTCTTTGACTATGGTCTTTCTCATCGAAATGGAAATGCCAAACATGGGTTCCGGACCAATAAATCCGCTTTTGGTTCCTTGGCGAGCAAGTTCGTCCGCTCTTTCGTTACCTAAAATCCCACAATGACTAGGAACCCAGAGGACCGTAACGGAATTAGATTTCCCAGTTCATTTAAGCTCACTTTGCAGTCAAGAACTGTACTAGACCTGATACAGGGAGAACTAACCCTTGAATAGTGGGCTGACTGTCTGTGCAAATGTAGATTTTATTCCCAGAGACCTTGTCAAAAAGCTCATCACACATTTTCGATACTGCGAAAAGCTCAGTCTGATTAACGGACGCCAAAGAACCGGTTGGGAGGCTGCCTTCCACGTTCAAAGTTTCGCAGAAATAACCTGCTCCCGAGGAGTCATCATTCTTGGAACCATCCGTGAAGCAAACAATGCCGTCGGTTGGAGAAAATATATTCCTCTCCCCGATCCAATTCTCTGCTTCAGGAATAATCCAGTCGAAGCCCTCATCAAACATGTATTCCGCTTTGATTTGATCACTGGGCATACACAACCGTTCATCTTTAACAGCATCAATAATTTTTGAGTGACCTTGGGTGACCTTGAGTGAACTGGGAGACCACCAACCGTTGCATCGGATATTGACAGAGGTGTTGTCAGGCCCGGACTGGCCATACTGGGCGATCGGGCGATGCCCGAAGCGCCCCACGGTCTTGGCGCCTCACACACGGTCAAGCGCCCTTCTAAAAAAATGTGTTATAAATTCGCAACCAACGTCAATTCTTGAATTTTGACGAATATTCAAATATTGCAAGAGATGTTACTTGTGTCGTTGATAAACTAGATGAATTTCTTCCTTGCCGATACATTTCATTATAGCCCCCGCAAATGAAGAAAAAACCAATGTCTATGCTCTAATTTTAAAAATTTTCGCCTGCGGCGCTATAGTCATTCAATTATTGTATTAATAATCTTACATACAGAGATTTTCAGCTTTAAAATTTCGCTGAAATTAGACGTTAATATATGCGAAGTGAAATACGAAAATGGAATGTAAGGAGACCAAAAACTAAAAATTTATGAAGAACGTTCAAAAAAATTTCGCTTGCTCCGCTCGTGTCTTTGCAGAAATTGTATTCGGCCTAATAATCAAATCTATGGCGCTTAAAAAATGTAACTGTGTAATGTCTAACTAAAACGGAGTTATGTTAAAAGACTGTCACAACGTCAAATTTAAAGAAAAATTTAAATGAAGTACTCGAATGATTTACATTCTTAAAATTATGAAAGCTCGACATGACTATTTTTTTGGGTGATGACATGCACCTTTTAATACGCACTTCGGGTGTGTGCCCGATACATGCGCCTTTAATCTCAATTTCGGCACCTTTTAGTCTCATCGCCCGATGCGCCTTTTGGTAGCCAGTTCGGCCCTGGGTGTTGTAAGCAACAGATTTTATAAAGAGGTCAAGAGGTGGAACATTTAGGAGCGCTTCCAAGGCCGCAGTGGTGGTTGTTGTCTTTACGCCTGTAATGCAGAGACATGCCAGTCGCTGAAGCATATCTAGCATTTTCTTGGCAGTGCCGATTTCTACACTAGGCCACCAGACATCCGTGACAAAGAATTGGTCTGACAACCGCTGTGAAAATCCACCATACAGGAGACAGCCCCCATGTCGTACCAAAAGCATTTCTTCACAGCCAGAAGATACCGATACATTTGTTAAGTTTTTCCTCTAGGTGCACGATCCATGTTAGTTTGTGATCAAAAATCACTCCGAGGAACTTAACACTTGCTTTCAGATTAACTTCCGTTCCCAACAGCGTAAAGCTGCCCAAGTCTGAAGCGGTTTCGGCTTTTTCTTCTGCTAAAGAAGATGATTTTGGTTTTGACTGGGTTTACCATCAGCTTATTTTCGTCACACCACACTTCGACTACCCTCATAGCGGTTCTCATCAAATCTCCAATAGTAGAGACAAATTCGCCACAGATTAGGGAAGACACGTCATCCGAATAGCCTTGAGCGAAAATGCCTGAGTCATTGAGTTTTACCAGGAGCGAGTCAATCGCCATACACCAGAATATAGGAGAGAGAATACCACCTAGTGGGCAACCCCTAGTTACTCCGAGCTTGATGTTGGTGCCGCAAATGGTGGCCTCCACAGTTCTACCCCTTACCATTTTGACTATCCATCTGATGGCTACATCGGTCACTTCTCTTTGAGCCGCTGCCCTAGTAATCACCTCGAAATCTGTATTATCAAAGGCAACCGAGTGCAACCTTACCATTCTTAAGCATATGCTCAATCTTTTGGGTCAACCGGTGTAATGCGGTGTCAGTCGACTTTCCTAACTGATAAGCGTGCTGATTCGCATGTAGCGGGAATTTCTTGAGAACTTCGCCGCGGATATAGAAGTCTAAGAGCCTCTCGAAAGCTTTGAGCAGAAACGACGTAAGAATAATCGGACGGAAGTCTTTAGCCTTACATTGGGACGTTTTGCCAGGCTTAGGGATGAAAGCGACTCTCACTTTTTCCCAATACTTGGGTATATATCCTAAAGCTATCGAGCTCTTAAAAATGCATCACAGTCTATCAAGGAGCAAGTCAATACCTTCTTTGTGCAAAGCAGGGAAAACTTTATCGAGCCCAGCAGATTTGAACGAATGGAATTTGAAGAGAGCCCATTTTGTTTTTCCTCTTTTCGTAAGCTTTTCAGCAAACAACCAATCCTGAGAAGGTGAGAGGTATGGGTTCAGTGATTCCAGCTGATCTACCATTGGGGGTTGGACACTGCCTGGGAAGTGCGTTTGCAACAAATGCTCCGCTGTTTCTCTGCTATCAGATGTGAAAGAGCCATCCTGCTTAAGAAGGGACCCCACTTGAGCGGTGACATCTTTCGCCAATAGCTTATGAATACGAGCGTAAGACGGAATGGTATTTGCTTCCTCGAAAAACTTTCTTTTGCTTTTTTCCTTGAGGTCTAACTGGGCATGGTTGTACTCTTTGAGAAGAGCTCTATATCGATCTCTGTTTGTGTTTTGCTGTTCACTTACCTCTATTCTATTCTCGCCGAGTCGTTATCTAGCAGAAGGCCTAACTGATGCGACGGTATCGTCTGCAACTTCTTTGAGGATTGTTTTGTTGATGATGCATATCCCTTCGGAACACCTTGCGTTACCTTCGGCTACGTTCGGAACACTTCGTATTATCTTCGGATATTTTCGGAACACTTCGTGTCATCTTCGTTTCACCTTCGTTTCACAATTCGACTCACCTTTGGCTACCTGAGAAGTGGCAGCTATTTTCTAAGGATCCAAAAAATGTCTCCTCAGCAATATTTATGCCAATCTGAATTCTATAAGTGGCCGCATCCCAAGGGTTGCCACAAAGAAAGAAAGGTTTACCAATTTTACTATTTCAAAATTGTTAATTTTTTGTCCGTTTCCATACAAAATAGCAATCTTGCTTAATTCATGTCTACGGACCGGCCGAACCGATTTTAATGAGTAAAAAGCACTTCGGCCTAAAATTTTGCGTAGAATCCGGGGAAAATATTTTCCGGGGGGTACATCGCAAGGGGAGGAAGTCAAAAAGTTCCTGTATATAGTCTACAAACAAATTCTTGTAAATTTTATTGCATGTAGAACTTGCGTCACAGTCCCTTACTACCGTGGGGCCATGATAGTAAATACCGATAAAAACAATAATTTTGTTTTTCATTCTATAAAAGAAAATTGTACATACTTAAAACGTGGAAATAAATAATAATAATAATAATAAAAATAATAGTTTCACCAATTAATTTTAGGAAAATAGTGATGACAATATCAACATTAGTATCGGTAAAGTGGTAAAAACTTACCAATAATTGTCAGTTTTGATCTCATTTTTCGCTCCTTGCGGAAATTTATCAATTTTCTATCGACCGGATATTGCTTTCTATCGGTCGCATAAGATATGAAAAATTCGCGAGCCTGTTATGAATTTGTTTTTGGCAATTTGGTCACTTCATCGATACTAATTCGCGCGTTTATTGCGACGTCACTGTATGTCAAAGTATACGAAATTTCATTATTCGATTTCAATCAGATCTACTTTTACATAGACCGACGTCTCGCTAAAACCTTGGATTGATTTATTTCATTATAGTCAACCATTCATTAACATTTGTAACAAAATGATTCATTTCACATCATTTGTGCCTTCAATAATGTCATAATTTCATGTTTTTGCTCATGTTCTGTTATCATTTATTTAGTCATTTCCTTTCATTTTTCTTGAATAACGATTACGATAATTAATTTTCATTACTCGAACGACGAACATTGTAATTTTCATGCTTGCTATCAGGGACGAAAAGAAAAATGTAATCCCACGGGGCGAAAGCGCCAGCTTACATTTTTCAACTTTCATCCCTGATAGCAGACATTAAATAGTTATTTTCATACTTCGGGGACGAAAGTGCGGGAGTTTTAGAATTTTTCTTGTGATTTCGTCCCCTCGTATGAAAAATTATGTGTGTATCTGCTTCGGACGATGTATTAAAGCTATTTTCGTATGTAGCCCGAGCAGCGCGAAATAGCTTAAATACATCGTCCGAAGCAGATACACAAATAACTATTGTGTGTCTGTTTTTGACGACTGTAAAAATACACAATGCGAAAATCGAAATACACATTACACAATGCGAAAGTTGACGTACACGATGCTAAAGTCAATTAGTGTACTTTGATCGCTTATTATTACTTTCATGTTTTGACTTGGGGAAATTACAATTTTCGTTGTTCTCGTAATGAAAATTAAACCTGTGCGCTTGCCTTCGGCGTGGGCAGCAATTCTCGCACATTGTTGAATTTTCATACTTTCATCCCTTGTAATCCAAATAACTATTGCATCATTTGTTTTTGTTAATGTTTGCTATGCATATTAATATTCAAGCTATGTCAAGCCACATACAATGGCCAAAATTTAAATAAGGACTTTAAAGACTTTGTACTTTTGCGCAACCACCGAAGAGCTGCGCAGAAGTACAAAGTTTACAGTTCTTATTTCCATTTTAGTGAGTGTCTTTATTTTTTAGTCAGTGACAACCGAAAGCTTAGTCGGAATTGAAACAAAATTTGGCATAATTTTAATTTTGACTCAATCTATCGTAAAAAATAGGTTACTCGATAAATTAATAAAATTGTGCCGCATATGCGCAAAAATAATATTAATCGTCTTACAATGTTTATTAAACACAAAGAACTTTTCTAGAGTTTTTTAATCATCCGGATTTTGTAAATAGGCCCCAATAGACGCGCGTGAGCTTCCAAATTAATTTTTAATGCAGCAAACAATCCACGCGACTTGTGTGACGTCGGCTTTTGTCAAAGTATATGAAGTGCTATGATCTGACAAGCACACCATTTTTTACTTCTTGACATATTATGAAATTCGTCATGAAGTTTTGTATACTTTGACATAAGCCGACGCCGTTCTGATAGCGAGGATTTTTCGGTAAATTGTTGGATGTTGTATTATGACCTATGACATTGATCACATTGATCCTATTGTTTTCTTTCTCACCACCAAGGAAAGAAAGAACCTATTTGAACCTTTCGATTGCTGAGGTCACCAAATTAATCCATGCGTTATCGGCTTGCGTTAAAGTATATGAAATTCCATAATGATGTACATAAGTTGACAAGAACATAATTTGTTGTCGTTTGACATACTATGAATCTCTAGGTCTGTTCTAAGATCGACCCCATACAAAAAAAAATTGTTTTTTTGCTATGTTGTGTAGTAAATTGAGGTGAACGTTTTTGGGGATGGAAGCATGAATTAGAAGCCTCTGTATATTGCTCAAGGTCGCTTCTAAGATGGACCCTATTAAAATTTTTTTTTGAAAATTTGTTTGCAATTTTTGTTTTTGAAATTTTGGGAGTTTAGTGTGAATTTGGAGAGACTTTTGCGCCGATGCTTCGGGCGGGTTTTTCAATATTTCCCTTTCGGCAGTTATCAATCCAATTGAATGTGGAATAAATATCATATACCTAAGAGCAAAACCAATATTTACTTAGACTAGTTGAAATCCCCGCCCCTAGGGGCTACGCTGACGTAAGCATTCTCGATCGCTAGTTTGATGTAGATGAATAAGAAATAAAATTCAGTGGTATTTTAATATTTAGTAGTTTATTATTGCTTTTATTAGTTTCAACTTCCCCCGTATACCACGTTACCCGTATACCACGTTCCACATATTCCACGTTCCACGTATTCCACGTTGTCTGTATTCCACGTTCCCCGTATTCCACGTTCCCCGTATAGCCCGTTTCCCATATTCCACTTCCTCTGTATTCCACGTTCCCCGTATTGCACTTCCCCGCATTCCACTTCCCTCGTATACCACTTCCCCCGTATTCCAATTCCTCCGTATTCCACTTCCCCCGTATTCCACTTCCCCGTATTTCTCTTTTACCGTATTCCATTTCCCCGTATTCCTCTTTTACCGTATTCCACTTCCCCCGTATTCCACGTTCACCGTATGCAACGTTCCCCGTATTCAACTTTCCGCGTATTCCACTTTCCCCGTATTCCGCTTCCCCCATATTCCACTTCCCCCGTATTCCACTTCCCCCGTATTCCACTTCCCCCGTATTCCACGTTACCCGTATTCCACGTTCCCCGTATTCCACGTTCCCCGTTTACCACGTACCTTGTATTCATATTCATGCGAAATAAACGCAAAAATAACAGAATTGTGACCGTCAGACAAATAAATAAATAGACAAATAGCCACATAAACAGACAAACTTTAAACGTTTATATTATTTAACTAGTAAATACCCCCGCCCCTAGGGGCTACGCGGACATTAAGCATTCTTGTCCGCTAGGTCGGAGATTTGCGACATTAATACTAAAATGTATGCAAGGGTGTGCAAAGTTAGATTTGGATGAATAAGAAATGGATTTAGTAGTATTTTAGTAGTTACCATAAGCTTACGCACATCTGGTTTTCCCCCGTACTACCACTTTCCCGCAAAACCGTTTTGCCGAACTACCGTTTGCTGTATACTATCATTACGTCTGTACTACCGTTTTCCCCGTGCTACCGTTTCACCCTTACGTACCTTTCCACCAATACAACACTTTTCCCCGTACTACAATTTTCTCCGTACTACCGTTTCCCCGTACAAACGTTATCATCGTGCTACTAGTTCCCCGTACAACCGTTTCTCCCGTCCTACAATTTCCTCCTCACTACTGTTTTCCCCGTACTACCATTTCACCGTTCTACCATTTCCCCGTACTAACATTTCAACCGTACTATCATTTCCCCGTACAAACGTTATCACCGTTCTACTATTTCCCCGCACAACCGTTTTCCCCGCACTACCGTTTTCCCCGTAAAACCGTTTCCACCGTACTACTGTTTCCCGTACAACCGTTACTCCCGTACTACCATTTTCTTCTCATTACTGTTTTCCCCGTACTACCATTTCCCCATACAACCGGTTACCCCCTTACTGCTTCTTCCCCCGAACTGCCCAGCATTTTCACCAATACTGGTGACTTCTACTCACAAAACTCTGAGACTTTGCCAAAGAAACCTATCGTCTAACTCCCATACATTCAAAAATAATTTTAAAAGCATAAAAATTGACCCAATGTCCAACTGCCCGACATTTTCACCAATATTGGTGACTTCTACTCACAAAACTCTGAGACTTTGCCAAAGAAACCAATGGTCTGTCTCTCATACCTTTCCAGATACTTTCAAAAGCATAAAAATTGACCCATTGCCCAACTGCCCGACATTTTTACCAATACTTGTGACTTCTACGAACAAAACTCTAAGACTTTGCCAAAGAAAAAATGATCTGCCTCCCATACCTTCCCAAATAATTTTAAAAGCAAAAAATCCAAGATGGCGTCACTTTGACAGGTGGCAGCAATTTTCTTAGGATTCATAAAGATTCTACTCATCAATATCAACAACTTTCCCGAAGAAACCAACTGTCCAAAAGAACCAAAAAAAATTTTTAAAGTACATCAAGAAAAAATTTCAATTGAAATCTAGGTAGCATAATGTTTTTTTGCTATAAAAGGCAATGCAAAACCGCATTTTAATTCAGTCCCTTTGGACTCTTCAGGCAGGTTGGACGTATGTTGGTTCACGCTGGAAATTTGTGACCGTCAATTTGCAAACAGACAGACAGACGAACAGACAAAGTTTTGACTTTTATAATTAGTAATACGTTCGAGTCTTTTTGCATCATCTATTCTGTGTGTCACATCTATTCTGATGCGTACGACTCCCTTGCATATGTTAAATATTGTTCTGAATCCTTTTAACGCAAGTTGATTGTCCACCCTCGGATGAGGTTACCATTGCAAATTCCTCATCATTACATAACATTGACCTTGCGCGAAAAAACACAATTTTACAATTATCCATATCTGTGTTACTACGACGCGACGCCGAAATGTCCCGTGTGTAAAACGACACAATCTAATTAGTGCCACTTCGTAAGTGTTGAAATTTCCTTAAAGACGAACGAATACGAAAGTCAACGGATCTTTCACATCGTCATTTCATGGTCTGAAGAATATAAAAATTCGTAAGTTGTGTTCTCTTACGCTAATTCTTATAAAGCAATATTCTCAACATTCCGGTATAGAAGGCGATAGAAAGCATAATATTGGTTCTAGTCTCAGTGGAGAACAAAATCATTTTGTTTCTCTCTTTGTGCGTAATTTAGTACGAATCGAGAACATCGAGAAGTAAGGATTTAGTTGTGATGTGATGTCGATGACTATAACAGAAGACGATTTCATTGATTGAGGAATCACACAATTGGATAAAAGTTCAGTTGATTGATTGCAGATATTTTAGTAAAAATTGTAAATTTTTGAGTTTTTGTTTGTGCAAAAAACAAATACAACAAATTCCACATATTCACGCGCCGGGCGGTAGGCGTACAACTTCAAGGTCATGGTGGTGAGTATTACCGAATCGTGTTTCTTTTTGTATTTGTAAAGCAACTCCTATGTTTCAAAACAATTGTTGTTTTAATGCATTAAAGTCAAACATTCAAGTGGACCATAGCCCGCGCATATCCGACCGGTTTTCTAGTTTACCTATTTTGTCATTAAAATGTTTATGTTCGTTGGATATTTTGGTTTTTATTGTTTGTTCTCCCTAAGCCAGTTTCAACACAAACACACCTGAAAATGATGATTTCGTTGTGTACGAAACATGCGAGTTATATAATCGTTGTGGATTAGATTGTTGCATATGGAATAAATAATTAGACCCGTACGAAACATACGAGGATTAGCCGTTTATCTTCACGTTTGTAACCATCTGAGTTTGCAATCCGAAGTAAGAGGGCCCATATGGAAAGATGTCAATACAAGTATATTTTCCCCCATGTAATGCTGTCTATTACATGTAGAGGGTTCTTTCGATATTTTGTGTCCACATGTAATAACATTGTGTCCTATCCGCAAAACTCATTACATGCAACTAATGTCATTATCACCGTTTTAGTACTAACATTATAGTCGAAAAGGTTGAAACCGTTGAATGTTCGAATGATGTCAGCAGATGTTCGAAAATATGAGAGTCAACATGTGTACTTTCGTTCTGATCTATTCTTCAAACAACTCGAAAAAAATTAAATTTTAATTGTGTTGTTGTGGCTTTTTGTTTCATGGTGGGTAAATATACATGTATTGACAACTTCTTTACATATGGAACAGCGAATAAAATAGCACATGTTCCATGCTGTGAAAACAATTAATTGACTCAAGATCAATTTTGTGAACTCGGGAGCTCGCTCGAGTAACTCGCTTCGGAATCTGTTTTTGACGTTGGTAGTTGCATACCTCACCTTCGGCTCGGATATGCAAACTCTACCCTTGTCAAAAACAGTTTCCAAAGCTTGTTGCTCGAAAACACACTCGTGAGTTCCGCTCGCATCACAAAATTGATCCCTCATGTAATGAATTATTTTCACTGCATAGAACGTAATCTACTATTTTTATTCAAAGATAATCGCAAAAGTGTAGAGTTCGAAGATGGCGAAAATTCGTATGGAAGTTGCGAAGATATTTCTAAAGAGCTGGAGGGAATGAGGTTTTTCTAAAAATTGTACTTCGTTTCTGTCCCTTCATATCTGAAGTTCCATACACGTACCCCGTAATTAAGATAAATTCGCATTGTCTGTTTGTGCAGAAGAAGCGGCGATTTTGTCTAAAATTAACGTCAAATGGAAGTATACAAACAACTATGGCACGAATTTGTTACTTGCTGTTTTGCTGGAGTCGTACTATGGTGACAAGTACCAAAAACTCACAAAAATAGCGTGCGCATGGGAAGGTCGACGAGTAAAAAAAAACTTCGACTTGTAAAACAATCAGTGGACAATTCTGGATCATTCATACCACCAGGCCTCAAAAAATAAAATATTATTTCAAAAACGCTACACCCTAGTATTAAGGCCACATTAAGACTCAAGACCTAGAAGTAAAGTCCTCAGGGTGTGGGATTAAGTAGGAAGTGTACAGGATGAAATGGGAAGTGTGTGGGATGAAGTAGGAGATGTGTGGTATGAAATATGAAGTGTGCGGGATGAAGTGGGAGTTGTGTAGGATGAAGTGGGAATTGTGCAGGATGAAGTGGGAAGTGTGCGGGATGAAATGGGAAGTGTGCGGGACGAAGTGGGAAGTTTGCGGGCTCAAGTTGGAAGTGGGAAGTGGGAAGTGTGTGGGATGAAGTGGAAAGTGTGTGTGATGAAGTGGAAAGTGTGTGGGATGAAGTGGAAAGTGTGTGGGATGAAGTGGAGTGTGTGTTGGATGATGTGAAAAGTCTATGGGATGAAGTGGGATAATGTGGAAAGAGTGTGGGATGAAGTGAAAACACATCCCACACAATTCCAACTTCATTCCACGCACTTCTCACTTACAAAACTTTAGAATTTGATGGCACCAAACCAAATAATTAAAAACCTGAAGTCAATCTGAAAAAAAGTCTGATATGATCTGAATCTGAAAAGGAAGTATTTGAAATGTTCAGATCAGATTATATAATTATTTACATTAATCTGAACCGATCTGAAAATTCAGATTTTTCTTGTTTCAGATTCAAATCATATAAAAACCATCTGTTTCGAACCCTAAACGTAATACTGCGCAGCAGTAGCCAGATTATTTTCCCGGACTATTCCGGACTAGTTTCTAACTTACACCAAGATATAGTTTTGATACAACAACTTCAAAAATATTTTTGTTTATTTTGTGAAAAACATTAAGAGGTTACGAAAAATCGGAAAAGTGGATTTTCCACCATTTTGGGAGGTGTTCCCCTTATATAATATATGCATTTGACGTAAAGTGTCTAAAAGTATTTTTTTTATTATAGTCCAATTCATTACCTTTCCAACGATACCAAATTCAATGTTTTTTGAGAAAAATTACAATTTTGGCAACTCTTAGATTAAGTGAATGTTAAGAGACAAAATGGACGAAAAAATGAGAAGCTTTACCATTTTGAAGCTTTTAAGCTTTATTATTCCCTTTTTGTCGCCTAACATTCACTTACTTTAAGAGCTGCCAAAATTGTAATTTTTCTCAAAAAACATTGAATTTGGTATCGTTGGAAAGGTATTGAATTGGACTATAATAAAAAAAATACTTTTAGACACTTTACGTCAAATGCGTAAGGGGAACATCTCCCAAAATGGTGGAAAATCCACTTTTCCGATTTTTCGTAACCTCTTAATGTTTTTCACAAAATAAAAAAAAATATTTTTGAAGTTGTTGTATCAAAACTATATTTTGGTGTAAGTTAGAAACTAGTCCGGAAAAAAAAATCTGGCTACGCCGCAGGCTGTGATCTTCAATGCGCACAGGAAAAGTGGGGTCGAGGGTTTTGCCAGGCGTAATATAGCTCGCAGGCGCGGGGGTGAGGGGACAGAGAGCCCAACAGAAAAACTTATTTTTAGCATTCTAATCAATGTGACCCCCTTATTTTGTTAGCTCACAAAAGTCCTCCTATCAGCGGGATTGACTGTTTTCGCAACGAAATCGCATAAAAAGTTATATGAAACACGTTGTGGAATGAGTGTGATACGATGTATAAATTAATTTTATCACTTTCGAGCCTATAATAAGCCAATTATTGCACTAATAATGGGGCTATAATCGGCCTATTATAGTCGACTTTCTTGTAAATAGTAGGGTTGTAATGACGCTATTATAATCCGGTTCTTTAATGATGACGTAGGCTACACTGAAACAATACGAATGAATGAGAATGAAACGTGTGTTGTTATGACAACCGCATACTAAATCGAAAAATCAATCCAGAAGACATTTTTTGCAACAAATTCGATGAGTTTTGATTTTTGATTTATGTTAATTTTGTTGGCATGTTTTGTGCATAATTGGCAATTGTAGGTTCAAATGTGATAAACTATCGTATAAAACACAAGGGGAACAATCGCTCAATTATAGTCTCGGTGGGTGAAAATTCTCGGGGCTAACGCCCCTTGAAATTTCATCCTAACTCGACTATAATTACGCAATTATACCCCTTGTATCGATCAACATTGAAACACTCGCCCGACGCAGAATTAATGCCTGCGCACTTTTTGTATCCGATCTGATGAATGGCAATATCGACGCACCTAAAATTAAAAGCAAGGTCATTCGTAATTCTAGACCCACTCGTGCCGATGACTTTCTCGTTGTCGACGAACACAGGACAAAATATGGTCTTTATGAGCCAATTAATAACATGTGCATGGCATTTAACCGCTTTTCACTATTGTGGTTTCCAAACATACCACGTGTATCGTTCAAGATGACTATCAGGAAGTTGAAAATTGCGTACAAACTTAATGGTAAGACCAGAATTTCATAAACTGACAAACTTGAAAGCGAAAGCTCATTGCCAAATGGTTTAACTGTTCCAATGAAAATTGGTTCTCACTCGACCAATGCAAATTGGTTTGTAACCTAATCAAAGCCTGATTAGTCTCTGCTCACGCAGTCGATGTGACCGTAACACGTCACAGAAAACTAACCTTCACTTTCAGGTGGAACCATGAAAGACCGCTCCCACCCAAGAGGCGTAG
The DNA here is from genome assembly GCA_029228625.1 of Pseudolycoriella hygida. Taxonomy (NCBI): domain Eukaryota; kingdom Metazoa; phylum Arthropoda; class Insecta; order Diptera; family Sciaridae; genus Pseudolycoriella; species Pseudolycoriella hygida. The sequence goes on along the minus strand of CM055404.1, from coordinate 38,801,059 downwards.
ATGGGTTTTAATTGGAACAGCGATGTCGTCATATATGTACAGTACATTCAACAAGTTTTTAAATGTTTAAACACATCTTAAAAAAATGTTTTGTTTAATTGTTAAATTTTATTTATTGTACAACATTTGTTTTTGAAAAGATCGATTTTTTACTGGCTGCGCCATTGTGAGCAGTCTTTTTTTTCGCTTTAAAATGTATGTAGTCAGGATTATTTGACGAAATAAATAAATAAAGTATTATAATATACTATTATTGCATTGGTGCTGATAAAATGCCAATTATAGCACTCCAAATCGCGAAAAATGGTAGTATAATTTGTCGATTATAGTCGAGTCCCTTGTGCTGACATAGTACCATAATTGTATTATTATGGCAGAATCGACTATAATCGGCGTGATTAGAAGCACAAAACACAACATAATGGCCAATTATGCATGAAAATGAGCGTTTAACATTCAAAAACATGTCACTGCTAAAAACTTGAGTGCAAGCGACTGCAGATTCGACGATATTAGATCGATTTTTAAAAAAAATTTTATCGCTGATTATCGCGCAATGTTATTTGATATCATTGCTATCGTTTCGTATAAAACATAAGAATTTTTTCTATTTTTTTTTTGTGAACGTGTTTAGGTGATATCGTTTGAAACAGTGAGATGTTTTCGGATGTTGGAAGCATAGTTTCGTGCATAATTGGCTTTTATAGGCACCTGCAATAAACTATCGTATAATACAATGACTAAATTGCTTGTTTAAAGTCTCGGTACGTGGATAGATCTCGGACTGTGGTGCAACGTCTATTCACACCGGCTGAAGACCTCGGATCATTCACCACAGCCTCCGGGTCATTCACTCCACCTCGACTATAGTCGCGCGTGTTATAATATATTATTATTGTATGTGCGAGAGTGTATTGGTGTAAAGTAATGAACATGATAATTAGGATGAATGTTACTTGAAGAAAAAATCTATTCTGCACAAACACACTCACGTATGGTAAGACATTATATAAGATACTATGAAGAGTACTAACACTCGAGCAAGCCCACTTGTGGTATTTTATTATACTATTCCTAACTGTGAGTTTGATAAACGTGAACTTTAGATACTTTCGATGGCATTGGAAATGATGCGTTTTATGTACTACTCATCGGACAAAACACAATTTTCTCACCTTATTTGATTGAATATTTTGTGAATCGAAGCTAAAAGTGGAGGTGACCACTAATATCAGAACTTTTGTAAACTGACGAAAAAGCGCTGCGTGTCTTCTGCATGCATCGGTTTTAATATTACATCGATTCAGACTAACAATTCGAATAACGACCCAAAGAGAGGAACGTCGAAAATTTTATGTTTACAAATTTTCTGTTTACAAAGTTTTTAGTCTGAAGTCACTTAAGTTCGTTAGGTTCTATTATTTGGCTAAATGTTTAAATTATCCAACAAGATAATGCCCATATGTTGTTAAAGCACGTTGGTTCCATGAGTTTGTAACATACTAGATTAGATTAGATTGAAGGTGTGAGGGGGGTCAAACTATTAGGTTTGACAGGAACCTAGACGATTAGTCCTCTGTTCCCTTGCCCCCTCCTTTCTTCGTTTATTTAACAAATATCATGAAATTTGAACAAAGAAAGAAATTAAAACAATTTTGTAAAAATGAATGTGAATATGTATATGAATAAGTATGTGAAAGTCATCTCCGTGTGATTTTTGTATTGTCCGATCTTCGGTGTGTTGTGTTCAATCCTTTTAGTGTCATATTTATGCCAGTCAGTTCCAGTTGTTATTCCAGCCTACCAATCTTATTAAGGAAGGAGGCCAGGTCTTGCACTTTAATTTTGTCAATGGTTAAATCATTTAATCCTAGTTCTGGTTTACCCAGGATTCTTTGTCTGTAATACCTATATCTAGGGCAGTCACTAATAATGTGGAAACCCGTTTCCTCGTCATACCCACAGGCACATTTAGGGTTTTCTCCATATCCTATAACAGAGAGGTATTTGTTTAGGCCGCAATGTCCTGTCAGGACCTCAACTACTCTCTTAATGTTAGGTCTGTCAAGGTTCAGTAAACAGTCACTGAACTTCCTTAGAGGAACCTTACAGAAAATTTTTGTGTGCTTGCCCCCTTCGTACCTGTTCCAGACTCTCTGGTGCTGCTCTTCGAGCCAGTTTTTAATAATGCGTTTCCTTTCATTTTTCGTTATGCCGCAGAAGGGCTCTGGCCCTATTGGGCGCTCGTTTGCCCCCTTGTCTGCTAATTCATCGGCTCTCTCATTCCCTTGAATGCCAGAATGACCCGGCACCCATAGACCATGGGGGATTCCAGGGCTTCAATTGAGGCTTGGCTATCCGAGCAAATATACAGTCTTCTGTGCTGAAGATTTTTGAAAGTATCGGTACTAACGAGCTCAGATATCGCTAGGAGCTCTGCTTGCATAACCGTGGTGAAGTATCCCAAAGGTATGAACCCTTTGATCCCGACTTCATCACTGATAAAACCTGCCCCAGACAGTCCGTCTTTCTTGGATCCGTCTGTATAGCTCAGTAGGCCATACACTGGGGAATAGATTTTTTCCACGCCTAACCATTCTTCCCTACTCGGTATGACACAACTAAAATTGTCCTCCAGCATCAAGATTGTCGAGATCTGGTCACTCATCATCAGGAGAGTTTCATCCTTAATTAGGTTTAAGATTATCATGTGTCCTCTAGCCGAGCCCGGTGCCCAGCCTCCATTTCGTTGGATATTAAGAGCTGAGCTGAAAGCTGTAGATTTTACATATAGGTCGAGCGGTGGGATAAAAAGAAGTGCCGTACTGACTTTCACCCTAGTCATGCACAAACATGCTAGCCTCTGGAGTCTATCGAGCCCTTTTTTTGCTATCCCTATCTCTACTCTAGGCCACCAGACAATGCACCCATGACAGAGCATTGGTCTAACTACCGCTGTGTAAATCCACCATATGGCTCTTGATGATAGACCCCAGGTTCTTCCGAAGGCATTTCTGCACCCCTAGGTATTTTACCGTCACCCTTAGGTTGAGTATTTCCCCAAAGAGTCTAAAGCTTCCGAGATCCAGTTCATTAATATTATTTTTTCTTTTAAAAAGAATCAATTTAGTTTTTCCCGGATTTACTCGGAGCTTTTTCTCCTTACACCATTCTTCTACTACTTTTAGCACATATCTCATCAGATCCCCCAAGGTCGTCGGGCACATTCCTCCGATGATGACTGAGACATAATCTGAGTATCCCTGGGTAAAAATTCCAGATTGATTGAGTTTGACCAGGAGGGAGTCTATTACTATGCACCAAAGTATAGGAGATAGTATTCCCCCTTGGGGACAACCCCTGGTCACTCCCAGACTGGTGGTGGTGCCACAAACGCTGGCTTCCACCGTTCTACATCCCAGCATTCTTACAATCCATCTCACAACAATGTCCTCCGTGTGTCTTTCCCTTATTGACTTCTCAATTACGTCAAACCCTGTATTGTCGAAAGCTCCCTCAATATCCATCGTTAGGTTCTATTATTTGGCTAAATGTTTAAATTACCCAACAGGATAATGCCCATATGTTGTTAAAGTACGTTGGTTCCATGAGTTTACATCAATGTTTGTAACATACTACTCATCATACATACGCGAATGAAGACGAAACACGATGCAGAAGAATGAAATGAACGTGTGCAACAAACGTGCTATGACATCTTTCTCAAATAATTGATAAATAGAAAAAATGTCTTACTCACCATTGGTTCTTTTTCCATTCAAAGAACCGTACCGTACGGGTCTGCGTTGTCTTATTTTTTTATTTGATTTATCCACAATATCTTCTATGCTTAAACGATTGTATCTATTTTTAATTTATTTTGAACAAGTCCAATCATCTATTTTCGGATACAGAGATTGGGAGACCTTTCTTTCTAGTCTTTTACTTTAATACTTTGCTACTTCGGTTCTAAATGAAGTCGTTCTCATCTTCAGTATATTTTGATTTTGACAATCTCTCGCATTCCAATTCCTCGTGCAAATGTTTTCAAAACATAAAAAATGCATTTCCGTAGAAATATTGTACGGTAGACACAATTTAATCCAATGTTGTGATTCAAATACGTTTTTCACAGTGGTGACGTCATTTAGAATTCTCACTCAAGCATAGTCATTAGTCAACATATCAATTTACATTCAGCGTAAAGAGAATGGAAACATTTTTTTTATGTAACATTCGAATAATTGTAATTTTTTTAATTTATTACATTGCGGCTATACAAATGCACGCAAGTGGTTACGTTACGATTATAGCGTTTCTTTTTTATTGGACCCGTACGAAGTACAAGAGTTCCTATACGTTTACTACAAACAATTTTATTGTAACATGAGGTAGATCGAGGTGGGAGTGGGGGGGATGCATCTATTATCGTCTAGAGATGACGAATCAGCAATAAAAAAAATGTCCGTCCGTCTGTCCGTCCGTCTGTCCGTCCGTCTGTCCGTCCGTCTCCACTTTTTTTTCCAAACGGCTCAACCGATCAGCATAATCTTTTTTTTCCCTGAAAGGTACATGCCTCCCATGATTCAAGTTCGAAGATGAGCAAAATCGATCAAGTGGTTCCGGAGATATGGTCGAGGAAGTGACCAAAAACATGGTTTTTCGAGGGTCGGTGAAACTTTTTCGTAAAGCACGGAAATTGCTCAATTTGGTGTCAAATGAAAACATTTGATGCCAAAAAACTGGGCAATTTTTTTTGTTGGAATCGGGTCAAGGGTCTGAGCACTGGGAGCCA
>CM055404.1:38784756-38795764 GCA_029228625.1 Pseudolycoriella hygida | reverse complement strand
GGAATTTTTTTTGTTGGAATCGGGTCAAGGGTCTAAGCACTGGGAGCCATGGAATGGGCGAAAATAAATTTCTCTGCCCAAAATGATAAGAGATAGTTTTTTTTCAGTATTTGCTTAAATACGCAATACAGAGATCTACTTTCAAAGGCAAAGTTGTAGAGAATCAAATTTTAGCGAACACGTGTCTCAGGGTTTTGGGGAAATATGATCCAATCCTGGTATATGGCCACTTCCATAATTGGGCAGGATTACCCAGATTTCCAGAACTATGAGAGTTAGAAAGTTGGTTCCAAAGGCGAAGTTATAGAGAATTAAATTTAAGCGAACACGTGTTTCAGGGTTTTGAGGAAATATGGCCCAATCCTGGTATATGGCCACTTCCATAATTGGGCAGAATGACCCAGATCTCCAGAACTATGAGAGTTAGAAAGTTGGTTCAAAGGCGAAGTTATAGAGAATTAAATTTAAGCGAACACGTGTTTCAGGGTTTTGGGGAATATGGTCCAATCCTGGTATATGGCCACTTCCATAATTGGGCAGGATGACCCAGATCTCCAGAACTATGAGAGTTAGAAAGTTGGTTCCAAAGGCCAAGTTGTAGAGAATAAATTTAAGCAACACGTGTTTCAGGGTTTTGGGGAAATATGACCCAATCCTGGTATATGGCCACTTCCATAATTGGGCAGAATGACCCAGATCTCCAGAACTATGAGAGTTACAAAGTTGGTTCCAAAGGCGAAGTTATAGAGAATTAAATTTAAGCGAACACGTGTTTCAGGATTTTGGGGAAATATCGTCCAATCCTGGAATATGACTCCTTCTAGAATTGGGAGGGATGATCCATATCTCTAGAACTATAAGAGATAGAAATTTGCTTCCAAAGGCAAAGTAGTAGAGAATAAAATTTTAGAGAAAACGTGTCTCAGGGTTTTGGGTAAAAATGCCTCAATCCTGAGATATGACCACTTCTAGAACTGGGAGGGATGATCCATATCTCTAGAACTATAAGAGGTAGAAAGTTGCTTCCAAAGGCAAAGTTGTATAGAACAAAATTTTAGAATACTAGTGTTCCAGGGTTTTAGGGGAAAATGGCCCAATCCTTGGATATAGTCTCTTCTAGATTTGAATGGTCTGACGCGTACTTCGGTAGGGCCTTTGACATTACCTTGGGTAATTTCTATGGATCTTTGAAATTCTTACAGTAATAAAGGAACAGAGAACGTTGGATTGTTTGCTTATTTGTATATTTAGGTACGTTCGAGTCACTTTGCCACATCTATTCTGTTTGTCACATCTATTCTGATACGTACGGGTCTTTGGTTATGTTTTTAAATGCTTTTCGTTTTGTGTACATCCCGCTATATTCAGAATCACAACTCTTCTATTCGTTCAATGAAATGTTTTCTTGTTCCCTACTGATCGCCAATCCTTCACTAGAAATTTAAATTACAATCTGTAGCTTACAACTTAAGACATACAGAAATTTCACTCTAAATGGCCTTCCAAGACAATTACAGAAAAAGTCACTGACTGCAGACTTCACCCTAGTTTCCGTGTTCTCTACTCATCCTAAAGAGTTTCTATTTGCTAACCTTGCCATGAAAATAACTATGAAAAACAAGAGCAATGTATGTGTGAGGCACAATAGCATGTGAAAATAACAGCATTGAATGAAATGGGTCTCGCTGTTTGACCGATTGAAATTGCGTATATTAGATAATCGATTTCCTTGTGTAAGAAATGAGAATTCTTCGTAAGTACGAAATTCGTTGTAAAGAATTTGCGATAGTATTCTGAGCAAGTGAGCAGTTATCGCATAGGTTATTCGGTGTTATGCTGATTAGGGAAATCTTTTCGAAATAAAATAGAACCTTCCGCAAGATCAGCTGAAGTGCCATCGACATTCAAAAACCACGGGGTGAAACACTCTTTTTCAGATTCTGTGAATATTTGGACATTTGTGAATATTTGTGGATTTTTTGGGGTTTTTGACCACTTTTTCGACTGTTTCCCCGGAAGTAAGTGGCTAAACCTCACCCTTCTCCTTTTCAACTGTTTCTTCGGAAGTAAGTGATTCAACCTCACCACTCCGGTCCATGTTCAACAGCTTACTGACCCACCTTCCATCGGGCATCGGGCAGAATCATTTCGTGTGTATTCCTCCAATGTGAACGCGCCCAAAGTTTAATCGCACCCATTCCTTTAGCGCCTTATCACATACTCATTGCAATGTAGGAATAATTGGTTCCGGCCTTTGACTAGCAGACTAGCTTTGCTAGGTCGTCTGACTTCTCAATAACTTCCAGGCACCCATGCAACCTTTACCCGATTTTTCTGGCTTTGTTGATTCAGGGCTTCCTTCATAAGCTTGGATGTGGTAAATGGCGACTTTACTGTTTTCATCATCGCTTCGCTGTCAGAGTGCCTCTCAAAGTTAATCACTAAGACAGGATCCGCTATCGCTTTTCTTATCTTGTCTGTCACCCAAAAATCATTTAGTATGAACATGTCTGGACCCACGCTTTATTGATCACTTGGATCTGTGGTACAGTTAACTAGGGGAAGCCCGACCGTTCGGAAACCGCTAGTAGCTCGGCCCGACCCGAACCGAACCCGATTCGTAATTAAAACCCGAAGCCCGACCGCCCGGAAAACATTGACAGCTCAGCCCGACCCGAACCGAACCCGATCCGAAATTGAAGCCCGAAATCCGACCGATCGAAAGTGATTCGAGTTGAATTCTATTGTCCGAAAAAGTTCGGGTCGAGTTCGATTAAGTTAAACTCTTTCATGCGTCATGCTTACAAAGGAAAAAATACAGTTAAAAATCGACACACAAAATGATCACATTGTAAATATTAATTACACCTTTTAAACAAAATAACGCTTCAAATGTTTAAATTTGCTCGTCGTACGGCTCACGTGTAATGTTCATTTATCTTTTATCAACATATCATTGTTTTCGAAAATCATTTTTGAAATTTCTTTTTGTAGCAATATTATCGAAGACGAATCGTTAACCCGATAAAAGGTACACCCGACCGACCGGTATTTTCTGAACCCGAAAGCCCGAAATCCAAACCCGTGAAAAGTAGTTCGGGTTCGGGCCGTGTCAGGTTTGGGCGAGTTTTTTCCGAATTTCGGGCAACCCGCTCACCTCTGCAGTTCTGCCGTAATTTGCACAAGAAACTTAGTGAATACTTTTTGAGAGAGAAAACATATGTAATTCTCTCTCAAAAAGTGATCAATAAGTTTCTTATGCAAATTACGGCAGAGTTAACATCGCTTCCATCTCTGCTGTCGCTGTTGTCTTCATAGCTTCGGTGACGCACTACACTCCAGCCTCTTTATTTCATTCATCTGCTTTTTCGCAGTTCCCAATTCGAGCCTAGGCCTTAGGCCACTAGATTACGCTGCCGTGGCTGATCGTAGGCTTCACTATTGCTTCATATCCACAACATCGCTTTCGATGGTAGGCTCCAATTCTTACCTTTCACATGCTCAATCCAATATAACTTACTAATAATAATAATCCGCCGTTACAACCCGTCCCGTCCGAATCAGAGGCTAGATCATTAGTAGCTAGATCATGGTAGTATGGCTTAGAATGCTGGTTTGCCCCATCAATGTGTTTTACCGGCAGGCATTTTTTGGACCACATGCTTAACGTGAATTGAACGCCTAACGGTAGCTAGCACTTTACCATTAGGATTTTTTTTCTGGTGCTAATTATATCTCCGTCCAAAGTCAGACTCAGATATTTGTACACAGAATTCATCAAATATGGGTGACATCATATTTATCGTTCTTCCATGTACGAATCGTCGCGGCACCAAATTCACAACTACCCAAATTATGAAGCCTGGGTGTGCCTAGGAACGCTACTTTCATCCTATACATTGAAGAAAAATCCTATACAGAATTTGTCCCCACCAGGATTGAACCCGGACATTCTTGGTGGAAAGCCAGTACGTTACCACTGAACTAAGCCGTTCTTTACTGCCGAATCTAATTTTCAAGTATTTAACTTGGTTGCCAGGCGTAGCGTCCTTTCCGAACAACCTCAATTTCCCCACCAACTCCCGACCTACTTGTCTTCTGCTAAAGAGAACTATGTCTGGGTTAACTCACTAGTTCTCAACCACCTTCAGAGAACACCTGTTACTTGATGCAATCTCCAAGCGTACCCGAGTAAAAAAAACCATGCGATTTGAGACTGAAATTGAGACTGTTTTTGTGTAGTGTATGACACTGAGTACTGTATTTTCGAACGTTTTAGACTGTTTTGATGACGGTCATCATTAAAAATTAAAAATTAACAGACATTTTTCTGGTGTTTGAGACTGTTGAGTAAACTTATTTTGAGACTGTTGAGCATACTCATTTTGAGACAATTTGAGACTGTTGAGTTTACTCATTTTGAGACTATTTCAGACTGTTGAGTATGCTCATTTTGAGACTATTTGAGACTGTTGAGTATACTCATTTTGAGACTGTTGAGTATACTCATTTTGAGACTATTTCAGACTGTTGAGTATGTTCATTTTGATGCTATTTGAGATTCTTGAGTATGCTTATTTTGAATTGCAGTTTGAGATGCTTTTCTGCCGGCAATGATACTGAAAATTTTTCATTTTGTTCGTAGATGCCGCCACGTACTATTATCTTCTCAATTCGCGATTAAAATGAAATTATAGTAGAAAGTTGTTATTTTTTTATTTTTATTTACTTTTTCTGGCCACCCATCTAAGTACTAACCGCGCCGAATGATGCTTAAGTTTGCTTGTGGACCGCCAACGACGTAACTCATGTTGCTAAATTGCATATGCGTATTTGTAGTCTTATTTTGAACCGTTGCTACTCATTTTCGACAAAAATATTTTTCACAATTTTATTGAGGCTTTCGAGACTGTTGAGTATGCTCAATTGTGAAAAATATTCTTTTTAGCCAATGAGACTGTTGAGCCTCAATAAAATTGTGAAAAATATTTTTGTCGAAAATGAGTACACTCTACAGTCTCATTGGCTAAAAAAGATATTTTTCACAATTAAGCATGCTCAACAGTCTCAAAAGTCTCAATGTGATTGTGAAAAATATTTTTGCCAAAAATGAGTACACTCAACGGTCTCATCGGCTAAAAAAATATTTTTCACAATTGAACGTGCTCAACAGACTGAAAAAGTCTCGAAATGAGCATACTCAGCGATCTCAAATAGTCTAAGTGAGTGTGCTCGATGACCTCAGTCAGTCTAAATCTAAAAAAATTTTAAAGTGAGTGTATTCACTGGTCTCATTAATGATGATTTTATAAAAAAAGCGAAATTGAGTACTTCTGAGTATTTTTCAAAAATTGAGACTGATTTGAGGCTTTGAGTACACTCAATTTTAGTACTCTCTGAGACTGCCATTTTCACTTGGGTACTCTCGAACTTCCCCTGATCAAAATCGTTAGGCTGTCTGAGTACCCTTGCGCGTAAATTCCCATGCAGTTCAGTTTTCGAGAGCATCTATCACCACAAAATTGGCGAAAGTATGGGCCCCCTTTTGCTGCCTAGAAACAAGCTTTCTGGACACATACGTTAACTTCCACAGAACAGAGGTTCCTGAGCATGCTGTTGATCTACCTACGATCGGATACACACCTATTTGTTCTAGCGCCAGGCCAATGACCTCGGAGTTCGACAGCTAGACAGACGGACAAGACTTTTTTTCCGGACTTTACAAAATTGAAAATCGGTTACAAATGCATAAGCCCCCGTTACTTCGTACGGGTCTAAAACCCGAACGAGCAACATTTCGTCAACAAAATGTGTACGGTGTTATCGATAAATCATCATTTCAACATTCCATTTACTTTTGGTAGTATGACAAATAACTCATATATACCTTCATTGATGACCAAACGTATGTTTATACACAGGTGACCGCCTTTCACTACACGTGTATTGTATTCAAATCATAACTTTCCTGCTCCCCCAGCAAGTTACTTGCACATATTGCACTCATAAACGGTTGTTATTCTCAGAGCCTGCTTTGCTATCTCGCAAAGATAAGCATACGCAATTTTCTCGATTGCGAATACTTATTTTGTTTACATTGCGCTTGACATTTTCATTTTAAAATTCGATGCCGTCGTACGAGTCGTACAGCTACCACGTCAGTGAAGTATTTGTGTGGAAAAAGTTTTGTTTGTTAAGAGAATTTACACGAAAGTTTACTTCCGTCCTAAGCCTAACTATACGTGACCAGTGACTATACATTGTGATTGTGTTTTATTTACATATTCAATAATACAGGTTGCGTAAAACAATTCTCCGAAGATTTTTATCGAAAAGTGTCAAATAACTTCAGTTGTATATGTTAGCTTAATCCAAGAATTTATGCGAAATCTACGATAACGACTACTTACTCAACAACAACGTATAAGACATCCGGCTTCGTACATTTGCATCATTTCCTATGCTTTGTTTAGATAAATGATGTCCGATTCCCAACTAAAATTAAATGAAACACAAGGCTCACAAGACTACGGACCCTCGATTATAAGACAAAATGTTTTAATTTCTCTAAAAACTTCTCTTAGTGAGTTTTAAATATGTCCATCACATGTCAGGTGGTGACGATAAGAAAAGTCGAATGTTTCCACCTTACCTCAACTCAGCATTTTACCATCTTGATTTCTGTTCGTTCTTAGTAATTTCGGATGTTGAAAAATGTGCAGCTTGTGTATTCGTAGCAAATTATCTGCATTCATAGCGTAGTTTGCGTTGGTGGCTCTCAGCTTTTATAGATTTATCAGGTTGGGGCGGTCCATTTTTGGTTCATGAAACACAGATGTAGTGATCCTTTGTTTCGTCACGCATTCATCATGTGAATCTCTAAAACCTCTCAGTCCCAACCAAGAACCTATCCAGAGTTTTAAGCCTCAATGAGGAAAACTTCGGACATTCACATACTACGTGAACGCTCGTCTCCTCGCCGAGGCCACAGGTCCAATTGCGATCATTGGTAAGTCCTATTTTAGCTAGATGCTTGCTTAGTTCACAGTCCCCGGTGACCCGACACCTGTTCATGTTTAGAGTTTAGCAATTCTCTAGCCCACTTTCCATCTAGCACCGGGAAGAAGCGCTTTGTGTGTACTCCTCCCTCCTCCTCCCGCACTCCAATGGTTAACGAATTCCGACTTAACCCAACACTTTACAGCTTTCACTCATTCCGAGTGTGGTATGGGTATGAGATGTATGGCCCCCAACGTAAAGTTGCCGTATGTTTCCTCGCCAATTGATCCGCTCTCTCGTTTCCCTCCACGCCAAAGTGTCCGGGAACCCAGACCGGCTTTACCTGATTTCTCAGTACAACCCGGTTCAGGGTCTCCTTTAACTATTTCACCAACTTGGATGTCACGACAGGCGACATAAGCGCCCTAATCAAGGCCTCACTATCAGAACAGACTGTGACATTTCTTCCACATGCCTCTGTTGGGATTGCCTCCTGTACTCCCATCAATTCCGCAAGCGTCTCAGCCTGATTCACGTTGGCTAACCACCCTAGGTGATACCACCTCTCAACAACCTGTCCTGGAGAAAATACCCCGGCTCCCGAGCCATCCGAAGTTTTGGAGCCGTCAGTGAAGCTCACAACTTCCTCACCCGAAATGCGGCTTGGCCAACCTTCTAGCCATTCCGACCTACTGGGCACTACAGTCTTAAAACGCTTCACAAAGTCTATCTCCGGTCTCATTTGGTCTCTAGACATCTCAAAGACCTCATCAGTGATGGCCTTCTTAATTTTCCCATGGCCCGAAGTGAAATTCGGAGTCCAAAGATCATTCTGTGATCTGCCGTAGCAAAGGCTTTCGTCTTTAATTCCACGTGGACCGGTGGTAGGTTAATCAACGTCTCAATGGTCGCCGTAGCACCAGTAACACAAATGCACACCAGCTTCTGTATCTCCTTCAGCTCTTTCCTCGCACTCCCTATGTCGAGCCTCGGCCACCACACAACGAAGCCATGACTCATCAAAAGCCTTATGACTCCTTCATAGATCCACAGCATAGCCTAGGACCGTAGAACCCAGTTCCTTCCAAAAAAGTTCCTGCAAATACAGAAAGCTGCTAGAGCCTTCTGTGCTTTGTCCTTGACATGCTCGATTCAATTTAACTTGCGATTGAGAATAACTCCCAGATAATTTACCTTCTCTCCAGGTGTGATGTCTTTATCGAACAGCCTCAGTTCACCTACAAGCTTTTGACCCGACGTTCTCTTGCTAAAGAGAACTATGTCCGTCTTGTCCGGGTTAACCCTAAGGCCGTTGTTCCGAGACCATTCCTCAACCACTTTCACCGAGTACCTCATCCTATCGCTCAGTGTGCTTTCGAACTTATCTCTGATCAGAATTGTCAAATCGTCCGACTACCCTAGGGCTGCCCCTACACCTGGCTGCCCAGAAACTAGACTTGTGGCCACATACAGAAGCCTCCACTGCCCTGTTTCTGAGGCTCTCATCTTAGACAAGACTCAGTTCCAATATGATGGAATTTCTGAGCAATTCATTTTATACTTTCAGCTCACTGACAATTCCGGTGAAAGGAAGCCGACTGATGTGCCGGCATTATATTTTTGCATTGTATTCATTCTACTCATAGTAAGTACTTCAATTCCTCCCATCCATCACATCGAGTAACTTGTTTCTACCCCCAAAAAGTTTGGAGGCTTCGTCGGATATGCTGTCTACAATGGAAGCATTGATAGGCTGATCAATGGAATCGATGACTGTGGAAACATTTGTGGAAAAGTCAACAGCGGTAATGATCTAAACTTCTGTGGCGTAAGTATCTTTTTTACAGCGAATATTTGAAGCACTTTTAATGAGAGCAATTCATGCAATAGCCCAATGACAAGCATGAATTTCCATATACGTTGGTCAACATAACGAAAAGCCCGCTGCAGCCCAATGTCACTATCACCCATTCCATGTGTGTGCGGACATGCAGCGATTACCCCGGATATATTGAGATAGCGAATCGATGTTTCAAGGCAGCCAATGCCAGCAATTCAACTCCAAATACAATTGATAGCTCAGAATTGATACATAAAATCAGCGTTGATTTATTGCACTCTCAGCTAACAGTTTTGGTATCGTGCTTCGTTGCAGTAATATTTTCTTACGCTCTTCTAGTGCTTTTCCGCTACGCCATCAAATATGTCATTTGGGTCATTTACATTGGACTCATTGTTGTACTTGTAGCTGGTGCTATTGCATTCATTGTGCTTTACTTTAACGCAAAAAAACAAAACCTTGAATCACCCGTGGGTTTACTCATTGCAGCCGGAATTTTTGCTATTTTCGCTATAATTCTGGGAGTCGTCATCTTTCTATTCCGAAAACGAATTCGTTTGACTATACAGTTGTTCAAAGAAGCATCAAAAGCTCTTGGTGATGTGCCGCATATTATGATTGAACCGTTAGTGACATTCGTGCCATTCAGTTGGGCAACGATTGCTTTCCTGTACCTTTTGATTGTCATCCAAACTTCTGGAAACTTAGAGGTCAAAAACGATGCAAACGGCAACTTTTTCAAAGCGGAATATGTTCCAGATTTCGGATGTATTGCTGCCTACTATATTAACATCGTAGCGTACATCTGGTTCACACAATTCATTTTTGGCTGTCAAGATTTCGTCATAGCTGGAATCGTGTGCCAATGGTTCTTTGCACGTACCAAGAAAAAGTTGGACTCACCGGTCAGTCGCAGCTTCCATTATTTGTTACGCATTCACATCGGTTCAGTTTGTCTTGGATCCATTTTCATAACTATCGTGAAAATCATAAGAATGCTCGTCGACAGCGTTACGGTACTCTTTGCAATACGAATGGCAAACGACTCAATTTACACAATTCCCTTTATCTTAGGATTCGCTAAAGAACTCGGAGAATTTATTCGCCAAAGCCATTGCTTGCTGTTGTCAGTTCATCGTCGATATGTTAGAGCAACTCTTGCGGTACTTGGTGCGTAATGCATACATAATCGTCGCCTTGGATGGAACGCCACTAATCGAATCTGGAAAGAAAGCATTCCGTTTACTCAAGGAAAATCTCGTCGACGTAATTGCCTTGAACAATGTTGGAGATTTTGTCCTGTTCCTAGGTAGAGTATTTATCACTCTAATCGCTGGTTTTGTCAGCTATGAAGTTGCCTCCGTAAGTCACGCTCATTGAATCTATTTCACAAAATTTTCATTTATTTCTTTTAATTTCAGCGAAACGAACACATTTCACTGAAGTTCATTCCAGTCATCTTGTCCTGCATATTAGCCTTCCTCATCATTCACTCCTTCTTGACCGTTTACGAGATGACACTTGACACCATCTTCATCTGCTTCTGTGTGGACTGCGAACAAAATGACGGAACTACGCGCCCTTACTTTATGTCGCGTAAGATGATGGAAGTTATGATCGAATTGAAAGGAGAAGCTGGTGGCGAATTCACAAACTTTGGCGCGTTCAAGCATGCGGACGCTGCCACACAACCAATGATACAGTATGGACAGGTTGAGTCAGGTCAGACGCGACCCATGATCCCTCCAAACTATCAATTTTCTCAGTGAGATAAGTAAAAAATTCAAATTATAAATGTTTACGATGTTCGTGCCTAAGAGCTATTTTGAAATATTATTGAAAGGAATATATGTATTTTGTGAGCATTTGGTCATTGATTTATGTTTCGAGGCTGAAATTACTAGTTGTTTATGTAGCAAAAAAAAAAAAAAGAAAAGAAATTCATAATTTCTGAAGAATCTGTGGTGAGCAGAGACATGGTATGGCGACTTCGTTTCCCACATAGACTATTCTATGGATGAAACAGATTGTCATAATTGTCACATTTTTAGTCTATCTGTGGAACTCAATCGTCATACAAGTCCCTGGTGGTGAATACAAATGTTTGTGGTGAAAATAAAAACCTTGAGTATTCAACTAAGCTTTATAGAACAAAGTACATACTTAGAG